>CM061133.1:78295265-78929010 GCA_030789695.1 Scilla litardierei | reverse complement strand
GACGGGAAGAACCGACCGTTCATATCGCCAAATTCACACTCTTCATGGATACTGAGTCTCCATTCAAAAGGGAATGGGCGCTCTCTTCATGTGGAGCATGTAGTTTACGAACTTTAAAGTATGTTATTTTTTTTAATTTTGGCACATGGCCATTGAAGAATAACTACTTTCTCGACGAACGGGTGCTTCATCGGAGAAGAAGGTGGTGGTTATTCTCATCGGAGAAGATGAAATTTGGTGCATGATCACCATGGCCAAATGGGCTATGAAGGCAATGCACCCCCCTCCCAATGCGGAGGGGGTTGGCTACGGCCAATAACCACCACGGCCACCCCTCCGGCGGGGGTGAGTGGCCAACCCCATACAAGGGGGTGGCCGGCCATGGCCATATGGGCCATGCCTGGCCAAGGCCAAAGGTCAATGGCCGGCCCCGGCCAGGGCCTGGCCGGCTCTAGCTGGCCAGGGCCAGGGGGCCCTGGCCAGGCCGGCCTCGGCCAGGGCCAAAGGGCCCTGGCCTCGGCCAGGCCAGGGCCTGGCCGGCCCTGGCCGGGAGCCAGGGCCAGGCCAGGGCCCTGCCGACCCTGGCAGAGGCCAGGGCCGGCGCCCTGGCCTCAGGCCAGGCATTGGTCGGCCCTGGCCGGCCTCGGCAAGGGCAGAGGCCCTGGCCGGGGGGGGGCCAGGGCCGCTGGCCGGCCAGGGCAGAGGCCCTGGCCGACCAGTGAGGGACTTTTGGCCGGCATTGGCCGGCCTCGGCCAGTGCCGATCCCCGGTTGACCCTGTTTTTGTGGGGGGGGCTTGCATGAATGTGACATGCATGGCTAGCCCATACGGGGCCGACGGTAGTCGTCTACGGTAATATTCTCCAATAAGGGGGAGAGGGCATGGATCCATATGGGAGCCGGCGACGATGACTTGCAGAAAAATCCCCAAAGGGGGGATCCGGCCTTGGCACGGCTACGGCTCATCCCAGCAATGGTTAGGGATTACCGTATATTTCGCTAGTATCATAAGGGTACTAAGTTGAAATATCGCTTTTTGCATTTGAAAAATACGTTTTCAAAATACTGCAAAATACGTTTGCAAAATTTTTTTTGACAAATACGTTTTCAAAAACGCTTTTCCGCTGCGAAGTACTATAAGAGTACTATCGTTTGATAAGTGAGGGGGAAATATTGAAAGTTGTTCTAGATGGTGATTGGAATCGTAGAGACCTTTCCGATTCTAGAGGAACATCTTCAATATTTTTCGAAAGTAACTTATCAAATACAATAATATCATTCCAAGTGGGATTTTTTTCCAAGTGGGAGTGATATTAAACTAGTCTGAAATTTCACATTCGATTCATTCAGTATCTCAATGGATCATGATTCGACCAGTGGTCTTTTGGACTAGTTTGTGGGACACCTCAGCTCAGTCTTGGGGTAGTGAACCATGACCTAGCCATTTCCCTGGTCGGTCCGCTGACCGAGACTAATGAATCATGAAAATGTATGATGACTATGTGTATAAGAATTTTATGCAATGATTTTTGATCGAACCTTCGGTTTTGTGTCTTTTGCAGCATTTTAAAAGTAAAATGTCTTCCGCTTCAAAGAATATCGTCGCTGAGTTAAACAGAGGTGAAAAACTCAACGGCGATAATTACAAACTATGGTCCATCAAGATACAATACGTTCTAGAGGAGCAAGAAGTGCTCGAAACTCTAAAGAACGTAATGATTGAACCTGAGTTAGGCACTACGGCCCAACACAGACGAGACAAGGAAGCTTTTGATGCTTGGTCTCGGAAGAACAAGATAGCTCGCATTACGTTATTGAGCAGTATGGCCGATGACATAATGCGCATCTTCCGAGAACATGACTTAGCCATGGACATATAGTCCAAGCTTGAGGAGAAGTTTGGTGGCACATCGGTGTCCAAACTTCGTTCTTTAACTATAAGATTTGATTCATACAAAAAAAACGTCCAGATCATTCCATGGGGAAACATCTGTGACATATGGCGAATCTAATCTCAGAGTTAAAGGATGCAGGTCATGTGCTCACTGATGAACAACAAATCCAAGCAGTCATATGTTCTCTACCAAATGGGTGGGACCAAATGAAGATGCATCTCACTCATAATGAGAGCATCAAGACCTTCAGCGATGTTTCCAAGCACCTCGAATTAGAGGAAGAGCGGCTTGCGGCTGCCAAGCCAAGTGCAGAAGTGCACATGGTTGCTAGTTCCTCACACGGGGGAAAGAAACGTCAAGATCGTTCGAAGTCTTCTAATGAACGTAATAAGCAACCTGAGTCTACCAAGAAACCCAAATATAAGGGTGGGCACAAGAAATGGCACAAGAAGAAAGACTTGAAGAAGATGAAGTGCTTCAAGTGCAACAAGTTCGGTCACTATGCTCGTTCGTGTACGAGTGGAAGCGACGAGGTAACTTGTAATTATGCTAGTTACATATGTGTTTCTAGTTCAATATTTCTTGTGGAATCTAATCCATTTTGATTCAGGTGCCACCGACCACATAGCAAGGGACAGACGGTCCTTCGTGGAGTATCATAGGATACCCCAAGGAACAAAGTGGATTTATGTAGGAAACAACACACGTGTTGAAGTGAAAGGCGTTGGGACTTGCAAGCTAGTCTTGGACAACGGTCGCACTATCTTTCTACATGATGTCCTCTTCGCTCCAGATATTCGAAGGAATATTATATCTGTGGTCGTGTTAATGGGTCTTGGTTACAGCTGGTTTTTTCATGATTGTAAAGTGGACTTGTTTTGTAATAATTCCTTAATTGGTACTGGATATGTATTCAAAGGATTTATTGTATTAAATACAATATATGACTCTTTATTTTGTAATGAAAATTTCCTTGTTACAAATTCTTCGACTTATGAGTCTGATATAATTTGTTGGCACGCAAGGCTTGGACACAATGGACCAACACGAATGGATAGACTTGCCAAAAGTGGCCTTCTATCCAATGTTTCAAAGGTCGAAATGTCGACTTGCGAACATTGCCTTTAGGAAAATCTTGTCGCAAGCCGTTTGGAACCGGCACAAGGGCCGAGGTTCCATTACAGCTCATCCATTCGGACATATGTGGTCCGATGAATGTCAAGACAAGACACGGGAAGTCCTATTTCATCACTTTTGTTGATGATTTCACCCGATTCGGACATATCTATTTGATATCCCACAAAAGTGAAGCATTAACCTGCTTTAAAAACTATATGAGTTTAGTGGAGAATCAATTAGATCGCAAGATTAAGGTCTTGCGAACCGATAGGGGCGGTGAATATCAATCAACAAGTTTTAAGGAACTTTATGATGAAAAGGGCATAGTACATCAGGTAACTATGTCTTATCCTCCTCAACAAAATGGTGTTGCTGAAAGGAGAAATAGGACTTTAATGGAAATGGTCCATTCAATGATGGCGCAAGCTAACTTGCCAATCACCTTTTGGGGTGATGCATTATTAACGGACGCTTTCATTTTGAACCGCGTACCCTCGAAATCAGTTAGCTCCACTCCTTATGAGTTGTGGAACCAAAAGTCTCCTGACTTAAACATTTTAAAACCTTGGGGATGTGCATCCTACGCACATATTTTCTCCCATAAGTATGGCAAACTTGGGCCAAGGGGAAGGAAATGTATCTTTATACGATACGCAGAAAACTCCAAATGTTATGTTTTCGTTAGTCAGGAAGACAATGGAGGTCTAATTGAGTTTGAGTCGAGGGATGTCACTTTCTTGGAAAACGAGTTTCCAAGACAGGGCGAGATAAGTCAGGACTTATCTCATTTGAGATTAATGATCAAGGAGGATTACCTCATTCGAGTGGGAGAATTCCTTGTGAAGAAGAAAATACGTTTCAAACTTCACCAATGGATGATACGAATGACACTAATCCTATTCCATACGGGAATAATGATCCAAGTGGGAGCATTTCTAACGACATTCCAAGTGGGAGTGATATTAGAATTGATCTAAATTCGAGTCAACAAGGACTTGAAGAATCTCAAATACGACGTAGTAGTCGTACAAGGTTGGCTCCTTTAAGATTTGAGGATGAATTTCCGCAAACCTTTATGATTTTACTACAAGATGATGACGAGTCGGCTACTTTCAAACAGGCCGTATCATGCCCTGCGAAGGACAAATGGATGGAAGCGATGAAGGAAGAGTTGGAATCCATGAAAGTTAACCAAGTCTGGGACTTAGTTGACTTACCCAGAGGACGTAGAGCTATTGGGAACAAATGGGTTCTCAAAATCAAGCATAAGGCTGATGGCTCTATTGACAGATATAAAGATCGCCTTGTCGCGAAAGGTTTTACGCAACAGGAAGGGATAGACTACGAAGAGACATTCTCACCTGTTGTCCGTTTTACCTCGATTCGCCTGATTCTGGCAATGGTAGCTTGCTTAGACCTCGAATTACATCAGATGGATGTAAAGACTGCCTTTCTCAATGGAGAATTGGACGAGGAGATCTTTATGGAACAACCAACAGGGTTTGTAAAAGAAGGAAACGAACATAAGGTTTGTAAACTTCGTAAGTCCATATATGGTCTTAAACAATCCTCGAGGCAATGGTATATACGATTTCAAGAAGTTGTCTTATCAAATGGTTTTTCCAAGCTTGATGAAGATAACTGTGTATATATCAAGAGGATTAAGAGCAAGTACGTTATTATGTCTCTATATGTGGATGACATTTTAATAGCCGGAAATGACAAGGGCTTTGTGATGGATATCAAAGCTTGGCTTTCATCCGTTTTTGAGATGAAAGACATGGGAGAAGCCGCATATATCCTTGGAGTTAAGATTTCAAGGAATCGTTCGAAGAAACTTCTTTCTCTTTCACAAGAGACTTATATAAAGAAGGTTCTAGAACATTCTAATATGCAGGACTGCAAGTCCATTGATACTCCTATAAGCAAATGCGACAATTTATGTCTGAAATCATGTCCAAAGAACCAAAAGGAAAAGGAAATTATGGAAAAAGTTCAATATTCCAGTGCAGTTGGTAGTCTTATGTACGCTATGATGTGTACGAGACCGGACATCTGTTTTGCCGTTGGAATGGTAAGTCGTTACCAATCCAACCCAGGGCAAGTACACTGGAAAGCGGTTAAGAGGATAATGCGGTATCTTAAGGGAACTGCGGATTATGCTTTATGCTATCAAGAAGATGCCTTGAGGCTCGAAGGCTACACTGATGCTGATTGGGCGGGTGATCTCGATGAGCGACGATCGACCTCAGGATATGTTTTTCTACTCGGATCTGGTGCAATATCCTGGAGTAGCAAGAAACAATCCTGCATCGCACTTTCAACTATGAAAGCCGAGTTTGTAGCATTTAGCATGGTAGTCCAAGAGGCTGTTTGGCTTAGGAATTTCTTAGACAGGCTAATTGATGCAAATGACTCAGGTGTTGTACCAATACACAGTGACAGTCAAGCATCTATAGCCTATGTCAAAGATCCAAGATTCCATTGTAAGACCAAACACATAGATATCCGCTACAAATTTGCAAAAGACTATGACAAGACCAAGAAGGTAGACATAAGGTACATATCTACGCATGAGATGATAGCGGATCCGCTTACGAAGGCGATCCCCAGAGATGTGTTTTACAAACACTTGTCATCTCAAGGATTGCGTAAGAGCTGAGTTGTACCAATGTAAATTCCCATGTCTGTAAAAGATCAAATTTAATAAAAGAATAAGTTCTTTTTAACATTGCATATGAATTTCTTGAAGTGTACATTTTTAAAATCTCAGCTGGTTTTCTAGTATGTCGGACAGATTGAGGTTGGCTCTCTCACATAAGCAACCGCCTTTATTATATCAGACAGATAAAATAAAGATGAGACCTGTTTAAAGTCAAAATCGTCAGACGGATGATTTAGAGTCATGACTTAAACAAAATGGTCGTATGAAAGATCTGCATCATATGGATGCTTACAAAAGATCTAAGAGGATTCTTAAATCCTATCTGTCTTATGCGGGATGTGGGTCCAGAAGATTATTTGAGTAGTAAAAGGGACTCAAAATCAGACATTATGGTGTCTGATCATCATCCTTACAACATCATCAAGACATACGCTCCCTGGGAAAGGAGTGATGTACTACGTATGCATTTAACCATTGGGTTAGAATAGTAATTGTGTTTACTATTATGTGAGACCCAAAAACCACATGGGTCTTAAGTCGTTACCCTTATGGACTCTAATTGGTTCCTTTAGATTTGACCTGGTGATTGCTATTTTAGCATGTTGCTTATGGACTATAGTCAATTCGGTCCGGCGGGGCATGTTAGAAAAGCAAGTCAAGTCAAGATCAAAAGGATCGCAAGAAGAGGAAGATTAATTTCATATTTACATTTGGACTTTAGAGATTCAAAGCTGGCCAGCCAATTGTAATCCAGATGGGATTCAATTGTTGAATATAAAGTATAAGAAATGTGAAGAAATAATCTAGGGTAAAGCATGCGTTGATCTACTCAACTTTGCACCTCGAGGAGTGTTGTGTATCTCTAACAAGTGCACAACAGCGGACTCTATGCGCATGACGGTCACACGGCCTATTTCTCAGTATGATAAACAGAAGAGTTAAAGGAAAAGATGTTTCCTTACAATCCCCTCAAGTGTGAGTGGGAGATGTTGGATATGGACGACGTGAATACACCCATGAGGGGATGTATGAGGGTATACAGACATCAGATGTCGTGTATACGAAAGCGTGCACGAAGGGAACCTTTTCTCGTGTGAAAAGGACAACTCGATAAGTGGAAAAAGCCACTCGATAAGTGCATAAAGGCACTTGATAAGTGAATGAAGAAGAGGATAAATGAATGTGCTAATATAGGCTAATAAGCTTATATTTAGTTATTTCCTACAATAACTACCCCTAAAGCCTATAAATAGGACCCAAGGGTAAGGCATTCATACTACACTTTCCATGCCATAAGTTTGCAAAAGGCATCTTATGTTCTTCTTCTCCCTTCCATTAAAATCCTCTTCTAAATAGAGATTTAGACGGTGAAACTCTGCTTCGATCCTCCGTGACGAAGTATCGACCGTTGTGGCGAATCCGAGGGCAAAGTTCAGAGATTACGGTGCAGCGTACGCAAACGTAAGTCTCTACTTTATTATTCGATCCTAACGTCGTTGTTTTGACAGGATCCAACATCCCGTACCAAACACATATATGTGAGGCACCATTTTATCAATGATCATGTAGCTAAGAAAGACATCATCTTAGAGTACATTGAAACCCAAATAAAATCACCGACTTCTTCATTAAACATCTTAAAGAAGATTCATTTGTGAGGTTGCGTGGAGAATTAGGGATTATGGGTGAATCTGAAATATAGGAGTTCATATTTATATGTTAAATCATGCTTTGAACTCATGTTATCATTTTACATCTCATGTTTTTATATGTCATATTTTTTTCATATACGTTTCAAAGAGATTTTTGTGAGATTTTGATGATTTTATATGTTTGGATTAATATACGTGATTTGTATGTTAATCTATGTTATTTTGATAGTGATTTCATGTTTGGAGAATAGTTAAAGTATAGGTCTGACGTGCGTTTATATTTTATATATTCTTGCACGTCTTCTCCGTAATTTCCCGTCGTTTTTCGTTGTTTCGAATTCGTTCCTTTGTGTTTTTAGTTCCTTTTTACTTTCATTGTGTTTGTGTGCTTTTGCAGGATATTGCTAGCATAGGGGACATACAAGGCCAACATCATGGGTCTCCGGAGCAACGGGAGGTGTCGCATGAGACCCTGAGAGCCAATCGTCAAGATAAACCATGTATCAGCTCTCAACCGTTCGGGTTGACAGATCCACCCGATCGGTTCATGCGGCCGTATCAGTCCCGAGAAGAGGCAATTCCACCTGATCGGTTCAGTGATCGGGTGGATGTGACACAGAATGCTGTTTTGAGAGCCAAAGTTCACCCAATCGGTTGACTTGTCAACCGATCCGGTCACATGTAACTGCTGCTTTCCATGCTCGAGAATTCGAAGAGTCATCCGATCGGTTCAGCGATCGGGTGAGATCTATCAGAGCCGAAGACCAAGTTTGCCCATCGTCTCACCCGATCGGTTTCAACCGATCGGATGAATGTCTATTTTTGTCTTTTAGTGGAAATATTCCCCGTCATCTTGCCAAATTGTATAAATAGGGCTAGGTTTTTCCAGAAACGAAATCCCCATTTTAAGCTGTCTTTAGGGATTTATGGCTGCTCTGAATTTAATTCCATTTGTAAGTTCTTTGATCGTTCCTATATTTTGATATTGTGTTTATACTACTATTTGCTACAGTAATCTATTGCATAATTTCCATTTTAATGGCAATACCTTTTTTATTGCATTACATGCCATGAATAGTGAGTAGTTCTTCAATCTGGGACATTGGTGGAAGCCCCTTCGTGTGTTCTCCCTAGAACGGCCATAGGATTAGAGATCCGATAGGATATAGAAATTTTGATGGTTACGCGAGGGCGTTTCATTGTCATCGATGGGAGAAAGACCGCCTTTGACCGTCGGGCCAAGGGAAAATAAAACGGGAGTTTGATTCTCTAGCCACAGCTCAGCCCCTTAGCGTAAACATTGACTCCTTGCGCATGGGAACGGCTTGGATGAAATGTCGGGAGCAATCGTTGAGAGCTTAGTGCTCCCAGAGTTAGACGGTGTTGGACATGGAAATGTCCACCGTCTGAACCCGGGTAGATCTAGCATATCATCCTGGGCATCGACCAGAATATCGGGCCCATGGGACACTAGGTACCACTATTAGAGGCAACGTCTCACCGCTAAACCCTAGAATCCGATCACATTCCTATCCTTCGGGTGTAATAGTGAGAACTCATGATAGGACGGAAGCCAAAGTCCTTGGTTAATTTTTTTACCTCTTACATCTTTTCCATTAATCTACTATCGTGACAACCATCCAGAGAATAGGCTAGCTCACCCACCGGGTGATCCGATTCCCGAATGTTTCCAAGCACAATGCACGCCTCCCCGTGATCGACCCCCAAGCCACACTTCGACACTGTGTGCTTGCGGTTTATAAATTCTAATCCTAGTATCCCCGTCCCGATTTGAGGGCCAAATGGACGGGCGGTTAAGGTCTTAGGGTGAGTTATCTTTATTCTCTTGATTTCAGCCTTTTCCTACATTTTTGACCAAGACAGACGACTGTCAATTCTTTGACAGTCGCCTGCCTTGTTCTAGATTTTCTGACTGAAATTAGTTCTTTTCGCACAAGCGAATGATGTATAATTTACAGGCGCCTGTCTCTTGATCGCTTCAAAATGTAACCCAAAAGAGCGACCGTGTAGTTTTACCGCAAGCGCACGGTGTAGCGGCGAGTGGGTATCGAACACAGGGAGGACGTTTGACAATGCCTTCTCCGAACAACCTGGCTATAAGGGCAGAAAAGAGGGAATTTGCCTTACGGTGATCCTGTCACAATCGTCAGACAAAGTATAGAGATATCAAATCAAATAAAGACGCCAAGGGAATAGGGAATCCCCGCTACTCACCGTATCTCGTCAATGTGATTCATTGGTATCACAATTGCTAGGGTAGAATTTAGGATGAACTAGTTACAACTGAATGTAAAACCTAGCTCACGCTCTCGCGCTGTTGCCAGTCTATAGCTAACCTAGGTTCGGGTCCAATCTCTTGCAAACCCTAGCCTAGGCAAGCTAGCATTAGGATCAACATCATCGTTCAATCGCGTCCCGAGCCCACTCTCATGCAAACTCAGGGTGCGACCTAGGTTGGGATAGTTCCTACCCGTCCAATCTCTTGCAAACGGGTATCGGTACGGAATTACAGCCGAGAACCCTAGTATCGGTCCAATCTCTTGCAAACCGATACTACGGAAACTCAATTTCAACCCAATTCGGATTTCTAGGGTTTTCTATCGAATTGGGATCCAATCTCTTGCAAATCCCAATCGATATGAACACCTAGCTATCCGTAGTATTCGATCCCAAACTAACCCTAATAGCAATTCTAACAATAGTTCTACCAAATCATCACAAATTAGAAATTGGGCTCGTAGGGTTCATCCCCACGCCCCAGGTGTTACGACCACTCACAAATCATATCACAAATACAAAAATAATCAATTGAAATAGCAATAGAATTCATCACAATATTCAAATAAGCAATAAAAATGAGATTTTTAATGAAGAGGGAGACAAACCAATAGAGTTCTCCAAGAATCCAACAAAAATAAACTTTTCTCTCCTCTCCAATCACAAGAATAAAAAGCTAAAAAGTTTAATCTAAAAAGCTGCAAAAAGCAAAGGAAAAAGCTCTCTAACCTAGGTTAGAATCAGGGGTTAAATACCCCTCAAAACTGCCCAGAAAATCGTGACCAAAATGCCCATGCGCAGCCTGAAAATCGCAATTTACGCTACAGGCAGCGCGGCTCACTCGGCCGAGTGACAAAAGTCGCTCGGCCGAGTGAGAGACCCTGAGAATTTCCAGTAAGTCTGGGGTCTTGGGGGTCTTCAGTTCGGGCGTCGCTCGGCCGAGTGAGTTGTCGTCACTCGGCCGATGGATTCTCTTCACTCTGGCGGTCGGCAATTTCCACTCGGCCGAGTGGGTCTTCTGATGCTCAGGCAGACGAAAAACAGTAAGTTGGCTCTTTTTGATGGGCGTCGTCTGAGTGCCACTCGGGCGGACGGGGTTTCGTCACTCGGCCGATGTGGCTTCTGATGCTCGGTCGAGTGCACACTTGGTGCGTGTCCGATCTGGTCGGCCGAGCGGAGTCTCGCTGGTCGGCCGAGTGACTCCTTCACTCGGTCGAGTGAGACACCAAAAATGCCCATTCTGAGTGTTTTTGCCTCCTCGTCGCTCCTGCGACGTTCTTTCTTCTTCCGCTCCTCTCCAATAGCAAAATACCCCTCGGGGAAGTCATCGGTGACACTCTGGAGTAAGTGTATCTCGGGATCACTCCAAATCTCTCCAAATCTCCTGAAATACGACAAAAACAACAAATCGTGAAAAGTATCGCAATATTGTCGATAAATCGTGAAAAGCGTGATTTGAGCGATCTAAATGGCATGCAAACATGCAGAAAAAAGGTGTAAAATAAGGAGTGATCAAAATCCCACAAGCTTAACTCTTACTCGTCCTCGAGGAAGATAAGTAAAAGGCGAACCCGGTGGATTCGAAAAACGAAAACGACGAAAAATGAAAAACGAAAAACGAAGAACGAAGAAGAAAGAAGAAAGCGAAGAGGGAAACTGCTAGATCATTTTTCTCAGGACGTGGGTTTTGCTTACTCATATAGCATGCACCGAATGTAAAACACATGTCAAAGACTTTTATTTCGATATCATAGTATAATGGTGCAAATAGAAATAGAAAACCCAAGAATATTGATATAGCATGAAAAACGGAATAATTTTAGAATTAACATCGTCTGAATCATTTAAAGCGGTATACAATATCGCAGATCACACACTTTTCAATTGAATGCTTTCTATGAGGAGTATAAGAATATCACGCAATAGAATAGAAAGAATAGAAAAGCATGGATTTCATGAAATGAGTGCTAGGCATAGATTTTCTAGATTTCGTGAAGCTAAAACAATCTCACCGAGTATAGAATATTACTTAGCCTAGGTTGTCATGCACCGTCAAGTAGTCACTCTCTCACACATCATTGGATTCTCTCCCCCAAGCTTATCTATAAGCGTGGTGGCATAAAAAACAATATTTACATCCCCATTTTTATGAAGCTCTAAAAGTAATAAAAATAAAAATAAAAAGAGAGAAGAAAGAGAGAGAACATGAGATGGGATCATTTATTGAGATTCTTTTCTCTTTTCTTTTCTTTTTCTTTTCTTTTTTCTCTTTTTTTTCTTTTTTCCTTTTTTTAATAGCAATATATACACAATGATCCCAAATCAAAGAGAAATAAGGATATACAAGAATTTTTCTTTTTTTTCTTTTTCTTTTGGGTTTTGGGAAATTTGGAGCTAGGAATTTAATAACGAGGGAAATGTCATATATTAGAATCGCTAAGGGGAGATTCACCAATGATTTTAAAATAGAGAATTGATGTTCAAGATATGTGGAGAAAGAAATAAATATGTCTCTCAGTTCACTCTATAAGACGTGCACGACAACTTCAGCCGGGTAATTTAATCTACTCAGTTTCGATCACAAAAAATCTAACCAATCCAGATTTATCATAGCTAACATCATTCAATCATCCTGAAGTGAAATGTACAAATCATGCAAATAGAAGTGATATAGGAAAAGAAAACGGTACTCCACATATAAGCATTCAATGCGTGAATCTTGGTGTGTTTTCTGCGATAGCATACATATGAATATTCAGACTCAGCTAATAATAAAATTTCATACACTTTCATGCGGAAAAAGTGTGGGTTACTATCTCTAAATGCAAGGCAAATCACAGCGTATGATATCAGAAATAAAATCTAAGACATGATAAATATAGCATGCATATAGAGAAAGCTAACTCCACGTCATCATCATCACAGAAAAGTCATCTCTAGCATGAGATGAAAGAAATAAAGATAAAAAAAGAAAAATAAAACTATTTACAATGCGGCACACGAAGAAAATGAGAAAAAACGTGATGCATGGTGAAATAAAAGAAAAAGTGATGAGAATGAGTGCAAATGCGGAAAATGGCGTGAAAAAAACTAAAAATAAAGGTGGTAAATCGAAAAGAACGTGAGAACTCACTCCCCCAAGCTAAAGTGCACAGTGTCCTCAATGTGCGAAGTGTGGCACACCGAGAGACGTGTAAAGTGAGGGGAAGGTGAGGATGCATGCATGATGAGAAGGAAAATAAAAATAACGAAATGAAAAATATGATGCGGACATGATGCATGCAGATATAGGAGTGAATCAGATATAAAAGTGTGACACCAAAAACTCTCCCTCTCTCCCAAAAATGATATAGAAAGATATGAACAAAATGTGGACCCAAAAACAGTGAGGGGAGGGGGGCAAAAATCATCAGGACCGAGCAGAGACGGGCAGCACGACGGCAAAAAGGATCAATGGCATCAAGGGTGCCTAGGAGGGTGGTGCTGCGCCGTCTCCGTCCTGAGGCGGTGGTGGTGGTGGTGGTGGCTGGGGAATAGTCTGCTGGGTGGGGGTGGGTGTGGGTGTGGGTGTGGAAGCAGGCTGTGTGTGTGAAAGAGTGGGAGTGGGTACGCGTGGAAGCCGATCAAGAATCTGTGTAAGGCAATAGTGAATGCCTGGGAGTTGGTCGAAGCGGCTGGCCATGGCTGTGATGGTGGCGGACATCGACCTGAGGTCACCTCTGAGGCCACTCACCGCCCCCTCGAGAGCACGAATGCTCTGAAGTACAGTGTCGGGGGGAGGTGGTGCAGAGGGATGCACCGGTCTGTGCTGTGCAGGACGGGGCTGGTGAACTCGGGTGGTGTAGTGTATGGGCTCAGCAGGCATGTGGAGAAAAGGTGATGTGCTCACAAGTGTGGGCCTAGCCTCAGTGCGAGGCCGGGGCGCAGGCTGGTACGAGGTGGAGGCAACAGCAGCGGAAGTGGAGTATAAAAGTGGCGATGAGGCGGCCAGAGAGGTCGGTGACACAGACATGGGAACAGACGTCACGACACTCTCAGAAAAAATGGCTGCGGTGGAGACAGAGGTGGCGACCACGGTCTCCACGACGGCAGTAAAAGAGGACTCTCCGCTCTCAACTATGGTAGGTGGGCGCTCGGGTAGGGCGGAGGAAACGGGCTCAACGGACAGAGGGCCAGCTGTGGAGGTAGTGGAGGTGGGCTCAGCGAGTGTAATCCCGACACCGGCAGAAGTGTGGACAGAGGTGTCGGGGGCAGCAGAAATATCAGGGATAGGCTGAGGGGCCACGGGGTCAACGGGTGCAGCGGGCTCAGCAGGTGCAGCGGGGTCAGCGTGTGCAGCGTGTGCAGTGTGGGCCTGCTCAGCCTGCTCGGCCTCCTCGGCCTCGATTACGTAGGCGGCGGGGATCAGGAGATCCATCGCCGGAAGCCAGTCCACCTGTGCTGGTGCTATCTGAGTCCGAGCTGGGCTCGGAAGGATCATGTAATCCGCACCGTATGGACCGTGCAACCAAACCCAGTGCCGCTGACCGTGCGGACGCAGCATCTTTATCCGGGCCATGACGTCTATGGACAGTGAAGTGGGGCCTGGGGCTCGTCGCAGGTCATCCGGAAAGTCCTTGCCGGTCATCAGGGCGAGCAGGGTGATCAGACCGCCGCAACATATCGGTGAGCAAGCGCCCACCGATACGATGATGCGATCTAAAAACCAGCTCGCGATATCAATCACCACGGCGGGGACCAAATCGTCACTATCCCTAGCTAGAGCTCTGGGGCGCGTCATCGCGTAGAGCATATAAAGCTCCGGCGTGGACATCGTCCGAGGCTCATACCTCACCAAAAAGGTAGTCGCCATGAGGCATTGAGCTATGCGGAGGCAGGGATGGGCGATGGCCGAGGCCTTGGCCCTACTAGGGTCAAAGGGAGCGTGTAGACCCGTGATCCGGGCCCAGAAAGCGTGGGCATCGAAGGAAGGTGGGGGAATGTGAGTGGGGGCGTAACCATGATCGGCCCCAGGGACATCGGGCCACGAAAAGAAAGCTCTCATCATACCGAGAGTGACCTGGCACTCTCGGTCCATGAACCTACACGAGCATCCCTCGTCGGTCCGGGCGATAGAACTAAGCACCTCAAGTTTCGGACGGACGAACGTGTCCGCCGACACCTGGAAAAAATCTCGCCAACCCACGTTGTCATACAACGTGAGCATCCCCTCGAGTACCCCCAGGTGTCCTAGGTCTGCAAGGTGTGCGAACCTGGAGGGTACAATCGAGCGCTGGGAAATGCGCTCAAAAACGACGCGGTGTGCATCATTTCGGAACGTAATCCCCAGCGGCCCGACAAGTGGAGCCGGTGGCGGTGGTGGGTCGACAGGAAGTGGCTGTGCTGGGTGAACGGGCTCTGCAGGCTGTGCAGGGTGTGCGGGGTCTGCAGGCTGTGCGGGGTGAACGGGGTGTGGTGGTGTAGGCGGAGGAGAGTCCTCCACCTCGTGGGAGGGGCCGGGCTCATCCGGCCGCTTCCGCTTGGCGGAAGCTCTCCTCAACCGAGGCCGTGTCCGGGGCGGTATGTGGCCCCCCGGGTGCTCACCAAAATAGCAAAAACACAGCGTGCAAAAATAAATGAAACGAATATACCGTGACACGCCGCGAGAGCAAAGAAGTGGATGCGTGCGAAGACCACGCCTCCACGAAGCCAAAATCTCTCCCCGGAAGCTCCCCTGGCCTCCCCTAAGCTCCCCAATATACCCTGCACATCAAACGAAGATATCAGCGAGTAATATTGAAAACGTATGGGGGGTTAGGGGTATGATAGATTGTAACGCCCCGCTTCCCAAAACGACGGAAGCGAGAGCGTTACTGAGGTCCGCTTGAACCGGAGCGGTGAAACTCAGGTTCATGAAGCGTCTGTGGTAAAACGCAAGGGCAGGTCCTTTGCACGCTTTTCAGAACAACCAGAATTATTCATACATTACAAGCCAGAAATAATAAGTGTCCGTACATGAAATGAAAACAACAAGCCTCAGCTGGGCCGAAATACCACAAAGATAACGTACACACAACAACGGAAAGCAAACTACGACAAGCAGCAATGGAAATAGCCCACTAGTTCTCCGCAGGGAGAGACTCGGCGTCTACAGCGAACTCCTGACTCTCCAAGTCAGGTGTCTCGTAAGGAACCTCCTGATACTCAAGCTCGGGATCTGACATACATCCAAAAACATGAATGTATGTCAGCAAGGGTCTGCAAAAAGGTGTTAGAACCCAAGGCAAGATATACAAATTTATACTGGATTTAAGAGTGAATTATAATTTAAACAAGATAACGATAAAAGTTGAAGCATGCTGATTTTAAAGTAAATACATCCTATCATGCAGTTCTAAACAATCTGACAAGTAAAGTAAAGCATGTCAATTTCACTGAGATAACAATTTCACTTTGCAAGTTTCAAGTTAGCATTTCACGATTGTTAGCATGTTATGTCTATAATAGGGTTCTCGCCTTTAGGACGTGATGAGTGAGTCGTTCTTCTCACGGGGGCTTACCGTGATTGGCGCTAACCCACCGCATACGGGTGGTGCCCTTGAAGAGAGTACCCGTTCATACGCCTAGCAGCCGCTCAACCCTTACCCCACCCAAGATTTGTGCTGGAACACGAGCCAGCCTAATTCACGAATTACAAGCACGAATTTGTCAACTCACATGACACCACGAAGATCACGATTTCTCCTTCGAGGCGCACGATTTCACGATGTCTCAAGGTAATTATTTCAAGGCATGCAGCAATTTAATAACAAGACCAGTTATCTTTATACAACAATTTCCGTGGTTACGAAATTAACGAGCAACATTTACATACAAGAGACTAATTTAACATCCAATTCCTAAATTCACTATAAATTGCATACTTGCCTGATTTCGGTGATTTTGGTGCCGTTGGGTTCGTCTTGACGGATACTTCGTTACGGTACTTCCGGTTCTCTGTTTGGTTAAACAATTCACCGAATTAGATTTTTCCGTGAAACAAACACATTATTAAATTAGTCTCTAAAGTGAGGTTGGTTAACTATAATATCGGGTTCTCCGTCTAATGTAACGTCTATATGGTGTTACGCTAACAGGGTATGCCTTATTATATACCAATATTATCATCCTAACATTAGTTAATTATATTAACATGGTGAAATCAGATAACATCTTAATAAATCGTCATTTCAACTTGCTAATCAACTCTAGTAGGCTAACTACAAGGGTGACGTGACATTTATAGATCCACCTACCAAATTTAGACTATGGGACAATAAGATAACATGTTAAAATTATAACCCTAATATTATTCAATACCCAAATAAATAATTCCCTCTTTCATTTCTAATATTATTATATCCAAGAGTAAGGCTGTCACTTTCCCTTCATCGTTTTAGTGTAAGGTCAGTGTAAGGCTAAAATCCCTTTCTCTTACTGTCCCCTCTCCATTCAATTATTTAATAAGGCTGAATCTTCTCTTTCACATTTTTTTTAAAAACTCTATTATTCATTCCAAATGTCACTCATTACTATATTATTTCTGTAAGAGGCTAACTTCTCATACTTTACTTCAACTACCCCTCTCTCGATTATCCCCCCCACTCATACTGTCGTTTCTTAATCTCTTTCCTCTTTCATTTTGGGTTCTCAGTTTTCCTTTTTTTTCGTTTCAATGTGTTTGCAGCAAACCAAGAGAAGCATAGGGGCTCGGGACCTTACGACGCGTGGCAGGAGGGGTGGCTTGCAGGCGCAAGCGTTTCCGGGAGGCGCTCCGGTGAGATGGGCGGTTTCCGGCGATGGGCGGCTGCCTGTCGGGCTCTCCGGCGATGGCGCAGCAGATCCGGCCTTCCCCGAGCGGCGGTGCGCGCGGGCGGATTCCAGTGCACGATGGCGGCTTCTGGCTGAGGCGACGGTCTGGCGCTTCAAGCGGCTGCGCGAGCTTCCGGGTGTCGATGGCGGGCGGCTTGGGTCGGTGGGCAGGGGCTGAGGTGGCCGGCCAAGGGTGAGGGAGGAGGAGGAAGAGTGGAAGAAGATGGAGGCTTTGGTTGTTTGGGGGTTTTTGAATTTGGGGTTCTCCTTTCTCAATTTCAGTTTGGGCTTGATTCGTTGTTTCTGGTTTGGGGATTTGATGAACAGGTTTGGGAACTGGTGTTTGTGATTTGGGTTTGTAGAGAAGTGTTTGGTTGGAGGAGGGTTGGATTTGTTTTGGGTTTGATTTGGGAAGAATTTGTTTTGGGTTTGATTTGTTTGAGGGGAATGGTTTGCCGTTAATGAATTTTGCACGGGAAGAGAAAACGTTTGCTGGAGAATGAGGAAGAAGACTGGTGATTTGATATAGGAACAATGGAGAGACAATTTGGTGGAGGGAGGAGCTGGTTGTGGGGAGAGGAGTGATGAGAGATGTCGGATCTGAGCTGCCCCGAACGGTGGGAGTGAATAGGGTTTAATTAGTTAGGGGAAATGTTTTCATCCAATGGCAAAAGTGTATTTAATTTTTTTTGTTAAGGTAAATAAGTAATTAAGCAAGGGTAATTATTAAAGTTAATGAAGAAATTAACGAAGGTTAACAGTGATTAGCAGTTTTGTAATTTGTGAGATAATTAAGTTAAGATAATTTGTTAAAATTAATAGTCAATTATTAATGATACGGTAAACGAAAAACGGATACGCTCTCGCGTTGACGCACAAACGTAGAACTCGCGCACGAAAATATCCGGATGGTCAAAACGAAAATATGGGCACGCTCAATAATACGCCTAGAAAACACTGGCCGTTACACTCTACCCACCTTAAAAAAAATTCCGCCCTCGGAATTCTTATCCACTAAAGAGTAGGGAACAAATAAGGATAACGCTCCCGCATCTCATCCTCCCGCTCCCAGGTAGACTCTCCTGGCGATTCGCGACGCCACATCACTCTGACTAGATCGATAGTCCTGTTCCTGAAGACTTTCTGACGTCGGTCTATGACCTCCACTGGTTGTTGCTCATACGTCAGATCCGGTCGAACTGTAATCTCAGAGTAGTCCACAGCATGAGAAGGGTCGCTGATGTAACGACGCAGCTGGGACACATGAAAAACGTCATGTACCCCCCCTCTAAGGACGGCGGTAGGGCTAAGCGATAAGCTACCTCTCCAACTCGCTCTAGCACATCGAAAGGTCCAATAAATCTCGGGCTAAGCTTGCCTCTCTTCCCAAATCGGATCACCCCTCGATTCGGGGAGATCTTTAGGAACTCATGATCTCCGGGCTGAAACTCCAAAGGACGTCGTTTAGCATCTGCCCAATGCTTATAACGGTCCTGAGCGATCCGAAGCTTGTCCCTGATGTCACGCACAACATCAACTGCCTCCACTATCATCTCTGGCCCCAAGAGCTCTCTATCACCGATGTCATCCTAACTCAGTGGCGATCGACATTTTCTCCCGTAGAGAGCAGCAAATGGCGCCATGCCAATGCTCGCCTGATAGCTGTTGTTGTAGGAGAACTCCACCAGGTGTAGATGATCCTCCCACGAACCCTTGAGATCTAACATGCAAGCTCTCAACATATCCTCCAAGATCTGAATAGTGCGCTCTGATTGTCCATCCGTCTGCGGGTGATACGTAGTGCTGAATTTTAGACTGGTACCCAGATTGGTCTGCAGACTCTTCCAGAACTGAGACGTGAACCTCGTATCACGGTCTGATACAATGCTCACAGGGACTCCATGCAAGCGCACGATCTCCTCCATATACTTCCTTGCTAATATCTCCATGGATTGCCCAACTCGGAAAGGTATAAAGTGCGCAGACTTGGTCAATCGATCAACGATGACCCAGATCGTGTCATTCTGTCTGGTGCTCCGAGGTAAGCCAGTCACGAAGTCCATCGTGATGTGCTGCCACTTCCACTCTGGAATCGGCAGAGGTTGTAGTAGCCCAGCAGTGCGATGATGTTCAGCCTTCACTTGCTGACACACAAGACACTTGGCAACGCTCCGTGCCACACTTCTCTTCATCCCATGCCACCAGAAATTCTGACGAAGATCCTTGTACATCTTCGTACCTCCAGGATGAATAGAATAAGGTGAACTGTGAGCCTCATTCATCAATTCCTCTCTGACATCTCCTGCAGGAACGCAGACCCTACTACCATATCTCAAAGATCCATCCTCGTGAATCAGAAAATCTGACCGAAGTCCTGCTTCGACCTGTTCTCTGATCTTCTTCAATTTTGCATCTCCATCTTGGGCAGTCTTGATCCGATCCACAATCGTCGATTGAATCTGCATGCTCATCAATGACGATGTGACTCCAGGTAGGACGGCTTCAACATCCATCTCTCGCAGATCCTGCTGTAATCTCCACTGAGCTGTGAGGATCATCACTTCGGGCAGTCGACTCAAGGCATCTGGTACGACATTCACCTTCCCTGGATGATACTGAAGATCGATGTCGTAGTCCGCCATCAATTCCAACCATCTGCGCTGTCTCATATTCAGCTCCTTCTGAGTGAATATATATTTCAAACTTTTGTGATCAGTGAAAATCTTCACTTTCTCACTCAGTAAGAAATGCCTCCAAATCTTCAAAGCAAATATGACGGCAGCTAACACCAAGTCGTGAGTCGGATAATTCTTCTCGTGGATCTTCAACTGTCGAGAGGCATATGCGACTACATGACCGTGCTGGTGTAGAACGCATCCAAGTCCCTTGCCTGATGCGTCGCAGAAAATCTCGAAGCCTCCGCTTCTGTCCGGAATAGCTAAAACTGGTGCAGATGTCAGCCTCTCTCTCAGAGTAGAAAGAGCTTGCTCACAAGAGTCTGACCAACTGAACTTAACATCCTTCCTTGTCAATCTCGTCATCGGCTCAGCTATCCTCGAGAAATCCTTAATAAATCTGCGGTAGTATCCAGCCAACCCGAGGAAACTTCTGATGTCTGATGCCGATCGAGGTGTAGGCCATTCACTGACTGCTCTGACCTTCTCCGGATCCACCGAGATACCAGCTCCTGATACTACATGGCCAAGAAATGCAACTCTGTCCAGCCAGAATTCGCATTTGCTATATTTGGCATACAGTCTATGGTGACGGAGCGTCTCCAATACCATCTTCAAGTGCTCTGCATGCTCCTCCTCGCTCCTCGAGTACACCAGGATGTCATCAATAAAGATCACCACGAACTTGTCGAGGAAGTCGTAAAAGATAAGGTTCATGAGATTCATGAACACAGCAGGAGTGTTGGTCACACCAAATGGCATGACAACGAACTCGTAGTGCCCGTACTTAGTACGAAAAGCTGTCTTGGGCACATCTTCCTTCTTGACTCTGACCTGATGGTATCCGCTTCGGAGGTCCAACTTTGAAAATACTCTCGATCCACCAAGCTGATCGAAAATATCATCAATACGGGGTAGCGGGTACTTGTTCTTCACTGTGACATTGTTCAGCTCCCGATAATCCACACACATCCTCCTCGAGCCATCCTTCTTCTTCACCAGTAAAACAGGTGCACCCCAGGGAGATACGCTGGGATGAATGAAACCCTTCTGCATTAGCTCATCCAACTGCTTCCTCAGCTCTTCCAACTCTGCAGGAGCCATACGGTAAGGCGCATTCGAAATTGGTTGAGCTCCTGGCATAAGATCAATGCTGAACTCCAATGCTCGGTCAGGCGGTAATCCAGAAATGTCTTCAGGGAAGACGTCTTCAAAATCTTTCACCACTGCAGGCTTCTTAGGCTTAGCTATCATGGATGCAATAGTAAGTCTGCACGGCTGGGCTCGAAACTTGACAGGTCCAAGCGAACGTCCTCCGCTAACAAATTCGAATACTGGGTGGTCAGGAATTTCGAATACCACTTTCTTCCGGCGACAGTCGATCGTGGCATAAAAAGCTCCTAACCAGTCAATGCCGAGAATAGCGTCAAAATTGGGTAGGTCGTGGACGATGAAGTCAGCATATAACTCGTGTCCACTAACTACCAACGGACATGGTCTACATCCCAGTGCAACCTTCACTACACCGTTCCCAGTTGTAATATTCCAACACTTGGGAAGTGTATAGGTGGGTATCGAGTGTTCGACTACGAACTTCTGAGATAGGAGGCACATGGAAGCTCCAGAGTCAAACAGGGTCAAGGCCGGGTGAGATGAAACTAAGATGACGCCTAAGGATAACATGCAACTAGATTAACATGGATATAACTAATCAAACATAAATGCATAAATAAGGAAAACTAGTTTAGGGGTTACCTGCAATCACGTCGTCCTCAGCTTCAGCCTCAACGGCTGTCATAGTGAAAGCTCTACGCTTCGGCGGATTGGCCTGCTGAAAGGCCCGATCCTATGGAACTAAAGGTGGTCCACGCTGTCCAGGTGCCGGTACGGTCCTCTGGGAGGGTCCAGGTGGTCGAGAACCATGGGTGCAATCCTTTACAGCATGAGTAGGCGATCCACAGATCAAACACTGATTCAGCATCCTTCTACAGTCCTTCTTCACATGACCAAGCTTGCCGCAGAAATGGCAAACCAACTCAGCTCGGTTGGGGATAGGTGCAGCTGGCCTTTTGAACTGTGTGGTCTGAACAGGACGAAAGCCGGGCCTAGGTGCACTCCTCTGTGGCTCCATCGGGCGCTTGCCCGCCTGGTGTGCCCGCTTCTGATAAACTACCTGCTCGCGCTGCTTCGCGGCCACTAGGACTTGCTCATGAGTAGTAAAGGTGTGCCCAAACAATATCTCCTGTATGTCCAGGTCTAAGCCCTGCAGAAAGCGGTGTGCACATTCCTCCTCGTCTGCTACCAGTGTAGTGGCGAATCGACTCAGCATGGTAAATTCGGCCTCATACTCATCGACTGTCCTGGTGCCCTGCTCCAGGTTGATGAAGCGCTGCTGCATCTCCCTCTTTGCAGACTTCAGGAAGTACTGGGCGTCAAACCTCTGACGAAAAGTAGCCCAAAGAATCGGCTTGATCAGCCTAGCCTCTTCAGCATCCCACCAATGACGTGCATTGTCTGTCAGCTACTGCTTGGCGAGGTCTACCCAATCGTTCGGATTGATTCGGGCAAGACCCAAGTTATCCGCAGTCTTGCGAAGCCATTCCTCGGCCGCTAGTGGGCCCTCTCGTCCAGAGAAACTCGTCAGATGCATCTCCTTGAACTGCTTAGCTCCAGGCTCATAGCGAGGCGGTGGAGCAACTGGTGCAGCCTGACGTCCCTGCTGGACCAAGTGGTGCTGAACTTCAAGCATTTCCCTCATAACACCAAGCATCTGGCGGATGTCGTCACTTCCGCCTCCAGCAGCTCCGGGTCCATTTTGGGTGTTTCGTCCCTCAGCCATTCTGAGATAGGAAAACCCAAGTTAATCTCGCGTATGTGATTCTATAGATGTTTGGCCGATGAAAATATTCTCATTGTTCTGAATTCGCAAATGCAAAGAGTCGCGACCTGCATGGGCCACCACTAAAACCTGTAACGCCCCGCTTCCCAAAACGACGGAAGCGAGAGCGTTACTAAGGTCCGCTTGAACCGGAGCGGTGAAACTCAGGTTCATGAAGCGTCTGTGGTAAAACGCAAGGGCAGGTCCTTTGCACGCTCTTCAGAACAACCAGAATTATTCATACATTACAAGCCAGAAATAATAAGTGTCCGTACATGAAATGAAAACAACAAGCCTCAGCTGGGCCGAAATACCACAAAGATAACGTACACACAACAACGGAAAGCAAACTACGACAAGCAGCAACGGAAATAGCCCACTAGTTCTCCGTAGGGAGAGACTCGGCGTCTACAGCGAACTCCTGACTCTCCAAGTCAGGTGTCTCGTAAGGAACCTCCTGATACTCAAGCTCGGGATCTGACATACATCCAAAAACATGAATGTATGTCAGCAAGGGTCTGCAAAAAGGTGTTAGAACCCAAGGCAAGATATACAAATTTATACTGGATTTAAGAGTGAATTATAATTTAAACAAGATAACGATAAAAGTTGAAGCATGCTGATTTTAAAGTAAATACATCCTATCATGCAGTTCTAAACAATCTGACAAGTAAAGTAAAGCATGTCAATTTCACTGAGATAACAATTTCACTTTGCAAGTTTCAAGTTAGCATTTCATGATTGTTAGCATGTTATGTCTATAATAGGGTTCTCGCCTTTAGGACGTGATGAGTGAGTCGTTCTTCTCACGGGGGCTTACCGTGATTAGCGCTAACCCACCGCATATGGGTGGTGCCCTTGAAGAGAGTACCCGTTCATACGCCTAGCAGCCGCTCAACCCTTACCCCACCCAAGATTTGTGCTGGAACACGAGCCAGCCTAATTCACGAATTACAAGCACGAATTTGTCAACTCACATGACATCACGAAGATCACGATTTCGCCTTCGAGGCGCACGATTTCACGATGTCTCAAGTTAATTATTTCAAGGCATGCAGCAATTAAATAACAAGACCAGTTATCTTTATACAACAATTTCCGTGGTTACGAAATTAACGAGCAACATTTACATACAAGAGACTAATTTAACATCCAATTCGTAAATTCACTATAAATTGCATACTTGCCTGATTTCGGTGATTTTGGTGCCGTTGGGTTCGTCTTGACGGATACTTCGTTACGGTACTTCCGGTTCTCTGTTTGGTTAAACAATTCACCGAATTAGATTTTTCCGTGAAACAAACACATTATTAAATTAGTCTCTAAAGTGAGGTTGGTTAACTATATATCGGGTTCTCCGTCTAATGTAACGTCTATATGGTGTTACGCTAACAGGGTATGCCTTATTATATACCAATATTATCATCCTAACATTAGTTAATTATATTAACATGGTGAAATCAGATAACATCTTAATAAATCGTCATTTCAACTTGCTAATCAACTCTAGTAGGCTAACTACAAGGGTGACGTGACATTTATAGATCCACCTACCAAATTTAGACTATGGGATAATAAGATAACATGTTAAAATTATAACCCTAACATTATTCAATACCCAAATAAATAATTCCCTCTTTCATTTCTAATATTATTATATCCAAGAGTAAGGCTGTCACTTTCCCTTCATCGTTTTAGTGTAAGGTCAGTGTAAGGCTAAAACCCCTTTCTCTTACTGTCCCCTCTTCATTCAATTATTTAATAAGGCTGAATCTTCTCTTTCACATTTTTTTTAAAAACTCTATTATTCATTCCAAATGTCACTCATTACTATATTATTTCTGTAAGAGGCTAACTTCTCATACTTTACTTCAACTACCCCTCTCTCGGTTATCCCCCCCACTCATACTGTCGTTTCTTAATCTCTTTCCTCTTTCATTTTGGGTTCTCAGTTTTCCTTTTTTTTTCGTTTCAATGTGTTTGCAGCAAACCAAGAGAAGCATAGGGGCTCGGGACCTTACGGCGCGTGGCAGGAGGGGCGGCTTGCAGGCGCAAGCGTTTCCGGGAGGCGCTCCGGTGAGATGGGCGGTTTCCGGCGGTGGGCGGCTGCCTGTCGGGCTCTCCGGCGATGGCGCAGCAGATCCGGCCTTCCCCGAGCGGCGGTGCACGCGGGCGGATTCCAGTGCACGGTGGCGGCTTCTGGCTGAGGCGACGGTCCGACGCTTCAGGCGGCTGCGCGAGCTTCCGAGCGCCGATGGCGGGCGGCTTGGGTCGGTGGGCAGGGGCTGAGGTGGCCAGCCTAGGGTGAGGGAGGAGGAGGAAGAGTGGAAGAAGATGGAGGCTTTGGTTGTTTGGGGGGTTTTGAATTTGGGGTTCTCCTTTCTCAATTTCAGTTTGGGCTTGATTCGTTGTTTCTGGTTTGGGGATTTGATGAACAGGTTTGGGAACTGGTGTTTGTGATTTGGGTTTGTAGAGAAGTGTTTGGTTGGAGGAGGGTTGGATTTGTTTTGGGTTTGATTTGGGAAGAATTTGTTTTGGGTTTGATTTGTTTGAGGGGAATGGTTTACCGTTGATGAATTTTGCACGGGAAGAGAAAACGTTTGCTGGAGAATGAGGAAGAAGACTGGTGGTTTGATATAGGAACAATGGAGAGACAATTTGGTGGAGGGAGGAGCTGGTTGTGGGGAGAGGAGTGATGAGAGATGTCGGATCTGAGCTGCCCCGAACGGTGGGAGTGAATAGGGTTTAATTAGTTAGGGGAAATGTTTTCATCCAATGGCAAAAGTGTATTTAATTTTTTTTGTTAAGGTAAATAAGTAATTAAGCAAGAGTAATTATTAAAGTAAATGAAGAAATTAACGAAGGTTAAAAGTGATTAGCAGTTTTGTAATTTGTGAGATAATTAAGTTAAGATAATTTGTTAAAATTAATAGTCAATTATTAATGATACGGTAAACGAAAAACGGATACGCTCTCGCGTTGACGCACAAATGTAGAACTCGTGCATGAAAATATCCGGAAGGTCAAAACGAAAATACAGGCACGCTCAATAATACGCCTAGAAAACACTGGCCGTTACATAGATAGATAATGAAGTTAATTTGAATTTGGGACTCGTGAAACACACGGATCATCGAAAAATACCCAAAAGAGGAGGAAATAGGCGAAAAATAGGGTACCGGAGCTCGGCCGGCGAGGTGGTCTCCGGCGGCGACTCGGGCAAGGCGGGGGAGGCGTCGGCCGGCGGTGGTCGGCCGAGCGCGGCGGCGGCGAGCGAGATCGGGCGAGTGAGGGGGGCAGTCGGGCGAGGGAATACGAGCGGTCGCGAGTTGGGAATTTTTTCTCGTTTCAAAAATCGCGCCGTCCCGCTCCCCCTTTTATAGAAAAAGTTACGACTCGGCTGAGTGACTAAGTCGCTCGGCCGAGTGAACGCAAAGGAAATTTTTTGGAAAATTCCTCCCCGCTCATTACTCGGCCGAGTGGCCTTGCCACCCTCGACCGAGTGGAAGAAGTCCATTCAACCGAGTGGCTCAAGCTACTCGGCAATACTCGCCCTAGGAGCGTATCAGTTTTACTCGGCCGAGTGAAGTTATATACTCGGCCGAGTGGAAATTATACTGAAATCAAGAAAAGAAACAGAGAGTTGGGTACAACAGACTTCCCTCATTCGTGAGCCGCTCGGGCGGACGAACTTATGTGCTCAGCCGAGTGACTAGTATACTCGGTCGAGTGAACCCTGTTTTCTGCTGTTTGGCTTCGTTTGGGCTCTAAACTCTGTTTTTCTTCCTCCAGTCGATTTCATCTTCCTCCCAAGCTTCGAGCGCATTCCTGGAGCGCTCCTCGTCGCCTTGTTCATCCTCCTAATGATAGATATCCCTTTCTCCTCTCCTGTCAAAGAAAAATAGGACCCATTATCACGAAATTTTTGGGCAAACGACTCAAAACACTAAAAATTTCTAAAACAAAAATAAAGGAAAAGTAAAAATAAAGCGATAACCGTTGGGTTGCCTCCCAACAAGCGCTCGTTTAAGGTCGTGAGCTCGACCCCCTTTGATTTTCAATTCAATGCGGGATATTGGGTGCATATGAGATGCACCCGTCAAAATTATTGGGAAGAACGCTTAGATTTGGATGTTGTGGCGGCGCGTTCTTCCTCGGTACTCCTTTGCCTCGGGTAGTGTTGGGGGGTGGCTCCCCCAAGCTAGTGCTTGCTCCGGGCCTCGGCTTCACCGGTGACACCGATTTTCGTATCGGTGTGGCTTTCCTAGGAGTCTTCATCTTTGAGAGCTTGCAGAGCTCTCGTATTCTCACGACATCAGCGTCGCCTTCATCAATTTCCATGGAGAGGTCGGGGGAATACTCCATCTTTTCTTCTTGGCCCAAATCCGGCCCTTCCTCAAAATCTTCTTTGAATAGAGCGCCGATGGAATGGGGGATCGCCTCCTTAATAACCTCATCAAGGAGGTCCATATAGTCCAGCTCCTCATGATAAGGCATGTGTTTCATTGCCTTGGGAATATGAAGCTCCACCTCGATGTTGCCGACATTCAATGTTAGAGTTCCTTCACGTACGTCGACAATGACACCGGCGGTGGCGAGGAACGGGCGTCCGAGTATTAGCGACGTATCTCCCTCCTCCTTGACATCCATGATCACGAAGTCACATGGCAAACATATGCCCCCCGGGACTTGTAACGGGATATCCTCTGCGATCCCCACCGGCCTTGTGATCCGACCATCGGCTAGTTGTATCCGCATGTTGGTAGGTCTCAATTTCGTGCCGGTGTTTAGTCTCAGGAACATAGAGAGAGGCATGAGGCTAACACTAGCCCCTAAGTCCACCAACGCCTTTTGTAGAGGGACACCGCCTAAGGTACAAGGAATTTGAAAACTCCCCGGGTCTTTGAATTTAGCAGGCTCCTTCTCTCTCTTGGTGAACCAAGATCCCTCCTCGGCGAGCATGATTTTCTCCTTCCTCTTTCTTCCCGTAATCAAATCTTTTAGGAACTTGGCGTATGTTGGGATTTCCACAATAGCGTCGAGGAAGGGGATGTTGAGGCTTACCCCTCTTAAATACTCGAGAAACTTAGTTAGTCGCTTCTCCATCTTTGCTCTAGCAAGCCTCTGAGGGAATGGGACCGGTGGCATAAAACGCCTCTCTTCAATCAATTGCTCCGCTCTAGACTTTTTCTCCCCTTGCGGCTCTTTCTCTCTCTCAACTTCAATGACCGGCTCGCTTGGCTCTACAATCTCCACCACGGGCTCCTTGGTTGGGATCATGACGGGGGTGGAATCCTTCCCGCCTCTAGTAGTGACTGCAACCACGACATTGATATGCCCGGTGGTGCCCAGTGGATTTTGCTCGGGTTGAGCCGGCAACTGTTGACTATTTCGATTGAGCAACGTAAGTTGCTCCGCAATTTGTCCAACCACAGTTGTAAGAGAGTCTTGGCCCGCCTTCAAGGAAGCATTGATCTTCTTCTGCTCGATCATAAACTCCTCCACCTTAGCTTCAAATTCAGATTGGTGTTGAGCTTGTGGAGGGTTTGGGTTTCTCCACCCTTGATTGTATCTGGGCGGCCTATAGGGCCCAACTTGTTGCTTTGGTGGGAAATTTTGTTGTGGAGGCCCCCTCGGTGGATAATGTTGTTGTTGTTGTTGTTGTGGTCGAGCTTGTTGAGGTAGTTGTTGCAGCGGGTTCAATGCTCCTTCATTGTTGGCATAGGAGAAATCGGGATGGTTTCTAGTGGCCGGATTGGCGCAATATCCTTGGTTCCCCGCTACGTATTGAACTTGCTCCAAAGATCCCTCTCCTTGTTCTCCTCCCGAATACATAGCTTGGGATTGGTCTTGCCAATCACACATTTGATTTGTTGGTGCGGAAGTGGAAGGGGTTCCTTGGGGCGCCGTAATATACTTCTCCAGTCTCTCCACCACCTTGTGGAGAGAATCGAACTTGTTGGACAACTCCGCTACGGCCTTTGCCTCATAGATGCTAGATGACTTCAAGGAGGACGTAGAGTGTCCTCGCTCGTCACCCCATTATTGATTGTTTGAGGCCATCTCCTCAATTAGGGCCGTAGCTTCGTCGGGAGTCTTCGATAGGATAGCACCATTTTCCGCGGCATCAATAATCTGCTTGGTCCCCGGTTGGAGACCATTGTAGAAGCGATGGACTAGCTCCCAATCTTCAATGCTATGGTGGGGGCACTGATGCTGCAGGTCTTTGAAACGCTCCCAAGCCTCGTAGAGTGTCTCTTGAGGTCCTTGCTTGAAGGACATGAGAGCACTCCTAATCTTTACCGTCTTGGAAGGCGGATAGAACTTGTCGATGAACACGCTTGCCAACTCATCCCATGTGGTAAAGACTCCCTCAGCTTGCGTCCTCAACCAATAAAAAGCTTTATCCTTTAATGTGAAGGGGAAGAGGCGCAGTCTGATAGCATCTAGGGTGACGCCCGGCATCTGGAAGGTGGCGCACTTTGATAGGAAGAGTTGGATGTGGTAGTGGGGATTTTCATGGGCGTACCCATGAAATGGATCCTGCTGCATCAGAACCACAAGCCCAGTCTTCAACTCAAAGTTCTTGTCGGCCACCAACTCCGGCATGGCTATGGACGAGGTCGTGGAGGAAGTCTTAGGCCGGAGCCTATCTCGAATAGAAATAATCCTCGCCATTCTTGCCGCTAACTCTTCAGGCGTCTCCCGGACGTTCATAAACCTCCCTTCCGTATCGGGTCTCCTCTCTGCTCTGATTCTCCGCAATGTATGCTCGATCTCAGGATCAAACAGTATATCAATAGGGTCCGCAGTGGATCTCGTGTACATGCACGGAAAAACAAAGTTTCAAAGAAGTGATTAGCACAATGGAAGGGTTAGATAAAAATAAAGAAATAAAACAAAAAGAAAGAAATAGATAGGGTGGTAAGATCAAACACAATCGCCTCCCCGGCAACGGCGCCAAAAACTTGATCGCTTCAAAATGTAACCCAAAAGAGCGACCGTGTAGTTTTACCGCAAGCGCACGGTGTAGCGGCGAGCAGGTATCGAACACAGGGAGGACGTTTGACAATGCCTTCTTCGAACAACCTGGCTATAAGGGCAGAAAAGAGGGAATTTGCCTTGCGGCGATCCTGTCACAATTGTCAGACAAAGTATAGAGATATCAAATCAAATAAAGACGCCTAGGGAATAGGGAATCCCCGCTACTCACCGTATCTCGTCAATGTGATTCATTGGTATCACAATTGCTAAGGTAGAATTTAGGATGAACTAGTTGCAACTGAATGTAAAACTTAGCTCACGCTCTCGCGCTGTTGCCAGTCTATAGCTAACCTAGGTTCGGGTCCAATCTCTTGCAAACCCTAGCCTAAGCAAGCTAGCATTAGGATCAACATCATCGTTCAATCGCGTCCCGGGCCCACTCTCGTGCAAACTCGGGGTGCGACCTAGGTTGGGATAGTTCCTACCCGTCCAATCTCTTGCAAACGGGTATCGGTACGGAATTGCAGCCGAGAACCCTAGTATCGGTCCAATCTCTTGCAAACCGATACTACGGAAACTCAATTTCAACCCAATTCGGATTTCTAGGGTTTCCTATCGAATTGGGATCCAATCTCTTGCAAATCCCAATCGATATGAACACCTAGCTATCTGTAGTATATCGATCCCAAACTAATCCTAAAAGCAATTCTAGCAATAGTTCTACCAAATCATCACAAATTAGAAATTGGGCTTGTAGGGTTCATCCCCACGCCCCAAGGCGTTACGACTACTCAGAAATCATATCACAAATACAAAAATAATCAATTGAAATAGCAATAGAATTCATCAAAATATTCAAATAAGCAATAAAAATGAGATTTTTAATGAAGAGGGAGACAAACCAATAGAGTTTTCCAAGAATCCAACAAAAATAAACTTTTCTCTCCTCTCCAATCACAAGAATCAAAAGCTAAAAAGTTTAATCTAAAAAGCTACAAAAAGCAAAGGAAAAAGCTCTCTAACCTAGGTTAGAATCATGGGTTAAATACCCCTCAAAACTGCCCAGAAAATCGTGACCAAAATGCCCCTGCGCAGCCTGAAAATCGCAATTTACGCTACAGGCAGCGCGGCTCACTCGGCCGAGTGACAAAAGTCGCTCGGCCGAGTGAGAGACCCTGAGAATTTCCAGTAAGTCTGGGGTCTTGGGGGTCTTCAGTTCGGGCGTCGCTCGGCCGAGTGAGTTGTCGTCACTCGGCCGATGGCTTCTCTTCACTCGGGCGGTCGGCAATTTCCACTCGGCCGAGTGTGTCTTCTGATGCTCAGGCAGACGAAAAACAGTAAGTTGGCTCTTTTTGATGGGCATCGTCTGAGTGCCACTCGGGCGGACGGGGTTTCGTCACTCGGCCGATGTGGCTTCTGATGCTCGGCCGAGTGCACACTTGGTGCGTGTCCGATCTGGTCGGCCGAGCGGGGTCTCACTGGTCGGCCGAGTGACTCCTTCACTCGGCCGAGTGAGACACCAAAAATGCCCATTCTGAGTGTTTTTACCTCCTCGTCGCTCCTGCGACGTTCTTTCTTCTTCCGCTCCTCTCCAATAGCAAAATACCCCTATGGGAAGTCATCAGTGACACTCTGGAGTAGGTGTATCTCGGGATCACTCCAAATCGCTCCAAATCTCCTGAAATACGACAAAAACAACAAATCGTGAAAAGTATCGCAATATTGTTATAAATCGTGAAAAACGTAATTTGAGCGATCTAAATGGCATGCAAACATGCGGAAAAAAGGTGTAAAATAAGGAGTGATCATCTCTCCGACAGGCGACTGAAATTTGTTCATTACGCGCCTCCCTTGATCTTGATATTTTTCTATTAATTCATTAAAATTTATTGACTTCTGGTCAGGAGACAGTTGCGTATTTTACAAGCGACTGTCTCGTTGCCAGGCGACTTTAAATTACTCTACGTGCGCCTATCTATCTACCTAAGTCAGTTTTCTATCTTTTCGACCAGTCAACTTACGATTGCACATCAGTCAATTGTCCATGTCTGTGGTGGTTCGATAACTTAATCTGAGACGTCCATCTTTCGATCCAACGGACCAGATCAGTTTTCCCTCCACTTAAGTAAACGAGTCCCACTTATTTTCTCTCTCATCTGATCGATACTCCCTCGTCTTCCTCTTTAAATGACAGCCGTCCCTCCGTCTTCTCCATCTATTCGAAGCTCCTAGCCGTCGATTCCTCTCTCCATTGACTTGATCAAGCTTTTGGATCTCTCCTCCTCCGTCGTTCATCGTTTGATTGGTATATCTCTCTCATTTATTTTCGATCGTGCTCTATTTCCTTCACTTTCTACCGATTCGTGCTATGGCTCCACCCAAGATTACTTCATCTTCCAAAGGGTAAGCTATTGCTGTTAGGAAGCCTAGGAATCCTAAACCTAAGGCTGTCCAACACAAGAAAGCTCTCTATAGAGCCCGCACCAAATTCGATCTACCCGTCTCTAATGTTTCGGATGCTTCTGATTCTACTCATTCTTCTTCCGAAGAAGAAGAGTTCGTTGAGCCCCTCTAGAAGTGACAATGTAGACCTATTGGATTTCAGATCAATGAGCCTACTATTGAGATTGATTCTACTCGTATGGCTGCAAATGCCCACACCGAGCCTCTACCGCAGAACCCCAAGGACAAAATCAATCCTGGCCTCCTCAGCCACCTCCAGCTGCTCCTCTAGTCTCCATTTACCGTGATGAATCTTGATTGGAAAAATTTCATGCTATGATTGGGATCAAGCTCCTTCGTGAGCGTTTCATTGTTTATCAGGCTTTCACCACTGAGAGACTCTCCGAGATCTGCACGACGACCCATTTGGTCGATCTATTTCGTTACTCTCATGTGGACTCCCTTCATGCATATCCATTCCTTGTCAAGCTAATTTATGCCAACCGCATTCGCAGTGAATATGCTGACACGGGTGTCATTGACACCGTTGTATAGGGGATTCATATCAAGCTTGACCCTATTCTCTTAGGAAACATTCTTAGGATTCCTTCCTCTGGTTCTTTGCATGCTGACATCTCCCTCTCAGATGTTGCCGACCTTGATCAGGCTATCCTTCAGGACATGTTCTCTGAGATCACCTCTTTCCTCTCCTCTGGCATCAGGGCTTCCATGTTTTCTGCTCGAGGTTGGGCTGTTCACCTAGTGGTGAAGTCCAACATCCTGTAGAAATATGGCTCCTCTGATCAGCCTTCTCAGGAGATCCTCAGATGCATGTATGCGATCTTTTCTGGCATGTCTGTGAACAGGGCTGGGGTCCTCCTTGATCAAAAGGACATGGTAGAGTTCACTTCTTCTTCTTCTCATATTCTGTATGGAGGAATTCTTACTCTTGTCTCACCACTTCGGCATTGATCTGAGACCATATGATCACATGCCTCTTGGCCCTCTCCTTGATACGGCTGTAAAGTCGAAGTCATCTTCGGCTCTGCGGACGGCATCAAAGAAGAGGCAGTCTACTTCAGCCCCATCTTCATCCACCGCTCCACATGCTGATCAGCTCTCTTCATCTGATGCACCCTCTCTTGTGTAGTAGGACGAGAAGGTATCTGGTCTTTATGAGATGTTCCATCTGATGTTCCAGCATTAGGGCATTCCCTTCCTTGCCAACCTACAGTCATTTGTTCCATCTGCTCAGCCTACTTAACCTCATCCTCCGAACATCACTGAGCTTCATGATCCTACTGTTGATACTGCTTCTGAGCCAGTTGCTTTGCAGGCTCCTTAGGATGTCTCCTCTACTGATGTTGCTAGTCCTCATCCTGAGGACGTTTCTGTTGATCCGGAGCTCCAGGATTTCTGTGTTGAGTTGGCTACTCCCGTGGACTCCTCCGCAGCTGATCTAGATTGACGTGCCGTTGAGATTGCTCACCCTTGGTCCTAGATTTTTTTTGTTAGGGTTGAGAGTGTGAGTTTGTCTGTATTTTTTGTTATATTGATGGATGATGTATGATGATGATCATAATTTTTGTTTGTATATGGAGTGGTCTGTCATTATTTTTGTACTCCATGTATTGATTATATTTATATGATATCACATTTTGTCATTTTCCTCTCTGATGTGATCATTGTGTATATGTTGTGCAATTATGTCTTTCCGTGTGCTCTATTATATACATGAGTGATGAGAGACATTTTCTTGCCTATGGAATGTTGATATTGGATTCTCATTCCTTTAGGCAACTAAAATTTCTTTTGTTGATGAGTATTTGATATATATCATTGTGATGCATCTTCGTGTTTTCTTTATTTTATTGTGGTATCACATCGAATATATATCACATTCTTTAGACTCTCATGATTGTTTTAGTAGTTATTTAGCACTATTGTTTATTTTCTCCTCCCTCTTTTTGGATAATGCCATAGGGGGAAAGAAATAAATAAATCATAATTTTGTGCTAAGTAAATTCTAAACTTGAATCTAAGATTGAAATTGCCTTAGATTTCGGGGGAGTAAAATATAATGAACTTGGATTCTAGATTCCTAAATTTCTAATATTGAAATCATTTCATTCATGCATATCTTACATGTTTGCTTCAATTGATTTATAGATGCCTTTATTTAAATTGACTAACTTGAATGGCATCTATATAGGGGGAGTAAGTATTCTTTAAGCAGAATTATTTATCTTTTTGTTTTTCTTTGTTTGTCTGTCATCACTAAAAAGGGGAAAAATGTTGAGTATTGGACTTCTCCCTACCTGGTTTTGATGATGAGCAAACGTAAATACTTGTGACTAATCCCCTACTTGCAGTTAATCCATTGCCTAAGCATATTATGAAGATCAATTAGCAATGGATGTAACTCAAGGATCAATCAAAGGATAAAAAGTGGATTGGAAGATCGAAGATGATGATTGAAGCTCCTAGAAGACTTCAAGCTCATTCTATATAATGAAGAGACGCAAAAACAAGATGTAATCTTTTTATTCTCTTCGAGTATGTAGCGTAGAAGTAGAATTATGTTGGAGCACACACCCATCTTTATTTTTGACCTAGGAAACATTAGAACTCATTTCCTAGGCCTCCAATTCATTATTCTCTAACATGTGCATTTTGAACTTCCATCAGGCGACTGCTGAACATTTTACAGGCGCTTATATCTAAACAGTCGCATGTGATTTGTTCTACAGTCGTCTGTTTTACACATACTTTGACACTTGGTTTTTGGGCTTTCTGCTATAACTTTCATCACGCGACTACTGTATAAAGTAGAGGCGCATGTCCAGTTACAGGTGCATGTGACTTGTTAGTCAGTCGTATGTCTCTCTCTTTCCCAAAGATCTCTTACTTGTCATCTTTTGGCCAGTCAACTGATGTTGGTTTCACAGGTGCCTGCCCATGGCACATGCACATGTGAATGCTTTGTCAGTCGCCTGTCGATCCTTGTCCTAATAATCGATGTTTGGAAATCTATGCAAGTTTCAATCAGTCGACTGATGTTAGTTTCACAGTCGCCTGTCCATGGCACAAGCGCATGTAAATGCTTCTTTAGTCTCCTGTCGATCCTTGCCCTAACACTTGGTGTTTGGCGAGCTTTGCTAGTTTTAGCCAGTCAACTGATATTGGTTTCACAGTCGCCTGCCCATGGCACAGGCGCATGTGGTACCACATCAGTCGCATGTCCTGGCTTCCCAAAACTTCCTGAGTTTTCACAACTTGCTCATGTTTCGGTTAGTTTCCTGTAGAAGGTTTTTCAGTCGCCTGTTGGTTTACAGGTGCATGTCTGATCTTCATCAGTCGACTATCCTACGTGGTAAGTTACTGTTTGAATTCTCACCTACCCTCTGACACAGTGCAGCAGTCGACTGTGGTTTCTTCACCAGTCGACTGTCTATTGTGTAAATTCTATCCGTTGGCTGTTTTTCCACTGATTTCAAAGGGGGTTTTAGGAATTCTATTTCAGGGATTTAGAGAACCTATAAAGAGGGCTTCTACTATTCCATTGAAAAACTATTGATCAACTCTTGAAAACCCAAAACCTCTCATCTTCAAGTTCTCAAGCTCTAAAATTCAAAAGTCCTAGATTTCCAATCGCATTCTCTCTTGCTCTTCAACCTAGAATCAAAGTGATATCCTCTAGGCAATTGGTGGTGACAAGAGAAAGTGCTTTCTCTCTTCTTGGAAGAGACTTCAACACTCAACACACTTGCTCCTTCAAGTTCTACTTCAGGGCATAAATGATTGTAAGTGTTGCTATTTCATTATTTCATATCTTTTGATATTAGTTTTACTCTCAGTTTGTGAGAGTGGTTTGCTTGATCCCAAGTTGTGGGAGTCAAGGACATCGATTGTGTTTCGATTTCACTTATAGGGTTGCTACAAGTTTGTTTAAAGAAAACCTCAAGTTAGGGTTCTAACTTGAGTATCCGGACGTATCCGGATGGAAGGGACGTAGGATTACCGGGAACAAGTCGGGACTGGACTTGGGTAATCCGAACCCTTGAAACACACATTGTGTTAGTATTGTTTCATTTTGGGTTTATTTATAATTCCGCATTTATTGTCGGTTAGGAATTTAAATTGGTATTACTATCGTTTAAATTTTATAAACAGTATTCAACCCCCCTTCTAGTGTTTTTCTCATGGCCAGGGTCCTTACAATAAGATTATTAATTTTCATCCTCCCCATGAAAATGTGCTAATTTTAAATTGGATGTAAGCAAACAATCTGTTTAGTCCCCAATTGTACTTGAATACCTAAAAATCAAGAAATTTCTTGGTACTTTTTTCTTTGGAGTCCATGGGGTTAGGTATCAAAAATTAGGGAACCAACCCAAATTGGGGTTAGATTTCCTATCATATGAAAATATATAATTATTGATATAACGACAAATCATTCATAAACCCATAAACATATTCATCATTCATTTAGATGGTCCTTCTCTTGGGTATCCAAACTTTAATGAATCCACTTGTGATTTTATGAACCCTAGAATGATGGGTAACATTAGCATTTTAATTTGTTTTGTTTCCTAGGACATGCTTGCCATTATAGGGTAATTGTGAGCTAGTTAAATCATCTTATTTTTCTTTACCCTTGTTGAACCTATCAACATTCCTACACATATCTTCATGTTTGGCAATAATGGCGGTCAATGTGTTTTCTAAGTCAATAAACCTATCACTTATGTTTTTATTCTCTAAACTAAGCTTCCTATTCAATTCATCTAATTCTTTATTTTTACTAGCCAACTTTACATTTTCTTCTCTAATCTTTTCTAAATCAAGATTAAAAGAACTAGTGTTACAATCTTTATGCTTTTTCTTGAGAGTAAGAAGTTCTCATAATTTGGTCTCATAATTTGTTCACATAATTAAGAAGTTCTCTTAATGTGCCCTCATACTTGGCATAAAATTTGTGCGATACTCTCCTTCCCAATCACACTCATCTTCACTAAAAGCGCTATCATTATAGTGTGAGTTGTAATAATTTCCCTCTTATCATATTTGTCCATGAAGCACATGTATGTCCTCTCTTCTTTTTCTTCTTTGAATGAGGATGAAGATGATGAGGATGAAGAGAAATATGTTTTCCTGGGACTCCTATCCCATGCAGCAAATGTCATCCTATTTGGATTTTTGAACTCCCTTTTGTCATTTCCTTCCTTCTTAGATAGTGGGCAATCTCTCTTTAAATGCACTGACTTGTTGCATCCAAAATATATAGGACCGTTGGTTAATATATATTTTGAGTTTCGAGACTTAAGTGCCTTGAGGAATCTCTTGAAACCCTAGAAAATTGAGGGCTAGTTTCTTTTCGATCTCATCTTTGGACTTCTTCGATTCCGATGTGTATTTAAGGGCTATATTCTTTTTCCTCTAAGCTTTCTCCTTGTCTTTTCTTTGTTGGAGGCGGTTCTCATATGCCATGAGGTTGGCGATTAATTCCTCTAACGTAAGCTTTGAGGTGACATTCCCTTCTTCTATAGTCGTGGCATTACCTTCCCACTCCGGTGTGAGACATTTAAGTATCTTGGTCACATGGTCTTCTTAAGTGTATTTCCACCCAAATTTGCTAGGGGGTTGATGATCTCGGTGAAGCGGGTGAACATCTCCGAAATTGACTCACATGTCTTCATCTCAAAATTCTCATACATATTGACATTGCGAGTAATTTTAGAAGATTTAATTTTAGAATTACCTTCGTGCATTACCTCAAGGATTTTCCAATTTTCGTGAGCAGAGGTTGCACATGATACTGGGTTAGACTTTGTATTGTTGAGTGAGCAAAGAAGAGTGTTCGTCACCTTTAAGCTCAATGCATCCCATTTTTCTGTGCATTGGACCATTCATTTGTGGCTTTGATGGTTCTACATATTCTCTTTCCACCATTGTCCAAATGTCGTAGGAGATGGACCTAAAGTTGATGCGGATCCAATTCTTCCAAGTATCGTAGTTGGATCTAGTGAGAAGAGGTGGACGACTGCTTGATTGCCCTCCGGGATATATATCATCATTGCTTGTTGACGCCATCTTAGTACCAAGCTCTGATACTACTTATTGGGATCTCCTCCTACCTGAGAACGATGGCAAGTAGACACTGAAGGGGGGTGATTAGTGTATAAAAATCCTCTAGCTAAGCTACCTAAGCTAAAAATGGTGTAACCCAAATTTAACTTAATCACCAAAATAATGCGTGCTAAAGGAGTATGCAACAAAATAATAATCACAAGCAAAATATAATTACAACCTAGAAAATGAATACCAAACCCAAACACGAGATTGCCCTGGTTTAGATACCAAGTCCCACTTGGTTTCTGTATCCTACTCCAGCCACCTGAGTCTCACTCGACTCAACCCACTATTTCCCAAATAGTTATAATTGTCTCTTTCTACGAGGTCTTGCTTACAACAATTTCTCTACAAGAAAAAAAACTCACCACCTCAACACTTCCGGATTTTCCACTTACTCTTTTGAATGAAAAATACTTTTTACTATAGCCTTGCTATGGAGCTTCGTGTTGTGTTGGCTATAGTGGAAATATTTGATCGCTAAATATGTTGGAGATCAAGGCTTTGAGATCAAGAAAACTTTCGCTAAAGAAATTTATAAATATTATAAACAAGCCAAAGAAAAGAGAGCTTTATGGTCTTTCAAAAAGCTTTTAAAACTTAATTTTTGCTCTTTAATTGGTGCTCAAAAACCTCAGTAAATGCATCTTAAATAGGGGGTGGAAAAACCTTTGAAAACTATTCCAGAAACTATCCCAAAAACATCCCTCCAACGGATGAAAAACAACAACATTGCGTAAATCGTGAAATTGTGTTTTATTTCCATTGTAGCTGTCGACAGTCGACTACGGTTATACTGGTAGTCGACTACTCCAACAACTATAGTCGATTACTAGAACAACTATAGTCGACTACTTCTGGGTACAGAGAAACCGCCGGAAAAGTAGTGGACTCCAATAGTAAGAGTAGTCGACTACAAAACTGATACATATGATAACAAGTTAAAAAACTTTTATAAAATTTAAATTTTTTTAAAATCATTTTAAAAGTGATCCTATGAGTGTGTGAGCTTCTAACAAGGCTATAACCTGCTAATACAAAATAAATAAAAATACATCAATATGAAATAAATGTACATTGAAGTCCAATGATGTATGCTTCATTCTTCAAGCCTTCGTCTAGCTCCAATTTGGTCCATGGCCTTGTTTGCTCAACACCTAATCATCTTGAGTGCTATAATTATCTTTCATTAAGATCTTGCACTCAAAGATGTTAGATGCAAACATGATGTGAGATTCAATATCTCAACAATCTCACCCTTTTTGATAATGACAAATAATGTATGCATAATAAACAAAAAATACCACGTGTCATGTGCAAATATATGTAATTATGCATGGCATCTAATATCCCTCCTTCTTTTGTTACCAACAAACGATATTTAATTAAAAATGATCTCTCTCCCTTTTGAAAAACATATACCATTTTGAAAATTTTACCCCCATATGCAAATCTATCCCCCCTAAATATATGCATGAGTATGAAAATATGTGTGACTAAATATCTGAATGGAAAGTGCATGAAAAATATTTATGCAAAAATTTTAGCAATATCACCCCCTGCAAATAAGATTATTAATTTTCCTCCTCCACTGCAAATGTGCAAATTTTAAATTGGAGGTAAGCAAGTAATCCTTTTACTCCCTAATTATACTTGAGTAACTAAAAATCAAGAAATTCTTGGTACTCTTTTCTTTCGAGTCATTGGGGTTAGTTATCAAAAATTAGGGGACCAAACCCAATTGGGTTTAGATTTCCTATCATATGAAAATGCATAATTATTGCTTTAATGAACATTGTTCATAAACCCATAAATATATTCATCATTCGGTAGATGGTCCCTCTCTTGGGTATCCAAACTTTGATGAATCCATTTGTAATTTTACTATCCCTAGTATGATGAGTAATATTAGCATTTTGATTAGTTTTATATCCTAGGCCATGCTTTGTCACTAAAGGATAATTATGAGCTAATTAGATCATCTAATTTTTCTTTACCCTTATTGAACCTATCAACATTCCTACACAAATCTTCATGTTTGACTATAATGGCGGTCAAGGTGTTTTTAAGTCACCAAACCTATCACTTAGGTCTTTATACTCTAAACTAAGCTTCCTATGCAATTCATCTAATTTTTTATTCTACTAGACATTTTTACATTTTATTCTCTAATCTTTTCTTAATCAAGATTATAAGAATTAGTATTGCAATCTTTATGCTTCTTCTTGAGAGTAAGAAGTTCTCTTAATTTGCTCTTGTTTCAGCACAAAGTTTGCGATACTCTACCTCCCAATCACACTCATCATCACTAGAAGCACTATCACTAAGTGTAAGCCATAATAATTTACCTCTTTGTCATATTTGGCCATGAAGCACATATATGTCCTCTCTTCTTTTTCTTCTTCGGATGAGGATGAAGATGATGAAAATGAATAGAAATCAGTTTTTGTGAGACTCCTATCCCATACAGCAAATGCCTTCCTATTTGGTATTTTGAACTCCTTTTTGTCCTTTCCTTTCTTCTTAGCTAGTGGGCACTCTCTCTTTAAATGCACTGGCATGTTGCATCCATAGCAAATAGGGTCGTTAGTTAATCTATGTTTTGAGTTTTGAGACTTACTTGCCTTGAGGATTTTCTTGAAACCCTGGGAAATGAGAGCTAGTTGCTCCTCGATCTCGTCTCCGACTTCTTCGATTCCGATGTAGCTTTGAGGACTATATTCTTTTTCTTCGTAGCTTCCTCCTTGTATTTATTTGTTGAAGGCAGTTCTCATGTGCCATGAGGTTGGCAGTTAATTCCTCTAACGTAAGCTTTGAGGTGGCATTTCCTTCTTCTATAGCCGTGGCATTCCTTTTGTTGAGTATTGGCCTTCTCCCTACTTGGTTTTGATGATGAGTAAACATAAATACTTGTGACACGGTGCAGCAGGCGACCGTGAGTTCTTCATCAATCGACTGTCTGACGCGTATTTTCTATCCGTTGGCTTTTTCTAGACGGATTTCAAATGGGTTTTTGGGTATTTTGCTTGAGGGGTTTAGAGAACTTATAAAAGGGTTTTCGAATGTTCCGTTGGAGACTTCTTGAACCACTTGAATACTTTGCATTCATCCCTAAGCTCAATCTCTCAACTTCTCTCTTCCTCAAGTCTCAAGCCCTAGAAATCTCAACTACAATCTTGTCTTCCCACTTAAACCAAATCTGAGCTTCAAGCTTTAGTGAAGATAAGTACAATGGCTTTCTCTCACCTTGGAAAAGACATCAACACACACACGCACTTGCTTCTTCAAGTTCTACTTCAAAGCATATTGTTTGTATGTGTTTTTCATTTTGAATTTCATTATCTCGTATTTCGATTTCACTCTCAGTTTGTGAGAGTCGGTTTGCTTGATCCCAAGTTGTGGGAGTCAAGGACATCGATTGTTGTTCGATTACACTTGTAGGATTGCTACAAGTGGGTTTAAAGGAAACCTCAAGTTAAGGTTCTAACTTGGGTATCCGGAGGTATCCGGGTGGAACGGATGTATGTTTACCGGGAACAAGTTGGGATTGGACTTGGGTAATCCGAACCCTTAAAACATTCTTTGTGTTAGCTTATTTCATTTTGGGTTAATTTATATTTCCGCATTTATTTTTGGTTAGGGATTTAAATTGGTGTAACTATCTATTAAATTTTAAAAACACTATTCAACCCACTTCTAGTGTTTTCCTTATAGCTAGGGTCCTTAGAATTGGTGTCAGAGCGCAAGGTTTATAGCTATGGCATCCAACAAAAACAACATTCCTCCACCTCATTCATACAACAATCATGATCGTGATGGTGCTTCTATCGTTTCCGAATGACAATAAACGGTTCATCCTCGCATTTCAATGACACAAATTTCAGCTATTAGAAGTGTCGAATGGAGATATTCCAAAGGAGTGGTCTCTTTGGAGAACCCTCCATAAGGAGTACGTTGAACCCACCGAAGAAGATTTCGACAAATGGACTTCCTCTGAGAAGTCCGTCGAGGTGAACAATGCCAAAGTAATGAACGCTCTTCATTACGCATTGGATCCAGAGGAGTTCAATAAGATATGCACATGTAAGAGTGCATATCAAATATGGAACCATCTCGTCGTCACCCATGAGGGAACGAACAATGTAAAATTTTCAAAATTATATGTTGCTATACAAAACTTCGACATGAAACATGCAGGAAAGTGAGAACATCACCAATGAGCTTGAAGCTCTCGGTCAAGTATACACTCAACAAGAAAAGGTGAGAAAGGTAATCATGGGAATGACTGTAAAATAGGAAAGAAAGGATATTACCATTGAGGATGTCAATAACATGAAGAACTATACCATGGTGAATCTCATCGGTACTATCATGTCTTACAAAGTAAGAAGGAAGAACCGAATGAAGATTAGAGCTATGATGAACCCAACTAAGGTAAAGAAGAGATCGTTAGATTTCAAGGTTACTTCTTCATCCTACGATAGTGATGAATCCAAGAATGAAATGGATTTGGAAGAAATGGCACAAATGGCGAAGAAGTTTCAACGCTTCTTTCGCAAAGGTAAATTCCCTTCCAAATCTAAATTTAATTCCACTAACAATTCATCTTCTATTTGTTTTAAGTGTAACAAGCTAGGGCACATCAAGAAGGATTGTCCAATGCTAAGAAACAAAGAAAAGTGGAAATCACCAAAGTACCACATGTCCGATAAATTCAAGAAGGACAAGAAGAAAGGACTTGTTGGGACTTTCGATGACTCAAGTGAAGATCCTCGAGTGAATCCGAGGATGAGAAGGGTGAGAGTGCACATATGTGCTTCATTGTCCGAGAAGATACATTCTTCGATGGAAGCGATAGTGAGAATGATGAACCCGATGTAACTATGGATGAACTTCGTATCACTAACGAAGAACTATTTTCTAATTATCAATCTCTTATGCTTAGATTTGTAAATGTGAAGAAATCAAATGTTAGTAAATCATACATGCCATGCATTACCAACAATGACACCATTGTTGACACTCTTACACTTGAGAAAGCCAATTTGGTTTCTCAAAATGGCACCTTGAGAACTGAGGTGAATTCCCTCAAATCTCAACTAGATCACGATTCGTCTAAAGATAATGTTGATCTATCTTCACAAAACACACAATTGGGTATTGAGAATGATTCTCTTAAAACCCAAGTACACGAGCTCAAAACACGTGTGTCCACTTTGGATACTAATATTTCTTTCCTTAGGAAGAAATATGAGCTCATGTCCTTCCAAGTTAAGAGATTTAACAAAGGGAAAGGGTAATAGGATGAATTTCTTTCAAAAAAAATTTCGGCCACACATCGTGTTAGACTATGTTATGTGGAAGCAAATGCATCCAAACCTCGCACCTCCTATAGTGGTGTAACTATAGATTTTGTGAGGCCATCCTTCGGTTCATCCACTAGTGGTGTCAAAAACACTATTGGTAGCAAATCTATCAAGAAAGCCACCACTTCACACTCTCCTTCTTTTGGCAAGAACCCCACTAAGGGTGGAAACCAAAAAATAAGGACATGCCTATATGTACACTAACACTCATACACGTATGAAATTTCCTACTTCACATGTGGGCACTTATGACATATTTTATGCTCCACACCCATGTGTACGTGCAAACTCACATTTGAAAAATACTCATGCACGTGCGCCTACACATTCATACGTGCATACACATAATCTTCCAATGTATGCTCATGCACATCCACCACATCACATGCTTGCTCCATATGATTTATATAATAGTCATGCTCCTCAATTTACATATAACCCATATATATCCCATGCTTATCCACCTCCACCTTCATATGCTAGATCTCATGCTCCTAGGAAGCATGCTCCCTATAGACCTCTACCAAATGTGCATGCAACTAGGAAGAGAACGCCCAAAACATACACAATTTGGGGTCTCAAGAACACTAGTACAAATGATATGAATGATTATGTCAATTCTTATTTTAACGATGTGATAAATAGTGGTAACTATGTTGGGAAGTCAAAGTCCACTTGAACTTAGTATCCAAAGGGCTAATCCCATTGGACCCAACAAAGCTTGGGTAAAATGAGCTTAAGGTATACTATGTAGGTACCCAAGAACAAGAAAGAGAGCAATAATAGACATATTGGCTCTAAAAAAGGATGGATACTTGATAGCTGTTGCTCCAAACACATGACGGGTGATCCCACATTGCTCTCTGAAGTCATTCGCATCTAGGATGATGCAACTGTCACTTTTGGAGGCGATCAAAAGGGAACTATCATTGGAGTAGGCAAAGTCGGTAATCCTTCCAAACCACTTTTTACAAATATTTATTTAGTTAGTAGTTTATGTCATAATCTTATCTCCATAAGTCAACTTTGTAACAAGGGTTACAAGGCTAACTTTGGAGAGGGTATTTGTAATATTGTTGACAATGATTCACATGTTTTATTTACCGGTATTAGGCGTAAAAATATTTAGTATGAGCTCGCCTAAAACCATATAACATTGCTTAGTTTCTAATACAAATGAACAACTATTATGGCATCGCTGTTTTGGTCATGTTTATTTTATGCACTTGTATAAGTTAGCTAAGCATGACATTGTTATAGGTTTTCCGATGATTTCTTTTAGTAAGAAAAACATTTATGATTCATGTCAAAGAGGTAAACTAAGTAAAATCCTCTTTTAAACTTAAAGATGGCATAACTTCTAAAAGGCCCCTAGAATTACTTCATTTATATTTATTTGGGCCAACAGAACCACATCATTAGGTAAAGCACATTATGGATTAGTCGTCGTAGATAACTTCTCTATATTTACTTGGGTTTCTTTTTTAACCAATAAAAATGAAGCTTTTGAAGAGTTTACTATATTTGCAAAGAAAATTCAAAATCTCTTAGTAACCACCATTATCACTATTCGTAGTGATCATGGAGGAGAATTCGAGAATGAATTTTTCACTAAGTTTTGTGATGACAACGGGATTACTAACACTTTTCTTTTCCCCACGACCCATTTCAAAATAGTGTTATTGAGAGAAAGAATATGACCCTAATTGAGTGTGCATGCACAATGCTCCATGATAGTCATCTTGGACTACAATTTTGGACGGAGGCGGTGCACATGGCATGTTATATGCTAAATAGGATCCTAATGAGGCCCCGAATGAACAAAACTTGTTTTGAATTATTTTATGATAAAAAGCCGCAAGTTAAATATTTTTGTGTTTTTGGTTCAAAATGTTTTATAAAGAACACCTATGGTAACATAGATAAATTTAAGCCAAGATCCGATGAAGGAATTTTTGTTGGATATTCCACACGCAGTAAAGCCTACATGATATACAACAAAAGCTCTTCAACAATCAAGGAATCGCTACACGTGTCATTTTATGAAGATTTTGATATTCATCCTGTTGTCGAGGATAGCATAGATGTTTTATGTGATTCCATTAGTAATGCTAAAATTAATGATTCTATTATTGAGACTAACAATATTAATGAAAGTTTTGAGAATGTTCCAAGTGATCCAGGTATTTCCAAAGCTTATCCAACCATCGTAACCACCCCCATGACCAAATTATTGGAGACATTAGTGTGGATGTCTGAACAAGTTCAAGGATTGATGAATTCTCTCATTGCGCTTTTGTCTCTACCATTGAGCCAAAGAACATCCAAGAAGTTTGGGAAGATAGCTCGTGGATAGTTGCAATGGAATAGGAGCTCATGCAATTTGAAAGAAATGAAGTTTGGGAGCTCGTTACTCTTTCAAATGGTCACCAAGTCATTGGGACCAAATGGATTTTTAAGAGCAAGATGGATAAGAACGAGGTCATCACAAGGAACAAAACAAGGTTAGTAGCTCAAGGCTACCGGCAAGAGGAAGGAATTGATTTTGAAGAATCCTTTGTCCTCGTAGCTAGATTAGAAGCTATTAGGTTGCTTTAATCTTTTGCATCTCTTAAAAATTTAAAATTATTTCAAATGGATGTTAAAAGTGCATTTTTAAATGGTATTGTTAATGAAGAAGTTTATGTTTCTCAGCCACCCTGTTTCATACATGAAAAATTTCCAAACCATGTTTTCAAACTTAAGAAAGCATTATATGGGTTGAGACCAGCTCCTAGAGCTTGGTATGATCGACTCAAAACCTTTCTTTTGGATTTTGGTTTTAAAATGGGTGAAGTTGATTCAACTCTTTTCATTAAAGTTTATGAAAATGAAATCCTTTTAATTCAAGTGTATGTAGACAATATAATATTTGGTTCTACTAACTTCAATCTTTGCGAAGAATTTTCTAAGTCTATGAAGGATGAATTCGAGATGAGCCATATGGGTGAGCTCAACTACTTCCTTGTACTACAAATTCGACAAATGAAGTATGGCACTTTCATACATCAAAGAAAGTATACCAGGGAGCTTGTCAAGCGATTTGGGATGGAATCATCTTCAAGCAAACAGACTCCTATGAGTACAACAACCCATCTACACAAGGATGAGAACTGAAAAGATATAGACATTCGTCAATATCGAGGTATGATCGGTAGCTTACATTACTTAACTGCTAGTAGACCCGATATTATGCTCTCTGTATGTCTTTGTACTAGATATCAAGCTAGACCTAAGGAGTCACACTTGATTGCAGTTAAACAAATTTTTCATCATCCCAATCATACACTATATTATGGGTTACTTTATCCTAAGTCTAGCACATTTGAGTTAATCTCATATCGTGATGCCAATTTTTTTGGATGCAAATCTGATAGGAAGAGTACTAGTGGCACTTGCCCTTTTCTAGGAAATTTTCTATTTCTTAGTTTTCCAAGAAACAGAACTCGGTATCATTGTCCACGACTAAAGCGGAATATATTGTCGCGGGTCTTGCATGTGCACAAGTCCTTTGGATGAGACACATACTCAAAAACTATGGTGTCAATTATGATACATGCCCTATCATGGTTGATAACCAAAGTGCAATATGTCTTTTCAATAATCCAGTACACCACTCTCGTACCAAACACATAGATGTGAGACACCATTTTATAAATGATCATGTATCTAAGAAGAACATCATCTTAGAGTATATTGAAACCCAAAAACAAATCACCGACATCTTCACTAAACCTCTTAAAGAAGGCTCATTTTTGAGGTTGCGTGGAGAATTAGGGATTATCGGTGAATCTGAGATTTAGGAGCTCATTTATATTTGTTATAACCCTTTTTGAGCTCATCTGATCATTTTCTTATCTTATATTCATATATGACATATTTTAACATATGTATTCAATGAGATTTATTGGAGATTTTTGTTGATTTTATGATTGGATTCATAGGCGTGATTTGTATGTTAATGTATATGTTAATGATAGTGATTTGAAGCTATTAGAATAATTAGATTATAGGTCTAAGGGTGAGTAGTCTTATATCCTTGATTCTAACTCATTTCTGGATTTCAGAACCAGAACAGTCAACTTCGTCTCCTCTTCAGTCGACTGCCCAATATCCAAATTTTTCAGTCTTCATAACTCGTATTCATCACAGGTGACTGATGGTCATATTCTAGTCAATTGGTCTTCAAACAGGCGAATGTATTTTTGTCATCAGGCACCTGACCAATTGTCACCAATTTTCCCGAGAGATGGCTCACTATTTCTTCAAAATTTTCTTCTGCAGTAGGCCCTTGTAAGTCATTTGACAGGGGCCTGTCCATATACAGGAGACGGTAATTCCTTCTACATGTGCATGTCTATTTTCTGAGTCATTTTTCTTTAAGGGATTGACAAGCGACTGCATATTGTGCATCAGTCGCATGTCTGCCCAGTTTGACGATTCGTCGCCCGCAATCCGAGCCGTTATTTTTGATCCAACGACCCAGTTCTCTCCCGACCTCCACTTAAGAGATCATGCATTTTTCCCGAGAGATGGCTCACTATTTCTTCAAAATTTTCTTCTGCAGTAGGCCCTTGTAAGTCATTTGACAGGGACCTGTCCATATACAGGCGACGATAATTCCTTCTACATGTGCATGTCTATTTTCTGAGTCATTTTTCTTTAAGGGATTGACAAGAGACTGTACATTGTGCATCAGTCGCATGTCTGCCCAGTTTGGCGGTTCGTCGCCCGCGATCTGAGCCGTGATTTTTGATCCAACAACCCAGATCTCTCCCGACCTCCACTTAAGAGATCATGCATTGTTTCTTTTCTCTCTCCTCCGATCGACTTCCCTCTTGTCCTTCCTTCGAACGAGAACCCTCCATCTCTCCTCTGGTCGTCGATTGCTCCTCTTAGCTGTCGTTTGCTCCTCATTTCTTCCTCCATCGTCGTTTCGAGCTTGGATCTCTCCCTCCTCTATCGTGTGTTATTTTCTCCTCACTTCTTCTATCGTTTCAAGCCCTAAATCGATCGTCTCTGACGATTTGTTTTGCTCATAGCCCCCAAAACTTCTACTTCATGGTTTAAACCATTGAGGAAGCCTCCCTCGTGTTCCTCTTACATACGTCGATTCAAAGTTCCTTTGCCTACGGCTTCTCCATCCTCACCCCGCTCTTAGAGTGCTCGGTCCTCTTCTTCTCCCGATGAATTTTTGGGGATATCTGTCGCTGATCCTCCTCCTTCTGTATCTAAGTCTGAGCCATCTCCTTCGCATCCTGCTGACCCATCGACTCTGCCTACTTCAACTGCTTCTTCAGATCCCTCCTCATTTAGTTGAATGAGCGAGTAACTGCTATTGATCTAAAAGTCTCTGACATGGATCAGAAACTATCTATTCTGCTTGAGCTTTACCACGAGTCGTTTATGTATCACGGCTTCACAGTTCTAGCCTCTCTCCATGCTATGTTCCCTCCTTCCGAGGAGGTCACTCAGACAGATGTTCCTTAACCTCCAGGTGATGCTCAGGCCCCTCATGCTGAGGTCACCCAGCCTTATCCTGCTGCTGTTCAGCTTTCAGAGCCTGTTGCTGCCACAGCTGATCAGCCTTTTGTGCCTAATCATGTAGACATACCTGGTGGTGGTGGTGCATCGTCATCAAAGCAGAAGGCTCCTGTGTACCCTACTCGTCGCTCTGCTAGATTGATGTTCCGCTGTTCTCGCCACCCTTCGGATCCTACTGTCATCCAGATCGACTGAAGAAAATCAGATACTATTCACCCTAGGACTTCTTTTTGTTAGGGTTTGTGTGTCTGCCTATGGTTGTCTGTATCCTATTTTGGATGTTAGTATTGATGCTTATAGTATAGATGTTAGACATTCTTTTGGCTGGTGTATGATGATGGTTACATACTTTTGTCTGTATGTGGAGTTGATAGTTCATTTTGTACTCCATGTTTTTCTTTGTGTGTGTGTGTGTGTGTGTGTGTGTGTATTTCTGAATCTTTTTTGCATCTTTTTTGCTAGTTTGCTGGATTGATAGAGAGTGGATTAGGAATCTGTAGTGAAGGGTGACGGCGCTTGTGCCCTATCACCTTCCTATAGAATCCCGATCTGCCCATGAATACCACGTGTATTACTGTACAGATTTTATATATAAAGATTTCCTTTTACCTTTCTATATATATATATATATATATATATATATATATATATATATATATATATATATATATATATATATAGTGATGATATGGTGAGAAGGTGAGAAGAAGAGCTTAATGTGCAAAATCAGATCTCAGGTGTCCGATTTGTTTCTTGGGCGATCCGTTGGCTGAAATCTCACCCCCGACCAGCGCACGTGCAGATCACGTGCTCCCCAAGTCGGGCGCCCCATCTACCTCTCTCCCCTCTCACGTCAACAGCGCAATGGCTCTCCCTCTCGCGATCTTTGGAGAAAAAACCCTAGACGATCTCGTTAGCGGCCGAAGAACCCAAAAAAACAACACCAAATCTGCTCTTCCTCTTGCGATCCCCATCTACAAGCGATCTCTCTCTTGGCCGAAGAACCCCAAAAAAAATACCCTCTACCTCTCATGATCCCTCTAGCCCGAAGCCACCAAAAAACCCTAATCCCTACTATGCCCCGGCATCCCCTACCGTTTGCCCCAATAGAACCCATTACCATAGGCCCGATTTCCTCCAGCTACATCAAGCGGAAGCTTCAGAAAATACACAGTAGATTGTTCAAAAAATACATAGTATCAGTATCAGTTCATGCTAATTGAAGCAGCTAGCTTCCAGGTTTTCAGCTTCTACGTGTAAATTTCATCTAACGGCCATTGCCCAAGGAGTCATCAGCAATTCCTTCTATTTCAGCAATCTCCTCGATAGCTTCCAAGTACAAGAACTTCAGCTTGTAGATGCTGACTTGATCGTGAAAATGCAATCAGGTGCTGGACCGATGTTCCGTCTGGGGACGCTTGCATTGCCTTGGGGACTCGAGTGGAGGGGATTACCTTGTTGCAAGAGCGCTAAGATCCCATGTTGGCTGTAGGAAGTGGGAACATGGAGTGAATTGAGGTAGTAGTTTTTATATGGTGAGCTCAGACTCATTGTAATTATGGAGTTTAGGAGACATTTGTTACATACAGAAAATTTCTCTGTTAGATTTTTGGAGCTTTTGTACACAACATAGGAACGATAAGTTGCATCAGATACGTCATATGATAATTGTTGACCTAAGCTTCAAGCACAAATTTTGATGCGTGAATCCATTAATCTTAATAACTGTCCTGTAGTTAGCAAATAATCATGAGGTTGAAATAACACAAAGCCACCAAATACCATCTTCTCATAATACATGTTTGAAGATTCCAAATTCACCAGGCTTTGCCCAGTGACAAATCAAATGGATCAGACAACCTAAAAAATAATTAGAAAGAAGCAACACAGATATACAAAGACAAGAATATACGCAGACAATACATTGAGCCAAAAGAATCCTACCAAGAGGTATATAATGAAGTCATCGTACATAAAAGCAAAATTGGTTGCATAGAGAATATGTAATATAAATGGTTTTCAAAGCTGCTGCTAATGGTATACAAAGATGTTGAACACATGAAAAGGAAATGAACTAGAAGAGTGTTAGCCCTTCAAGAACTGTTCTCTCTCCTTAAGTCGTACATAAGCATTGATGTTTGGGAGGCAGTCTAATGAAACATGAAGGAAGCAATCATGTATGAGAGAACAACCAAATGTAATGTGCTCAGCAACAAAGATGCACGTGAAAAACAAAATTGCAAATTCTACAACTAATACATGGTTAAAATAACACAACTGGTAGGACAATCTTCAGCTCAATATAGAACCATATTTCCAAAAACTTTTCATGAAATGAAAAGATTAGAGGTGTAATTCATATAAGATTATTTCAAATCAGATAGTGCAATCAAGTATAAGATGAAAACAAGACTTATTTGATATCGTTTGGTAACCTGGTGAGGGGTTTGGTTATAGCACATCAGACCATTCTGCAAGGCCTGAGTGTAAGAAAATATAGCAAATAAAAAGTAGAATTGGTTCAGAACAAGGAAAATTAGTTACGAAAAGCTCCATAGGCTATGACAAGTTTGGGTAAACTGTTCTCATGTATAGTCACGTGTACAGATCGCATACAACTCACTTGAACTATGGATAACTCGCAAAATCATGACATGCTATAAATTTGATATGATGTATCAAGATGTGGATATACTCAATTGCCAGGCTACTAGTGTGAATAGCTACGTGAGAATCCATGCTATATCTCTAATCTTTCTAATGCCAAGTTCAAGAAAGGAACAGTGCTATGGAATTGTTCCTAACAAAATCATTGAAACACCACCAACAATAATTTGTTCTAACTTCGACAGTTAAGCATTTTGTATGCTAGTTAAAGGGATGAGAAATCAACTGGAACGTAGTACCACACACTTCTTCATCATCTGTTGGGATAGCTGTCACTTTGTTCTTGGGCTTCTCATAACTTTTCAGCCATCCAAGAGCATTTGAATAGAATCATCCTAGAGTGAAGAACTACTATCGTGAGTAGAGAGTTTAAATGGTATATATTCTCCTGCATCCAAAATTTTTTTGATTACCTTGAGGAAATGGTTCAAGTGACATGCCACATGACCCTTTAAGCAGATCAATGTAGTCGCAAAAGGCTATGCAACCATCTGAAGTTATCCCCCCAGTACAAAGGAACATTGCCTTCTGGATACTGTCACATTAACCCAAGCATAACACATGACATGCGTAATAAAACCGCACAAAGCACCAAACAATATATGAACATGATAGGGCATACTCACAAAAGCTACAAGCTGAAGAAATATAGAAGAAGGAGATATACGATCGGAGAGAGAGATAAGAGAAACCGACAATATTTTCATTAGCCTCAATGGGTTTATATAGATTACACAGTGACTGTTGGAATGCCAACAGGTATGACTCTTGGGATATCAATGGGTGTCTCTTGGGTAATGAACGGTTGCATTCCTTGGGATGCCAACTGTTGTGTCTGTTGGGGAACCATTGCGTCCCTTGGGAAGAGGAGATGGTGTTATATCTTTACACGCCCCCGCAAACTGAGCGGCAGAGATGACGAACAGTTTGTCCCAGAGAAGTTCGAACCGCAGAGTCGGGAGGCTCTTTGTGAAGATGTCAGCAGGATTATCCTCGGTGGATATGTGTCGAACACGAATATTGTTGGAGGTGACTTGCTCACGAATGAAGTGGTAGTCGATAGCGAAGTGCTTCGTTCGAGAGTGAAAGACCGGATTGGATGATAACGAAAGAGCCGACTTGTTGTCACACTAGAGAAGAGGGGTATCCTGGAGAGGAATCTTCAGATCTGTCAGGAGAAGTTGGAGCCAAATGATGTCCTTAGCAGTCAAGGACAACGAGCGATATTCAGACTCTGTGGAGCTATGAGAGATGGATGACTGCTTCTTAGCGCTCCAAGTGAGTGGGTTTCGGCCAAGGAAAACGCAGAAACCACTGATAGAACGTCGATCAGTGGGATCACCAGCCCAGTCAGCATCAGAAAAAGCAACAAGTGACAGCGGACTGGGGTGAAGGAGGATGCCATGAGTCAGAGTAGATTGGAGATACCGCAGAATACGTTTGGCAGCAGTGAGATGAGATTCGCATGGACTGTGAAGAAACTGACAGACCCGATTGACGACAAACGCAATATCTGGACGGGTCAGTGTGAGATACTGAAGGGCGCCAACAATGTTGCGGTAGTAAGAACCATCTGAGAGAGGAGGATCCAGGTGAACATGGGACAGCTTAGCCGAGACAGGAGTTCGGGCAGGTTTGCAATTGGCAAGTCCCGCTCGTTGAAGGAGGTCTTTAGTATACTTAGTTTGGTGGACGAAGCTACCATGACGGTGCCGTTGTATTTCCAGACCCAAGAAGTAGGAGAGGTCGCCAAGGTCTTTAAGGGAGAATTCTTGAGATAATAAGGTGATGAATTGAGGGATATACGAGGAAGAGGATCCAGTGATGAGAATATCATCCACATAGAGCAAGATCACTGTAGTCTGACCACTGTAGTGCCGAATGAAGAGGGAGGAGTCGGCGATGCTGGGAATGAAGCCATGGAGACGAATGAAGGTTGAAAAACGGGCGTACCACTGTCTCGGTGCCTGTTTGAGGCCATACAAGGCCTTCCAGAGTTTGCAGACGTGGTGAGGGAAGGAAGGATCAATTAAGCCCGTCGGCTGCTCCATGTAGAGGTCCTCTTCAATATTGCCATGTAGAAAGGCATTGGAGACATCGAGCTGTTTGACGGTCCAATCGAAGTGAAGAGCGAGTTCAATCAGAAGGCGGATGGAGCCATGTTTGGCCACAGGACTGAATGTTTGAGCATAGTCAAGGCCTTCCTTTTGGTGGAAGCCCTTGGCAACCAACCGGGCCTTGTAGCGAGCAATAGACCCCATGGCGTCCCACTTGATTTTGTATACCCACTTGCAGCCGATGATGTTGGATTTAGAGAGGGGGACAACCAGATCCCAAGTCTGTTGACGGGTGAGGGCATCGAATTCAGATTGCATGGCAGCGATCCAGTGGGGATGTTTGGAAGCTTCTTTGAAGGAGAGAGGTTCCTCAGATGTGATAGCAGCATGGAGATTAAGAGGTTGGCGAGGGCGGAAAGTGCCAACCATAGAGCGGGTAGTCATGGGATGAGTGGGAAGAGGGGCAGGCGGATGAGAACTCGTTGGAGGTGGAGTGGGAGGAGGTGTATCGGGGAGGTAGGTTGTAGGATGGGTTGTCGGTGTTTGATGGGCTATGAGATGTGGGAGAGGTTGCCTGGGAACAAGAGGAGTGAGATGGGGTGTATTGGGAGTAGGGGTAGCTATTTGGGAAGCGGATGCGGGAGAGAAAGGAGTGTCGGGGAAGGCATCGGGACAGGGATGTCTCGGAGAAGTCTCGGGACATGATGGTCCGGGAGGAGAGGGCTCAGGAGGACTCGTCTGGGGAGAGGAGGTTCCGGGAGGACTCGTCTCGGGAGAGGAGGTTCCGGGAGGACTCGTCTCGGGAGAAGAGGTCCCGGGAGGACTCGTGCCTGGTTGGAAGTAGGGAAAAGTCTGTTCTTCAAATTGAACATGTCGGGTGAGGTAGATGCGTCTGGTTTTTAGCTCCATGCATTTGTAGGCCTTCATATTGTCCGGATAACCAAGGAAGACGCATGGTTGAGATCGTGGCTCAAGTTTGTCACCCGCATAAGGTCGAAGGCAGGGAAAACAAAGACAACCAAATGTGCGCATCCACTTATAATCTGGGAGCCGATGATGTAAAATCTCAAGAGGAGACTTGTTCTGCTGAGTAGAGGATGGTAGACGGTTGATCATATATACGGCCGTCTTTGCTGCATCTGGCCAATGTTGTTTGGGCATGGAAGCAGTTAGAAGTAAAGCAAGTGTTGTTTCGATTATATGTCGGTGTTTTCGTTCTGCGACACCATTTTGTTCCGGAGTGTATGGTGCAGATGTTTGGTGTATGATACCAAGGCGATGAAATAGGGAAGAAAACTGGTTGTTGACAAACTCGCCCCTGCCGTCAGAACGAAAAATTTTGATTTTGGTGTTGAACTGTCGTTCAGCCATGATTTGAAAAGACTGAAAAGCAGCAAACACATCGGATTTGTGATAAAGAGGATAGAGCCAAGTATATCGAGAGAAATCTTCAATGAAAATAACATAGAATCTATATCCCTTTATCGATTGAATAGGAGCAGGGCCGCATACATCAGAATGAATTAAAGCAAGGGGAGTTTTGGATCTTGATTCAGACAGAAGGAATGGGAGTTTATGACTCTTGCTCATAGAGCAATGAGAACAAGACTTCAGGGGAGACAGCTTGACAGATAGACCGGAGGCGATCTTTGAGACAACAGGAGAAGCTGGATGACCAAGTCTGATGTGCCAAAGATCACCCGAGGAAGAAGATGCAAAGAAGGAGACTGGTTCCGAATGAAGTGGATAGAGCCCATTTCTACTCGGTCCGTGGAGAAGAATTTGACCGGTGTCTATGTCTTGAACAATAAAACCAGTAGAGAAGAATTTAATGAAACAGTTGTTATCTTTGGTGAATTTGTAAACTGAGAGTAGGTTTTTGAAAAACTCAGGAGCATGGAGAATGTCAGGAAGAAGTAAAGGAGACCGAAGAGAGGGGATAGAAGAGGAGCCAATGTTGGCAATATGAGCAGAAACCCCAGTACCAACAGTGATCCTTTTATTACCAGTGTAAGGAGTCGAGGACTCAAGATGTCCCGCAGTAGAAGTGATGTGGTCAGTGGCCCCAGTGTCAAGAAACCAGTTTGTCTCCGCAGAGGGAGTGCTTTGAGAGACATGCGCTTCTGGTTTGTGGACATGCTCATGAATCCAGAAGCAATCAAGTGTGTGATGATTTGGTTTCCCACATACTTGGAATGGAATAGGGCAACCAGTCGGATCGGTAGGGATACGACGCCTAGATCTCCCGGTTTGTGATGGGGATCTGCCTGGAGTAGGGAGTAATGGAGGGCGAGATTGACTCAAATGAGATGCCACACGTCCATGACCGCCACGATTACTCGGGACATGTCCCGAGTAGGAGCGATACTATCTTGAGCGGTTGTCCCGATGGCTGTAGTTGGTGATGAGAGCAGAAGTGTTATCCGGAACGAGAGTTGTCCCGAAGGTTGGTAACGTCTCGGAAGATGGTGCGTGACGTTGCAACAGCATATTAGCTTCTTCAGCAATAAGGCTACTCCAAAGTTCTTCCACCGTGTATGGTATCCCGCGATTGCGAGCCATAACACGGAAAGAATTATAAGTAGAGGGAAGACCGTGAAGCGTCTGTCAGAGAACTTGTCGGGTGGTGACAGTATCGGGACCAGCCGTTTGTAGTTGATCGTAAATGTTCTTTGCACGGTCCAAATAGGCTGTCATGGATTCGTTTTCCATGGTGAGGTTGTTGAGTTTGTCTTGGAGAAGTTCAATGTGACCTTCGAAAATAATGGCGTAACGTTGCTCCAATTTCGTCCAGAGAATACGAGAGGACGTTACACCGAGAATAATACCAAGGGCGGAGGTGGTAAGGGTTGCTTGAAGACAAATACAGAGGTGCTGATCAGTGATCAACCACTCTTGAAACTTTGGATTTGGGATAGGAGGAAGAGGTTCAGTGGTGGTGGAGCGAGGATCTGGTATAGTGGGAGAAGGGGAGGATAGAGTTCCGTCGACATACCCAAGGAAGCCATGAGCGTTGAGAACGCCGGTGACTTGAGACTTCCAGAGAATGTAGTTGGTGGAGTCAAGGCGGGTGGTAATGAGATTTGGAAATTTGGAGATGAGAAACTTAAGGTTGGGAGAGATCGGTTCCATTGGATACCGATGAAGGGGACGACCGGTTAGGGAGGAAGCTCTGATACCATGAAGAAATATAGAAGAAGGAGATATACGATCGGAGAGAGAGATAAGAGAAACCGACAATATTTTCATTAGCCTCAATGGGTTTATATAGATTACATAGTGACTGTTGGAATGCCAACGGGTATGACTCTTGGGATATCAATGGGTGTCTCTTGGGTAATGAACGGTTGCATTCCTTGGGAAGCCAACCGTTGTGTCTGTTGGAGAACCAATGCGTCCCTTGGGAAGAGGAGATGGTGTTATCTCTTTACACAAGCAAGGTCAAAGTGGATTTGTCAAAGATTATGTATGCTTAATTTGTCCAGATTGTGAATGAAGACATGAGGATATCCACATCTTTATTTGTCCTGATTTTACATTCATACAAGCCCAGCAACACCTTAATATAGAACATGTTTTTGAAATCAAAAAATTCATAATGATGCATGTGTTTCTCCAAAACAATCCCCACAAAATTAATTAAGAATAAATCAAACGGGCCCAGATTATACCTTGAGGATCGAGTGGCTGAGCTAGGGGTGTGAACCGACTGAAGCTTCCGCTTGACGCAACTGGAGGAAATTGGGCCTATGGTAATGGGTTCTATTGGGGCAAACGGTAGGGGATGCCGGGGCACAGTAGGGATTAGGGTTTTTTGGTGGCTTCGGGCTAGAGGGATCATGAGAGGTAGAGGGTTTTTTTTGGGGGTTCTTCAGCCAAGAGAGAGATCGCTTGTAGATGGGGATCGCAAGAGGAAGAGCAGATTTGGTGTTGTTTTTTGGGTTCTTCGGCCGCTAACGAGATCATCTAGGGTTTTTTCTCCAAAGATCGCGAGAGGGAGAGCCATTGCACTGTTGACGCAAGAGGGGAGAGAGGTAGATGGGGCGCCCGACTTGGGGAGCACGTGATCTGCACGTGCGCTGGTCGGGGGTGAGATTTCAGCCAGCGGATCGCCTAAGAAACAAATCGGACGGCTGAGATCTGATTTCGCACATTAAGCTCCTCTTCTCACCTTCTCACCATAGCATCACTATATATATATATATATATACACACACACACTATAAAACAGGGATGTTATCAAGAGAAATTGGATAAGAGAAATGGGACAAGAGAAATTGGATAAGAGAATTTGAACAAGAGAAATTGGATAAGTGATGAGATTTTGAGAGATAAGAGAAAATGTGTGGAATTTTGTGATGAGATTTTGAGAGATAAGAGAAGAGGTGGGGAATTTTGCACATACAATCCCGGGTTTTGCATTTTTGCCCCTGGACCCTCCCCACACACACCCACACTTTTTATTCTTCCTCCCTTCCCGACCTTTTTTTTCCAGTCCACATGCACGTGTGCATGGGTTATTATACATTTGACAGTTTTTTTTGAATTCTAGGGCTGACTAGGACAAACAGGTTGATAGAAAGACGGCTTAGATTTAATCTTGAGGAATGAATGGTTGAGATGAGATTTTGTGAAAAGTTTTGGAGGGAAAAACATTTCTAGGGAAAAGAAAGTTTAAGGGGAATGAAACTTTAGGGGGAATTAATGTTTCTGGGAAAATGAAACTTTATGGGGAATGAAAGTTTCTTCGGAATAGTAGAGTGCACGCAATTAATGCATTTGGGAAAAAACATAAACTTGCACTTAATACTGCAGATCGAATGCTGCTGCAGATCGAATGATGTCTCCCTCAACGCGGGGCACACCTTCTCTTCGACTTATGCACGCCCGTGCCGAAATTTTTTTACGCTAATTTGTTGTTCCGCGCCTAAAGAGCCCGCGCCGATTTTTTTACGCTAATTTGTTGTTCCGTGTCGAATGCGCCCACACCGAATTTGTTGTTCCGCACCGAAGACGCCGTGCCGCTAAATATTTTTATGCTAATTTGTTGTTCCGCGCAATTTTGGCTGTGGAAATAATTTTTTGGGAAATAAAGATTTCGCGGGGGAAAATCTTAAATGAACTGTGCCAGCGGGCACGGGTTATGACTAGTATATATATAGACACACATATATATATGTATGTATATATATGAGAACATAATATATAAATCATGGGCTCTGGCGATCAGGGATTCCCTGGCGGCGGAAACCCCTCAATGTCCATTGATAAAGGAGGGGTTAAGAGTACGGGCGTGCTAAAGGAAGACAAAGGCAAGGCTGTGTCTGGGCACGATTCATCTGATGCAGCGGATCCAGATCACACGAATTTCCACGACGGGTGGAATCTAGTTACAAGGAGACATCGTAACCATGTAAGATTGGGTGGCATGGGAAATAATCAGAATGGAGGTAAGTTGAGCTCAACTTGTGGAGATTCTTCTAGCTATCGGATCCCGAAGGGAAGAAGGCTTAACCCTAGTTCAACTTCAAAATTTGGGCAAAAAGTGGGTAAGCATAAGGCATTTGATAAATTTCCAGTGAGACCTATGGTTGAGATATTGATAGATACTAAAGCCCCAAGGCAAACCTGGTCTAATGTGTACGCAAATAGGAGATTGTATTATACTGACATGACGATGTCTTTTGTACCTCCTGTCATCAAAGAGGATGGGACGAAAATTGTTCGAGTCACTGATTCTCAACGGGCAAGCGGGGTAGAGCAGTGGAAGCACACATTGGTTGGATATGTGTTAGGCGATATACCTTACTATGGCCAGATCAGATCATGGGTCGAAAGACTATGGAAGCTTAAGAAGGCTTTAATCTCTATAGCCGGGAAAACGGATTCTTCTATTTTAAATTTGAGGATGCAGAGGATTGCAATAGGATTCTACATGGTGTTCCTTGGTTGTTTGATGGCCGATTGGTTGTACTGCAGAGGTGGAGCTCAAAATTACGACATGAACGGGATATCCTATCATCTGGTCCAGTGTGGGTACAACTTCATGGAGTTCCTATGGATATGTGGACTTTGGATTCACTTAGCTCCATTGCTTCAGTAATTGGGTCCCCTTTGTGCTTGGAGAGATTGACAGCAAGGAAAGAGAGGATTTCTTATGCTCGATGCCTCATTGATATTGAAGCCAAGAAACACCCGCCAAAATCTGTGGTTATTGAGCTTGATGATGGATCCACTATTTCTATAGGGATTAGGGTAGAAGGTGAGCCACCAAGATGTAAAAATTGTATCTGTTTTGGGCATACTGACTTACAATGCCCGGATGCAAATGATCTCCCTTCAATCCAAGAGGAGGAGGATGTCACAGATTCCACCCTAAACAGGAGGGAGAAGGGGCAAACTGGAAATTCTTCAGTTCCTATTGAGTCTGATAAGCCACAGGGACTTGGAGGAGATATGGGCAAGGCAAATTCTACTCTGGCATCCAAATTATCTGCTGGAATTGCTACTAAAAAAGCTGAAGCTGAGGGGAAGGTATGGCAGGAAAAGAAATCTGAGGCTAAGGCTAAAATAGTGTTAGAGGAGGAGGGAAATAGCAGTAACTCTACACAAGGGGAAGATGTTCCTGTATTAGAGGTGAACCAAAATGAGATTACCATTTTGCTTGATATGACACAAGATGAGGGTACGACAATAGCATTACACAAGGACAGGAAAAGAAATCTGCGGGCCAGGCTAAATTATTGGTAGATGAGGAGGAAAAATGCAATAGCTATACACAAGGAGAGGATGACCCAAGCCAGATGCAAAGATTCAAACTAAAGTCACCATTGAGACGGCTGGTTTTGGAGCAGACTCTCCCAATACCATGAAGGTTGACTCACCTTATGAGCCTATAACCAAGAATGGAGAGGTAATAGAAATCCAAATTCTATATCTCAGACTCAAAATGATTTAAAAAACCTATCCATTGAAAATACAATTGGGAGCCGTAAGCAAAAACCGGTAGATTCTATCATTGATGAGTTGCCACCAGTGCTATCCCATGAAAATTCAGAATGGGATGAGGAATTAGATTTACATGAAAAGTTTGTTGATGCCAAAGCCACCAAGAAGATCAAACCACATCCTTTAGAAGTGGGTAGCAGGAAAAGTGCCAGGCTGTGCAACCCATGCCAGCCAGCAAACATCCAAAATTAATTTATGTCTATGCTCATTTGGAATGTTAGAGGTATTAACAGTAGTGTTAGAAGAAGGGATATGCAGGAGAGGATTGGAGAACTGAAACCATCAATGGTGACTCTATTAGAAACCAAGTTGAAGAATAATTTCAGGTTTAATAAATCTGAACTCCCGAAGAACTGGCAGAGTACAGATAATTTTGATGCATGTAAAGGAGGTTGCATTCTACTAGGCTTTGACCCAGTTGTTTGGCAATGTGTCACTACGTCCACATCAGCTCAGCATATCTCTATTAGGTGCAGAAATTCAGGGGGTTACACTCTCTTTTTCACTTCTATTTACGCCTCCAACTACAGCTCGGAGAGACAAAACCTGTGGTCGCAGTTGATTGAGGATGCGGCCAATTTTAAAGGAGAAGCGTGGCTTATAGGGGGTGATTTTAACTGTCTGCTACTCGAAAGACAAAGTGGGGGGTCGAAAATTAAAAGACAGAGCTACGGAAGAGTTCAACTTTTGCATGAATAAATGCGCTCTGCTTGAAGTCAAAAGCGTGGGAAATCGACTAAGCTGGTGTAACAACAGATTAGGAGCGGGACGTATTGTCGTCCAGCTGGACCGTGTTCTTTGTAGCCCAAGTTGGCTTTCTCAGCTCCCAGAAACATATGTTGGGTATCTTGATCCTTCAACAAGTGACCATACGCCTATGCTGATAAGATTTCATTCTAAGGTAAATTCTGACCCAAAGCCGTTCAAGTTTTTCAACTACTGGTTGTGTTTGCCAGGATGCAAAGATACCATCGATAATAGTTGGTCTCGGTTCGCCTATAGCGGGCCTATGCACCGCGCTGTACACAAGCTTAAGAGATTAAAAACTGAGCTAAAATCTTGGGCCGCAAAGTATGCTGCTACTCTTCCTACATGCCGCAGATTACTAGACGAAATCAGATCCCATCCTGAAATTCATACAAATCCAACTCTACAACAAAAAGAGCGGCAGCTAGCACATCAATTTTTGGATCAGTTAGAGCTGGAAGAAGATAGAATGAGGCAGAAGAGTCGCCAGGATTGGATGAGTCTGGGGGATCGAAATACTAGCTTCTTTTACACGACAATGAAGGCTCGACAGGGTCATAACAACCTTGGTCACCTTCTTGATGCTGGCAGGAAGCAGAACAGGTCATTTAACGATCTAAAGGAAGCCGCTCCAAATTTCTATAAGTCCCTCTACCACCAAGACTGCTACTGGACTGTTTTCCAGAAAATGGTCACTAAACGAAAGCTTACTTCTGAAGCAGTGTGCTGGTTGGATAGGAGAATATCTACTGAGGAAATAAAGGAAGCACTGTTTGAAATGAACCCTAACAAAGCGCCAGGCCCCGACGGCTATAATGGATGTTTCTATCAGCAAAATTGGAGTACCATTGGCGGGGACATCACAGAGGCAATCAAATCCTTTTTCCGCACGGGCACTATATTGAGGCAGATTAATCATACATTCCTTACCCTCGTTCCCAAAAATTCAAATGCTAGTGAGCTAAGGGACTATAGGCCCATCGCATGCTGTAACGTGATTTATAAAGCCATTAGCAAGGTGCTTTGCAATAGAATTAAAGTTCTCATTCATGAACTGATATCGCCGAATCAAGCGGCATTCCTTAAGTGCAGACTCTTATCGGATAGCGCTCTTATTGCACATGAACAGATAAAGGATTTCAGTAATCCAATGGGTTCCCGGGCCTGCATTAAGCTGGATCTTAAGAAAGAATTTGACAGTGTTAACAGAGAGTTCATTTACTACATTCTTCCCCAATTCGGGTTTGGCAGGCAATTCATCCTATGGATCAAAGAATGCATTTCTACGCCAACTTTTTCTATAATGGTTAATGGTTCTCTGTATGGCTATTTGGGGGTAATAGAGGCCTTCGACAAGGGGATCCACTTTCTCCATATCTCTTTGTTATGGTCATGAAGGCTTTTTCGCTCCTGGTACCAAGGACTATGGCTGCGCGATCTATCCTCCCTATCAGGCGATCAGGTTCCATATCTCAACTCCTCTTCGTCGACGATGTGCTAATGCAAAATCTCTACAAGGGGTTAGAAATTTATTAGAAGAGTTCTCTTATATAACAGGGCTCCACATAAACTGGGATAAGAGCATCGCCATTTTTAGCAAAGGAACAAAGAACCCTACTGGCATGGCTATCACCATGGGTATTAAGCTTGCCTCCTCTATTACTACCTATCTGGGCCTGCCTCTCTCCTCTAATTATCTGAAGACGTCCATGTATAGCAAGCTAGTGGATAAATGCCGAAAGCATCTTGTAGGCTGGACATCGTCTCTTCTTTCCATTTCAGGTCGCATTGAGTTGGTGAAGATAGTGATATATGGCATGGTTAACTTTTGGATGCAAGTTTTTTGCATACCAAAAACGGTTCTGCATACAATAAATTCGATGTGTAGGAAATTAATTTTGGGGGATTCAAAAATTTGGACTTGGAGAGATATTTGCTCCCCCAAGGAAGAAGGAGGGGCAGGGATTCGTCTGCTTAGCAACCTTAATCTAGCATCGGGTGTCAGAATGACTTGGAGACTTCTTACTAGCAATGGAATATGGCCCAACAAATCAGGAAGAGGTATGGTGATACAAAAAAATAATTTCTTTGCCGCTAAAAGTAAGATTACTTATTAAGGTACGTGGAAATTTATTCTTCATTGTAGAAGCATCACCAACAAGCTTATTAGGAGGAAGGTCCATAATGGCAACGACACTATTTTCTGGCACGACAACTGGCTCCCCTGTGGTCCGTTAAAGGACCTATATGACATCCCAGATGGTGATAGTAACAAGAAGGTCAGCGACTACTGGGGTGAATCAGGTTGGATCCCGGATCCAAGCATTCAGCAGCTTCTACCAATCTTGCAGCAGATTTCAGTTCGGCCTGGAAATGACAACTGGGACTGGGTTCCTGGGAATACACTTCTCTTCTCAAAGGCTTGGAACGGCATCAGAAGGCATGCGGCAATCTTCCACTATCACCGAACAGTATGGCATAAGCAGCATGTTCCAAAATTCGTGCTTACGTTACTAAGGGATTTCCAAGATAAGCTGCTAACAAAGGAACATCTCCACAAATGGCAGCCTGACACTCCGGGGCACTGTGAGCTGTGTGACATGGGTGCAGAAGAGAACATTACTCATTTGTTTTTCAACTGTGGGTACTCTAGCTACTTACTTAAAAGGAGTTTGCTTAAGCTCGGCATTTCACATTACATTGAACCTACTCTCCCAGCGGTGGGCAACTAATTCCTACGCCATTTTGTGAAGAATAATGCTGTGAGTATCCTCGCCAACACAGCTCTTGCTACCTTAGTCTGACACATTTCGAAAGATCGCAACAAAAGAATTTTTATGAAAGCCAGCAAGCGAAGACCACGCTCTTCGAAGACATCACGGATGACATTAGGCTGGTTGTGCATTACCCAGAAACAATTGATCTTGAGGCGGAAAAGGCTATGTCGAACTGGGATATTAGAGACAATGGTTGAGAGTTATTTTTGCCTTTGTCTCTTTTGAGTCTTGCTTAGGCTTTTGTTTGAGTTTAGTTTTTGGCTTGCAGATTTTGCAGTTGGGTGCGGCTGCATAGCCTCTGAGTTTTTTTGCCATGTTATAGTTGGGGTTCCGGTAAAGGGGGATTAATACAATAGTGGTGAGTGACGGCGGTTGTGCCCTCTCCTCACCCTATTGCATCTAATCCTTGTTTTCCCTCCTTGTACACTTTGATCATATTTATAGAATACATTAATCTTTCACACACACATACACACACACAGAGACATGAGAATAATGGGTATCATACGCCATATGAGAGGGTCTCTCATATTCCCTCTCACATAAAGGGGGGCAAGTACAAACACACATGGGCTTGCACTTGTTGCACTTGCCCCCTTCATGTGAGAGGGAATATGAGAGACCCTCTCATATGGCGTATAATACCCATTATTATATATATATATATATACACATATATATATACTAGTTATAACCCATGCCCGAGGGCACGGTGCATTTAAAATTTTTTCCCGCAAAATCTTTGTCCCCAAAAATATATTTCTACAGCCAAAATTTAAAAGAACAACAAATCGGCAAGGAACAATAAATTAGGTGTGGGCGTCTTTGGCGTAGAACAACAAATTAGCGTATAAAAATTTAGCGGGCACCTTTGACGTGGATGGGTTTGTCAGACCTCTGCTTGACGCCCAAAAAGCTCAGCCCGCCTATTTGAATGCACATTCCCTGTGTTTTTTTTTGTTTCAATTTTTTTGGGTCAGCCGAAATAAAGTTCTCTTTTGCATACTTGTAATTTAAGTTGCATATTTTTTGAATTTCATTGTGTGTGTATGTGGTGTTGGGTCTCATTTTTTGGGTCTCATTTTTTGGGTCATTTTTGAATGAAGGGTATTAAGTGCTGAGGCTGTCAATTTCAAAAAAGAAATTTGTATTCTTCCAAAAAAATTCTCTTTAATGCTTTTGTGCATTCCCGACATATTTCTCCTCAATCCAAGAAATCTCCCCCCAAAACTTGACATGACATTGCCACATAGGACAAATTCAAAATCTTCCCTCAATTGTAATATAGATATATATATGTATGTATGTATGTATGTATATGTATATGTATGTATATGTATGTATATATATGTATGTATATGTGTGTGTGTATACATACATATATATACACACATATACATACATATATATTCATACATATATATTCATATATATATATTCATATATATATATACACACACACACACACAGGCACCAATATCTCATTCGAGAGTCTCTCTCCTCGTTTCCCTAGAGCGAGAAGCTCCGGAGGCTAGGTCGCTCCGCGGGGGTCGCCGCCGGTCGCTCCTGCGGCTGGCAGAGGCTGTTTTCGATCTCGTTCCCTCCTTCATCTACGGAGGCTAGTCCTTTGCTGGATCTTGAGGGGTTACGCTGTTGTCTTCTTCGTGTCGATCAGAACCTGTTTTCGAGTCGATTCGAAGCGGATCTTGGGGTTTTTTCATAGCACTTTTTGATCTTGAGGTGCCAGTTCTGTTGAGTTTTTGGCCGAAGTCTTCTACCTGCTGCTCGGATCAGGATCTTGCTGTAGATCCTGATCCGGCGGTGAGTTTTCTCGGCTCAGATCTGGTTACGAAGCGTTCTTTTTTCTGCTGTTTTTACGATTTCTAAATCTTGATCCATTTTTCTTGTGATTCGGTCTAGGTGGATCGCGTGTGAACTGGAGGTGACAATCGGTGGCTTGGATCGGTTGGATCCTGCTTGCTGAAGCGCCCTCTTCTGTACGGATCGAGAACTCAGGCGGAGTTTCTCGATCCGGCGGTGAGTGTGTTTGCTCTAGCTCTTGCTGTTCGTTTTTCAGTCCTATTGCTAACATCTTGATGCCCTCTGTCATGGTTGAGCCTCCTACTCATCCTTTTAATGAGGTTGCTTCTGATGCTGGGGATTGGCTTACGGTGAATAGGAGGAGGCAGCATTATGATGCAAACAAAGGGAAAGGCCCCAAGGTGGACCTCAGGCAGCAGCGTACTCAAGTGAAGGAGGGTGTGCTGTCCAATGCTGGGGCAGGACCTTCAGGGACCCGTAAATTTCATGAGAGGAGGATGATGAGACCCTCATATGAGATCAAGATCAATCCGCTTGCTGTGAAGCATTCTTGGCTTGAAGTATGCACGAATAAGAAGAAGTTTTCGGATTCCTTGGAAATGGCTTACATACCCCCAGGGGTTGATGAGAATGGTGATCCCATTACGATGTTGTCCCAGGAAGCCATTGACGAAGCGGCTAGCTCTTAGGCGAATACGCTGGTCGTCTACGTGCTAGGCGATGTCCCCTACTTCAGCCAAATGAAGGCGTGGGCTACTAGGTCTTGGAAGAAGCAAGGTATGGCTATCTACTCCAGGGATAATGGGTTCTATCTCTTCCGATTCAAGGACAAGGTCGACTGCGATGGTGTCTTGTACGGGGGACCCTGGATGTTCGACGGCAGATTGGTGGTGATTCAACGGTGGGCTCCGGATCTACTATATGATCGTGATATGCTATCGACTGCTCCTATATGGATCCTTCTTCCCAATCTCCCTCTTAAATTCTGGTCAGTTAGGATCCTGAATGCTATAACTAGTGTTTTGGGCAATCCTATTTGCTTGGGCAGAGCCACTGCCTCCATGGAGAGGATGACGTTTGCGCGATGCTTGGTTGAGGTATCCGCTGAGAACGAGCTCCCGCAAACTGTCACTGCCCAGGTTGATGGTGGGGAATGCATTGAGCTTGAAGTTCGGTATGAAGGGAAGCCTCCCAGGTGTTCAAATTGTAAATGCTTTGGTCATCTTATTAAGCAATGCTCAGCTAGTATGGGACCTGCTGGAGTTAGCGAAGCAAACCTTGTTGTTCAGAAGAATGAAGCAGCTTACGGCGGGGGGAATGGCAAACAGAAGACTTCTACTCCTGTACAAAATGCTGTGAGTCACGTTCTAAACTCCTTATCTATGTCTTCTTCTCTGTTTCTTTATGTTGATGAGGGGATGGGTGCTGAGGTCGAGCACTGTAAAGAGGCGGAGGGCCATGTTATTGTAAACTGGGTTAACCCCATGTTGGGGGATAGTGTGGGTTGTACAGTTCTCACTGTGGAGAGCTCGGAAGAGATGAGGGGGAATGAGAACTGTAAGAGGGTGGAAGGGGGTGTTGATTGTAGTCGTACGCTGGGCGGAGTTGAGAGTTGTAATGTCAATGCGGTGGTGGCTGATGAGATAAGGGGACACGAGAGTTGTAATACTAGCCATGGTGCTACTATGGGGGGATTGTAGATAATAATGGTATAGGGAGGGGGTTGGTTTTGAATAGTCTGGCTGCGTCCAGCTTTGGTGAAAGATGTAATGGAGACTTGTATTATCATGGTTCGGAACATGGAAGCGGGAGCAGCGGAAATAGAAGCAGCAGGTGCACCAACGAAGTGTTAGGAGGGGAGCACTCCCAAGTTACTGGCATCAGGCACAGCGGGAGCAGGGTTCATGAAGGAGAGGCGGGGGGTGCCCATTCTCATTTGCGCAGTGGAGACAAGATTTTCGATGGTGGAGCAGGAATTGAGCACACCCCAAATAGCAACAGCATGCGTTGGGATTTGGCTGAAGCAGAACCCAGCTTGGGATCTGGGCGAGCGGAAGACATGGATATAGGATTAGTTGTTGATAAAAACATCCTAATGTACGATAAATCGAGGGCTGCTGATCCTAAAGAGATTGTTCCCAGTCCTGATACTAAAGCCAAAGGCAAAGTTGCAGTGGAAGCTGCGGGAGATAGCATGGACAAGGGGGCTACTAAGCTGAAGCTTTCGACGAATACTCAAATATTTGGGTCCTATGATGTATATGGGCTAGCTGGGCCTAGCTCTGTGGGGGCGACTGTAGGCCCGTGTAACAGTATAAATGAAATAGGGGGGGCTGGGTCGGGGATGCTGGTGTATGATTCGGGGACCAAGGCGCTCGCCTCGCCCCCTCCGCCTAACGCTAAGCCTAGTACGCCTCGCAACAGCAGCAAATCTAGAACGCATGACAACAACCCCTTTAATACCTTAAGAGCAGACAATATCCCACGCCTAGGGGCCTCTTTGCTTGAAGAATCCAATAATGAGATAGATTCAGATTTAGAACCCGATGATATGACCATTATCAATGAACTTTGGTATGAGGAAAAGGAGAAGCTAAAAAGTAAGGTTCGGATAAGTTCTAAGCTAGCTAAGAAGGGTGCGGTCTCTTCTAAAGGCGTGCGTAAAAGTTCTAGAATCAATAAGGATGTTGTACATCCTTCTCCCCACTCTTAATGACTGTGCTCATTTGGAACACTAGGGGGCTTAATAGCGTTGCTAGACGGAATGAAATCAAAATCCGTATGCGTGAGCTTAAGCCCTCTCTGGTCGGTCTCCTTGAAACTAATGTTGTCAAGGAAAATATGGCCCGCATCCTCACATGTTTTCCCAAAAATTGGGTCTCTATTAGTAACCATTGTTCTCATCGCAATGGGCGGATTGTTACCATGTATAATCCTGATATTTGGAAGGGGATAGTCGATGGTGTCTCGGCCCAACATCTCTCCGTAAAATGTGTCAATAATGCTGGCTTCACCATGATGGTGTCTGTTGTTTATGCATTCAACTCTTACCATGATCGGAGAGCTCTTTGGTCTGATATTGTGACTGCTGCTAGCAGATATAAGGGTCTCCCCTGGGTCATTGGGGGTGACTTCAAATGTGTTAGATATGCCATGGATAAAGTGGGAGGTAGATTGATTGATGGGCATATGGTGGATGAATTCAATAATTGCATTAATACCAGCGCTTTCATGGAGCTCAAAACAGTTGGTAATACCTTGAGCTGGAATAATCATAGTATAGGGCAACGGCGTATTTCTGCCATCCTTGATCGTTCCTTCTGCAACAGCTCTTGGATGGATGTTCTTACATCTTCTTACTGTGAATACATTGCTGGTGGTACTAGTGACCACTCTATCCTTATTATTCATACTCATCAACAGGAGGTGTCTGATCCCAAACCCTTCAAATTCTTTAATGCCTGGCACCATAGTGCTGCGTATCTTAGTATGCTTGAGGAGCATTGGAGCATTAGACCTAAGGGGTGTCCAATGATTCGTCTGGTTGCCAAACTGAAACACCTAAAAATTGGGCTCAAACGCTTTGGAGCGGCTTTCCGTAGTACTAATGATGTTGTTAAACTCCGCGCTGAGCTTGCTTCTGTTCAAAATAACCCTAGCATAAGCTTCTGTGCTGAGTTACAAAAACAAGAGCGTATTCTTATAAATCAATTGGCTGAGGCTATCGATATTGAGGAGTCCATTCTTAAGCAGAAAAGTAGACAAGATTGGTTGCAACTTGGGGACCGCAATTCCAGATTTTTCTATACGGCCATGAAGGCTAGGCAGAGTCATAATAATCTTGGGCACCTTATCTCTGCCAATGGCTCTAAAAATAATTCTATTGATTTGCTCAAATCTGAGGCGCCTGAGTTCTATGCTAAACTCTATAACCAGAATGATTATTGGAGAGTCTTTCCATGTCTCACTCCTAAAAGAGTGCTTACCAAAGCTGCTGCTGACTGGGTTGAGAGACCTGTCCTATCTGATGAAGTCAAAAGGGCTGTTTTTCAAATTGGGGGGGATAAGGCCCCTGGGCCGGATGGCTACAATGGGTTCTTTTATCAACATTCATGGAATGTTATTGGTAGAGATGTCACTTCTGCTGTCCTCAACTTTTTCAAATCTGGGAAAATTTATAAGCAGATTAACCACACTTTCCTTACTCTTATTCCTAAGAGTGCTAATGCTTCTGGCCTGAATGACTACAGACCTATATCTTGTTGCAATGTTCTATATAAAATCATCAGCAAAATTATATCCAACCGGTTAAATAAAGCGGTTATTGAGCTCATATCTCCCAACCAAGCGGCCTTCCTTCAAGATCGTCTACTGGCTGATTGTGCGCTTCTAGCCCACGAGCATATTCGGGGATTTAATAATCCTATGGGGGGCCGGGCCTGTCTTAAGCTTGACTTGCGCAAAGCTTTCGATAGTGTTAACCGGGAATTTGTCTACTACATGCTTCACCAGATGGGTTTCAAGCATAGATTTATTGGCTGGATATGTGAATGCATCTCTTCTCCCTCCTTCTCTGTCATGATCAATGGGTCTCCGTATGGTATGTTTCAATCCAACAGGGGCCTAAGGCAAGGTGATCCCCTCTCCCCCTATCTTTTTGTGATTGTCATGGAGGCGTTCTCCCTGCTTATGGCTCGGGCCAATGTCATGCGCACTATTATGCCCATGAAAAGAGTGGGGGCTGTCACGCATCTCCTTTTTGCTGATGATTTGTTGGTTTTCTGCCGGGCCAATCCTAAATTTTTTGAGGGTCTGCGTGACCTCCTTGATGTTTTCAAGTCCTACTCTGGGCTTGAGGTGAATTGGAACAAAAGTGCTGGCATTTTCAGCAAGGGGACTAGGGGGGCTGGTGGTCTCGCTGATATCTTGGGCATTCGTAGAGTGCAATCCTTATCTACGTACTTGGGTCTCCCCCTCTCTACTAAATATCCCAACGCTGCTATGTATGGCCGCCTGATTGATAGATGCAAAAGCCGTTTGCAGGGGTGGTCCTCGTCCTTACTATCCATTGCAGGGCGTATTGAGCTTGTTAAGTCTGTTATCTATGGCATGGTGGGTTTTTGGATGCAGGCCTTTAGCATACCCAAGTCTATCCTTAGCTCGCTCAACTCCATGTGCAGGAATTTCATATGGGGTAAAAATCATCTTTGGGCCTGGAATGATATATGTGTGCCCAAGCAGGAAGGGGGGTAGGGATAAGAAGCTTCACTGAATTAAATACTGCTTATGGCATTAAGCTCTCTTGGCGCATGCTCACCCATAAGGGGGTTTGGGCTTCTTATATGAGAAATCATTATGCGAAGAATATGGGGTTCTTTCTGGCTAAGTCCCATCCTATGCAGTCTGGCACCTGGAAATTCCTTCTTCACTGTCGCGATTACACCAGAAAGCTCACCAAACGCAATGTCAGGGATGGCTCCACTACTCTCTTCTGGTATGATAATTGGCTTTCTTGTGGGCCTCTCTGTGTCTCTTATGAGGTTCCTGTTGGGGAGGAACAATGCATGGTTAGTGACTATTGGGATAATGGGGATTGGAAGGACTGCAGCTCCCTTCTCCATATCCGTCATATTATAAATACGGTTGCATTAACCATTGGCAGTGATTCTTGGACCTGGGTTTCCAAACCCCCTTCTCTTCGTAATGCTTGGGATGGTTCTCGGGCTATTAAACCACTCTTCCCCTATTACAAAGTGGTCTGGTTTCAGGGGCACATACCAAAGATGGCTATCACCTTATTACGAGCTTTCCACGGGAAATTGCTTACCCGTGATAGGCTCGTACAATGGGGAGTGCCCACTTCACCCTACTGTGTTTTATGTTCTGATAGTATTCATGAAAGCATGAATCATATATTTTTTGAATGCACGTACACTAACTACATCCTATGCAGGAGTTTCCTTAAGATGGGGGTCACCACTATCCTTCCCTCTACTCTGGCTGGTATTAGGGACTTGATTCTGTCACTCTTTAATGGGAAGACCAATGTGGGAAGATTGGCCAAAACTGTTTTAGCTGCTATGATTTGGCATATTTGGCGTGAGAGGAACAGAAGGATCTTTGAAGGGAGCAGTCAGATCCATACTCTCCTCTTTGAGAATATAGCGGATGACGTCAGAATTGCCTTGAGGCATGTTGATTGGGACCGGGATACTGATACTACCCCCCTTCAAATTGGGGGCTGGTTGACTAGCTTGATTAGCATGTATTTTTTGTTCTTTTGACCTACGGATAGCGGAAGGTGTCATGTATCGTTAGGATAACAGCGCCTGTGCTCTTGTCCCAAGCTACACACATCCTTCTTCCATCCGTGAGTGTCTTGTACTTTTTCATACGACTCAATAAAGATCAAAGCATATTCTCCAATATATATATACACACACACACACACACACACTCTCTCTCTCTCTCTCTCTCTCTCTCTCTCTCTCTCTCTCTCTCTCTCTCTCTCTCTCTCTCTCTCTCTCTCTCTCTCTCTCTCTACTCTCTGTGTATATGTTGTGCAATCTTGTCTCTCTGTGTCTATTTTATATATGTGATATGTTGTGAGACATTTTGCATAAGTAATGTTGATATTGGACTCTCATTCCTTTAGTCAACTAGAATTTCAATTTTTTGATGAGTTTTTAATATGTATTAGTGTGATGCACCTTCACGTTTTCTCGATGGTATTTTGGTATCACATTGAATATGTATCACATTCTTTAGACTCTCATAATTGTTTTTGTTTTATTCCGCACTATTGTTGTTGTTTTTCTACTCCCTTTTTTGGATAATGCCATAGGGGGAGAGAAATAAACAAATCATAATTTTGTGCTAAGTATAATCTAAACTTGAACCTAAGATTGAAGTTGCCTTAGATTCAGGAGGAGTAAGATATAATGAATTTGGATTCTAAAATCCTAAATTTCTAATCTTGAAATCATTTCATTCATCATAACTTACATATTTGCTTTAATTGATCAATAGATGCCCTTATTTATATTGACTAACTTAATTGAAATCTATGTAAGGAGAGTAAGTATGTTTAAGCAAAATTATTTATATATGTTTGTTTGTCATCACCAAAAAGGGGGAGAATGTTGAGTATTGGACTTCTCCCTACTTCGTTTTGCTGATGAGCAAACATAAATACTTGTGACTAATCTCCTACATGCAGATAATCGATTGTCGAAGTATATCATGAAGATCAATTAGCAATGGATGACACTCAAGGATCAATCAAAGCTGTATAGTGGATTGGATGATCGAAGATGAAGATTGTAGCTTCAAGAAGACTTCAAGTTATTCCTATAAAAAGAAGAGAGGCCAATTAAATGTAATCTTTTTATTCTATTCTTCGTTCTTTCTAGAATGTAGCTTAGAAGTAGAATTATGTTGGAGCACACACACATCTTCCATTCTATCCTAGGAAAGCATTAGAACTTATTTCATACGCCTCTAATTATTAATTCTCAAGCATGTTCATTTTGGAGTTCTAACAGACGACTGCTGAACGATTTACAGGCGTCTGTCTCCATACAGGCGCCTGTGATTTGTTCTCGAGTCGTCTGTAATGCACATACTTTTTCTCTTGCTATTCTGGGCTTTCTGCTATTTAATCTCTTCAATCGACTGCAGAACTATGTACAAGTGCATGTCCAGCTACAGATGTCTGTGACTCGTTAATCAGTCGACTGTCTATCCTTGCACAGACTTCCAAAGTTTTGTCAACTTTTGCACTTGCGTCAGCAGACGATGCAAGAAGGATTTACAAGCACATGCTCATAGCACAGTCGCCTGTATATGGTACTACAGTCAAATGTCCCAACTTGTCAAACTTCCCAAATTTTGAAAACTTTCGCACTTGCTTCTGCAGGTAATATAAGAAGGTTTTACAGGCACCTGCCCATGGCACAATTGCTTGTATATGCTTCTACATTCGCATGTCCTAACCTTCAAAGATTTCTTGAGTCTTCACCCCTTACGCACTTAGGAATTCAGTCGACTGTAGAAGGTTTCTCAGTCGCCTGTTGGTTTACAGGAACATGTCTGACCTTCATCGGTCGACTGTCCTACGTGGTAAGTTACCGTTTGAATTCTCACCTACCCTCTGACACAATGCAACAGGCGACTGTGAGTTCTTCATCAGTCGATTGTCTGGCGCGTATTTTCTATCTGTTGGCTTTTTTCAGACGGATTTCAAAGGGGGTTATGGGTATTTTACTTGAGGGGTTTAGAGAACTTATAAACTAGTCTCCTAATGTACTATTGGAGACTTCTTGAACCACTTGAATACTTTGCATTCATCCCTAAGCTCAATCTCTCAAGTTCTCTCTTCCTCAAGTCTCAAGTTCTCTCTTCCTCAAGTTCTCTCTTCCTCAAGTCTCAAGTCTCAAGCCCATCATAAAAATGATTAGTTGAGATTGTAGTTGATTTTTATGATGAATTGTGAGTAGTCTCTTTGCTCTAGGGCAAAGGGATGAACCCTATGGATCTAAAGTATGATTTGTGAGATCTATTGAATTTCTATGCTGCTAAGCTTGTTGAGGGTTAGGTTGTGATTGATTTACTATTGATAGCTATGGATTTCTATTGGATCTTGAGAGCTCGAGAGAGGATATTGATCTAAGGGAAGCCCTAGATATTTGATTTAGATCTATAATCAAGATTCCTTGGAATTGGTGCATGAGAGCGACTAAAGCTAGCATCTTTATTATATTTCTACAATTATATTTGTTTGTACGACGGTAAAACGAATACGAACTATCACGATCTAGATTTGAACTTAAGTTACGCGAGAGCGAGCTTGAGTTGAAATTGGATATTATTGTTGATCTTAATGCTAGTAGTTTGAACTAGGCTTGCACGAGAGCGAGGCTCTAGTTTATATTACTATAGACTTGCATAGTGCGAGAGCGTGTGTTGGTTTCCTATTTAGTTGTGACAAGTTCATCGTAAATCAAGAGTAGTAATATATAAATTCGTGTTTCATATTGATCGCTTGAAATTTATAGTAGGGATTCACAAGCCCTAGATATTCTTATAAATTGAATTTACAACCAATACTTTGAACGATTGTGACACCAATATTTCTTCGCCACCATTTCACAATAGATTAGTAATCCATATAGATACCAATAGTTCCTCCCCGTGATTCAATACCCGCTTACCACTTAACCGTGTGCTTGCGATAAAACTACGTTGTTTTCGGAGTTACTATCCGGGCGACCAAAGTAGAATCTCTCATCGATATGCTTGGTACGAGCATGGAAGACCTGATTCTTAGCCAAGTGTACTGCACTCTGACTATCACAATGGACGTCATACTTCTTCCGGTAGACTCCCAGATCATCCATCAAGCCCATCAGCCATATCGCCTCCTTTACTACTTCAGTCAATTCCATATAATCTGCCTCCGTAATAGACAAGGCTACCATAGATTGAAGGATAATCTGCCAACAAATAGAAGCGTCTGACAGGATGAAGGCATAGTTTGTAATCGATCGCCTCCCATCCAAGTCGCCTGCATAGTCAGAATCGACATAGCCAACAATGTGAGGACTATGAAAACTTCGACTATATGTCAATCCAACATCGACCGTGCCATTGATGTATCTCAGTATCCATTGCACTGCTTGACAGTGCTCCTTTCTCAGATTGTGCATGTACCTACTCACCATGCTGACTGCATGTGATAGGCCGGGTCCAGTACAAACCATAGGGTACATCAATGCCCCTATCGCATTGGCATACTGTACGCTCTCCAAGAGCCTTTTCTCCTTTTCATTCTTCGGGCAATGCTCGGCACTGATCTTGTAGTGAGGTGCAAGCGGAGTAGCTACAGACTTCATCTTCTCAACCAAATCTCAATATAATAGACTTCAAATAGCAACTCTATGAAAGATGAACTCCCAAGAATCCTACATGCTTTGCCTAGGTCCTTCATCTCAAACTCACAGCTGAGTTGAGACTTCAATCTCCAAATCTCCTCTTTATTCGATGAAGCAATGAGCATATCATCGACATAAAGTAGAAGATAGATGAACGACCCATCATCCAATTCCTGATAGAACACGCAATGACCACAGGGGTTGCGAACATACCCTCAATCATTCGTCATAAAGCATTCGAAATGTGTATACCATTGCCTCGACGATTGCTTCAGCCCCTAGAGCGACTTCTTCAGCCTACATGCAAGACCGTCATCGCTCTCATAGTCATCGAGCTGGGCCATATAGATCTCCTCCTCCTGCTCTCCATGCAAGAACGTCATCATCTAGTTGTACAAATTCAAGGTCAAACTGAGCAACTAATACCAACAGCATCTGAATCGAGTAATGCTTCACCATCGTAGAGAAGATCTCATTGTAATCGACCCCTTCTATCTATGCATAGCCCTTCGCTACGAGGTGAGCTTTATAGCGAACATCTCCTTCTTCAGCTCCATCCTTCTTGGTGTAGACCCACTTAAACCCAATTGCTTTCTTGCCCTTTTGAATCTCTATGAGATCCCAAGTCTCATTCTTCCTTAGCGATTCCATCTCCTCATCCATCGCCTTCCTCCACAGCTCCGGGTCTTCAGATTGCTCCACCTTTGCAAAAGTAGTGGGAATGTCTATACTTACTGCGGGAAAGGTGAAGGAGACCATCTCATATACCGTGCAGGTCGTTTCAACGCTTCGGTCTCGATGTTGTTATAGAATCCTTTGGCTGAGTCATCCGTGGAGCTGAGCTAACTCCACCTTCTGACCTTGAACCACCAACTTCACCAGCATCCGTCTGGAGGATGTCTTCTGCAGCTTCTGGTGTGGGTCGATCTGAATCGATGATCGACCGATCTGGAACCTCAGACACGTTGTCGTAGACTTGCTTCAATTATGTCTGTTCAGTCTCCACCTTTGGTTCATGCTCCTTCAGTAACACCGACTCATCAAACGTTACGTCTTTACTCACGATCACTTTCTTCTGTGTCGGATACCACAATCGATATCCCTTGACGCCATTGCTAAAATCCAAGAAGATGGCTTTCTTGGTTTGTTCATCGAGTTTGTCTTACTTTACGGCATAGTTTCTCGGGCAGCCCTAAACTCGAAGTGATCATAATCGGAAACTGGCTTTCCCGACCAGACCTCCATTGGAGGTCGTCCTCCCAATGCAGCAAATGGTAGTCAATTGACCAAGTAGGTCGTGTACGCCAGGGACTCTGCCTAAAACTTCTTCGATAGGTCAGTTGTTGACAACATGCATCGAAATTTCTCTAGCAAAGTCTGATTCATCCTCTCAGCTACACCATTCTGCTATGGCATACCACTCACAGTGAAGTGCCTTTGAATCCCTTCCAATCTGCATAACTTCTCGAAGAGTCCGACCTATACTCTCCACCGTTGTCGCTTCGGAGACGCCTGACCTTCCGACCTATCTGAGTTTCAACCAACTTTTTCAACTCGATGAAAGTGTTAAGAACTTGAACTTCTGACTTTAGTGGATACACCCACACCATGCGTAAGAAATCGTCGATGAACGACACAAAGTAGTGTTTCCCTCCCAATAGGCCGAGCTACTTGGCCCACATACGTCGGTGTGTACATAGTCAAGTGCTCCCTTCGTACTATGGATGGACATCCCAAATGAAGCACGTGTCTATTTTCCAAACACACAGTGCTCACAGAACTCGATCTTCCCGGTCTTGGCACCCTTAAGATGATCTCCAACGATTAGCTTCTGCAAATCTTTCTAGCCCACATTCATTAGACGCATGTGCCACAACAATGAGTCATCTCGATCGGCCTCACGAGTCAAAGCTGTTGTGCCAGCTACGACCGAACCATCCAAGTAATAGAGATTGCCACATCGCTTCTCCTTTATCACAATCATTGCTCTTCGGGTCACCCTCAAAGCTCCATTCTCCATCGTCACACGACAGCCCTTGGCTTCAAGTGAACCGAGCAATATGAGATTATGGGTTAGGTCATGATCGAAGCGTACCTCATCGATGTCTTATGTAACACCATCGCTTATCCTCATCCGCATTGTCCCAATGCTTGCAGTACTGCAAGCCTGGTCATCGCCCAGCAAGATAGTACTTTATCCCCTTCACAGATGGTCATAAAGTACTCTCGATGTGACGTCATATGGAATGAGCACCGAGAGTCGAGCAACCAACCATCTAACGTCATGCCCTCTGAAGCACCGACTAGAACCCATTTCTCGACCTCAACACCCTTCACGATGTTGGTTGTTGCATCGTGCTTCTTCTTCACCTTTGAACAATCTCTGACCTAATGTCCTCTTTCTCTACAGAAATCACATTGGTCCTTCGCTAAGTCCTTACGCTGAGGGCCTCTACTCTTGTCTCTGGACTTAGATCTGAACTACCCCTTCCTTGCTCCACCCTTTTCTCCATTACAACCTCTTACGACTGGAAGAGCATCATTGGCTTGGCTTTCAATGTCCTCATCATTCTTCCTGAACTCATTGCTCGTCAGAGCATTTGACATCTCTTCAAATGTGATCGATTCCTTACCACTGATAAGAACTGACACCAAGTACTCATATTCAATGAGCAGAGATTTGTGGAGAATCATCTCCTTGTCTTCATCGTCAACCTTCATGTCGATGTTCCTCAGGTTGGTAAAAATCTTGTTGTAGTAGTCAAGGTGTTCCTCCATAGAAACCCCATCGGCTAACTTCAAACTAAAAAGCTTCTTTTTCAAGTGTAGCCGGTTCTGGATGTTCTTATTCATGTACTTGTCATCGAGCTCCTTCCAGAACTTGCTTGCACTTATCTCCTTCATGTATGGGTATTTTTTCTCCTTCGATAGATACAGTCGAATGGTACCACATGCATTCCGATTCAGAGTTCTTTACTCTAGATCAGACATGCCAGTCGACTTCTCGTACAATGCAATATCTTAATCAAGTTGGTTCAAAACATCCAAGACTTCGCATCTCCACATACTAAAGTTGATGTTTCCATTAAACTTTTCAACTTCGAACTTCGTGTTGGACATGATAGCCCGACGAACTGGAGTATGCGCACCGGACGTCGATGCCTTTGAGGAACTGTCATTGTCACAGTTGCTCATCTTCGCCTCCTACATTGATCTTCGACACAGTACAGCTCTGATACCAATTTGTTATGTACCGATGATGCATAGTACAGCGAAATAGACAGGATCGTCGATGACCGAGGACAAGGACAAACAACCAAAAAAACATGAAGCGCTAAGAAAGATAACAACTTTAGGCCATCGGCCAGCCAAGCGAACACCAATAAGCTTTATTATGAAAGGAGAGAAAGAATACAAATCTTCGCTTCACAAACGAAGAAGAAGCACACAAAAATCTCTCCAAAATCTCACAACAATATCTCTCAAAGTTGGCTCTCACAAATGGCGGCTCAAGAACTCTCAAATGTTCTCCTCCTACGAAACCCTCCTCTAAAACTACCTATATATACCCCTAGGGTACAATGGGTACCATCATTGAGGAGGAGTCCCCAAAAGATTAGAATCCCGACTTTAACGAAATTCATATCCCATTACAGCTCTACGCATTTAATGCGCCAAACCCGAGTAGTCGTGCGTTGCACCCTACTGGCCTCGTCACATCCGAGTGGGCCCCATACCGCACGACCGAGCTTCCTCATAAAGACCGAGCGATCCAAATTGCTGACCCAAGCTATTCGTCCCATTGGGTAGGTCGAATCATAGAGTTGTCAATCCATCTGAGCCACCGACACTCACGACCGAGAGTCCAATACACTGCTGAAGTCCCATAGCTCGGCATTCGACCTATCTGACTTATGCCAAGTCAGATGGGTCGTATCCGAGCGCAAACGAGCTATCTCGGCACAAGATAGCTCGACTGAACCACCAATGACTCATCAGCGCCGAAATCGAGCCAACTTCCACAAGAATGTTTCAAAACCATACCTAGATTTTTTTTCAGCTTACAAACATGTGCTTATCTACCTTGGATCACGAACCGCTTTGATTGAATCATCAATTTATTTTTATCTAGATCGCCCTGTAGAACAGCAATCTTCACACCAAGCTGCTTAAGCCTCGGATTATAAGGTGCAGCCATAGTGAATAATGGACGAATGGCGGTATGTTTTATAACCAAAGATAACACTTCATTCAAGTCAATACCATAGTTCGAACTATAGCCTTTAGTAACAAGTTGTGCTTTATATATTGTTCCTTCAACTCCTAGTGTTCTATGTTCCTCACTTTTTCTTGAAGACTCACTTGTACCAAACAATCTATCTCCCTCTTGGTGGTTTGATAATCTTCAAGTCTGGTTCTTGTAAAGACATTCTATCTCCTCCATATGACAACAGTCCACTATTGCAATTATTGACTGGTGATAACATCTTAATATAATAATTAAAGGGCTCAGGAATAAACTTTGCCACGTTTAACGCATAAACTACAAGATATATCTCTCAGGTGGCATGATATGTTGCCTCTCTCGGCCAGTAACGACGTTGTATTATTGCTCCCCATGCAATGTGAGATTTGATCTGATACTAGTTTGTTGAGAATAGCGAAAACGATCCGAACATAGAAGCAAATCTTAGTTGCACAAGAGAGAAAATAGATAATAATAATAATAACATAAAAAAGCAACTATTTAAGTGCTTCAGCACCATGACATGCGTCCACGAGCAACAACAATTTATGTTTCACTATAACAAGAGTGGATAATTATAATAGAATGATTACTCACCATTCTCACATACCATAAACCTACCAATTAGATGTCTTACACCACGAAACTACCAACTAGATGTCTTACACAAAACCCGAAGGTTCTAATACAAGATAGAGAACTTTAGACCCCTTACTAAACCTTCTTTTTTTCCGCTCTTATCCGAACAATTTCCTATAAATAGGAATTCACTAGTATCAAGTTTGGTCACGTCTGAAATCATCGTGACTGATACAACCCCTAATCGGACCGGAGGCCCTCGAGTCAACCGTGACTAATCACTTGGCCCAATACTGTCCTGGGCTCTAGCCCAAGGATCCTCATGTACGGGTCACTCAAGGCGAACACATGATTGACCTCATGCTCTCTTTGATTGAGGAGACTGTTCCCTAAACTAAGACAACAATGCTTGTCATTTAAATTACCATCAAAGCAGACAACGCAACAGTGAGACTATAAACGTCATGAATGCATGAGCTTAATGAGAGAAAGGCGCTGACAAAACGCACGCCTATAAAAAGAACATCAGAGGGAAAACAAAGGGATGAATCTTGGATATCTGACACTCATGTACCCCTACTCCTTTGATATGCTTCCACCTAACAAATTTCTTCCTCCACAACTCGGCTCGAGAACTAGTGAACGGCCTCCCAACGGGTCGGAATCAGTTCCACTGAGCACTATTTTATTGAGATCTGACTTAAGCAACGGAGGGGATTTGGTCGAAACACGGATCCGACCCCCTGACTAGCTTGCTGTCTTGCAGATTGCTAGAGATACCGTTCGACTAAAGTTATGTTTAGCAACTCATTTCTCGACCCCAGTGCGCTCGTCCCAGAGCTTGTCACGACCCCCTCCCAGGAATACGCAGGGAGGCAGGAGACGCGACGAGAACTAAAAACGTATCTGCAGGTCCACTACGCATTGCTGGGAATAGTACATGTAGTATACAACAACCAGCCAACCAACAACAGAGAACGACGCAAAGTCACAGAGAATGAAAGCCAAACACTGAACAACTCCATATACATCTCAAACATCCCATTGCATCAATTTATATAGTACAAGCATCTCTCACCCCCAAAAGAAAACCCAAAGTACACATAGCTCTCTCCTTACCACTCACCACCTAATCTAAGCTTCAGCTCCCAACAACAGAATTCCAACTCAACCTCCAGCTTCATCTGCCATCTCCAAGAACCTTACCTGAAAAGTCAACGGGGTACTTCAACGCGTTACCCAATAGGAATGCCAACTCCCTTTAGCATGTTATTATGGAAATGCAACTACTTTACTTGCAACTGTGATAATTTACAAAGGAAACATGAAATGAGCTAAAGGGAACATGCTACCAAACATTTGAGCATGGCATTACAGAATTGCAATGGCAACTATTTTACATACCCAACATAACATAAGGCAAGTTAGCATCATAATAAAATATAAGGCAAGTTATGAGAGCTACAAGTAAAGAATACACACAAGTGGTCAACATTTACCAATGCTACAAAAATAATGAAAGTATCAATTAGTGATTTGGACCATAAGTAGTGGATAGACCTTCTTGGGACTGGACCTCACCCCCAGTTGGGGTGGAACAGGCAAACTCCCCGAGACACGCTCTTACTAAAGGAGCCATGTTTTCCCCTTATTTCCCCTTCACATTTTCTCCATTTCTCCTCATTTCTGCCACTCCCCGCCACTCGGACAAGAACAGGAGGGCCACCAACCACCAGTCCAGCCCCTCATGTTTTTCCCACTACATAGTGTCCCCCAATTCCCCGTGTCATCCTCATTTAAGAGGACTTAATCATTTCTTAGCATTTCAATTATAATTAACGTGCAACAAAAGAATCACATAGCAACCACCATTTCCATTCTTTCCTTTCCACATTTCGCAATACACTTGGGACATGCATCTCCTTGTGCATTCCCCTTTCCAATTCCACATATCACAACAAAGGTCATACCTCCACCAAGCCAACCTTACACCATCACATAAGCATCCATATCAAAGATTACATATACAACTTGGAAACAACATATAACCAAAAGAGAAGCATGCATGATGGAAGTGGAACGCTTTAAGTGAAATATGAACATATAAGCGAGGGTAATAGATTAGAGACACATATGAGAACAAACACTTCATGTCCCAACCATCCACCATCATGGAACACTAAAAATTAAGAGCAATTATCACACATAAGGATTAAGAACAATACCTCACCACTTCAGCTTGCTGGAAATTGCACAACAGTCAGTTAGAATAGCAGTTTACTCCATATTTTTGTATGGAACATAACATTGCAATGTAAATGAAAGTTGTAGGTATGGTAGTTATGGATTCTCAGATAAAAATTCAGGAAAATATATTAAGTAAGTGATTTATGGTGAATTATCTGGTGAAGTATGCCAAATCTGTTTTCCAGACAGATTTCAGAGTCTGTCTTGAGTGCTGATTTTGGGCCTATTGCAGTCAGAATTACGAAAAATAAGCAGTCACATGAAGTTGGAGAAAAACTTGTTAACTTTCCAACGAGACTAAGAACATACAATTCTAGTGTGTGTGCAGGTACGGAGCTTCGTTTTACTAAAATGTGTCCAGTGTTACAGAATTTCAGACAAGCTGTAAACATTGAATTTTTAACCTAACTTCCAGTTTGAATTGGAAAACGTTGTGAACATAAAAGTTGTTCATAACTACGAAATAAACAACATATAAAATTTTCAGAGCATTCCTAATAGACAATTAAGCCCAGATCTTTGTCAACGTTTCAGATTTTTAGGTTAAAATTTTTAGCATCAAAAACAAAAGTGTTTCAAGGAAATAATCATGTGCTAAACTCAAAATTAAACATGTAACATCAAAATATCAACATAAGCATGTGAACTTGATAAAGACTATAACTTGGATGAGAAAGAGAGCAACTTGCATGAAAAAAGTCCAATCTTGCAAATAACACACTAAAGATCACAACTTTCCCATTGATTTAACAAATGGGGGTGGACTAACAACACAAAGATGTCATCTTTCTCATAAATTCCCAATAAAGATAGCATCTTGAACAACAATCCAAAACAATATAACAAGAAGCTAATTTTAACATCACAAAATGTTAAAGATGCTAACTTTAATTAAGAAGTTGCAATTCTACAACAAAAGATGAGAACTTTAATTCTAGACATGCCATGCAAATAACATAATAGAGAAAGTTGGCTTCCTACCTCAAGTTGCTTCATTTTCTTATCAAAATCCAAGCTTTGGCCTCATGAAAACTTCTTCTCCAAACTCCATCACAAAAGCTCCAAACTTGCATGAAAAACTCACTATTCTTAGCTCAAATCAAACCCACTCACTAGCATATGGATTAGGGTTAAAAAGGATGATGAAAACATGTGTTTTTCCTTGAAAAGTGGAGCAAAATGGAGGAGAGAGGAGGGAAAACGAAAATGATTAAGATGGGAGAGAGTGATGAGGTATATGCTTAGATATAAGGCTAATGAATACAAGAATTCTCCAAAGAATTCTCCACTCTTCTTTGACTTTTCAAGCCCACCATCCATTTGTCCTCATCTCCGTTCTTTTCCTTTTTTCTTTAATCCTTAAAGCCCATGTAGGAAGCCCATATAGGAAGGTAAGAGGAGCCCACCCAACAACACTTAGCTTATCTCCTTAAGTGCCCAACAACACTTGCTAATCACACCACGTCTAAAACACAAAAATCCAATATTACAACAATGCCATTATTCACAAAACCATAATAATAATATTATTATTATTATGAAAATATCCTCATGAAAGTAATCTTCCTAATCTTCTTGAAAAATAATTTTCCATAAAAAGATCATAATAAAATAATATTAAAAGTACAACTTGCTAATTACACTACTACCATTATCATTAGCACAAATCAACCACCAATACTCATTCCACCACACCATTAGCAATCATTAACATCCATTAAGGCATTCATATAGGTACTTACTCATTCACATAGGTACTTACTAGAGACACCACATCAATTACTATACACACATCTCAGTATATCCCAGTATACGAGTACTACTACTATGTATACACACATCAATAGGCATACCCTAGGTGTATAGGCACTAGGGTCATTACATCCTACCCACCTTAAAATAAAGTCCGTCCTCGGACTTTCCAACCGAGGACAAGGCCTAGGGGGATCAGATATATATTATAGGGTAAATCTATCCCAAGCACATACACACACGTCATTACATAAAGTATCATACAACAATACCAACTCGTACAGTTATTCATATAATGAGTTATCTATCCAAACACCGGAGTGAGCATATCCGCTTACAACCAGATAGGCAACCATACTCATCTTCTATATATATATATCAAACACACAATCCTAATACACCTAGGGCATACCCACTCATACCCGAGTGGTACATAAAGATCCGCACTTGGATCTACACAGTCAGCATGTACATATACACCACATATTACAAATACAAATAGCATGCTATATTTATACATTGCCTAGGGCTCAATCAACTATATAGTTCTATGATACATACTACTCATAGACTACCATACATTAACACATATACGCATGCACCTCTATACTTAGACATACACTCATGTATGTCTCCTAGAATCCATCCAAAATTCATAGATATATCATCACATTAGGTCTACCGTATTAATATCAATACACAGGCAACCAAACAAAATATATTCATCCATACGCAGGTGTAAGCGCACAAGCTTACAGTCATACACGTATCATATACTCATCACATATATCAACTCATAACACTAATACATATCCACACATACAAAGGTGGAACTCAAGGATCCACACATGCATCTGCACACTCTACATGTGCATATGTCACATATAGTATATAGCCAATACACAGTACATCTATACACTACTCGCACCTTAATCAAGTATATAACTCAATTTCACAAAGTACTCATAAGTCATCCATGTAGTAACATATATACTCCAAACACAATTATAGAGCCATACAATCATTCGGACATATATCATAGTCATATGCACGTGAATATATCATCTCAATATACTCGACAAGCCATATTCAACACTTGCAGAACTACAGATGTATATGTACACATACTACACATATAAATACGTACACACATTCATATTGAATCAACATTCGAATTTAAACCCTCTGGGTTCTATACCTCAAGCTTCTGATATCTGGTCTCATCCTAAGACTGGACTCTACCCACCTTAGGATTCGACTACCCACAAACACAAGAACACAACACGTACTATTCTGTACACGAACACAGTGAGGGGACCTGCGTGGGCCACCACCTGTCACAACCCCCTCCCTGGAATACGCAAGGAGGCAGGAGACGCGACAAGAACTAAAAACGTATCTGCAGGTCCATTGCGCATTGCTGGGAATAGTACATGTAGTATACAACAACCAGCCAACCAACAACAGAGAACGACGCAAAGTCACAGAGAATGAAAGCCAAACACTGAACAACTCCATATACATCTCAAACATCCCATTGCATCAATTTATATAGTACAAGCATCTCTCACTCCAAAAGAAAACCCAAAGTACACATAGCTCTCTACTTACCCCTCACCACCTAATCTAAGCTCCAGCTCCCAACAACAGAATTCCAACTCAACCTCCAGCTTCATCTGCCATCTCCAAGAACCTCACCTGAAAAGTCAACGGGGCACGTCAACGCGTGACCCAGGAGGAATGCCAACTCCCTTTAGCATGCTATTATGGAAATGCAACTACTTTACTTGCAACCGTGATAATGTACAACGGAAACATGAAATGAGCTAAAGGGAACATGCTACCAAACATTTGAGCATGGCATTACAGAATTGCAATGGCAACTATTTTACATACCCAACATAACATAAGGCAAGTTAGCGTCATAATAAAACATAAGGTAAGTTATGAGAGCTACAAGTAAAGAATACACACAAGTGGTCAACATTTACCAATGCAATAAAAGTAATGAAAGTATCAATTAGTGATTTGGACCCTAAGTAGTGGGTATACCTTCTTGGGACTGGACCTAACCCCCAGTTGGGGTGGAACAAGCAAACTCCCCGAGACACGCTCTTACTACAGGAGCCCTGTTTTCCCCTTATTTCCCCTTCACATTTTCTCCATTTCTCCTCATTTCTGCCACTCCCCGCCACTCGGGCAAGAACAGGTGGGCCACCAACCACCAGTCCAGCCCCTCATGTTTTTTCCACTACATAGTGTCTCCCAATTCCCCGTGTCACCCTCATTTAAGAGTACTTAATCATGTCTTAGCATTTCAATTAAAATTAACGTGCAACAAAAGAATCACATAGCAACCACCATTTCCATTCTTTCCTTTCCACATTTCGCAATACACTTGGGACATGCATCTCCTTGTGCATTCCCTTTTCCAATTCCACATATCACAACAAAGGTCATGCCTCCACCGAGCCAACCTTACACCATCACATAAGCATCCATATCAAAGATTACATATACAACTTGGAAACAACATATAACCAAAAGAGAAGCATGCATGATGGAACGCTTTAAGTGAAACATGAACATATAAGTGAGGGTAATAGATTAGAGCCACATATGAGAACAAGCACTTCATGTCCCAACCATCCACCATCATGGAACCTAAAAATTAAGAGCAATATTACAACAATACCATTATTCACAAAACCATAATAATAATAACAATATTATTATGAAAATATCCTCATGAAAGTAATCTTCATAATCTTCTTGAAAAATAATTCTCCATAAAAAGATCATAATAAAATAATATTAAAAGTACAACTTGCTAATTACACTACTACCATCATCATCATCACAAATCAACCACTAATACTCATTCCACCACACAATTAGCAATCATTAACATCCATTAAGACATTCATATAGGTACTTACTCATTCATATAGGTAACTTACTAGAGATACCACATCAATTACTATACACACATCTCAGTATATCCCAGTATACGAGTACTACTAATATGTATACATACATCAATAGGCATACCCTAGGTGTATAGGCACTAGGGTCATTACAGAGCTCGCCCGCCTGACTGATCCCGAAGGTCAGCCTCATCTACCACTTTAGCTGCAACCTTCAGGCTGTCCAACTTCAAACATATGGTGAGAAAACACCCAAAAACATCCCCAATCAAGGAAAGGTGCTGTTGTGGAATTTCACACAACTCAATTCAATAAACGCGGCTTACAAACAGGTGACGAATAGTCATTCCAAAGAGAGAGAGAGAGAGAGATCTCATTCAAATCAAATCTTCTACGTACAAACATGGTTGAGGCAGATACAGTGTATGAAACTACTAGGGCCGAAGCTTCAGAAAGCGCCTCTTCCACCTGCTCGGCCTTGTCCATACCCATTCTTACTTCGAATTCACTAGGATCGACTGTGGATGTGGGAAACCTCTGCATGACTTGCTCTTCACATCGAAGGAAGATCTCTCGGAACAAATTCGTGATCTGAGGGGTGAGGTTTCATCATAGCTCTTCATGACTTCAGCGACAATTCGCTTGGGGTCGATCGCCTTCAAACTGGCGATCTGAGATCGAAACTCAGCCTTCTCCTTCTTGCATCTCTCGTGCCCAAGAGCCAGTGCTTCCTTGGGCCTCCTTATTCAAAGAAGACAAGATGCGAACGTTTTCTTCAGCTAGAAATCGGGAAGCTTTGATGATCGACCTTTGCCCACTTCTCCTCGGCAAAGGCCTTCCCCAACCTCTCGACCTCCGACAAAAGCTCGACAACCTTAAGAAGCGCTAACTTCAACTCAATTTGAGCCTCCTCTGCTGCCTTCTCAACCGCCACCGACGTCTGATGCTCCCGATCGAGGCTCGCTTCGACATCAGTCATCATTGTCGAGCATCGTCGCAGTTCAGTGACGACTAAAGACATCTGTGAAACAAAGGGATTAGGCAAACCTGGACATAGAGAAAAAGGGAAGACTGGGAAGAACTGACCTGCTGACTTTGCCATACCATACAGTTTGCCAAGTCTTCAGGGTCGACCTATCTCAAGAAGGAACGATCCCTTGGGAGGACAGAATTCTCTGCTAAACGGACTGCCACCACAATCAACGAAGACCGATTCACCAGTCTGCACCTCATGGAGAGGCCGGATAGGGTCACTTCCAGAGTGCTCCAGCTCGGCTGGAGTAGACCTAAACACGTGCAGTATCCGAGCCTGTTCCAACTCGAATGGGGTCAATTCGGTCTGTCTGAGAGGGGAGACATCCCTTATGGCCAAGAATCAGCCTGGGTATTCTCAGATGGGGCCAGTACCATAGGATCGGCCTCGCTCTTCTTCCTCCTCTTCTCAGGAACCTTAGGGCACACTTATGAGAGCTCTTTTCTCTTCTACGAACCCTCAATTGCTTCGGCTGGGCTTCCCCTGGAAACGACCGAACCCTCTCCGACCGACACCGAACCCTTGGTCACATAAACCAACTCTCCCATGACTGTATGAGGAATTCGACGATTGGGGCTAGCACAGAACTGACATCGACCAGGCTCAACTTCCTGGTCAGCTGCACCGATCCTTGCTCCACCTCATCCACCTGGCAGTGAGATGGTCAACTGAACGTGCCGCCTCTGGCCTTTTGGAAGCCACGACGGATAAGCTGAGTCATATCGAAGGGCTGGCTAAACTCATGACCGGCCATTCCTGTGAGGAGGGGAAAAATCAGGGTGAGCTAAGGTGAGAACGAAATCAAAATGTTGCCCTTACCCGGGCCCACAAAGCACTCTTTAGTAGTTGGTCATCCAGCAAGACCCAGGTCGACCTCTCTTCGGTCGGCAGGGCCAGCAAAAGGTCGGCAGGTCTAGACTAGACCTTAAAAAGACTCAATTCTACTACTAGAATACTAGGATAGCCCTAGCCAGTAAGAAGTAGGGCTTACCAATGGAAGGTGACGAAAGGAACCGGTTCCCCCAGTCGTTGACTTTATGAGGGAGCCCGACAGGAGGTTCATACCCCTCCTGGCAGAGATATGATACCACGTCCCCAAAGAGGCAAGCTTCACATAAAAGAAGTGGAGGAAGAGCGATAGGGTCGACACTATTGTAACGACTGGTTTTCATGTAATTGGATTATTTATATTAAAAATATATGCTTGGTGGATTTTCTCCTTGGATGTGAATTTCCGTCTCCGTGGCTTTCGTTTTCATTCGTTCGTCGTGATTTTCTAGCTTCTTCCTTCGATCGTTGGGTTTGGAGTAAGTCATTCGTGATGAGCTTCAAATCGCTCATATCTTAGAGTATAAATCGATCCTAGAAGCCATAGAAATATTCCCGAAGCTTCGCGCTACGAATCGACACTTTTCACGCACGTTAGTTGGTTCAAGAAGGAGAACCAACCGACTAGATCTCAATCTAGTCGGTCGACAATCCTTAATGGACCGACTAGTGGGCCTTGATTTTAATTCAGGAGTTACTGTTTATCTTTAGTCAGTCTAAGAACATCTTTCGACCGACTAGATTACAAACTAGTCGGTCAGCCATTGTTCTTCAACCGACTAGTTCATTGATCATTTTCCCAGCCGAGTTACTGTTTACTCTTAGTCGGTCTAAGAACAACCACTGACCGACAGATGTGAAACTAGTCGGTCAGAACTTGCTCTCAGACCGACTAGTTCCTTTGATTTATTTTACCTAAGCTACTGTTCCTCGTTAGTCGGTTCATGAACACTCACCGACCGACTAGTTCCCAAGCTAGTCGGTCACCAATCCTTCTTTGACCGACTAATCAGCCCAGGACATCCTAGTTTTGCCCTAGCCGCCACACTTTTCTATAATTACGCCCCAGACGTTTTCTTCTTCCTCCTCATCACCCCAAACCCTAATTTCTCCCTCATTGAGCCCCCTTCTCCCCCAAACCATTGATCCTTCATCCCAAGCTCATCCATCATCATCCAAACCCTCATTTCACATATCCTACCTCTCCTCAACCTCAAACCCTCATCAAATCCCCAAAAGCCTCATCCAACCCCATTTCTCCATATTTTCCCCATTTCCAGATCTGAGCCGGATCGTTCTTCCGTCGCCGTAGTTCTCGGCGTCGTTCCTCCGCTTCTTCACAGATAGTATTCTTCCTTTAATAATCTCATAACCCACACTTGATATTTGTGAAACCCTAATAAAATGGATCATTAGAAATCGTAGGGTTCGATTGTGAATACGGATTAGTTACCATTCTAATGTTGTTTTTCCATGACAGTGATCCATTCCCGTAGATAACAAATTTGTGTGATGTGCCTTCGTTGATCGTTCTCCTCGGTGCCAGGCAAGTGAAACTTGCCACTTAGGGTTTTGGGCCATGTTTTAGGCCATTTGCTTGTTGTAGGCGTAAAAGAGACTAGGCGACGAAATGATACTCGCCTAGGCGCAAATTTAGGAACTAGCTTGACAACGAAGCTAGATCCGACATTTATCATGTTGCACAATTACCATGTCATGTTTAATTTCCATTAACGGTACGCAAATTAATTGTCATGTCATTGCATTCTTTAAGTGTTTCCGCGATTGCGTAGCTTCGCTACAATACTTGTGTTTCCTGGCTCGTGTTCCAGAAGCGGGCCATGTGTTGGTTGATAGCCAATGCCCGAACTACTCGTTTCCGGCTAGGTGCACCCCTACGCCAAATGCTTATGAGTCGTGAACTAGAATGCGAGCTCCTGTGCGGGGAAACCCTGGCTCATTTACTGAGCTCGTGTGCAGGGACCCTGGCTCGGTCACATGTGGGTATTGGGGGTAAGAGTTAAGTGGCCAATCAACTGGGAGTCTGCCCGATCAGCAATTGCAGTGGTAAGGCGTAAACTCTGGATTTTTGGGGTAGTGTTAAGCGGCCAATCAGCGTGAAAGAAAGACAATTTCAGCTGTAAGGCGTAAACATCTACAAAACATTCGTGATTCGTGATTCATGATTCGTGATGATCGTGATTAGTGAAATCCTTGATAATGATAGTAGCTTTGTTACTCTTGCCATGCCATGCTCATGTCTTGTCGTGCTCGTTTACCTACTTGTTGCACTTTTGTTATATGCCATGTCATCGCATCATGCTAGAACTGCTAGGTTGTTTTACTTTCAGTTTCCTTGCACAAGTCTTTTTAGACTTGCTGACATGTGCCCCTCTCTCTTTTGGGTGTCACATGTTAGACCCAGAGACAGAGCTTGTTGCAGGGGATTTGGTGCTGATGTCGCACTTTTGTTGCTGTGGTGGAGTCTTGTGGACCCCGGTGACCTTGCTGAGTTTCCTTTCTGTCTTAGGAGTCCTGTTAGTTGTCGGTGCGTGGCACCTTTGTTTGTACCTTGTACTTTTGTTGGCCATGTTTGGGCCCTTAGATTCTTTTCTCTTTAAGCCTGGTGGCTTTTTCTGTGATGTTGGAATTTAATATGATGGATATCCTGAGATTGTCTTTTGTCTCATTTCCTTTATTATTATCTTTGTTTCGTATCGCGTTGCAAGGACCTGCCAATTAAATGTTGATTGACGCTTATCGGGCTTGGAGCTTTGCAGCTTCAAGTCTGAGCGGACCTTCTCACGCTTCGCCTCCACATTTTTGGGAAGCGGGGCGTGACAGGTTTTGTTGGTGGCCCAGCAGGTCCATTTGCAATACGAATTATCGGAACAACGATAATAACTATGGAATGTTCATTAAATAAATTGCAACATCCGAGTCTATAGCCTTGAGTCTAGTAGTTTTCTATGTCACTAGGTGGTAGGAAGACTTAGTTAGACGTCTGTGCTTGCTAGTTAGAGGACCCTGATTGTTAGCTAGACTCCCTGCTAGGAGTTGATTTGATTGTCGTAGGAGTTACCTTAGTGGTTCCTGTCTAGCTTTGGCTAGGATAGACTTTTAGACTTCCTTGTCGTTCTCTTGGGTTCGTCGATTTCGGACCAAGCGGAACTCATTTCATTACCGTCTAGCTCCTTAGAGAGTCTTAGCGCTTAGTCCCTAATCTTTAGTTGGTTGACCGCGGGAGTTTCCCATAGATTTTCCTAAGTCACCTCCTAGGTGTGTTTACGCTTGGATCATCCGATCAAATCCCTTGCCTCGATTCCTATGACCACCACGTTTCGATAATCGTTGATTTTCCGAATGTCCCCATTCGCAAGGCTTAATTTCTTTTAAAGTTATTTTTCGATTTCCCTTATTAAAGTTTTCGCTAAGTTTAAATTTTGTTTTAAACCCGCTACGTATATACTTAATTTTCTCACCTTTCGATTGAGTCAAAATTCCTTGTAGATTTCGGAGTCTAATGGTTGTAATTATAATTGCTATCTCGTAACCATTTTCTAATCTATGGTTTCGCATTTCGGTTTAAGGACTCTATCACTATTTTGAAAATTCGATATACCATTTTCTAACTATGAGATCCATTTTAATCGCATAGCATACATACTTTAAAATCTCTTCCAAGATAAATAGAACTTCTATTATTTTCATATATCAGTACTAGGTTCATTGTACTCGTACTTGGGGATCTTGTATAAATCAGTTGTTTGGCGAATCCGGGTCCCTCTAAAGAGTATTTTAAATGTTATTTATTTGGAATTTCTCTTCAGTTTTAAAACTTGGAAGCAATTAGCATGGGCCTAAATTTTCACACTATAGTTGATCGGATTTCATTCTTTAAATTTCGAAATTTTGCCGAAATATTATATTAAGCTACCGCCGTATAATGTTTTCGAACCTCTTCGTTGCAAATCTTGAACTTCCTGAAAGTATCTCCCTTTTCCTAAGTTTAGATTTGTTCGGAACTTTAATAAGTGTATACCTATACCTCATACTCTTTCGTTGACTTAAATTTATTTTTGAATTTCGAAAGTTTTGAAGAGATTTGATTACTGTTTATAATGTTTTCCAGCCTATACTTTTCATAACTATTTAAATATCTCGTCCATTTTCATATATCAATTTAAATTCTGAGCTTTCTAATTTTTCCCCAAATTCGATTTATAAGGTTTTTCCTTTCTTGTTTATGCCGTTCAAATGATTCGTCACGCTCCCTTAAGGTACCTTCCAAGTCACACATGATTTCAGCTTTCAACAAACCAAGGATGTGCTCAACATTTTCTCTATTACAACTTTTGGAAACTTACGCCTTCATAACCATTTCCTGATCTAGACCTTCCATAATTTGATTTTAAAGTTTTACCACCAATTTTGATAATACTACTAATAAGCTATTATTATCTTTCTGTTTACCATACATGCTCTTAGAATAATTTCTAAACTAAATTGAATTTCAAATATTCTTATATATCCGTACTAGGCTCGTTGTTAAGAGCTTTGTATGAAACAGTTCTTTTTGGCCATTCCTGATTCCTCTAAAAGTAGTTTCTATATTGATTATTTTAAATTTTCCCATGACTTAAAGACTTTGAAAGCATTTAACCTGAGTTTAAATTCTTCAGCTAATTTAATTTCATTTCAAACTTTGCAAACGTTATTAAATTACTACCGTGTAATATTTTCCTAAACTACGACCTTAATATTCGTGTAAATGATTTACTTCCTTTTATAATGATTTTATATAAACCAATAAACCGTTTTCTCCTATAATGTATATTCGACTCAAGCTTATTTCGAACAATTTGTTTTATCGACCTCTAAATATTTTTATACGAAAAGGGACATCAACTTTTAAAGTACAACAGTTTTCAACCTTTTCGTATTTTAACTTAAAACTTTTACATACTATTTTTCTCTATTCCATAAGGGTATCCTTACCTCTTACTCTTCCCACCTAAACATTCACAGTTTTACCCTAGTTCATCTAACCAATCTGGCTCCTTACCTTCGTCCTAGATGAACTCGTGCTTTTCGATCTTTCCATTCGTCACGCTTTTGATTTCGGTTCTTTCTTTTTGTCTAGCCAATAGAGCTTGTCGTCGCCGTGTCAACCTTAATATAGTTTGGTGGGCCCCATTTGTGTAATTTGATATGTCGTCATAGTGTATTTAATTTCATGGTGCTTATGAAGTTGTATGTGTGTTGGTATTGATATATGTATGGATGTTGTGTTATGTATATAGAATACTCTGCTATGATTTGAGTCTCACTCAAGCTTGAGTGTGTACACTCTATGTACATTGGTGTATTGTATGTGGTTGGTGTATAGTGATGGATGATGTATGTATAATGTTTGGATTATTTGTGCCTGGTTGTGTTACGCACACGATTGTGGGTGGCTATACCAATATATAGTTATATGAGTTGGTCTTGTGGTATAGTTATTCACTAAGGACTTGGTTGCGTGAATATATGTGTGCTAGCTAAAGCTAAGTGTGTATATGTGCTAAGTATATAGTGGTATACATGAATGCTACATTAGCGTGCGTGGATGTGCACCATGCACGGGTAAGTATGTGATAGTTATAGGAATTGGTGACTATGGTATGTGTGGTGTGTCGTGATTATAGCTATAGGACTATATATGAAGTGATAATATGGTGAAGTATGTGCATGCATTTGAATGACTATAAATTGTGAAATTATAATGATGGTGAATGTATATTAGATATAGTGAACTTGTTTTAACAATTGTATTGTGTGATTTCGCATGTTGATTGTTTGGCGTATACTAGGAGATATAGGGACTAGTGTATTCTTATTGTCTTGTCCATAGGTAGTTACCTATACGTGTAGATTCTGATGGTATTTTCTAGTGTGAAATTGTTTTCATATAAGTAAGAGAGACTTGGTTATTTTCATATAGTGTGTAATAAGTGTTTTATAGTTATATAGAATATACTTGCCTATATGAATGATTTGAATACGTGAATGGAGTTGTTTGACTATAATAAGTATAAGTGTACTATGTGCGTGAATATATATTTATTTCCGTGGTGTTAATAATTGACTACCTAGAGTATATATATATATATAAGCACTTGAAATGAATGTACTTGGTTGAAATTTTGATGTAATATTGATTGAGGGTAGTTACTAGGGTGACTAGATATAGCTATAGTTAGAAAGTCCGAGGACGGACTTTATTCTAAGGTGGGTAGGATGTAACGACTGGTTTTCATGTAATTGGATTATTTATATTAAAAATATATGCTTGGTGGATTTTCTCCTTGGATGTGAATTTCCGTCTCCGTGGCTTTCGTTTTCATTCGTTCGTCGTGATTTTCTAGCTTCTTCCTTCGATCGTTGGGTTTGGAGTAAGTCATTCGTGACGAGCTTCAAATCGCTCATATCTTAGAGTATAAATCAATCCTAGAAGCCATAGAAATCTTCCCGAAGCTTCGCGCTTCGAATCGACACTTTTCGCGCACGTTAGTTGGTTCAAGAAGGAGAACCAACCGACTAGATCTCAATCTAGTCGGTCGGCAATCCTTAATGGACCGACTAGTGGGCCTTGATTATAATTCAGGAGTTACTGTTTATCTTTAGTCGGTCTAAGAACATCTTTCGACTGACTAGATTACAAACTAGTCGGTCAGCCATTGTTCTTCAACCGACTAGTTCATTGATCATTTTCCCAGCCGAGTTACTGTTTACTCTTAGTCGGTCTAAGAACAACCACTGACCGACTAGATGTGAAACTAGTCGGTCAGAACTTGCTCTCAGACCGACTAGTTCCTTTGATTTATTTTACCTAAGCTACTGTTCCTCGTTAGTCGGTTCATGAACACTCACCAACCGACTAGTTCCCAAGCTAGTCGGTCACCAATCCTTCTTTGACCGACTAATCAGCCCAGGAAACCCTAGTTTTGCCCTAGCCGCCACACATTTCTATAATTACGCTCCAGACGTTTTCTTCTTCTTCCTCATCACCCCAAACCCTAATTTCTCCCCCATTGAGCCCCCTTCTCCCCCAAACCATTGATCCTTCTTCCCAAGCTCATCCATCATCATCCAAACCCTCATTTCACATATCCTACCTCTCCTCAACCTCAAACCCTCATCAAATCCCCAAAATCCTCATCCAAACCCATTTCTCCAGATTTTCCCCATTTCCAGATCAGAGCCGGATCGTTCTTCCGTCGCCGTAGTTCTCGGCGTCGTTCCTCCGCTTCTTCACGGGTAGTATTCTTCCTTTAATAATCTCATAACCCACACTTGATATTTTTGAAACCCTAATAAAATGGATCATTAGAAATCGTAGGGTTCGATTGTGAATACGGATTAGTTATCATTCTAATGTTGTTTTTCCATGACAGTGATCCATTCCCGTAGATAACAAATTTGTGTGATGTGCCTTCGTTGATCGTTATCCTCGGTGCCAGGCAAGTGAAACTTGCTACTTATGGTTTTGGGCCATGTTTTAGGCCATTTGCTTGTTGTAGGCGTAAAAGAGACTAGGCGACGAAATGATACTCGCATAGGCGCAAATTTAGGAACTAGCTTGACAACGAAGCTAGATCCGACATTTATCATGTTGCACAATTATCATGTCATGTTTAATTTCCATTAACGGTACGCAAATTAATTGTCATGTCATTGCATTCTTTAAGTGTTTCTGCGATTGCGTAGCTTCGCTACAATACTTGTGTTTCCTGGCTCGTGTTCCAGAAGCGGGCCATGTGTTGGTTGATAGCCAATGCCCGAACTACTCGTTTCCGGCTAGGTGCACCCCTACGCCAAATGCTTATGAGTCGTGAACTAGAATGCGAGCTCCTATACGGGGCAACCCTGGCTCATTTACTGATCTCGTGTGCAGGGACCCTGGCTCGTTCACATGTGGGTATTGGGGGTAAGAGTTAAGCGGCCAATCAACTGGGAGTCTGCCTGATCAGCAACTGCAGTGGTAAGGCATAAACTCTGGGTTTTTGGGGTAGTGTTAAGCGGCCAATCAGCGTGAAAGAAAGACAATTTCAGCTGTAAGGCGTAAACATCTACAAAACATTCGTGATTCGTGATTCGTGATTCGTGATGATCGTGATTAGTGAAATCCTTGATAACGATAGTAGCTTTGTTACTCTTGCCATGCCATGCTCCTGTCTTGTCGTGCTCGTTTACCTACTTGTTGCACTTTTGTTATATGCCATGTCATCGCATCATGCTAGAACTGCTAGGTTGTTTTACTTTCAGTTTCCTTGCACAAGTCTTTTTAGACTTGCTGACATGTGCCCCTCTCTCTTTTGGGTGTCACATGTTAGACCCAGAGACAGAGCTTGTTGCAGGGGATTTGGTGCTGATGTCACACTTTTGTTGCTGTGGTGGAGTCTTGTGGACCCCGGTGACCTTGCTGAGTTTCCTTTCTGTCTTAGGAGTCCTGTTAGTTGTCTGTGCGTGGCACCTTTGTTTGTACCTTGTACTTTTGTTGGCCATGTTTGGGCCCTTAGATTCTTTTCTCTTTAAGCCTGGTGGCTTTTTCTGTGATGTTGGAATTTAATATGATGGATATCCTGAGATTGTCTTTTGTCTCATTTCCTTTATTATTATCTTTGTTTCGTATCGCGTTGCAAGGACCTGCCAATTAAATGTTGATTGACGCTTATCGGGCTTGGAGCTTTGCAGCTTCAAGTCTGAGCGGACCTTCTCACGCTTCGCCTCCACATTTTTTGGAAGCGGGACGTGACAACTATTCCCTGCAGCTGGCAAGCGTGAGGAAGCCGACCAAAGGAGGGATCGAATGGGGCGTTAACTGATAGAGAGACAGAGAGTTGTAGAGATCCCATGACCTCGAGAATGAAAAGATGAAGGGAAAATGGAGCCCGAACCAGAACATCTCGGTGTAAACCACCACTTTGCGCTTCTCGAGAAAACAAATTCTTTCATCATAAAAGGGGACCTGAACCCCATATGGGTAGAAGAGGTATTTGGCCTTGATCTTCTCGACCATGGAGTAAGGAATGGAGGAGGCCGCATCTCGGACATCCAGAGGAGCAAAGGGCCACCCTATCCCTGGATGGATTCTGATGTGTCATTATATTTCACATTTTATCATACGATTACACGTCAAAATGATTGCTCAATTACATATTTTATACGCTTTTACACTATTATTTGGAATAATAGGACTTTTGGAGCGTTTATGTCCATGTCAGTGATTTGGGCGATTTTGGAGCAATTTGGAGCCAATAAGACGGTCGGCGATGTGAGAGCACCAATGAGACTCATGATGAAATGTTTGAGATGCCAAAGAAGAATACTAGAGCAAGGAAAAGGCAAGAGAGAAGGTCGCTCGATCGAACTATAATGCGGCGAAGGAATCGAGTGACCCGAAGTGCTGAAAAAGGACAGTCGTCCACTATTTCTAAATATTCTATCACCTGAGATTTTTCAATATTTTTCTGATATTTTTCACCGATAGTAGACCTCAAGACGGTTCCAACGCCACTAAGAACGCGCCAATCGGAGGTCGGATGAGCCTTGGGGAATTTCTGTAAGTTGATGGTGCAGTGCTGAAATTGTTCTCAGCAGCCTACTCGGCCGAGTAGCACTCTACTCGGCCCGAGTCGTGCACTACACATTCAGAATGCTGTTTTTGGTGTCTGACTCGACCGAGCAGCCTCCTACTCGGCCCGAATAACCTCCTACTCGACCGAGCAGCGCCCGGGTTGGCAGAGCGTCGTATTTTGGATGGTTTGATTCTCTGTAAAACTCGACCGAGCAGCTTTGTGCTCGGGCCAAGTCGCTGTGGGCCCATTATTTGATCTACGCCTGAATTTTTGGAACAATTGGAGGGTTTTGGGGGGGATTTTCTCTGAGCCGTCAGGGGAGGGAATTCGGTGGAGATTTTTGGAGAGAATTTTAGGGAGACTTTTTTTAGAGAATAATTGTTAGATTTAGATTAAAATTTTTGAAGACGTTTTGGATCAAATTCTATTAAAGCTTGTTGGCTATTTTCTTGCGTTCTTGGAATCTAAGTTTCCCTTGAGATCTGGTATTCGCTCTGTAAGTTTCTGATCTTTATTTTACCAATTGCTATGATGTTCTCATCTATAAAAATGGTGTTTTTATCTGTTATTATCGCCATGTACGAGTAGATCTTTCTAGGGTTGCTGGGTGAACACTAGGATTTTAAAGGGAAAATGTAGATCTGGATCCCTACGTTGAATTGGGGATTTAGGGTTGTATTTCGGTAGATCCTACCGAATCCGTAGATAACCCATACTGAGATCATGCCCACGGTCTGTGGAATTGATGTGCTTAAGGGGTATCTAGGGATTCGAATAAGGAAATCGGTGGATCCAATTAAGGCACGTGACCATGCCCGGCTAGCGCCTTGAGGGGATCCATCGACGAACTATACCGCTACGTTGACGGCTACCGCCATTGCATCAACGAGAGCCACCGAAATACCCCGCAATTCTAGCCCACGAGAGTGGTACGAATTGGGAGATTAATTCCCTAGCCCTAATGCAACGTGAGGAACCTATCCAACATCAACCCCCAACGATCTTAGCGGAGATCCCTAACGCCCTAGCGCTTTTTATGCGACGTTGAGTGACACAACCTTCGCATCCACCACCATCATAACTCTCCATACTCCACATCCATCAATAAACCCGCAAGTCTAACTCAACCTAGGAGTAGATAGGTAGTATAGCACAGCTTCCCCGTGTTCGATACCCGCTTGCCACTATACCGTGCGCTTGCGGTAAACGACATCGTTCGGGGTTACATTCCGGACGCATCAGATTCCTTGGGGAACCAACAATTAACCCCTTCCCTTTTATAGGGGCTTCCTCAAACTCTGGAGGCGCGATGACTCTTGACTCCTCATGGGTGGACACTTCCCTGATCCTTAACATACCGACCAAATGCCAAAAAGGAGACGCTAACAAAGGATTGGAATTACCATGCACAGACGAAGATGGAGTAGCACAGGAAGCGGAATGGATGAGGAATTCTCCGAAGGTGGAGCAGAACATATGTAGAACGATCTGAACGGGAAACAGAAGTCATACCACCTTCCTTGATTCACTATTTTATATAGGTGACGGCGTCAATCCAACCCCTCAAAGGCAATCAAATCTCCACGTATCACATCCCCCAACCCAGATCGCCACATCGGACTTGCTCGGGCGATGAGGGCCATTGATACAATCCCTAATCGGAGCATAGGCCATCAACTCAACCACGACTAATCACTCGGCCCACTACAGCCCTGGGCTCTAGCCCAAGGACCCTCACGTGTGGATCACTCAATGGGAAGGCCCGATTGACCGTCTGCTCTCCGTGATTGAGGAGACCATTCTCTAAACTGAGCCAACAATGATTGTCATTTAACCCCCCCATCAATACGGACAGTGCAGCAGGGAGGCCATAAACGCCCTGAATGCGTGAGCTTAATGAGCTTAATGAGAGGAATGCGTTGACAAAACGAACGCCTATAAAAAGCCCAGCAAATGGAAAACAAAGGGACGAATCTTGGATATCTGACACTCATATACCCCTACTCCTTTGATCTGCTTCCACCTAACAAATTTCTTCCTCCATAGCTCAGCTCGAGAACCAGTGAACGGCCTCCCAACGGGTCGGATTCAGTTCCACCGAGCATTCTTTTGTCGCGATCTGACTTGAGCGTCAGAGGGGATTTAGTCGGAACTCGGATCCGACCATCTGACGAGCTTTCTGTCTTGCAGATTGCTAGAGACACCGTTCGGCCAAAGCTCTGTTTGGCAACCCATTGCTCGACCCCAGCTCACTCGCCCTAGAGCTCGCCCGACCAACCGATCCCGAACGTCAGCCTCGTCTACCACGTCAGCTACAACCTTCGGACTGTCCAACTTGAGAAAACACCCCGAAACAATGACGATGACATTTCAATGATAAGTCTTGCGTATCTTCCACGGCATTAAACAAATCAAATCATGAAGGGACAATCCTCATTAATAGATGTGGCTGTTGGGGGGTGTATTGTTTAAGGCATACCTAACAAAACTGCATCTGCATTCATACAACGAAAACAACAAATAATACTCAGCAGCCATTATGATATTGATACGAACAAAGACAGGATGAAACCAAAATTTGGTCTATCCGAAAAGAATTTACAATCTAGTATTCTATGCATCAATTAACACTAGTCACATACAAGATAGTTTCATATACAAAGACAAGCTGAACCCCAAATTCCTTGCACTTTGATCTGCAGATTCATATTCAACTATTTTTTCTTGATTGGAAACTTTTTCACATCATCCAGTTATGCCATCCTTGTCTTCGCTCATTTGCGAACTGTACTGAGGGGATGATGGGGAGTAACCTGGTGATGTTGGTGAGTAGCTGCCACTCGGACTGTGGTCAGAATTTCAAGTAAGATGAATGTGGCCAATGATTATAGTATTACACTGAACCAAAACAAAACTGATCTTACCTGTACTCCATAGAGGTTGGGCTGTAATCGGACCTTGCGGCCGACCTTGACAGGCTGTGCAAAAAGAGGCACGTAAATGTTAGGCTAAAACCTCCTGCTAAGACCCCCAACACACGAAAGGACCGTGAACTAGCAAGACAACAAACGCTCAAAATTACCCGAATACGGTAGGCATCTAGATAATTTTAAGCATCCATAGATACCAACAGTACAAGCAGTTACCATGCTGAACCAATAAGTATGAGTTTACGACATATGATTTAACACTTCAGCTTTGTGTCAAGTTCACCTTATTCGTGTTTATATTTTGTAGGGTTTTGCTAAGTGCACCGCAGAGTCTCTGCGGTGCACAATACTGGTTTTTTTTTTTTTGCTTTTCAAGGAAAAAGGGGCACATTAGTGTCGCATCACAGAACACTGATGTGACCTTTTCCCCCAAAAAAGATAAAAAAGTACTGTGCACCACATCCTCTGCGGTGTACTTAGCATTTCTCTGTTTTGTATATATACCTCACAACTAATGCTTTCCACACATTGCTGATGATTGTAAGATTACAATTAAGAAAATGTTTTATAATTCTGACGTGTTATCTGGCCCAGGATTCTGTGTGATGTTTGACAGATTAACTGGCAAATCAAGAACTAATGCTGAGCATCCATGTTAAGCCACAATAGTATGAATACTGCTTGCAAATATACCATGCATTAGTCTATCTTAAGCCACGCCATTATGAAGATTACTACAGAGTGCTGATCTCTATTAACCACCGCAACATTCACATTAAGCATTCACAATGATAATGTGTAATTTGGAAACTGCAGGCAAAAAATAATTTGAAATAAAAGGAGCCATGTTATTCATAATCCAACATTTAAAATCATTACGGCTTCAAACCATACGATTTTGAATATATTATGCTAAAGTCATCATCTGGTCATTTTTGTAACGTGAAAGAATAACTGCTCCAGTATGTCAGCAATCTGGCATTTCTTTGCCCATGTTCGCTCTTCATATGATAAATGAGGTATTGCTCAGGAATATACCTATTCAGTTTCACTGTTTACGTTGTTTTGACAATTAATCATACGATATAACAGCAATGCCTTTGCCTCGTCCATGGGCACTTCCCCAATTATCACTATATAATTGAGTTCATGCATAAATACTAGTGACCCCATGCTCTTTACAGTGTCATGTTATTCATATATCAACTTGTGCATTATTAAGAATGAAAAGAATTAGAAGAATGAAAGTCAGTACGCAGTAAAGAATATAACGAGCAACGTAAAGACACACAGCACGCAAGGACACACAAGAATTGGTATCGCAGTTCGGTGCGCACACCTACATCTGCGGGGCCACGCCCAGAAAATAGAATACTTCACTAAAAGATCGGAGAATACAAATTCTACAATTCACGCTTTAATAAGGAAGAACACTCTCATCCTTAAAACAAACCGTGAGGGGATGATCGCAATCAACCCCGTGAAGTATTCTTGGCAAGCTCCCCTTGCCTGCAAGCTCCCCTTGCACCACCGACTTGATCAACTCCCTTGATCCTGTGTGCGCAGCCGTCGGCCTCCCTCCCGGAGAATCTTCTTTCGCTTTTCAACAAAAGCCTCGAACTTGGCCGCCAAACGCTGCAAGCCCTAAAAGGCCAAAGCCCCGCAATCTCCGATTCAATCTCGATGCGGGCAATCGAACCTAGATTCGATTCTATCAACAGCAACGACCGCAACGGCTTCAACAAGAAAGAGATCCCGAAGGATCCGTAAGTGGAAGTTGCTAGAGTAATGATTTGCCGAAAATCTCTCTCCAACCGTTTCGCAATATGGTAACAAGAGATTATACCCAATCAACTCTAAAACAGTTAATAACCGCTATAAGGGCCAGATGTGCAAGATAGAAAATACCATAATACGAGAACGCCAATTGCACATCCTACATTTGCAGCCAATTGATGCAAGTACACATATTCTGTTGAACATCCCAGTACAACAACCTGTTCAACAAAATGTCCAACATTCTCTTCTTCATACGGCAGTGGTTCAGATGTGATGAGCCATACATCAACATATCCATCATTCTCCAGTGCCACATATGACAAGCCCGCAAACAAGAATAACCACCGGATAAATCCTAACAATCTCCCCTTTTGTCATTTGGTGGCACAACATATGGTATGATAGAGGAGGAGGGCAATTGTGCAAATGTTAAACTTTCAAACCCTTGGAGACATATTGCATCAACAGTAGACAGCCAACAAAACGTCCAACAAAACGTTCAACAAGACGGTAGACATCCAACAAAACGTCCACGAAGCTGTAGACATCCAACAAAACGTCCAACAAAACTTTCAACATAACATCAGATAAGAGAGAGAACAAATCATACCGCTTCTCCCCTTTTGCGCCACCAAAGGACAAATACTTCAGAGATCCGCAGAGGGGCCACTCCGTAGAGAAGACAGCTTGCTTTGCAGCAACTCCTTGTGGCGATTCAGAAGTACCAGCTGGCTGTCGAGAACCAGAATTTGATCATCAATATTCTGAAGAGCAGTCTCGAGAAACTGAATATCAACCGCACTCGCTGAGGAAGTAGTAGCATCAGTAGTTGGACAGGGTGAAGGAGATTGAGATGCTGGAGGCACTGTGACAGAAGGTTCAGTAGTAGAAGGTGGAGAGGATGTTGAAGAAACATTATGAAGAGAGGGAACCAAGTCAGAGATGTCATCCACTTTTCCGGCCACAGACTTTGCCGTATACGAAATACTCTCACAAGATGAAGGAAGATCTGACGAGGACAGAGGCACCTTTTGAGCCAGGAGCAGCATAGATATAAGAGCTCCATGCGGTAAAGAAGTCCCGGAGGAGGATAACTCAGCAAACGATAAGATAGAGTCAAAAATAATCCGGCCTAAATTAAAAGCCTGAGAGGTTCCTGCAGAGGACAACAGCCTGCACATGTCTCGAGTAACCACAGACACATTTGAAGTAGGTAGCCAGTTCCTCGTGGCAATCCTGTAGAGAATAAAAAACTTGGCCGTAAGAGCAGATGAAGGAAAGACAGATGATTTCTTAGGCCAATTCTGGAGCTTCCCCGCAGTCACAACTCGAATCAGTCTATCAAACTCGACTCCTGTAGACTCTCCATAAGCAGGAGCAGATTGAGGACATTTCCATTCCAGAAATTTGTTCAGAGAGGAAGGAGAAAAAGTAATTATCTTGCCCCGAACATAATTTCTGCAATGCCAACGGGAGGAGCCCTCTCCAGCAGTTTTGGATAAATTACAGTAAAATTCCCTGACTAACACAGGGTAGTAGGAACTGAAGCAAGTGGCAGCATGGTACAATCTGAGATTCTTCAATATAGTAGCTATCTGGGTCTTGTCAAAAGATGCCATGTTCAGAACCTTTTCAGGAAGTAATGATCTCTCCGAGTAAGATGGCCATCGGTTCTTGCGAGCTTTGTCAAAGAAAATTCTGCTAAAGGCATCTGAAGAAGTAAATGACGGAGAACGAGAGGAACTTGAAGCTGAGATTTTGGACCTCTTAGAAGGAGAATCATCAGTATTACACGAAGGAGCAGAGCGCTTCTTGGAGCACGATCGAGCCTTGCGCATAAATGAGGACAAGGGAGGTTCAGTAGGACCAGAGGCCTCAGGTGATGCACCCTGTGTTGCAACATTTTGTGCAACAATATGTTCAACACTTGCTTCCTTGAAGGAATCAGGCTCGATATCAGTTTCAACATTTAGTCTCACATTTTCACCACCAACAACAGAAGTATCTTGACTCGGGGTACATATTTCTACGATCACTTCATCATTTACCTCACAGCCAGCTGAGCCACATCCAGACACAACATCTGCAGTGACCTTATCCGAAACAACTTGCATCTCACCAACTCCAGTTTCAGAACGGTTGGAGAGATCCTGATGAATTTCAGAAGATCCTAAATCCATAGGAGTGGGGCCAGGTTCTTCAGAGTCATTTAGAGACTGAACTTTTTGAGACATATCATCAGCAAGTAGCATGTCTTTCACAGTGTCTTTCAGATACGACTCCTTAATACTGTCTGCACATTCATGATCAAATTTCTCAGAATCTTTTCCAGGCTCAGAAGCATCTTGAGATGAGGAATTAGTCACATTTTGAGAACACATATTCACATCACAATTAAGGTCATTGATCATGTTCTGAGATCCTTCATCCACAGACCTGGGTGATGCAGAGACAGATATCTCTTCCTGACGTGGAACAGCATACGTTTTCTCATCACTAGGATCACCTTTCTCCATATCTTCCTTGCTTCCCTGCACATCATCCTGCACAACAGGATTCTCTGAAGGAATATTAGACGAAGACGTTCATGTAGTCCCCCTAGACTTAGGCACATCAGCAAACACTGGGGAGTCTTCAGAATCTGAGATGTCTATCACATCAACTTCAGAGATTTTAACAAAAGATTTCGGGTTCCAGGTTCGAATGACAACTTTTCTATCTCGAGGAACTCTAACACTCATAACTTTCCCCAAAATCTTCTTACGCATGAGACCTTTAAAATGAATATGAGATACATCCACATAAGAGAGATCCAATTCTTTTCCTGTTCTCCGCAAATACCAGAACCAGTCTTGAATAGTTACCGAATCAGGAAAACTTTCATCCTCATCATACACATCATCTTCCTCGGAATTTTTGGGAAGAGGAATTTCAAGAATTGGGGAAAAACTCACCAACTCTAAATTAGAGACATTAGAAGGATGCATGCCACCAAACGAGGAAGAGGAGAGAGATGGAGAGGGATTACCACTGAAGGATCTTTGCACAGGACGAGAAAACACTCCTTTTCGTTTAACAGAAGAAGACGAGGAAGGCGGAGCACTTTTCCGAGCAGATGTCGTTCGTCGAGAAGACCGACGAGGGGGCATCGACGACTCTTCCGACTGATTTCTTGTCATTGTAGATAAACTGGGAGAGGCTTCAACCAAGCCGATTTCAAGAACCCTAGATGAAAGGTTAGGAGAATCTTGGAGAAAATTTGAGTTGAGGGAAAAAACGAAAATGCGCCTTGGGAACGGAAAGAATCAGAGGGTAATAAATATCGGGTAAGGATATAAAAGAAAACCAACCCGTCAGCAGAGATCGGTAGACCCTCATAATGTTGCAACATGATGTTGCAACAAAGTTCTCAACACAGGAAGCAACATTAGATACGACACAGCCCTAGGGCTTGCCGCAATTCTTCAAATCTGGCAGAATCAAGAGGCTTTGTAAAAATGTCCGCTAGTTGATTAGCTGTAGCAACATACTCCATGACTAGGGACTTCTTCTCAACCAGCTCTCTAATAAAGTGATGCCGGATGTCGATGTGTTTCGTTCTGGAATGCTGGACAGGATTCTTGGAGATATTTATTGCACTCTGGTTGTCGCATAAAATGGTCATAACTCCTTGTTCCAGTCCATAGTCTATCAACATTTGCTTCAACCATAGTAATTGTTTACAACAACTCCCTGCAGCAATATACTCAGCCTCTGCTGTAGATAACGATATGGAGTTCTGTTTTTTACTATACCATGACACCAGATTGTTCCCTACATAAAAACATCCTCCGGTGGTGCTTTTCCGATCATCTGTATTTCCTGCCCAGTCAGCATCACTCTATCCTGAGACAAGAGTATTCGTATCCTTTGTATACCATATACCATAGTCTGCTGTTCCGCTTATATACCTGATAATCCTCTTTACGGCAGTAATATGAGATTCCTTAGGGCTTGCTTGATAACGAGCACAGACTCCGACACTAAAGCTGATATCCGGTCGGCTAGCTGTTAAATATAACAGGCTGCCTATCATGCTTCTGTAGAGAGTGACTTCAACATCTCTTCCTCCTTCATCCTTAGAGAGTTTTTCAGATGTACTCATGGGAGTCCTAACATGTCTAGCACTTTCTAAACCAAATCTCTTGACAAGATTTCTAGCATACTTGCTCTGCGAGATGAATAGACCATCTTGACACTGTTTAACTTGGAGCCCAAGAAATACATTCAACTCACCTACCATGCTCATTTCAAACTCCCTTTGCATGAGATTTATAAACTCATGCACAAGTTGTGATGTTGAACCGAAAACTATGTCGTCAACATAGATCTGGGCAATCATCACACTTGATCTTGTCCTTTGAACAAATAAGGTCTTATCAGCTCCTCCTCTTTCATATCCCTTCTTGAGAAGATATGTGGTCAATCTTTCATACCAGGCCCTTGGAGCTTGTTTCAGGCCATACAACGCCTTCTTCAGCTTGTACACATGATTTGGAAGAAACGGATCAGCAAAGCATTTGGGTTGTTCAACATACACTTTCTCATTCAACAACCCGTTCAGAAAGGCACTTTTCACGTCCATTCGATGCATTTGAAATTTAAACTACAGGCAACCGCAAGTAATAGTCTAATAGATTCCAACCGTGCTACAGGAGCAAATGTCTCATCGAAGTCAATGCCTTCCACTTGGGTATACCCTTGAGCAACAAACCGGGCTTTATTCCGGGTAACGTTTCCCTTCTCATCTGTCTTGTTTTTGAATATCCATTTTGTCCCGATGACATTAGTTCCTTTCGGTCTTTCCACAAGACTCCAGACGTCATTTCGTTGGAACTGGTTTAGTTCCTCTTGCATAGCTGAGACCCAAAAATCATCACCAATTGCTTCCTTCACATTTTTTGGTTCGGTAGTAGAAAGAAAACAAGCATACCCAGCAAGATCTCTGTAATTAACACGACTGATGCCTCTGGTGCGACGACTGTCGTGAACGTCACCAATGATTAGCTCCGGCGGATGGTCTCGTATAATCTTTGTAACTCCCTCAGCACCTTGAGCACTTTCAGCTTCTTCTTGAATCGACTCCATGGTGGCAGTATCCTGTGTTGCAACAATTTGTTCAACATTGTTCTGTATGGACTTGTTTGTTGCAACATCTCTTTCAACATGAACATCATCCTCATTTCTGTCTTCTTGAACTCCTTTATCACCAGTTAGAATACATTCTCCCTGATCAAAATCATCAACAACAACGTTAATGGACTCCATCATGACATCAGTTCGTTCATTCAACACACGGAAAGCACGACTCCTTGTAGAATACCCCAAGAAAATTCCTTTGTCACTCTTGGTGTCGAACTTCCGTCTTGGTGTCCGATCTTGCAGAATGTAGCACTTGCTTCCAAAAATATGAAAGTAGGAGACATCAGGCTTTCGACCTTTCCATATTTCATATGGAGTTTTCTCAGTCTGTGGTCGAAGATAAACCCTGTTGATGGTGTAGCATGCAGTATTAATCGCTTCAGCCCACCACTTAATATTCACTTTTCGGGCGTTCAGCATAACACGAGCCATTTCCTGAAGAGTTCGATTCTTCCTTTCAACAACTCCGTTTTGCTGAGGAGTCTTAGGAGCCGAGAATTCATGTCCTATACCTTATGCCTCACAGAATTCAGAGAATGAGTGATTCTCAAACTCTTTTCCGTGATCACTTCGGATCCGAATGACTTTCCCTATGTTGTCTCCTCTTTCAACTTGAAGACGAGTACACAGGTTTTTGAAAGCATCGAAAGTATCTGATTTCTCCTTCAGAAAATCCACCCAGGTGAACCGTGAAAAATCATCAACACAAACAAAAATGTACTTTTTACCTCCGACACTTGTTTCTGAAGTGGGTCCAATCAGATCCATATGCAGCAGCTCCAGAATTTTTGACGTTGTGATATTCTGAATTTGTTTGTGACTAATTTTCTTCTGCTTACCCAGTTGGCAGGCTTCGCACACTCCTTTCTTCTTGATTAAAGTAGGCATTCCTCGGACAGCTCTTGCTTTGGAGATTTTCATTAAGGTCTTGAAATTAACATGTCCTAACTTCTGATGCCACTGTTCAGACGCATCTGTGGTGATACTCAGACATCTGTCAGGTTCTTGCAACAGGTAGCAGTTGTCACTAGATCTTTTTCCAGAAAGAATGCACACTTCATCACCATTAAACACCAGACATTCATTTTTGTTGAACCGAACAAGCAGGCTTTGATCGCACAGCTGACTTATACTAATGAGATTAGCCTTTAAATTTTCAACATGCATCACATCTTTCAATTTCAGAGTTTCTGTCATATTCAGATTACCTTTTCCAATAACTCTGCTTCTCTGTCCATCCCCGAAGGTGACATGACCTTTATTCCCAGCAATGTACTCAGATAGAAGACCATTGTTCCCTGTCATGTGCCGAGAGCACCCACTGTCAAAATACCACTGATTTTCCGCAAAGGTAGCCAAAGATGTGTATGCAACCATACTGAACAGTTCCGACTTCTTAATCCATTTCATGCTTGTCTGTTGTTATGGATGAATAATATTTCTTCCTTCACTCACATGCTTCATACGCCAGAAACACCTCCAATCATTATGTCCTATTTGTTTGCAGTAACCGCATATAGGCTGCCTTAGAGTAGTACCTCTTCTGTTCTTTCCTCGTGACTTGGCATCATCATGTGAACTCCTTTTAACATGTTCCTTAGCATTGAGACTACTCCTGGTCTTGGGTGTGTGAAGATGACTTCCTCTGTTGTAACCAACTCCAATTCGATCTCCAGCAACTTTTCCCATGTTGAGGATGTCATCAAGTTTGGTTTTTCCAGAGTTCCATCTGTTAACAGTGCTTTCTGCCTTCTCAGCTCTCATTACGGCTCTCTTTATATTTCTCTCACAGTTTCGGAGACTTGCTTCAGTCTTCAGAAGTTTGACTTGATATGCATTCTTCTCACTTCTCAACTTAGAGCATTCATCTTTCAGTTTCTTGTTGACTTCACAGATTTCCATCCATTTGTAGAACATAGTTTGATAGGCTGTGCGGATTTCCTCATCATCAATATCTTCTTCACTCCCAACTTCTGATTCAACTTCACTGTCAGAACTAGCATCATTTGTTGCAACACTTCGTACAACATGTTCTCCCTTGTGCTTTGATGTTGCAGCACATGTTGCATCATTATGTTCAACAAGACTGATGGACTTGCCTTCAGATTTGTCATTCAGAATAGCTGTGAAAGCAACATAATTACTAGTTATGTCTTCATCTTCCTCACTACCTCCAGAGTCTTCATCGCTCCAAGTGCTGGCGAGGGATTTCCCTTTTAGCTTCTTAAGGGTGTTTGCACACTCTGCCTGTATATGTCCGAACCCTTCACATTCTCTACACTGTATTCCCTTTCCTTTGTTTTTAGACTCATACCTTTGTATAGGACGACCAGCATTCCTTTCACCTGCAGGAGGTCCTGACCGCACCTTTTTATTAGTAGCTTTGAAATTCTGACCTTTATTGCTGATCTTTCTCATCATCTTGCTAAAGTTTTTGGTGAGAAGCGCGATATCATCTTCGAGTTCTGTCTCATTATCAGATTTTGACAGTTCACTGGCTTCAATCTTCAAGGCAACACCCTTCTCCTTTTTGTTTTGTTTGAGATTCATCTCATAGGTCTGTAGAGATCCCATGAGTTCGTCCAATCTCATGGTCGATGTGTTCCTCACCTCCTCTATAGCCGCAATCTTTGCTGAAAATTTATCTGGCAGGGACCTCAGAGTTTTTTCAACAAGCTTCTTTTGTGAATACTTCTTACCCAGTTGGAATGCCTGATTAGCAATATCCCTCAATCTTCCATTGAACTCCGCAACCGTCTCGTTTTCATTCATCCTCAGATTTTCAAACTGACTGGCGAGCATTTGCAATTTTGAGGCCTTAACAGTGCTGGTTCCTTCATGCACGTTTTGAAGAATGTCCCAAGCTTCTTTAGCATGCTCACAAGTTGATATAAGCTTGAACTGCTCTTCATCAACGGCAGTAAAGATGGCGTTAACCGCCTTAGAGTTTCCTAAGGCAGCACGTTCTTCATCAGAACTCCAGTCTCTCACAGGTTTGAAGCTTTCCATGCCTTCTTTGTTGACTTCAACCGGAGGGTTCCATCCTTCAACTGTAGCAACCCAAGCCTTTTCATCCAAGGACTTGATAAAAGCTCGCATACGAGACTTCCAATAGGTGTAGTTCGATCCAGTGAGCAAAGGGGGACGAGTGACCGAAGCACCTTCTTTTGTGTTCATGATCAGCGTACTGACCTACAGGATCACACCCACTTTGAAAGAAAGTCAAAGTATTGTGGATGACCAGCTCTGATACCAAATGAAAGTCAGTACGCAGTAAAGAATATAACGAGCAACGTAAAGACACACAGCACGCAAGGACACACAAGAATTGGTATCGCAGTTCGGTGCGCACACCTACATCTGCGGGGCCACGCCCAGAAAATAGAATACTTCACTAAAAGATCAGAGAATACAAATTCTACAATTCACGCTTTAATAAGGAAGAACACTCTCATCCTTAAAACAAACCGTGAGGGGATGATCGCAATCAACCCCGTGAAGTATTCTTGGCAAGCTCCCCTTGCCTGTAAGCTCCCCTTGCACCACCGACTTGATCAACTCCCTTGATCCTGCGTGCGCAGCCGTCGGCCTCCCTCCCGGAGAATCTTCTTTCGCTTTTCAACAAAAGCCTCGAACTTGGCCGCCAAACGCTGCAAGCCCTAAAAGGCCAAAGCCCCGCAATCTCCGATTCAATCTCGATGCGGGCAATCGAACCTAGATTCGATTCTATCAACAGCAACGACCGCAACGGCTTCAACAAGAAAGAGATCCCGAAGGATCCGTAAGTGGAAGTTGCTAGAGTAATGATTTGCCGAAAATCTCTCTCCAACCGTTTCGCAATATGGTAACAAGAGATTATACCCAATCAACTCTAAAACAGTTAATAACCGCTATAAGGGCCAGATGTGCAAGATAGAAAATACCATAATACGAGAACGCCAATTGCACATCCTACATTTGCAGCCAATTGATGCAAGTACACATATTCTGTTGAACATCCCAGTACAACAACCTGTTCAACAAAATGTCCAACATTCTCTTCTTCATACGGCAGTGGTTCAGATGTGATGAGCCATACATCAACATATCCATCATTCTCCAGTGCCACATATGACAAGCCCGCAAACAAGAATAACCACAGGATAAATCCTAACAAAGAATAATGAAGGCAACTTGTAGCAGCAATTAACATGAGGAAACAATAAGAGGTAGTTTACCTGCAGGTAGGAGTGTCCGACGGAGAATAAGATGGACTTGGAGGAGAATACGATGGAGATGTAGGGGAATATGCTGGTGAAGTTGGACTGCAAGGGGTAAAAACAAAAGACAGGATCCAGCATTACTAAACTAGGAATACATAGAGTCTTATTTAATTTTTCAGAAGAAAAATAAAAGCGAAGCAAGCATGGCCAGGTCTTTTTGTTCAGCAGCACATATCTTTTTACAACAAATACCATCGGCTATATTAAGGGCCAGCTCCTTGGCTTGGTCCAAAACTGATCAACCTCATAAGCTAAAATTCCGAAGCCAAATAGAATGACCCAGAATATAATAGTATGGATGCACTTCCACCTACAGCTATCTCATTTTAACTCTGTTAATAATATCTTCCTTGATTCACCATCATAAATATGGTCAATTATTCCTAATGATGTCGTTACTAATATATTAGTAAAGCATTAACTTGGTCATAAATTATATAACACACTGCAACAAATTTACAAACTCGAGTTTTGCCAATGTTGTTACCTGTAATGTGGAGATGAAGCGTAATCTGATGGTAATCTGGGACTGGTTGGTGAATATGCAAGAGGAGTGTATCCTGTTGAAGGATTATTAGGGCTGTAACTTGGAGATGGAGGGCTATAACTTGGAGAAGTAGGACTGTAACTTGGGGAAGTAGGGCTGTAACAAGGCGATGTTGGGGTATATGCGGATGTCGGGGAAGAAGATGGAGAGATGGGTGTGTAGGAGGGTGATGTTGGGCTATATGAAGGGGATGTTGGACTATAGGATGGAGAAGTTGGGCTATATGAAGGTGATGTTGGACTATAAGACGGCGAAGTCGGGTTGTATCCAGGTGATGTTGGACTATAAGAAGGCGAAGTCGGGCTGTATCCAGGTGATGTTGGACTATAAGAAGGCGAAGTCGGGCTGTATCCAGGTGACGTCGGGCTGTAGCTCGGGGAAGTGGGGCTGTACCTGGGAGATGTTGGGCTATAGCTGGGAGATGTTGGACTATAACTTGGGGAGATATGGCTGTAACTGGGAGAGGTAGGGGAGTACGATGGGCTCGTAGGAGAATAGGCAGTGCTTGTAGGACTATATCCGGGTGAGCTAGGACTGTAAGTAGGAGAAGTCGGACTATAACAGGGAGAAGTCGGACTATAACAGGGAGATGTGGGGCTGTATCCAGGAGATGATGGACTATAATCGGGGGAGAAAACCTGCGAAAAAGGCTTTCTACCAATGTAAGGAGAAAATTGAGCACCGGTTATTGGTGAAGATCGAACATCTGGGCTCAGCAAGTAACTCGGCGACACCATTCCATCATAAGGTGTTCCCAAGATTGGCGAACGGGAGGGTGTCATGCCGAAATAAAAACCTTCCATGTAACTGGGAAGTTGAAGCTCAAATGCCTGCTGCAACAGCTGGTCATTGAGATATAAAGTGCAACTTCCTGTGCCAATTGGTGCAAGCTGACCTAGCATAATGTTCTCGGTAACACCTCTGATGTGATCAGCTTCAGCATATACGGCAGCATCTAGGATAATATCAACAGTTTCCTCAAATGAACATCTCATCAGCGACCCCGTGTCATTTCGATTAATACCATGCCGAGTAATGGCCATAAGATGACCGCGGTATGTCATGGTATCGCAAAGTATAGCCAAGTGCCGATAGTTAACATAAGATCCATCAAAGGATATAACCACACGCAGCTCATCCAAAAGGGCTTTCCTAACCGCCTCTATTCCAAGAACCTCAATAACTTCGATCAAGTGATTACTTGTCGTCCTAGTTGCATCGACATGTTCATTGCACATGACTGCCAACAGGTTGACGCCTTCCGTGTCAAGCATCCATTCTTGCTCGGCTTTGAACCCATCATTTTCATCGAACTTGTTCACCTTTCCTGACTTGATGAAAACCTTGTGGATATCAGGAATTCCCCGAAGAGCCATTTCAGTGATCAGCATGTTGCTTTCAATCTTCTTGAGGAAGACATCGTCCTCGGCAGACTCATCTTGTACTTCTGCCTTGGCAGCATCATCATTCATAATGCGAATGCGGATGATAAGCTTCTCGGCATTGTCATCCGTAAAGATACAGTTCAGGTCATCACCAAACTCATGGTTGATCTTCGCTGCAACATCTGACATGCTCAGCTTCTTGTCAACCATCATCTCCCGGTTCAGTTCAATACGGAGCAACCATGGAGATACTTTTTCCGGGGCAACCTCTTCATCTGGCATCTCGTAATATGACTTGACAAACTCAAGATCCTCATCAACAACGGTGCTCATAGGGTCAGGATCATACCACACCTCGGTAGCATGTGTTACGCTGCGTAAGGTAGTATATTCCAAGGCACACTGGACATTCTTAGCCAGTTCCTTTTTCTTGCAGATCTCAGGCTTCAAGAAAACAGAGAGTGAAGGAGTCTTCATCTTTTTGGCAACATTTATGAGTTGACTTCTCTCAGTCTTGGAACGCCCAACGTGACATTCTTGGCGCTGACACCGGCATAATGGAAAGTGTTTAGGGTCATCTGAGTCGCCGGTTCGCCAATGGATTGCGCAGCCACGCAGCCAATCATCTCCCCCGGTGCCACCAAAGACTGCAGAAACCGCGATTCTATCTCACCAATCACCCATTCAAATGCCTCGCGAGTAAGCCTATATTCTTTCAACACCCTCTTGCTGGCTAATGTGCTGCGAAGCAATATGTTGAAAAGAAGGGTAGCATTCTTCTGAGCCTCCATGCTCAGGACGTCGTCACCAGGCACGACTTTCAGCCTTTCTTGTAACTTATCGACCGCTTCCACAATTTCCATTGGATGCATATCTGATGGTCTTCGCAAATCAACTTTAAATGTCTTCTGCGCATTCCAAATGAGTCTGTTGAGATTCACTGGCAAGGGCCATTTGCTATCCCCAGTCATAGCAATCTTCGAGCCAAGCAGGAAACGGTCAATCTCTAATTTCTGAACCTCGGCCTCAAACACATTTCTGAACTCCCTGATCATTTTCAAATCATCAATATGTTCTGGCAACATGTAGTTTGGATTCCAATTGTCATCGTCGAACTCATACCTATAAACATTATCAAACTCTGACCTTTTCATTTTTAAGGAATCTAGCTGTTGTGACTCGATCCAGACAGCATCCACACCATCTTCTCCATACAGGAATTGGATAACATCATCCCGAGAATTTCTAACAGTGCCATCGTATTTCACCATGATATCCTCCATAGCTTTCACAAGACGCCTTTGAATATATCCAGTCTCGGAAGTTTTTACCGCAGTATCGATTAGGCCTTCTCTACCACCCATAGCATGAAAGAAAAATTCCTGTGGAGTTAAACCACGAAGGTACGAATTCTCCACAAAACCACGACTCTCTGGGCCGTAGTCGTTTTTCGTGAAGTGTGGTAACGTTCGATCAATAAATCCAAATGGTATCCGTTTGCCCTCAACATTCTGCTGCCCTACACAAGCAATCATCTGTGAGATGTTGATGAAGCTTCCTTTTGATCCTGCAGTAACCATTGCTTTCAAATTATTGCTCTCAGAAAGACTCTTCTGAGCACTACTTCCTGCATCATCGCGAGCCTTGTTCAACACCTGTCAAGCAAAGCAACTGGTCGAATGCACATACATGACGTCGAAAAACCAAGGCTACAACAAGGTCAGATTTCATACAAAGAGCATACCTGGTTCACTCTATTTTCAAATGACTCCATCATAGTTCGGCCTGGCTCAGGTTCCAACTGTTTTAGCTGTGCCTGCTTGATAAGATCTTTCACGTCATTCTTAGCTTTAGATATTGTTTCGTTAATTTTCTCCATTGTTGCCGCATCTGCAATTGTATCCCCTATTCCAATACTAAAACCACTCTGTAGAAGCCAATAGTTGACGAGCCACTGGGTATGTCCCAGAAACTTGCATGCTGCATCCGGACCAACCTCTTCCCTGTATGCATGCATATAAGAGTTATTTTTAGCAACAGAAGGATGCTCTTTTTTTCTCCCTTTCTTTTCATTAAAGAGCAAATGAAGCCTCGAAACATTTGATACATTGAAGCCAAGCTATTCATACATTCATGAATCATACCAAGTAACAGGAATAAGTGCATACATACCAGATAACATGAATAAGGCTGCCAGTAGAAGTCCCAAGAGATCTTTTGCAGAGAGTACCAGACAGAAGCTCCCCTTTCTCTATACGAACAACCGTATCTCCCGGAGTTATAAATCCTGCTTCAGATTCTGAATGCCATGCTGAGAATCTAATCAGATTTATTTGCTTGGGAATTGATACGACTATTTTGACCGGGTCCGGAGGAGCCAAGTCAGCCACGACCAGTCAACCAGCCAAACTACGGCCTCGGGCTCCGGCCCAAAGATCTTACGGGCGGGTCGCGTTTCTCCACCCGCGACGAGGGCCCAAGAGATTGCCCACTTCTGTAGTGGAGGAAATCGGGGCCCAAATCGAGGAAGCCTTCGCCAAATATGGCAGCCGCCTCGTGCCATCATGATCCGCCAGACATGGCAACCATCTTCATGGCCAGACTTAACGGCCATCACTCCCCCGCCATTATGGCCCGCCAGTTATGGCAACCGCAATACCCATTACTCCAGCCTTCATGGCCCGCCAATTATGGCAATCACTCATGGCCATGACTCCACCTTCATGGCGTCATCAAGTGGGCGCAATTAGAGGAGGTCAACACTTCCACATTTGCACGACCCCATGAATGGCGGCCATAATGTCACGTCATGGCACATTATGAGCGTGGTTCGTCTATATGAGGAGGAGGCGGGCGTCATTGGGAGAGGGCCGGATCTTCACCACCTACAACGGAGGTACCTCATACTCCCATCTTACACCTTCTTCCGCCTTGAATATTTCTCCTCCAAAGCTCGGCCCGAGGACTCCAGTATCGGTCTCTCCGTGAGCCATACTCGATCCAACCGAGCACTTATCAGGCCAGATCTGACTTTGGCATCGGATGGGCTTCGGTCGGAACCAAGGTCCGACCCCCCTGACGAGCTCTCTCGTCTATTCAGGTCCAGGAGTTCCAGCGACGCCGAGGCTACCCCTCGGCATCCTTCCAGCCGGAGCCGAGCGCCCTCGTCCCCGACCTCGTTCGTCTCCTCCGTCACGAGGACGTCGCTCTGCCGAGGCTACCCCTCGTCGAGCCGACGCGAGGATCCGCGCGCCCCGCTGCGAGCGACTCTGCCTTCAACCGATCCCGGAGGCTGTCATCTCGCCGAGGCTACCCCTCGGCCCGCCAAAGAACGGAGCTGCGCCTTTCCGCTCGAGCGAACGCGCCGTCGGTCGACCCCACCGGTCATCTCCGTCTCGAGCGACAGCCACGACAACTCGGGGGTCCCACGCGTCCCCTCTTTGACCACGTTAACCACGCACCCTCCATACTATTAATGTGTTCTGCGAAAAATAGCAGAAACAGGAATTATGAGGTTAAAAACTTGTTTCCCCGTCCATAAAGGTCTAGGTTTCAAAATGGCGGGAGCAGGAATTTTTCCATCAAAGTCTTCCCACCACATCAATATATTCATGAATACATCCTGCCAAACAAATGATACAAAACACTAGTTTTAACTCAGCATCAGCATATTTAGAGAACCAGGAAGCGATACCAAAATCGAAATGACATCGCACATTCCACCAAAGCATAACAAAATTCAACACCTTTTCAATAAATGTATCCCTTTTGGTAATCTTGCGGCATCCTAGCAGTGTGTCCTGGACGATTCCCATAACAGGCCTATTTGATTGAGGTGAAACGATGCATTTAGGAACCATCATCAGCTCCAAGACCTCTGCCTTGCTTTCAAATGATTGGGGAACATGCATGTTCATCTCATCTCCATCAAAGTCAGCATTATACGGGGACGTCACTGACAAATTTAAGCGAAACGTTGAGTATGGCATAATCCTGATGCGGTGGCCCATGATTGACATCTTGTGAAGACTAGGCTGTCTGTTAAAGAGGACATAGTCCCCATCCATCAAATGACGCTCCACCTGCCAACAATGGCACAAAGAATTCAATGGATTACTAACAAACAGCTGATAAATCCCAATTAAGAAGCTAGCAAGTCAAAGTGAATGCCTGCCTTGTACCCAAGTTCCAGATGCTGATCACTACTTTTTTTCAAGTACCGAAGGTCGAGCCTTTGGCCATCTTCTCTTATGATGTACTTCGCACCAGTCTTGCCTGGAGGAGGATAGGGCCCAAATTCTACCAATTCCCTCAGCCTAACACATTATGGAGATGATTTAATAATGTTATAGACAGGTAAGATACAAAACACTGATAAATTTCTGCATGACCTTTCAATGTTATACGTATTTACTGTTTCTGGGTATGTAAGATTTAAAGCGATGCTCCAAGGAACTCCAAGTTCATCGATACTGATCGTAGGATCTGGTGTAATGACTGTCCGTGCGGAAAAGTCGACACGCTTTCCCATCAAGTTACCTCTGATCCGCCCTTCTTTCGCCTTAAGTCTGCTGCAAATAGATTTTATAGGCCGTCCTGATCTGTGTGTAGAATGCATAACAACTGAAGTCAGATGCAGGTTGTCGCTGTATAAAGATATTGCGGAAGATGGCATGCAATTTGACATGCCCTCGGTTGACCAGGAAGCTCGTTATCAAAATATGTAGCAACATGGAACTGTAATAGCTGGGCAAACTCGGCGACAATGTGGGCAGGAGCTCCATTCCTCTCTTGCGACCTCAAGTTTTCATTGTGTCTAATTATCATAGCCAACTGATGAGTCAGATCATCCTGTACAACAATGCATGAGCACGCATAGGTAAAGTTTGCCAGCATGAATACTCTTGAATGAAATATAATGAACTAAGATATTAGCCAGGATGGAACACTGATATTGCCAACAGGTGTATGCATTTAAACATACACTAGTACATGCATGCAAAACGACAAATCTTAGCTTCAGTAGTAACATATCTGTTAATATATTAATTATTATAGTTAGTTTATTGTGTATGTCTCTTAGTATAGTGTGCTACTCTTCTAGGTTCAATTTGACAATATCGATGACCAAAAGAATATGTTTGTTTCCAATTTTGACCAACGAATGCAACACGGTTGGAAAAATTAACTAAGCACGAACTTACCTCGCTCCTAGATGATGCATCCATCATCACAGACGGTCTCACGGGGGGAGGAGGAATTGGAAGGACCTGTAATATCATCCACTCGGGACGAGCATATTTAGGGTTCAACCCTAACAATACGCAGTCCTCGTCACTTATCCTCTTAAGAACACTAAGCACCTGAGACATGTCAGAATGGTGTTATGTAACATGAAATCCCTCTCAACAGACATGCCAGTTATTTGAAGGGTTACCCTTTCTGCAGAAAGGACTTGTTTTCTTTCAACAGGCTCAGGAAGTTGTTCTTGGTTATCGGACTTCTTTCCTGAAGCTCTGAATTCAGCGATCATTTTCATCCTGTCCACGGTAATGATTGGCTGCAGAGCACCACAGCCATCTCGCTTCTTCTTTGTTGGTTCTTCTGAATCCTGTTGACCTTGGATGTCAAAGTCATCACCGGCAACACATTTTTTCTTTGTTTTGCAGGCATCATTAATTTTTTTCAGCCTACTCTTTGGGTTTCTATATTTCAAAGCCTGCATGAATAGGGGATCCTCCTGATACAACCCGGGAGGAACACAGTTATGATCGTAGATAAAAATAATGAATTAAATATATAAATACAAAGGTGAGACTTGTGAATAATGACATGACATTGAAGATCATAATGAACATGAGCTCCTCTGGAGAACAGAAGTTGTACAGATAGCCAAATGAAAAGGAATAGATATCCAGTGCCAGTAAGTCACAAACCAAAATTCACGAAAATAAATCTAATCAGTGAATCTGCCAAGTGTGAACTTTAACCAAAGATTAAGTTGTGTCATGTCAGGTGACATAGGATTCCTTTCATGATGTCATGCACTCTGCTTTTCAAGCATCAAATTCTGCAAAACTTTGTACATGACCAACCTCCAAATACCACTGTTACCTGGACACGGGATACATGTGTCAGAAGTGTTGACATGACAAATTTTAATTGTAGGAGACGGATGCCCGGATGTAATAGAATCTATAAATCATTCCACATTTAGATGAATTATGGCTATAACTCTCCTTAATTCATTTTGTCTAGCTACCTTATTTTGAAAAAAAGAGTATGTCTTGGGCTTGGATAAACGTGGTAGTTAAAAATGTAAGACTCGTGACCTTTTTTGTCTTTATTTCTTGCTCGTTTCCTTTATATTCTTTCAGATATTCTTGCTATATGTCCTTCCTTCTTATGATAACAATTTTCCTCATAGATTTTATGAAACGTGTCCATATTACGAGATATTGGTGCCCAAATGTCTTGAAGTATCCGAGTGTCTAACACTGCAAATTTTGTTTATATAGTCTTGCGAAGAAAGGAGTTTATCATGATACCGTTTGTTCCTTCTTCCACACAGATTGTTGAGGGAAATATGTTTACAAAGTCGCATTCAGCTTTACACTTCTATTTTCTGTTTGGTAAACTCTCGATGCTCCTTACATTTTCATCATGAGTTTGAGGGAGGATTTTAAAATAAGTTAATTATTGCTTAAGTGTAGAATATTTTTTTGTTATTTGCAAAACTATATAAACTCCTTTATTTGTATTTTTTTAGTTAGTTTTAGACAATGCAATTTGTGAGAAACCTTATATTTTCTTCTCAACATAGATTTGTTGAATTCACAAAAAATAAAGTATCCTAATTGTAATTCAGTACTAGATGTTAATCAATTAAACATATATGAATATGCGGAAATCCAAGAATGACACGCAAGACTTGACAACGCAATTCGGTGCGTACAACTACATCTGCGGGGCCACACGCCCATAAAATCAGATGACTCCACTATAATAAATAATGATTATAATCACTAATATCAGATCTATATTAGGAGAAGCATACTCCCTCTCAATACAAACCGTGAGGGATGATCTCAATCAACCCCGTGGAGTAATCTCTGTAAGCTCCCCTTGCATGCAAGATCCCCTTTCACAACCGACTAGATCAACTCTCGTGATCCCTACATGCATAGCCGTCAGTCTCTGTCCCCGGATGTAGAAACCGCAAGATCCCTTTGCATAAACCGACTAGATCGAACTCCCTGCAATCCCTACGTGCGTAGCCGTTGGCTTCCCTCCCGGAGTATACGATCACAATCTTCAAAAGCGATCAACCTAGAACAATCCGCAAGTATTATATATATATATATATAGGGCAATCTTCCATTGCGAAAAAATGGTGCGAAAGCCCGTGCGAAAACATTTTTTTTATTTTTTTGAAATTTTTTTTCAAAATTTCTTTTTTTGATGTTTAATCCATACAAATATATACCCCAGGGAAAATAATGGGTGAACCCGTTGGGCATTAGAGCACCCATCCACCCGTTACAAATTTAACGGTCTCAAAACGTGCGAATTTGATGAAATGCCTTGATCGAAGGCCAAATGACATTATTTCTCAACCATTATTTTTTGAGGGGGGTATAACAACATATGATGAGGGTGGAAAAAAGAATTTTTGAAAAAAAAAATTTCAAAAAAAAGATAAAAACATTTTCGCACCGTGCGAAATGTTCTCATTTGAAAATTTTCCTATATATATATATATATATATATATATATATATATGGTGGCTCTCCTTAAAAATCTCGGAGCTGTTATGGAGAGTAGCTAAATTAGAAACCCATGCAGATTTTGTTGGCCCGCAAATCAAGGACCCACATAGGGCAAGTAATCCCGCAGAATCTTCAGCGGATTATCAAACTATATTTGCGGGTTAATAGCTTCAACCGCATATATCTTCAGCAGATCTTGTTACCAATATATGCGGGTAAATAACTTCATATTTCATCTTCAGCAGATCTTATACGCACAAGGATACAACTGAATATCTTTGAAGAAATCTAAATAATAATATAAGATCTAGAGCTATTCCAATAATAGAGCTTGTACCCTGAACTATTTCGGGTAAAAAGTCTCCAGGAGATATTCAGTTATTTCGTCAATCAGTTCAGGATCCCCCGAGATTCTGGACAACAAATCAGATCTGAAATCAGTAAAACAAATCTGCAAACAAAAACTGAATTTCTGCATATGATCCAGCATCCAGATCATGCATGTTGTAACTGATGTTGCAACATAACTTACAACATGACTGCTCAAACTGTTCAAAAACTGTTCTGATTCCTTGTTCTGATTTCACAACCTGAACTCTCCAGATCTAGTGCCACTAATGCCAACATATAGCAACAGAAAATCAACCCAACAATCTTTCCCTTTGGCATTATGTGGCACAACCTAAGCATGGGCAAAAGCACCAACAACTACAAAAACATTCTATGCCTTTGAGCCACAATAAGCCAAAAGATACCTCAAGAAAACGTAGCTAGAGACGAAGCAGTATAAACATCAGCAGCGGAGCAAGGACCATCCCCCTTACTAGTAATAACGATCACCTCAGAAGAGACATCCACTTCATTCGGTTTCTGAGACAATAGTTGCTAAGAGATAAGACATGGATAAGGAGGATTGGAATGTACACCTGGTGTCACGACCCGCTTCCCTAAAATGGAGGCGAGACGTGAAAAGGTCCGCACGGGAGTGGAGCTGTGAAGCCCCAAACCCGATAAGCGTCAATAAAACATAAGCAGGTCCCTGTAACCACAAACGGAACAACAATAATAACACAAGGAGAGACAGAAATAAAATCTCAAATCTCAGAATTTGTCCAACACTAAAATTAAGTTCAACATCCAGAAAAGCCACCAGGCTAAAAGAAAGAGTCTAAAGGCCTAACACACGGCCAACACAACAAACACCAACACAGTATGGGTGCTACGCACCGATAACTAAAAGCAGTCTAAAGCAAAAGGGAAAGCTCTACGAGGACACTAGGACTGATCTCCAGTGTCCACGAAGTCCTCGATCAACTCGGGCTCTGACTCAGCGTCAGCAAACACCACGTCCTCAGCGACAAACTCAGGCTCGGGATCTAACATATGTCACCCAAAAGAGAAAAGGGGCACATGTCAGCAAGTCGAAAGACTTGTGCAAGGAAACTGAAAGAAAAGTAAACTAACAACCTAGCAGTTAAAGTATGGTGCATGGCATGGCAAGTATCGTATGGGAGTAACAAGTGAAGTACAAGTAGCAAGTAACAAGTGGTAGGTGTGACATGTATTGCCAAGTAACAAGTACAAGGGATCACCCGCACACATGTGAGCGCCCTATTGTCCGCAGGCTGTATTCAAGTACAAGGGATCACTCACACACAGGCGAGTGCCCTATTGCCCGCAGGCTGTATTGAGCTCGTTTTCTGGACCACGAGCCAGATTTGTAATTGGCCTAGGGTTGTGCCCGTAAGACGGGTGCCTAGCCGGAACAAGTAGCACTAGTATGTAGCGATGCTACGCAATCACGATGAGTGTTCAAGCATGCAATGACATGAGCAGATATTCGCGTACCGTTAATTTAATTTAAACATGACAGGCAAAATGCAATGACATGAACAGATATTCGCGTACCGTTAATTTAAATTAAACATGGCAGTTAAAGATGCATGGATGACATGAACAGTTAATACGCGTACTGTTAATTGAAATTAAACGTGACATACAAGCATGATGAAGGTGACGGATCTAGCTTCGTTGTCAAGCTAGGTCAATGGCGTCTAGACGGCTATCCTTTCACCGTCTAGTCTCTTTTACGCTAAAGCAAGGCAATGGCCTAAGACATGGCCCAAATCAAGAGATGCAAGTTTCACTTGCCTAGCTCAGAGGATGACGATCAACGAGGCCTTCACACAAATGCTAACTATGGCGATGAGATCGCTGCCAAGGCAAAACAACATTAAAACAACATCCAACCTAGTTTCATTAGGGCTTCACAAAAACACAAATGGGCTATGAGGATATTAAGAGATCGAGTTATTACCGTATCAAAAGCGGAAGAACGATGCCGAGCAAGCACGGCAACAGAAGAAATGATCCGGGAAACCTAGTGTTCAGATCTGGAATGGATGGGGAAAATCTGGAGAAATGGGGTTTTGGGGGGGGGGGGTTTGGGGGTTTTTGGGGGTTTTCCGGCGACCTAGAGGTGGTGGCCGGCCAAAATGGAGAGGGGGAGAGGCTCTTGATGAAGGAGGAGGGCTAGGGTTAGATGGATGATGATTTGGGGAAGAAGGAGGTTCAGGAGAAAGGAAAGAAGAAAAGAAAAACGTTTGGGGGGTTTAAATAAGAAGTGCTGGCGGCTGCCCAGAAATTAGGGTTTCGACACTGATTAGTCGGTCAAAGAGCAACCACTGACCGACTAGTTTGGGAACTAGTCGGTCGGTTGACCAACACAGACCGACTAAGTCCAAACAGTAACTCCTGTACAAAAATAGGATTTAGATTTAGTCGGTCAAAGAACAACTACTGACCGACTAGTTTGTCATCTAGTCGGTCGATGAACGTTCTTAGACCGACTAAGAATGAATAGTACTTTGTATCAAAAATGATCATAGAGCTAGTCGGTTAAAGAACGATTGCTGACCGACTAGTTTGCAACCTAGTCGGTCGACGAACGTTCTTAGACCGACTAACGATAAACAGTAACTCCTGAGAAATTAACAAAGCCAACTAGTCGGTCCATGAAGGTTTGCCGACCGACTAAATCGTCATCTAGTCGGTCGGTTCCCCTTCTTGTACCGGCTAACGTGCACAAAAAGTTCCGAAATAGAGCGCGAAGCTCCAGGATCGATTCCTAAGACTCCTAGGCTTGATCTAACAATAAGATATGACCGATATGAAGCCCGTCACGAATGACTTACTCTGAAATCAACGATCCTAAGGAAGAAGCTAGAAAATCACGACGAAACGATCGAAAATGAAAGGTACGGAGACGAAAACCACACATGAGGAGAAAATCCACCAAAACATATATATATATATATAATATAAATAATCCAAATACATGAAAAATAGTCGTTACACCTGGATTGCGGGTCTCCAACGAATCTGGATAAATTTCACTAAAATTTCCTTACTAGCAGAAACAGATGACATGTCCTGTGTCGAAACATATAACATGAGTAGCAGGAGAATCAGCTGAACCGTCTTGAGGTATCGGCTTTAGTGGTATAACATCATCTGCCTGAATAAGTAGCCCAACGATCCTGGTAAGCCTGGTCGAATAACATCTTTTTCAACGCATCAAAAGCAATAATAGAGTCGGGGAAGGAGCTGATGCTTCAGGAACGACTCTTGCTTTCTTAAAAGCCGGTATTGAAGAAGATAGAGTTGGAGAGCTAGACGGAGCACCATGTCGTTTGGCATGACTAATATGACGGCGACAAGAATGAGGAGCTTACAGATCTGACATGGTCTAATCAGGAGCAGGTGAAACTGTAGAGTCACCAGGTGCAGAAGATGTGCATGTTGTGTCATGTATCACAACATGATCCATGACATCAAGGTTAGCATGAACCGATGTTGCAACATTGTTTGCAACATCAGATGCAACATAAGCATTTGTTGCAATTTTGGGAGCAACACCAGACGTAACATCAGATCCAACTACATGTTCAGCTCAGAGGTAATATTACAGTCATCAAGGACAGCATGGTCGTCAATGCGATAACCAGATACTATGTCCTCGAGAGCATGGTTAGCAGACATATCAGATGGCATAGCCTCTTGACGGAACAGAGACCACATCTGATATAAGATGCTCAGAAGTAAGAGTAGTTGTAGCATCAACTGAAGGAGTGGAAATGCATGTTGCGTCTTGTATCACAACATGATACAAGACATGGACTGTTGAGGAATCAACTAGATTGTCGTGAGATGTTGGCCTGGAGTTGGTGCCTAGAGTTGCTGCAGAATTCCTTTGCCTTGTTGTTGCTGAAATGTTGCCTTGAGAACTAGGATTGTTGAATTGATATGTTGGATTGTTGCCTCCAGCTGGAATGTTGCAGTAAGACATTGGAATGTTGTATTCCTCTGATGCATGCCCCCTAGCTATTCCTATACTATTTCTTCTCTTTTCAGTACCTGACATTTTAGCACCTCTAGAAGTACAAAAAATGACACCAGTCCTAAGTCTTGGTACATGGGTCTCTTTTCTTCCTCTTGATGATGCCATTTTTGTTCTTCCAGCTGAGGGTGTAGACCTGTAATAGGCATATAAGCAAGTGTAAATATATGAAATTAATAGGTAGGGATGCTTCAAATATATGAGAAGACAATATGAATAGTATTCTTGCAGATATATGAGACAAGAATATGAAAAGTATTCTTGCAGATATATGAGACAACAATATGAAAAGTATTCTTGCAGACAAGAATATGAATAACATTATTAAGCAATTAACATTATTAAGCAATTTCCTCCTCTTACTATTAGGTTGTCTCAATTGTAAATATATGAGACAACAATATGAACAGCATTCTTGCATTCTTGAAATTTATAATGTACCTTGATTCTTGAGTTTGTAGAGGTGCTCCAACTGAATCCACTGTGTACGGTTGCATTCCTCTGCTAGCATGTTAAAAAGTAGAGTTTACACTGTGTACTGATGCAATCTCAACTAATGAAAATGAGAATGTACCTTTATTCCTAAGATTGTAGGAGTGCTCCAAATGAAGTCATAGGATACTGATGCATTCCGCTTCTACCATGTTAAAAAGTAGACTTTAATAATAGATTCATAAATACATATTAGATTGACATGTTAAACAGTAGATTCATAACTACAAATTAGATTGACATGTTGCATATTACCCATCAAAATCAGTAGAAGCTTGCTGAGTTGGTTAACTTTGTTCTGGCCCAATATCAGCAGTAGATGCAGCAGTTGTTGATGGAACTGATCAGGGATTGATGGGCATCTTACAAGCGTTCTTGTGATCCACATGACCTTTGCATCTACTACATTTGTGCACCCTCTTCGACACCTTTTTCACATCAATCGCATCCTTTCCCCGCATCCTTTTCTTCTTTGGTCTCCCTCTAGGCATCTTTGCATGAGGTGGGCCTATCTTGTACTCCTCAATTCCTCCCTTTGGTCCTTAGAAGTCATAGGGCCAATTGACAAATTGTATGCCTTCTTGTACATGCATATTCAAAGTGTACCCAATAATTACATTTACCAACAATCTAATATAGTAAACTAATTTGATTTCTACTAATAACTACCTCTCAACAATAAAGTACTCATCACAATACATGCTCCACTCCACGTTCCTCACTGAGGCTATGTAAGATGCTGCATGGATACATGGAAGACCAGTCAACTGACACCTTCTACAACTGCATGTTTTGTCTTGCAAATTGATGATCATTTTCCCTGTTTCATTCTCCACTTCAACCATGAACTCATTTACATGTCTAACAACATACCCTCCAACCTTTTTACTGATGTCCTGACAATACCTTGTGGCATATGGCACCAATACTCCCTTCCACTTCACTGCACGCTTGCTCCTTTGATAAAATTTCTCTTGAATCTTAATTCTAATCATGTCAACAAGATCAACAACAGGATGATATCTCGCACCAATGATCCATGCATTGTAGGACTCAGACAAGTTATTTGTTATGTAGTGATTCTTTGACACTACAGAAAATTGACTCCTGGACCATACATACTTGTCTCTCCCTATCAAATCAGTGTATGCAGTCTCAGAAACTGACCTCAATACATTCAAATGAAGCCTGAAATTAGATTTAGAAAAAGATCTTGCTGCATCCTAAATTGTTTGCTCAAAGAAATCACCAGGGTAATCTTTCTTTAATGATTTCCAAAAATGCCTCATGCATACTCTATGTTCTGCATTAAACATCAACACACTAACAGCATCCAACAATCCCTTCTCATGATCAAAAATTATTGTCAAGTTCCCCACTTCTCCATCAAATGCATGCAATAGATGTTGTAAGAACCAATATCATGTTTCACTACTCTCCCCCTCTACCACTGCAAATGCAACTGGAAATAATCTATTATTTCCATCAAATGCTGTTGCAGACAGTAATGTCCCCAGATACTTTGACTTCAGATGACATCCATCAAGTCTTACAAATGGTCTGCAACCCTCTTTAAAACCTACCATTGATGTATTAAAGGATACAAACATTCTCTGAAATGTCTTGTCTTCTTCCAACTTAACTGCTATGTGACTGTGTCACGCCCCGCTTCCCAAAAATGTGGAGGCGAGACGTGAGAAGGTCCGCTCAGACTTGAAGCTGTGAAACTCCAAGTCTGATAAGCGTATAAATTATCATATGGCAGGTCCTTGCAACGCGAAACGAAACAACAATAATAATAAAGGAAAGAGACAAAAGAGAAATCTCTGATTATCCATTGAATGAATTACAATATCACAGAAAAGCCACCAGGCTAAAGGAAAAAGAGTCTAAGGCCCAACATGGCCTACAAAATATAACATACAAAACAAAGGTGCCACGCACCGACAACTAACAGGAATCCTAAAACATAAAGGAAACTCAACAAAGTCACCGGTGTCCACAAGACTCCTCCACAGCAAACACAACGTCCTCTGCAACAAGCTCTGGCTCTGAGTCTAACATGTGACACCCAAAAGAGAGAGGGGCACATGTCAGCAAGTCTGGAAAGACTTGTGCAAGGAAACTGAAAGAAAGGTAAACTAACAACCTAGCAGTTATAGTATGATGCATGGCAGGACAAGTATAGTATGGAAGTGACAAGTAAAGTACAAGTAGCAAGTAACAAGTATGTCATGGATAACAAGTTTTACAAGTAAAACACGGACAAGTACAAGTGGCAAGTGTGACAAGTATTGTCAAGTAACAAGTACAAGGGATCACCCACACATGGATGCCCTATTGCCCGCAGGCCGTATTCAAGTATCAAGTACAAGGGATCACTCAACGAGTGCCCTATTGCCCGCAGGCTGTGTTGAGCTCGTCTTCTGGAACACGAGCCAGAAAGTGTATTTGGCATAGGGTTGTGCCCGCAGAACGGGTGCCTAGCCGGAACAAATAGTACAAGTATGTAGCGAAGCTACGCAATCACGATGAGTATTCAAGCATGCAATGACATGAGCAGTTAATACGCGTACTGTTAATTGTATTTAAACGTGACAGGCAAAATGCAATGACATGAACAGATATTCGCGTACCGTTTATTTAAAATAAACATGACAGTTAAAATGCAATAGCAGTTAAGGATGCATGGATGACATGAACATTTATTACGCGTACCGTTAAGGGAAATTAAACGTGACATATAAGCATGATGAGGGTGACGAACCAAGCTTCGTTGTCAAGCTAGGTCAATGGCGTCTAAACGGCTATCCTTTCACCGTCTAGTCTCTTTTACGCTAAAGCAAGGTAAATGGCCTAAGACATGGCCTAAATCAAGGGATGCAAGTTTCACTTGCCTGGCATCGAGGAGAACGATAAACGAAGGCACATCACACAAATTGTTATCTACGGGAATGGATCACTGTCAAGGAAAAACAACATTAGAATGGTAACTAATCCGTATTCACAATCGAACCCTACGATTTCTAATGATCCATTTTATTAGGGTTTCACAAATATCAAGTGTGGGTTATGAGATTATTAAAGGAAGATTACTACCCGTGAAGAAGCGGAGGAACGATGCCGAGCAACCACGGCAACGGAAGAACGATCCGGCTCAGATCTGGAAATGAGGGAAAATCTGGAGAAATGGGTTTGGATGAGGCTTTTGGGGATTTGATGAGGGTTTGAGGTTGAGGAGAGGTAGGATATGTTAAATGAGGGTTTGGATGATGATGGATGAGCTTGGGATGAAGGATCAATGGTTTGGGGAAGAAGGGGGCTCAATGGGGGAGAAATTAGGGTTTGGGGTGATGAGGAAGAAGAAGAAAACGTTTGGGGCGTATTTATAGAAAAGTGTGGCAGCTAGGGCAAAACTAGGGTTTCCTGGGCTGATTAGTCGGTCAAAGAAGGATTGGTGACCGACTAGCTTGGGAACTAGTCGGTCGGTTGATCAACGCAGACCGACTAAGAGTAAACAGTAGCTCGCTCAGGAAAACTGGACTATGAGTTAGTCGGTCGGTGAAGGCTTGTCAACCGATTAGTTTGAGAACTAGTCGGTCGGTGAGTGTTCATTGACCGACTAAAGGCTGAATTCTAAGAGAGATCATGGAAATGAGAGTTAGTTGGTTTGAGAAGGATTCCTGACCGACTAGTTTAGCTTCTAGTCGATCGATGGTTGTTCTTAGACCGACTAAGAGTAAACAGTAACTCCAGAATAATTGATTAAATGAACTAGTCGGTTCCAGTTGATTTCCTGACCGACTAGTTTGGAAACTAGTCGGTCGGTTGATCTTCTTGAACCAACTAACGTGCACGAAAAGTCTCGAAATGGAGCGCGAAGGTCCGGGATGAATTCTAAGGTTTCTAGGATCAACCTATCGCTAAGATATGATCTATATGAAGCTCGTCACGAGTGACTTACTCCGAGTTCAATGATTCTAAGGAAGAAGCTAGAAGATCACATCAATAGGAATGAAAACGAAAGTTAGGAAATCTCAACGAGATGAATGAAAGCGAGAACTATGGAAATGGAAACCACACAAGGAGAGAACCCACCATCACAAGCAAAACACACTGATAATCCAATCATACAAAAACCAGTCGTTACAGACTGCCTGGATTTGTCCTCAATAACTCATGATGTAGAGTTTCCACCAAGTCATAACTATCTTCAACATTGCCATACAGGTTTTTCCTTGCTCTCTCTCTGCCCCTCCATGCCATATTATAGTCGATGGTGACTCCATATTTGTTTTGCATCATCCAAGTAGTCTCCTTTAGAGTGATGCTAGGCCTCTGCTTCACCTCTGCCTCAATGTTTCTGGCCACCCAAGCTGATGTTGCCTGATAGTTCTTGCAAGTGTTCACTCCCATGCATGAATGCTCGCTAACAACTTCGCTTATCTCCATTGTCTGCCCATCCACCAACCTCTTAGTTATAAGATACCAATTGCAACCCTTACTAGAACATCTTGCCACAACTCTTATTGCATCATTCTTAACATAATTGTAATTAAAATTATGCTTTATGCTGAATTGTTGCAAACATAATTTCAACTCCTTCACATTTTTAAACTTCTGACCCACATCCATCAATGGATCATCCCAATTGACCTTGAACACCTCTTCATGCAAACACTCCCCAACTTCATCATCATCTGACATGAACTGTCCAAGAATGGTATCCATCTTCAGAGAAGTAGTCATCTGCGTCATCATTAGCAACTTCTTCATTGTCAGCATGTAATTGATCTCCTTCAACCACCATGTTATCGGCAGCATCATCTTGGTCATAGTTCATATTGTTCCCATCAATATCTGTCTTATCTTCAGGAGAGTAACTTTCATCCTCACTAGAACTGAAGCTGTCTTCAATGTGGATTTTACATGTTGAAGTGGACATCCATGAAACTTCTCTTGGAGGATTTCTCCTCCTATAAGGTGTATAACTCATGCCTCTAGCATTAGTTCTCTGCTCAAGCACTAAAAACATCTCCACTCTCTTCTTCTTCACATCATGTGTTCTCATCACCTTCATTAAACCATCATTTGATTTAATCCTCTTAAACTTCCTAGGAATTGACCCAAGTACTGTAAACGAAAACTTCTGCATGTACTCCTTCGCAGGAGGCAACAACTCACCAACATAATCTAAAAAAGATTCCAAACTAAACTTACTCACTTCCACTCTTACTGTCTTTCTATTCCTACACTCATACTTCTTTCTCCATGTCCTTGGTATGTTTCTCCAGTAGCCATTATATCTAAGGGCTATCTCCAAAACACCATCCTCCATCATGTATTATCCTGTTAAGCAGCAATTTCACAACTTGTCCTGCATGTCAGTCATATACATATCTTTGTCAAACAGTCATGCATGTCAGTCAAACTCACATATCCATATTCTTGCAGTCAGCCAAACTCACAAAATCAAGTCAGTCAGCCTTCTACATATACATGCAGCCAGCCTAACTCAATAAAAGATGCGGCTCATTCGTATACATATACATAATCATGCGGTCAGCCCTAACTATGCCACAACATATATCTATTCATGAATGCAGCACATATACATTCAACCTAATAAAAATTCTTTTATTAGGTTGAATGTATGCCACAACATATATCTATGTCATGACCACATAAAAATTCAACATTTACGCAATACAATCCCTAAATCACATTTAACAGCAACTTCTAAGAACCCTAATCACTTATAACCAAGGTTTTAGGTTTCGGTTTCGGTCTCGGTATCGCTCTTCCCAAAATTTAGGTTTCGGTATCGGTATCGTCCGTTTCGGCGGTATCGGATGCAAGTTTCGGTTTCGTCCGTATCGCTAGTTTCGGTAGTTTCGTTTCGGGTATCGGTATCGGTTTCGGAGATACTTTAAATATGTATATACTATATACACACAGTGATGGTTTCGGAGATTTTTAAATCTAAACATATCAAAAACTATTAAATACTTAAAAATTAAAATATCAATCGTTCACTATCAAATACTAAATACTAAATAGATAAACTAAATTTGAGTTTGTAATCATATCAAATACTAAATACCTAAAGAATATGTTCTTCCAAATAGACTGATTTTTTTAAATATCAAATACTAATTTTTTTAATCCAACATGAGAAATGTTCTTCCAAATAAACTGATTCCAAGTATAATATATACCATTATTGTTAAGAATATTTTAGAAAGAAAATAGAATTTTAATTTAATTGAAAACTTTCTAAAAAGAAATTAAGAGGACCCAAAAAAACTTTCATACAGCCTCCATTAGTTCTCCTACTCACACCACACATTTTGCTAAACATATTCCATTTATTTACAAGTTTGCCATTGAATGCCATTTCAATGGCAAACTTGTAAATAAATAGAATCTGTTTAGCAAAATGTGTGGTGTGAATAGGAGCACAAATGGTGCCCTGCACCTACTCTATTGCATCATTAAATTGAAGTGGGTTCTCACATGGGTTATGCACCTTCACTCACGTAAAGTACACCATTAGTACTGACATTCACGTGGGTTCTCACATGGGCTCACAGAGACTCCCACACTTTCTTGTTTGTTGTGTACTCTTGAATTTTTTTGCAAACTTATTTTGCAGAAACTTGAATAAGTTGAGTTCATATTCATACCCTTGTTGCTGGAGCCTTTATGCTATCAACTGCATTTCTAATTTCGATCTTTCTTATGAAAACAAAAGCCCACATACTTATCTTCCCTCTTCCTCTCTCTCCTTCGATCGAAAGAAGGGCCCCAGAAGTTTTATGTGGGCATCTATCTCCAGCGATAAAAAGATGGGGGGCAGGAGGGCGAGTGGATGGCGGTGGCGGGAGGGCGACTGGAGGGCGATGACGGGAGGGCGGCAGCGGGTGCCCAGGTAAGTACCCCCTCTCTTCCTCTTCATTTTCTTCTTCTTTTTTTGTTTTGATGTTGTGTTTCTTCCGGTTTCTTCTTCTTTTCTTTTTTTTTGCTTGAAAATATACGCCGGTATCGTCCGAAACCGCCCAGTTTCGGCCGATACCGGCCGAAACTGGGTGGTTTCGGACGATACCGAGAAACCAGTGAGGGTTTCGGATCGGTCCCCTCCGAGACCGATCCGAAACGGCCGAAACCTCTCGGTTTCGGCCGAAACCTTAATCCATGCTTATAACATCAACTAACATCAAAAACCCTAAATCAAAATCAACTAGCATTGAAATTGATGCCTACATTGGAATTTTTCAATCGTTTGCCAATTACAATCAAAATCAACTAGCTTTACCTCAACTCTTTCGTATCCAACCTGCTAGAACTCGATCGTCCAAAAAATCTCACTTGATTTGCCATCGTTTCTTCCCTCTTTGCGCCAGCGATGCTAGGGTGAAATTCTAGGATGAAATTTTCGGGTAAAATGCATAGAAAATGGGTCTAGCGGGATTCTTTGGGATTTAGTTTTTACCCCTGATGAGTTTTAGGCACATACACATGACCATCACGTGTTTCGTTAACCCAATGGCAAGTTTGTCCAAGGTTAACACAAATTTGAGTCGTGTTACGCCTATTTGGCCGAAGCCCGTAAGACACGAGCCCAGAAACCCGACTACCGATCAGAAGCCCATCTGCGAGATCGGGCCCGCCCGACGAGGCCCACTAGAGGGTCCCCGAACGTCAAATCGGCCCGACTCGGGAAGCGTGCGACTCACCCACGGATAACCGCCCCCACGAAATTCGCCGCCCCTTTTATGACCATTAAGGGGAGGTGCTGGCACGGCGCGGGCGAGTGGCGAGTGGGGGGGCGGATCGAGGGGGCACGATTGGGGGCGGGCGAAGGACGTGGATGACGGACAGTCATGGCAAGATGCCTATAAAAGGACTAGGAGGACGACTGAACAAAGGACCGCATCTCAGGTAACAAAACCTAAGGTACTCCATCAACGACCTAGTTCCCCCACTTCATCTCCTTCCCCCCGCTCGCGCCGGAGGACGTCGTTCCGATCTCCTCTCGAGTCGAACCGTCCCCGCCGAGCCTCCTCTTTCAGACTGTCATCTGACTTAGGCATCTGAGGGGATTTGGCCGGAACCAAGGTCCGGCCTCCCTGACGAGTGTTCTCGTCTGTTCAGGAAGACGTTAGATCCAAGTGCCGTTAGATCCAAGTGCCGAAGCTTCCCTTCGACACCAGGCGAACGCCATCAAGCATCAGCCAAGGCATCGAGGCCACCCCTCGACGCCAGGAGAGACCGAGGCCGAGCGCATCCATCCGAGCTGAGGCTTCCCCTCAGCTCCACGCCGGCCGCGCATCAAGCGAGACGACCGAGGCTACCCCTCGTCGTCCGACCGACCGAGGCCGAGCGCACCCATCCGAGCCGAGGCTTCCCCTCAGCTCCGCATCGGTCGCGCGTCAAGCCAAGGCGCCGAGGCTTCCCCTCGTCGTCCGACCGTCCAAGGCCGAGCACCTCACACCGGGCCGAGGCTTCCCCTCAGCCCCCAAGAGGCCGAGGATCCAGACCCGGCCCAGCTGACGTGCTCTGCGTCGACTACATCTCCGATTCGCGTCGCGTCTACACGCGCTCGACGCACCCAAGGGACCCTAATCGGCCCATTGACCACGTTGACCGGGCAGTCCACGGTCAACGATACTGTAGTGAGAAAACACTCTGACACATCTGGCGCCGTCTGTGGGAACGAACTATCCCACGAAAAACAAACCACACCTGCAATGACACGGCTTCACCCATCACGGCGAAGGGAGGGCAAGGCTCAGGCGCGAGGCGACAGGGCCCCCCATGGTTGGCAAGAAAGGGCCCGGGCCTAGCGCGAGGAGGACCATGAGGAGAAGACCGAGAAACCCTCGCCGGCCCTACCGGTCGGGAGGACGGGCACGACAGGAGCAGCGCGCAGGTCGGACGCAGCTTTGGTGGTGTCGGTGATCATCGACACATCAATGGTACGGCGGCTGCTCATCGACACCGGCAGCTCCTGCGACATCCTCTTCATGTCAACCCTGGAGAAGATGGGGCTGCGGAAGGAAGACTTGGAACCTTGCTCGGGTCCCGTGGTAGGGTTCACGGGTCATTCCACCCCCATCGTCGGCACGATCCGCCTCCCAGTAACACTCGGAGGCCCACCAGACTCGGTGACCCTGGCGGTAGAATTTGTCGTATTGGGGATCGGGTCGGCGTACAACGGAATCATCGGCCGACCCCTTCTCAACGCCATCGGCGCAGTAGTCTCGACCCTTCATCAGACTATCAAGTTCCGAACGCCAAGGGGGATGGGGCAGGTCGAAGGCGACGCGGGGAGACCGAATACCTGCTACCAACTGGAGGAGGAAGGGCCCGAGGATCGTCTAGTCGACCAGATGGCCGCGCTCGACTTAAGGAGCGGGCCGAGACCCGCCCCTGTAGAGGAACAAGAGCAGATCCCGGTCACGGACATCGAGGGCAGGTTCGTCTCAATCGGGAGAGGACTAAGCCACGACCTGAGGAGCCAATTGGTCGAGTGCCTGGAGGCGAACCTTGACGTCTTTGCTTGGTCACCGGAGGACATGCCCGGCGTAGATCCCCAGGTGATCGTCCACCAGATCAATTCAACGCCGACCCCAACTTCAAGCCGGTCAGGCAGAAGAAGCAAAACCTGGGTGGCGAAAAGATGAAGGCGGCCTCCGAGGAGGTAGAGCGTCTTCGCGACGCAGGCTTCATACGAGAGGTCTGGTACCCAGAGTGGCTATCGAACGTGGTGATGGTCAAAAAAACCCAACAGAAAGTGGCGAATGTGCGTGGACTTCAGTGACCTCAACAAAGCATGTCCCAATGACAGCTACCCCCTGCCGCGCATAGACCACCTTGTGGACAATGCCTCGGGGTACGCGATGCTTAGCTTCATGGACGCCTACTCAGGGTACAATCAGGTCCAGATGGATCCTCGGGACGAAGAGATGACAGCCTTCACGACGGACCGGGGAACCTACTGCTACAAGAAGATGCCAGTCGGCTTGAAAAACGCAGGGGCCACCTACCAGAGAATGGTCAACAAGGTTTTTTACTCCCAGATCGGGAGGAACCTGGAGGTCTACGTCGACGACATGCTTGTCAAGTCGAGAAAGCCGGAGGACCATGGCGCCGGCCTCCGTGAAACTTTCGAGCGGTTGCGGCGACACAGCATCCGACTCAACCCCACGAAGTGCACATTCGGGATCGAGGCATTGATCAATATGCGGGAGCCAACGACGATCAAAGAACTGCAAAGGCTGAATGGGTGCATCGCGGCCTTGGGGCGATTCCTATCCAAATCGGCGGAGAGATCGCTCCCCTTCTTCAAAGTTCTGAGGAAAGCGATCGCAGAACCGTCAGACAACAGGAAGGCGATACCATGGGACGAAGACTGCTCCAGGGCATTCGCGGATCTCAAGGAGTACCTTCGCAGCCCGCCTCTCCTGTCCAAGCCACGAGAAGGGGAATCGCTAAGCCTTTACCTGGCACGCGCGGAAGAAGCGGTGAGCTCGGTACTGATCAGGGAAGACGGTGGGGTGCAATGGCCGGTGTACTACACGAGCCGGGTCTTGAAGGGAGCGGAGGTGCGATACTCGCCCATGGAGAAACTGGCATACGCCCTCGTTCTCTCAGCGCGAAGGCTCAGGCCCTACTTCCAAGCCCACACCATATTGGTCTTGACCGACTCGCAATTGGAGCAAAATCTCAAGAGATTCGATCGAATGGGAAGGATGCTGAACTGGGGGGTGGAATTGAGCGAGTTCGACCTCCGATTCAAGCCACGCACTGCCATCAAGGGGCAGGCCTTGGCCGACCTCATCGCTGAATGCACTACGGAAGGAGGACATCCCCCGGAGGGAGAAGGCCCAGCAACGGTAATCACCCAGCCCTTATCTTTTCTTTCGGCTGACCTCCTCCACCCTGTCCAGTCAGGAGTCCCAGAAGCATGGATAGTCCATGTGGACGGATCGGCAACACAGTCAGGGGGCGGGGCTGAGATCGCGATCCGGTCTCCGGAAGGGAACATCATGGAATATGCGTTGCGGTTCGAGTTCCTGGCCACCAACAACGTGGCGGAGTACGAAGCGGTAATCAACGGCCTGAGGCTGGCCCAGGAGCTCGGGGCCGAGTCCGTGCGCCTCCTCAGCGACTCGAAGCTCATTGTCAACCAGCTTCTGGGAAGTTACGAGGCGCGGGAGGAAGCAATGCAGAGGTATCTCGCCGTCGCCAAAGCGGCGCTGTCCAAGTTCAAGAGCGCGGAAGTCTTACATCTCCCACGGTCGGAGAATGCGCGGGCAGACGCGCTGTCGAAGCTAGCCTCGTCCTCGACCAAGGAGCTGGGCCGCACCATTTACGTGGAGAACCTGCAGTCCCCCAGCACGGAAGAGCGGGAGGTGATGGCGATCGACCAAGATCCCACCTGGATGGACCCGATCATACGGTACCTCACTCATGGGGAGGTGCCGACGGATTGGGACGAGCATCGGACCCTGGAAAGGAAAGCGCTCCGATACGTGATCCATGAGGGGACGCTCTACCGAAGATGCTGGACGAAGGCGGATGTTCTCCCATACCTGAAATGCATCGGACCGCAGGAAGCCGACTACGTCCTGCGGGAGGTTCACGAAGGGATCTGCGGAAATCACCACGGGGGCAAGATGGTCGCACAGAAGATCTTGAGGCAGGGATATTACTGGCCGACCCTAGTCCAAGACGCAACGGACTACGTCCAAAAGTGCCAAGAATGTCAGAGGTTTGCCAACCACACCTCAACTCCCCCATCGGAGCTCATCCCTATCGTGAGCCCCATCCCCTTTGCAAAATGGGGGCTCGACATCCTCGGACCATTTAAGCCGGGTCGGGGGCAGCGGAAGTATCTGATTGTGGCGGTGGACTACTTTACCAAGTGGATCGAGGCTGAACCATTGGCCACCATCACGTGGAAGAAAGCGAAAAGCTTCGTATGGAACTCCATCATCTCCAGATTCGGAGTACCACGGGCCATCGTCACAGACAACGAGAAACAGTTCGACTCCGCGGGGTTCAAAGAATTTTGCGCGGAATGGGGGATCAAGCTCCTCTTCGCCTCTGTAGCGCACCCCCAGACCAACGGGATGGCGGAAGCAGCCAACAAATGCATCATAGAGCCCCTCCGAAAGAAAGTGAAGGACTCCGAAGGAAACTGGCCGGAAGAGCTCCCCGGGATACTCTGGTCATACCGGACGACCCACAAGGAAGCCACCGACGAAACCCCGTTCATGCTTGCCTACGGAGCCGAGGCAGTGGTAGCAATCGAACTGGGTGAAAAGTCTCTCCGCCTCAAGTGCTTCGACGAAGACATGAATTTGCAAGGCCTGGAGCTCGGTCTGGAGCTCCTCGACGAGCGGCGGGAGCAAGCCCTAGCCACCATTATCCGCCAGAAGCAGAAGGTGGCCCGATACTACAATTCTCGGGTCAAGGGAAGGAGTTTCCACCTTGTGGACCTGGTCCTCAGGAAAGCAAGCTTCAACCCGGATATTGCTCGCAAAGGGAAGCTCGCGGCTAAATGGGAGGGACCCTACAAAGTCATCGAGGTTCTCGGACCCGCAACCTACCGTCTAGCCAATATGGAGAGGAGGATCCTCACTCACGCCTGGAACACGGAACACTTACGCAAGTACTTTCAATAAATGTATTGTTTTCTACGAAATAAATTTACTTAAGTTTGTTCCTTTCCAGATAAATGTGTTCACAAGAATCCCACTCGAGACAAGGGAAGCCTCGCCCGATGGGACGCCTGCTAAGCGCGCGCCTAACAAAAGGATATACAAAGAGACGTACGAAGAGGCCGAGGGGCATTCCCCTCCCTCAAACATCTCCAGGGGCACCCGTGGAGCCACATGATGGCTGTTCACTTGGGTCGCCCCCACGCTCCGTTTCGCCGTCAGAGTGCGCCCGGAGATCCTCGAAATTGACTCCCGAGAGTGGGAACTTCTTCTGGATATCGGATTGGCAACGGGAGAAACCCTTTTCGAACGCCTCAGCCACGGCTGACTCAACAAAGGAGGTGGCATACTCCTCCACAGCGTCTTGGGCGATCTGGGACGGATCCACCTCATCAAGCTCACGCACCCGAGCCTTCAAGGTCTCGATCTGGCGTTGGAGCTCCGCCCTCTCCATATCAATCTCCCGGGATCTCTCGCCGAGTCGAGCAAGGAGAGCCCTCTCCCGTTCCTCCGCCGCCTCCAGACGATCGGAGAGCTCCAGGGCCTCGGGGGCAGCGACGGAGACGGTGATCTCGTCAGCTCCCCCAGGTGTGTCGGCGTCTCCCAAAAGCACGACGACCCGCTCCTCTGCCTTTGACTTTGCAACCAAAGCCAAGGCTCTCTCACGGTCCGACTCTTCGAGGGCAGAGGACAGCTCAGTTATGCGGGTCTCCAAGGACTTGACTCGCGCCTCGTCTAACTGACATGCCTCCCCCTCATCACCGTGGACATCAGGATCTCGCCCGGCGTCGGATTTGGCCTTAGGGAGCGCCGCAAACTGGCGCCTCATCGAAAGTCCCACCGAGGACAACTGCACTAAGGCGACAAAGGTAAGACGGCGAAAGCAGCTAGAGGGAGAGCAAGCAGAGACACTCCACCTGTTGGCCAGCCTGAATCACGAAGGTGGCCAAACAGTCGCCTCTGACTCCATCCAGCGCGGCCTGATCAGGAGGGAGGCAACTATTCTCGGCCACTCGTGCGGAGTTCCGCGGCTCAAAAACACCGACTCCTCCCCCACCGGGAAGCGTGGACGAAGAAGGCCTTCCCCTGACGAAGGAAACTCGCCCGGGTCGGAGCGAAACACGCCTAGATGCCGATCGTAGGCATCAGGGAGAGAACCGTTCGAGAGGGGCGAGGGGCCGACCCACGGCCAGGCAATCTCAACAGGGGCAGGTGATCGCTCCGGGATGTAACCCAAAAGAACGGTTGTAGTTTTACCGCAAGCGCACGGTGTAGCAGCGAGCGGGTTATCAAACACAGGGAGGACGAATGACCGTGCTTGTTCCGATCAACCTGGCTATTTAAGAAGAGAGAAATTTGCCTTTGGCGATCCTGTCACAATCGTCAGACAAAGTACGGAAATATCAAATCAAATAAAGAACGTCTAGGGAATGGAGAATTCCCGCCAGTCACCGTATTTCGTAAGAGCGTTTCATCGGTATCAAAATCGCTAGAATAAGATTTTGGATGAACTTGTTGCAACTGGATGTAGAACCAAGCTCACGCTCTCGCGCTGTTGCCGGTCTATAGCTATCCTAGGCTCAGGTCCAATCTCTTGCAAACCCCAGCCTAGCGAAGCTAGCATTAGGATCAACATCATCGTTCAATCGCGCACCGAGCCCAATCTCTTGCAAACTCGGTCCACGACCTAGTTTGGGATAGTTCCTACCCATCCAATCTCTTGCAAACGGGTATTGGCACGGAATTGGAACCGGAAACCCTAGTATCGTCCAATCTCTTGCAAACCGATACTACGGAAATTCGATTCCAACCCAATTCGGATTTCTATGGTTTCCTATCGAATTGGGATCCAATCTCTTGCAAATCCCATTCGATGTGAATTCCTAGCCATCCGTAGTAAATTGATCCCAATCTAATCCCTAGTAGCAATTCTAGCAAAATTTCTACCAATTCATCACAATTATGAAATAGGGCTTGTAGGGTTCATCCCCATGCCCCAAGACGTGGCGACTACTCACAATTCATAGCAAGATCACAAAAATAATCAATGAAATAAGCAATAGAATTCATCACAATATTGAGATATGCAATAAAAATAGAATTTTTAGAGAAGAGAAAACACAAACCAATGGAGTTCTTCAATTAATCCAACAAAAATCCAATTTTGTCTCCTCTCCAATCACAAGAATAAAACTAAAAAGCTAATCTAAAAGCTGCAAAAAATCTAAGAGAGAGGCTCTCCAAACTAGGGTAAAAACAGGGGTTAAATAGCCCCCAAAATCGTCCAAAAACTGTGACCAAAATACCCCTGCACAGCCTGTTTTCCGCAATTTTCGCTACAGGCAGCGCGTCGCACTCGGCCGAGTGACAAAAGTCGCTCGGCCGAGTGAAAACCCTGTAATTTTCCAGTAAGTCTCGATCTTCAGGGGTGTTCACTTCGGGGGCTGGTCGGCCGAGTGAGTTGTCGTCACTCGGCCGATGGCTTCATGGTACTCGGGCGGACGGGATTATCCACTCGGCCGAGTGGGTCTTCTGAAGCTCAGGCAGCCGAAAAACAGTAACTTGGAGATTTTTGAAGGGCTTCGTCTGGGCGCCACTCGGGCGGACGGGGTCTCGTCACTCGGCCGATGTGGTCTCCGTCGCTCGGCCGAGTGCACGTATGAATCGTGTCTGCTCTGGTCGGCCGAGCGGTGTCTCGCTGGTCGGCCGAGTGACTCCTTCACTCGGCCGAGTGGGACACAAAACATGCCCAAATTGCTTATTTTGGCCTCCTCGTCGCTCCTGCGACGCCCGTTCTTCTTCCGCTCCTCTCCAACAGCAAAATACCCCTCGGGGAGGTCGTCGGTGACCCTCCGGAGTAAGAGCATCTCGAGATCACTCCAAATCGCGCCAAATCACCTGAAATGCGACAAAAACAACAAATCGTGAAAAGCATCGCAATATCGACGATATATCGTGAAAAACATGATTTGGGCGATCTAAATGGCATGCAAACATGCGGGAAAAAGGTGTAAAATAAGGAGTGATCAAAATCCCCCAAGCTTGCCTCTTACTCGTCCTCGAGGAAGATAAGTAAAAGGCGAACCCGGTGGATTCGGAAAACGAAAACGGCGAAAAAATGAAAAACGGAGAAGAATGAAAAACGAAATAAAAATAAAGAAGAAAGAAAGAAGCGAAAAGGTAAGCTGCTAGATCATTTTCTCAGGACGTGGGTTCCGCTTACTCGTATAACATGCACTGAATGAAAAACACATGTCAAAGAGTTTTATTTTGATATCATAGTATAATAGTGCAAATAGAAATAGAAAACCCACGAATAACAATATAATCATGAAAAATAGAATAATCTTATAATTAACATCGTCTGAATCATTTAAAGCGGTATACAAATCACAGATCACACACTTTTCAATTGAACGCTTTCTATGAGGAGTATAAGAGTATCACACAATAGAATAGAGAGAATAGAAAAGTATGGATTTCATGAAATGAGTGCTAGGCTTAGATTTCTGGATTTCGTAAAGCTAAAAATAATCTCACCGAGTATAGAATATTACTTAGCCTAGGTTGTCGTGCAACGTCAAGTAGTCACTCTCTCACACATCAATGGATCCCCTCCCCCAAGCTTATCTATAAGCGTGGTGGCATAAAAAATATTTACATCCCCATTTTTATAAAGCTCCAAAAGCAATGAAAAGAGAATAGAAAGAAAGAAAGTGAGATGGGATCTTTTATTGAGGATTTTTCCTCTTTTCTTTTTCTTTTTTTTTCTTTTTCTCTTTTTTTATACAAGATAGCATATTTACACAACGATCCCAACTCAAAGAGAAATAATGATATACAAGAATATTTTCTCTTTTCCTTTTTTTGAATAAGAAATTTGGAGCTAGGAACTAATAGCGGGGGAAATGCCATATAATAGAATCGCTAAGGGGAGATTCACCAATGATTTTAAAAGTAGAGAAATGGTGTTCAAGATTTGTGGAGAAAGAAATGAATATATCACTCGGTTCACTCTATAAGACATGCACGACAACTTCAGCAGGGTAATCTAATCTACTCAGTTTCGATCACAAAAAAAACTAACTAATCCAGATTTATCATAGCTAACATCATTCAATCATCCTGAAGTGAAATGTACAATTCATGCATATAGAAGTGATATAGGAAAAGAAATCAGTACTCCAGATATAGGCATTCAATGCGTGAATCTTGGTGTGTTTTCTGTGATAGCATACATATGAATATTCAGACTCAGCTAATAATAAAATTTCATCCATTTTCATGTGGAAAAAGTGTGGGTTACTATCTCTAGATGCAAGGCAAGTCATAGCATATGATATCAGAAATAAAATCTAAGACATGACAAATAAAGCATGCATATAGAATAAGCTAACTCCACGTCATCATCATCACAGAAAAGTCATCTCTAGCATGAGATGAAAAAGAAAGAAATAAAGATAAAGGGAAAATAAAACTATTTACAATGCGGCACACAGAAAAATAGGAAAAACGTGATGCATGGTAAAATGAGAAAAAAATGATGAAAAATAAGGGCAAAAGCGAAAAACGGTGTGAAAAACTAGAAATAAAGGTGGCAAATCGAAAAAGAACGTGAGAACTCACTCCCCCATGCTAAATGGCACAGTGTCCTCAATGTGCAAAGTGTGGCACACCGAGAGACAAGTAATGTGAGGGGCAAGTGAGGATGCATGCATGATGAAAAAAAAATGAAAATAAAAAGAAAAATAAAGAAATGAAAAATATGATGCGGAAATGATGCATGCACAGATAGGAGTGATACAGATATAAAGGTGGGGCACCAAAACTCTCCCTCTCTCCCAAAAAAGATATATAAAGATATGGTCGAAGTGAGAATCACAAAATAAGTGAGGGGAGGGGGGTGGACAAAACTGCAACAGGACGCAGCAGAAACGGGCAGCACAACGGCAGGAATAATCTATGGCATCAAGGGTGCCTAAGAAGGTGGTGCTGCGCCGTCTCCGTCCTGAGGCGGAGGAGGAGGTGGTGGCTAGACAGGCCGCTGAGCGGGTGTGGGTGTGGAAGTGGTAGCAGGCTGAGTGTGTGTGGAAGTGTGGGTGGGAACCTGCTGGGTGGGTGGGGGTACGCGGGGGAGACGCTCCAAGACCTGGGTAAGACAGTAGTGAATCTGAGGGATCAGGTCAAAGCGGCCAGCCATCGCAGAGACGGTGGAGGACAGGGTCCTAAGGTCGCCTCTGAGGCCACTCACCGCCCCCTCTAGAGCACGAATGCTCTGAAGTACAGTGTCGGGGGGAGGTGGTGCAGAGGGACGCACCGGTCGGGGCTGTGCAGGGCGTGGCTGGCGTACTCGGGTCGCGTATGTGACGGGCTCAGCGGGGAAGGAACGAAAGGTGCTGCGCTCGCAAATGTGGGCATGGCCTCAGTGTGAGGCCGGGGCACCGGCTGGTGAGAAGTGGAGGCAGCGGTAGCGAAAAAAGGGTGCAAAAGTGGCAGCGAGGCGGACAGAGAGGTCAGTGGCACAGAAGTGTGGACAGACGCCACGACACTCTCGGAAAATACAGCAGCAGTGGAGACAGAGGGCTCGCCGCACTCAACTACGGTCGGCGGGCGCTCGGGTGGGGCAAAAGAAACAGGCTCAGCAGACAGAGGGCCGGTGGGGGTGGTGACAGCCGTGGGAGTGGTGGAGGTGAGCTCAGCTAAGGTACTCCCGACACCGACAGAGGTGTGGACAGAGGTGTCAGGAGCAGCGGAAACATCAGGTGTAGGCTGAGGGGCCACAGGGTCAACAGGGGCGGTAGGCTCGGCAGGGGCGACAGGGTCTGCGGGGGCAGCGTGGGCCTGCTCGGCCTCCTCGGCCTCGAGCACGTAAGCAGCGGGGATGAGAACATCCATCGCAGGGAGCCAGTCAACGTGGGCTGGTGCAATCTGAGTCCGAGCTGGGCTCGAAAGAATCATGTAATCGGCACCGTAAGGGCCGTGCAACCAGACCCAGTGACGCTCACCGTGCGGACGAAGCATCTTCATCCGGGCCATAACATCGATCGACAAAGAAGTGGGGCCCGGGACTCGTCGCAGGTCGTCAGGGAAGTCCTCGCCGATCATAAGAGCAAGCAAGGTGATCAGGCCGCCGCAGCATATCGGTGAGCGAGCGCCTACCGATACAATGATGCGGTCCAAAAACCAAGCCGCGACATCAATCACGACGGCGGGGACCAGCTCATCGTCATCCCTAGATAGAGCTCTGGGACGTGTCATCGCGTAGAGCATGTAGAGCTCTGGCGTAGACATCGTGCCCGGCTCATATCTGGCCAAAAAGGTCGTCGCCATAAGGCGCTGAGCAATACGGAGGCAGGGATGGACAATGGCCGAGGCCTGGCCCTACTAGGGTCAAAGGCAGCGTGAAGACCCGTAATCCGGGCCCAGAAGGCACCGGCGTCGAAGGAAGGTGGGGGGATATGGGTGGGGTCGTAACCGCGATCGGCTCCGGGGACAGCGGGCCACGAGAAAAATGCTCTCATCATATCGAGAGTGACCTGGCACTCCCGGTCCATGAACCGAAACAAGCATCCCTCGTCGGTCCGGGCGATCGAACTCAGTACCTCAAGTGTCGGGCGGGTAAACGTGTCCGCCGACACCTGGAAGAAATCTCGCCAGCCCACGTTGTCGTACAACGTGAGCATCCCCTCTAGTACCCCCAGGCGTCCTAGGTCGGCAAGGTGTGCAAACCTGGAGGGTACGATCGAGCGCTGGGAGATACGCTCGAAGACGGCGCGGTGTGCGTCGTCTCGGAACGTAATCCCGAGCGGCCCGACCAGTGGAGTCGGAGGTGGTGGCTGTGGAGCGGCAGGGAGTGGCTGTGCGGGCTGTGTGGGCGCTGCAGGCTGTGCGGGGTGTGCGGGGCCTGCAGGCTGTGCTGGGTGGATGGGGTGTGTGGGAGAAGGCGGAGGAGAGTCCTCCAACTCGTGGGAGGGGCCGGCATCATCCGACCGCTTCCGCTTGGCGGAAGCTCTCTTCGACCGCGGCCGTGTCCGGGGCGGCATATCGGCCCCGAGCGCGCGCCGAAAAGTGTAAAAAGTGCGGCGTGTGCAAAAGAATGGAAGGAGTATACCCAAACACGCCGCGAGTGCAAGATAATGGAAGCATGCGAAGTCAGCGCCTCCGTGAAGCCCGAATCAGTCCCTAGAAGCTCCCCGGGGCTCCCCTGAGCTCCCAAAAACAACCTGCGCATGAAATGGAGATATCAGCGGGTAATATTCAAAACGTATGGGGCATTAGGGGTATAATAGATAGATATAGAAATCAATTTGGGTTTGGGGTTCGTTTAATACATGGATCCTCGAAAAACACACAAAAAGAGGGAAAAAAATAGGCGAAATAGGCGATACCGGAGGTGGCCGGAGACACGGCCGCCGCCGGCGACTCGGGCGAGGCGCGGCGGGTGCTCGGTCGGCGGTGGCTGGCCGAGCGGCGGCGCGACGGTGGTCGACCGGGCGAGTGAGGGCGCGAGCGAGCGAGGGTCAGGCGAGGGAGCTGCGGGGTCGCGGGTTTGGGAATTTTTTGCGTTTCGAAAAACGTGCCCCCCTCGGCCCCTTATATAATAAAAATTACGACTCGGCCGAGTGACTATGTCACTCGTCCGAGTGGGATCAATGGAAATATCCTCCTCGCTTACGCTTCGGCCGAGTGGCTTTGCCAGCCTCGGCCGAGTGGAGTAAGTCCATTCGGCCGAGTGGCCCAAGCTACTCGGCAAGACTCGCCCTAGGAGCGTATCCGTTTTACTCGGCCGAATGAAAATATATACTCGGCCGAGTAGCAGTTATACTGAAATCAGGAAAATAAACAGATAGTTGGGTACAGCAGACTTCCCTCGTTCGTGAGCGGCTCGGCCGGACGAACTTGTGTACTCGGCCGAGTGGCTAGTATACTTGGCCGAGTGAGCCTTGTGTTCTGCTGTTTGTCTTCGTTTGGGCTCTAAACTCCGTCTTTCTTCCTCCAGTCGATTTCATCTTACTCCTAAGCATCGAGCGTCTTCCTGGGGCGCTCCTCGTCGTCTCGTTCATCCTCCTCATGATGGATTTACCTATCTCCTCTCCTGTTAAGAAAAATAGGACCCGATATCACAAAATTTTTGGGCGAACGACTCAAAACACTAAAAATTTCTAAAAAAAAATAAAGAAAAAGTAAAAATAAAGCAATAACCGTCGGGTTGCCTCCCGACAAGCGCTCGTTTAAGGTCGTGAGCTCGACCCCCTATGATTTTCAATTAATGCGGGATGTTTGGTGCGTATGAGATGCACCCATCAAACTTTCCGGGGAGAACGCTTGGATTCGGAAGTTGCGGCGGCGTGTTCTCCCGCGGTGGTCTCTCGTCTCGAATAGTGTTGGGGGAGGCTCCCCCAAGCTAGCGTTTGCTCCGGTCAACGGCTTCACCGGTGACGCTGATTTTCGTAGCGGCGGAGCTTTCGTCGGAGACTTTTGTTTCGAGAGCTTGCAGAGCTCTCGAATCCTTGCGACATCAGCGTCACCTTCATCATTTTCAACGGAGAGGTCGGGGGAATCATCTATCTTCTCATCTTGGCCTAAATCCGGGCCTTCATCAAAACCCTCATCGAAAAGAGCGCCAATCGAGTGGGGGATCGCCTCTTCTATCACCTCATCAAGGAGGTCCGAAAGATCATCCGACCGTCCCTTAAGCAAATATATTCTATTGGTTTCGCCCGTCGGGACTCCCTCGGAATAGTGTTTGAGCCTTTGACCATTTACTTTGAATGTGGAACCGTCCTTGCTTTCCAACTCGAAAGCTCCTCCCGGTTGTATGTGCTTGATGGTGAAAGGTCCGGACCAACGTGACCTCAACTTACCGGGAAATAGTCGGAGCCGGGAATTATAGAGCAAGACCTTGTCTCCTACTTTGAAGTCCGTGACGGTTATGCGGGCATCGTGGAGAATATTGGTCCTTTCTTTGTAAATTCTTGAGCTTTCGTAGGCGTCTCTTCTTATCTCATCAAGCTCGTTGATGTCCAAGAGTCGCCTCACCGCCGCACTCTTGTAATCGTAATTAAAGGTTTTGATGGCCCAATATGCGCGGTGCTCCAACTCTACCGGTAAGTGGCAAGCTTTCCCATAAACGAGTCGGAACGGTGTTGTGCCTATGGGAGTGCGAAAGGCCGTGCGATATGCCCATAGAGCATCGTTTAGCTTCATTGACCAATCCTTTCTAGATCGATCCACCGTCTTTTCGAGAATTTGCTTAATTTCTCTATTTGAGACTTCCACTTGGCCGCTTGTCTGGGGGTGATATGCCATGCCAACTCTATGATTTACCCCGTACTTCTTTAGCATGGCTTCAAACTTGTTCTCTATGAAGTGGCTCCCCCGTCGCTTATCAAGGTACGAGGCACTCCGAAGCGCGGGAAGATATTTTGCTTGAAGAACTTGGAGACGACCCTTGCATCATTAGTAGGGGTGGCAATTGCTTCCACCCATTTGGAGACATAGTCAACGGCCAATATGATGTATTTGTTACCGTTGCTCGACAGAAATGGCCCCATGAAGTCTACTCCCCAACAATCAAAAAGCTCAATTTCTTGGATGGGCCTCATTGGCATCTCATTGCGCTTGGAGATATTCCCGGTCCGTTGGCATCTATCGCACCCCTTTACAAAGTCGTGGGTGTCTTTAAACATTGTCGGCCAAAAGAACCCGCTCTGCAAAATCTTAGCGGTAGTTTTAGAGGCGGCATGATGTCCTCCGCATGGTAGACCGTGGCAATGCAAGATGATGGATGTCGCCTCCTCTTTAGAAACACACCTCCGAATGACGCCATCCTTGCATATCTTGAAGAGGTATGGATCTTCCCAGAAATAGCTACGGACTTCATGAAGAAATCTCCTCTTTTGATGCGTGGGCATCCCATGCGGTTTAATTCCACAAGCCAAGTAGTTGACGAAGTCCGCGTACCAAGGGACCTCTCCGGTCCTTATGGCATATAGCCTCTCATCCACGAAAGTGTCGTCGATAGGCAAACTCACATCCTCCTTGTCGCAAATGAGCCTAGATAAATGATCCGCCACGACATTGTCCGTACCCTTCTTATCTCTGATCTCTAAGTCGAATTCTTGCAACAAGAGTATCCACCTAATCAACCGAGGTTTGGCCTCCTTCTTGTTTAAAAGATACTTCAATGCCGCATGGTCAGTGTGGACAATCACCTTGGAACCGAGGAGGTAGGAGCGAAACTTCTCTATGGAATAGACGACCGCTAGAAGCTCTTTCTCGGTAGTTGTGTAGTTTTTCTGCGCGTCATCCAATGTCTTGCTCGCATAGTATATCGCATGAAGCTTCTTATCTTTTCTTTGTCCCAACACCGCTCCAATGGCTTGGTCGCTAGCATCACACATTAGCTCAAAAGGAAGGCTCCAATCCGGCGGTTGTATAATGGGCGCGGAGACTAGTGCTTCCTTCAAGGTGTTGAAGGCTTGCAAGCATTCTCCTGAAAAAAACAAAAGGAATATCTTTAGCGAGCAAGGAAGTAAGCGGTCGGGCAATCGAGGCGAAATCCTTGATGAAGCGGCGGTAAAACCCCGCGTGACCAAGAAAGCCTCTAATGCCCTTGACATTAATAGGAGGAGGGAGTTTCTCGATTACCTCAATCTTTGCTTTATCTACCTCAATTCCCCTCGAAGAGACAAGATGTCCGAGAACTATACCTTCCGTGACCATGAAGTGACACTTCTCCCAATTGAGAGTGAGATTGTTTTGTTGGCAGCTTTTTAGGACTTTAGTAAGATTTTCCAAGTAAGAGTCAAACTCACTTCCATAAACCGAGAAATCATCCATAAAAACTTCCATAATATTTTCAATGTAATCGGAAAATATGGATGTCATACACCTTTGAAAGGTGGCGGGAGCATTACAAAGGCCAAACGGCATCCTACGGTAGGCATAGGTGCCATAGGGACAAGTGAAAGTTGTCTTCTCTTGGTCATCTTCGTGCAAATGGATTTGGAAGAATCCCGAATACCCATCCAGATAGCAAAAGTATTTATGTTTTGCAAGGCGTTCAAGCATTTGATCGATGAAGGGCAATGGGTAATGGTCCTTTCGGGTGGCTTTATTGAGTTTCCTATAGTCGATGCACATTCGCCATCCCGTGACGGTGCGCGTAGATATGGGCTCACCCTTTTCATTTTTTATTACTGTCATCCCCCCTTTCTTGGGGACGACGTGAACGGGGCTAACCCATCTACTGTCTGAGATAGGATAAATTATACCGGCTTCTAGCAATTTTAAGATTTCCTTTTTAACCACCTCCTTCATGTTCGGGTTTAACCGCCTTTGAGGCTCTATGGAGGTGGCGTCGGTATCCTCCAAATGGATCCTATGCGTGCAAAGCCTAGGGCTTATCCCTTTTAGATCGGAGATGGTGTACCCAAGGACATCTTTGTGGCTCCTAAGAACGTCTAGGAGTTTCTCAAGTTGGTCCGGCGTGAGGTGGGAGTTTACTATCACCGAGAAAGTTAATTTGTTACCCAAAAAGGCGTACCTTAGATTCGGAGGTAATTGTTTAAGTTCTACCTGAAGAGGAGCCGCTCCTTCTACTTCATCAGCTCGCATGAGTTTGGCTTCTTCCTTGTCATCCGGGTTTAGCTCATGTTCAGGTGGCACGCTCTCTTGTGACGAGTCAGACTCGCTACTTAGTGAGGACGAGGCATCGAAATAGGCGCTCTCCGATTCAGTGCTAGCATCGTCAAAGCCTTCACTCTGTTCTGGTTCGTGCCTGGAGTCAAGAAACACCTCAGACGATTCATAAAAGCAAGAGTGAGCGTCATAGAGTGCAACTCCCTGGATGTCGGTGTGCTCAAAGGATTCTTCGGGAGTATAGTGCTCTTCGACATTTGTTCTACCATCTTCGAAATATAATTTGTCGTCGATCACGTCAACTCTGACATCGCCTCCGATAGTCCCCTCCGGGGAGACCTGGTCCATCACAAAACTAGCAAACAGTTGTTCGTCGGGGTCCTTGATATCAATAGCGAAAGCTCCGGTAGCGTGGACCTCGTCGACAAGCTCCTTAAGGAGGTCTGTGAAGGAGTCATAGTCTTCCTGGCTGAGTTCTATTGTTGGCGTTGTATCCTCCATTCTTCCGGGTGGTCGATGACGAACACCGTCAAAATGCGTCCCCGGCAGCGGCGCCAAAAACTTGATCGCTCCGGGATGTAACCCAAAAGAACGGTTGTAGTTTTACCGCAAGCGCACGGTGTAGCAGCGAGCGGGTTATCGAACACAGGGAGGACGAATGACCGTGCTTGTTCCGATCAACCTGGCTATTTAAGAAGAGAGAAATTTGCCTTTGGCGATCCTGTCACAATCGTCAGACAAAGTACGGAAATATCAAATCAAATAAAGAACGTCTAGGGAATGGGGAATTCCCGCCACTCACCGTATTTCGTAAGAGCGTTTCATCGGTATCAAAATCGCTAGAATAAGATTTTGGATGAACTAGTTGCAACTGGATGTAGAACCAAGCTCACGCTCTCGCGCTGTTGCCGGTCTATAGCTATCCTAGGCTCGGGTCCAATCTCTTGCAAACCCCAGCCTAAGGAAGCTAGCATTAGGATCAACATCATCGTTCAATCGCGCACCGAGCCCAATCTCTTGCAAACTCGGTCCACGACCTAGTTTGGGATAGTTCCTACCCGTCCAATCTCTTGCAAACGAGTATTGGCACGGAATTGGAACCGGAAACCCTAGTATCGGTCCAATCTCTTGCAAACCGATACTACGGAAATTCGATTCCAACCCAATTCGGATTTCTAGGGTTTCCTATCGAATTGGGATCCAATCTCTTGCAAATCCCAATCGATGTGAATTCCTAGCCATCCGTAGTAAATTGATCCCAATCTAATCCCTAGTAGCAATTCTAGCAAAATTTCTACCAATTCATCACAATTATGAAATAGGGCTTGTAGGGTTCATCCCCACGCCCCAAGACGTGGCGACTACTCACAATTCATAGCAAGATCACAAAAATAATCAATGAAATAAGCAATAGAATTCATCACAATATTGAGATATGCAATAAAAATAGAATTTTTAGAGAAGAGAAAACACAAACCAATGGAGTTCTTCAATTAATCCAACAAAAATCCAATTTTGTCTCCTCTCCAATCACAAGAATAAAACTAAAAAGCTAATCTAAAAGCTGCAAAAAATCTAAGAGAGAGGCTCTCCAAACTAGGGTAAAAACAGGGGTTAAATAGCCCCCAAAATCGTCCAAAAACTGTGACCAAAATACCCCTGCACAGCCTGTTTTCCGCAATTTTCGCTACAGGCAGCGCGTCGCACTCGGCCGAGTGACAAAAGTCGCTCGGCCGAGTGAAAACCCTGTAATTTTCCAGTAAGTCTCGATCTTCAGGGGTGTTCACTTCGGGGGCTGGTCGGCCGAGTGAGTTGTCGTCACTCGGCCGATGGCTTCATGGTACTCGGGCGGACGGGATTATCCACTCGGCCGAGTGGGTCTTCTGAAGCTCAGGCAGCCGAAAAACAGTAACTTGGAGATTTTTGAAGGGCTTCGTCTGGGCGCCACTCGGGCGGACGGGGTCTCGTCACTCGGCCGATGTGGTCTCCGTCGCTCGGCCGAGTGCACGTATGAATCGTGTCTGCTCTGGTCGGCCGAGCGGTGTCTCGCTGGTCGGCCGAGTGACTCCTTCACTCGGCCGAGTGGGACACAAAACATGCCCAAATTGCTTATTTTGCCTCCTCGTCGCTCCTGCGACGCCCGTTCTTCTTCCGCTCCTCTCCAACAGCAAAATACCCCTCGGGGAGGTCGTCGGTGACCCTCCGGAGTAAGAGCATCTCGAGATCACTCCAAATCGCGCCAAATCACCTGAAATGCGACAAAAACAACAAATCGTGAAAAGCATCGCAATATCGACGATATATCGTGAAAAACATGATTTGGGCGATCTAAATGGCATGCAAACATGCGGGAAAAAGGTGTAAAATAAGGAGTGATCAGCAGGCCGGTGCTGATCAGCGGACGGCGAGACGTTAACTTCCTCAGCCTCCCCGCGGACCCTCTTGGAAGACTCCAACAAGGGGGTGGAGGGAGATGGCCCCTTCTTCCTTTTGGAACCCACAGCAGAGGTCACGATCCGCTGCTTCTTCCGGACCTCCAACACATGATCCCTCTTACGCGGGCCCGGATCCGGGGCCAGCACGTGAGGGCTAGCGGGAGAAGAATCGAGAGGGAATTCCACCTGCACCCAAAGAAGAAGTAAGGGGCCGAGAAGAGCCCGAGCAACCCCGAATGGCGAACGTTCGGAGAACTTACCCAAGGGCCACACAGTCTTGCGCAAGTTATAGCTGCTGAAGAGGACGTCGATCATCCGATCCCTCGAAGGAATCGCCAGCAGGGCCTTCGCCGTCTGCAGCTCGGCGGCAGTTGGGTCACCCAAATCAAGGATGACCGCGCCGACCGCTTCCCAACGAATCGGAAAAGGTACACTCGACGGGAAAACAACAAATACGTACTCCCCCTTCCAACGCTTCAGGGAGCTCTGCAACCCCAACACAAGGCTCATCTTCGGACGGGCGCTGATGTAAATCCACGCCCCCGACTGGTGATGACTCATGCGGTAGAACTGGGCGAAGAGGCGGAGGGAGGGCACCACTCCCTTCAGCATGCAGATGACGACAAACCTGACGAGGAGCCCGATGGCGTTGGGGCAGAATTGGCACAAGCCCACGTTGTAGGCTTGAAGGAACTCGATGATAAATGGGTGGAGCGGGAAACGGAGCCCGTAGCGGAAGCACTTCTTGTACACTCCAACCTCGTTGGGACCGGGAAGGCAGATCCGCTCGTCGGACCCGGGAGCACGAGCCGAATAAGGTGGAAGCAGGTAGGCGGAGCGCATACCCCCGATGGTGGTGGCACAGACCGACGAAGGCCACGCTAAGACCTCTGGAGGCACCCCTGAAAGCTCGCCCCCATGCCGACGAATCGCCGAAGGAGGACTACCCATCATGTTAGGAGTGACGTCACGCTCCGGCTGACCCGAACCAGTGGCAGAGGAAGACGACATGGGGCAGAGCTCGGGCAGGATCAAGATCAACACGAAGAAGAAGATGACGGGATGGCGGCACACAACCCGCACAGCTTCTCTACCAAAGACGACCCCGCGAACGGTGGGGATAAACCCGCAGTTACACGTGGCAGCATCAGGGGACCGACGGCGCTTCGGAACCCGCGTCTTGAAGGTATCGAACGGACCGACTCATAATGACGCCCAATTAATGAATCAGCTTCGACTGACGAGCCTGTCGAAATCGACGGAAGTCACATCGGCCGAGCCGAACCAGCCGAGGCCGATCGACCCGACCGATGGGGGCAATTGTTACGCCTATTTGGCCGAAGCCCGAAAGACACGAGCCCAGAAACCCGACTACCGATCAGAAGCCCATCTGCGAGATCGGGCCCGCCCGACGAGGCCCACTAGAGGGCCCCCGAACGTCAAATCGGCGCGACTCAGGAAGCGTGCGACTCACCCACGGATAACCGCCCCCACGAAATTCGCCGCCCCTTTTATGACCATTAAGGGGAGGTGCTGACACGGCGAGGGCGAGTGGCGAGTGGGGGGCGGATCGAGGGGGCGCGATTGGGGGCGGGCGAAGGACGTGGATGACGGACAGTCATGGCAAGAGGCCTATAAAAGGACTAGGAGGACGACTGAACAAAGGACCGCATCTCAGGTAACAAAACCTAAGGTACTCCATCAACGACCTAGTTCCCCCACTTCATCTCATTTCCCCCGCTCGCGCCGGAGGACGTCGTTCCGATCTCCTCTCGAGTCGAACCGTCCACGTCGAGCCTCCTCTTTCAGACTGTCATCTGACTTAGGCATCGGAGGGGATTTGGCCGGAACCAAGGTCCGGCCTCCCTGACGAGTGTTCTCGTCTGTTCAGGAAGACGTTAGATCCAAGTGCCGAAGCTTCCCTTCGACACCAGGCGAACGCCATCAAGCATCAGCCAAGGCATCGAGGCCACCCCTCGACGCCAGGAGAGACCGAGGCCGAGCACATCCATCCGAGCCGAGGCTTCCCCTCAGCTCCACGCCGGCCGAGCACATCCATCCGAGCCGAGGCTTCCCCTCAGCTCCACGCCGGCCGCGCATCAAGCGAGACGACCGAGTCTACCCCTCGTCGTCCGACCGACCGAGGCCGAGTGCACCCATCCGAGCCGAGGCTTCCCCTCAGCTCCGCGTCAGTCGCGCGTCAAGCCAAGGCGCCGAGGCTTCCCCTCGTCGTCCGACCGTCCGAGGCCGAGCACATCACACCGGGCCGAGGCTTCCTCTCAGCCCCCCCAGAGGCCGAGGATCCAGACCCGGCCCAGCTGACGTGCTCTGCGTCGACTACATCGCCGATTCGCGTCGCGTCTACACGCGCTCGATGCACCCAAGGTACCCTAATCGGCCCCTTGACCACGTTGACCAGGCAGTCCACGGTCAACGATGCTGTAATGAGAAAACACTCTGAAACAAGTCGGGTTAATTTTTTAACGTAAATGATCCAAAAGTGACTATTTAGGTTAACGTTAAACATTGAAGGGACTAAATTCAAATTACAAAGATTTAAGGGACTAATATCAAAATACACATAATTTCAGGGACTAATATGAAAAAAAAAACAACCCTTTAATGATTTATCGGCCTTCCCACCAACTAGAGACTGATTATAAGGATGCAAGCTAAAACCTTGCAAACTGCAGTACAACCTTCTTTCTAGTCCTATCAATTAGCAATACTCCCAACTCTCCTAGACCTTGATTGTCCAGATTGACTACATCTTCATATAATTCGTCTCGAGGCTATTTTTGTTCTCTATTCACATTTTCCCGCCAATTTTATCCATCTCAATACGTGATTAGAAAATCGAACATCAAATCAATGCGATTCACATCTTTTCTTACCTCGTCCGCAAGAATCTTGGAGCAATTGAAGCACACACATCTCATGATAGTGAGAACAGCCTTCAAGAATCCAATGTGGAACACGGGCTTGGCAAGCTCGAGATGCCCGAAATGCCCCGGGCATTCCGCCATGTTCCCCATGCAAGTCTCGCACCTCAACTTCCGGTCGATCGTCCCCATCTTCGGGTCGCTGAGCCCGCCGGCCTTGGGCTCCCCCGTCTCCGTCGTCTTCCCGTGCTTAATCTCCACAACCGACATTTGCATCTGCCCAAAGAACCATAAACAGAGTTCAGAAATGAGCTCGAGCTCGAGCTCGAGAACAAGAACCAAAACCCTAAGACCCCTCTCCCAGGGTTTGATCTGAGTTCGCTGCTTACGATCTCGTCGGGGCTGAGGATGCTAAATTGGACGGTACGGACCTTGGCCACCTCGGGCGGGGATGAGGGGAATCGCATTTCCATGGCTTAGGTTTTCTAGGATCTTGAGACGGTTTCAGGGTTTTAGATATATGAAGTTTTTGAGGAATTTTAGTTCGATTTTCACTCTTTTTCTTAAAGCTTGGCGGTTCATTTGGGTTCTTCTGGAGCGAGCGGGAGGAGAGAAGGAAAGAGAAGGCTCTCGATCGGAGGAGCAGAAAATTTGGCGGGGGTGCATTTATAGGCATGGAAAGTGGGCTGTCGGGTTAACGAATCGCATTTCGGAGCGCGGTGTCGGATGGAGGATCCGAGTTATCGTGTGCGGTTGGATTTGGGCGTTGGAGAGCACGCGGTGGATTTGAGAAAAGAGCACGGGATGGAGCATTCCAGGCGTTGACCGCTTTGAAGAGCTTTCCTCGTTTGGTCACAGCCATTGGATTGACGGGTGCAGCGGCCCTGAGAGATCTGAACACTTCTAGTGAATAATCGCACACCATTCTCAGGGCCGTTCTTTTGGCTGGAATAGAGGCAGAAATAGGAATATGGACACTATTTATCTACAGTGCAGCTCCATTCCCAGCTCTATTCCAGATTCGTGTTCTTTTGGGCATTTGCAAATTTGGGAATGCATGGTGACGTGGAGTCAAAAATTGCGGAACACGTGGCAATTTGTATTCCACCGAATTTGGGAGGAAAGCTTGGGAATGTATGGGAATAGAGGGGTAAGTGGGACACACTCTCTCATCTCTCTCTCTCTCCTCCAACTCACCACCTTTCCACTTTCTCATTCCAACTTTCCAATCCCAAAAGAACACAAGAATAGAAAGTGGACCACACTTTCTATTCAAAATCCCACTTTCCATACTCCATTCCACCCAAAAGAACGCAAAACTCAATTTTCTCTTTCCTTATAATACAAACTTTCTCCTATTCTCATTTCTCTATTCCAGCAAAAGAACAGGCCCGCATAGCCGCCGAAAAGGGCGCATGGTACAAATATGCGCGTTAACTTGTCGAGCATGTTATATCTATGATGGGGCCCACCCGGCTCTGACCCATGGCAGCCAGGACAGCCGTCCATGGCCCAAGGCCGGGGGCCCATTGAAATCATTAGTTTCAGAAAATCGGCGTCTTGATCTCTCGTTGACTCGACCGCTCGATCCCGAACATCCGCCGATCATCCTCCTTCTGATCGTTGTGGCTTCCCTCTTCGCTTGCTCAATCCTCCTACGGTTGCTCGCTCGCTCGCTCGTTGCAATCTCTCGATCGCTCGCTCTCGATCCTTCTCCAATCATACTCATTCCGATATTCATCGATCTCCTACATCGCGGCGCTATCCGAGCTTATTATCATGGCCAGAGGCAGACACCATCGATTTCTACCGGCCAATGACTGAGACGAAGCAGTGCCAAAAATAACTTCAAGCAATCAGCTTCTCTGTAGGGCGCTTCATTCTGCAAAGGCAGGTGCCAGAAATTCAATCCATGTTCTCCTAACTGAAAATTCAAGTTTTTAAAATGAAAATTGCTTTCTTTTATGCCTTAATATCTTGTTAAAATTGGATAGTATCAATCTGCTACTCTTGATGTATGGCATTTCGGCTTTTTATGTATTGCCAATCTAGTGTACGTTGAAATTCCCTAAAGAGGGTTGCCCTGGAGTCTGCACATCCCCAAAAATAGGTGATGTATGCAATTCTGGAACTAATGATTTCAGTATTAATCAAACAAAGGACCAACTTATCAAGCAAGCAACGGTATTTAAAGAGCCCCTAAAGAGATAGCAACCCCCAGGTTAGTATTTAAATTTTTTTTAAATAAATTACTTTTAAAGTGCCCAAATTATTAACTCTCTCTGGACCCCAATATCTTCAGGACCGGCCCTGGAGCTCAAGGCCAATTAAAAGACCATCTTGCCTTGAGCATCCGTAAGAAAGCACAAGCCTACCCAGACTTTGCCGATGCTCCAAGCCCATGCGGGAGGCCTGACGCTAAGGCTTGCACGAAGATGGACTAATCCACAGATCAGCCAGCTAAGATGTCTCATCAGTCAGAACCATCTTATCAGCTCTGTATTTACTAATTTATTACTGTTGCAAATATCATTAGGGCTTGTTCTTTTGTAGGAAAGTATAATGGAGAAAGTTGAGAAGTGTGGAATCAGATGAGAGAGAAATTGATGTGTAGTGTGTTCTTTTGTTGGAAAGTGGGGTTGGATTGTGGAGTTGGAAAGTTGAGGTGGGTCCCACTCCGTGTAGTGTGTTCTTTTGGTTGAAGAAAGTTGGAGGTGGAAAGTGGTGTGGGGCCCACCCAAATTTAATTTGTTCTTTTTATACCTAAACTAAAAACTAAAAACTAAATTAATTACTTAATATATTATCTAATTAATCTTAAAATAATTAATATGGTACTAAATTTCTAATCATGAGTGCATGGCGGGACCCAGCGTTTCAGTTCTCATCTCAAACATCCGCGTTTCATCTTGGAACCGAAAAAAAGAAAATGGGAGGCATTGCCTGCGATTGGTGGGTGGGCTTGGCGGGACCCATCGAGGAGAAGAAATCGCCTGTAATCCGCGCAATTTGCGGAAGAAACGGAAATGGGCTGAGAATCCCGCCTGACAACGCCACATAGGAAAAATTTCCTAAATCCCAGTTTACCCAAAAGAACACACTTTTATAAAGTTAGATTGGAATCCTAGCAACAGGAGATGAATAGTGCAAAATGGGAGAATTTGTGTCAACTATCTTGCAAAAGAACATGCCCTAAATACCCAACCACCGTCCATAACTAAGATATGTTGAATCTTCTAAGCTCAAATCCCTACACCTAATACCCGCACAGTTCAATCCATGAGTTAGTCTGTTCCCATATTACACTCGGGTAGCAGAATCATTGAGTCTATCCATTCAGCTCCAACATTTGTACAGTGCATCTCTTGATTTCGTCCATTCACCACTTACATTCCACTATGGGCATGTTCTTTTGCTGGAAAGTTGAAATGTGAAAGTTATGGAGTTGTGGAATCTGCGGAAAGAGAAAATGGAGTTTTGTGTTCTTTTGGGTGAAAAGTTATATGGAAAGTGGGGTTGGAAAGTAAAGTGTGGTCCACTCACCTTTCTTGTGTTCTTTTGGGTTTGGAAAGTTGGAATGAGAAAGTGGAAAGTTGGTGAGTTGGAGGAGAGAGATAGATATAGATAGGATAATGGGACCCACAAAATTGTGGAATCCACAACTTTCCCAACAAAATTGTTGGAATACAAACTTTTCCAAAACTGGTCAATTCAAGTGCCACGTAGGCAAACTTTCCCAATTGAACTTTCAAGCAAAAGAACAAGAAATGGGAAAGCTGGGTTGGAAAGCACATGAATAGTGCCAATCCCAACTTTCCCAACCCCTTTCCATGCAAAAGAACATGCCCTATATCTCGAGAAATGTCAGAGCGTCTCCTAATAAATCGGTTGCAATTACCTCGTGTCCATCCTTACCTCTGTTGACTTTTAGCATCGAAGTGGATTAGACCATGCTCCAACATGGGTCCCATAGTGTTTCAGAGTGTTTTCTCACTACAAAGCGTTGACCGTGGAGAACCCGGTCAACATGGTCAAGGGGCCCGCTTTGGGTCCCTCGGGGGCTTCGAATCGGTGCTGAAGGGGCGAGGGGTAGCCTCGGCCTTTGTTGAGACGCTCGGCCTCGGACAGGTGTGCTCGGCCTCGGCTGGAAGGGGGACGAGGGGTAGCCTCAGTCGCCCGGGTAGATGCACGGCCGACGGGTGGCGAGGTGAATCTCGGACCTGACTAAGACGCTCGGCCTCGGTAGGACGTGCTCGGCCACGGCAGGCTGACGGTGAAGGGAAGCCTCACTGTCCGGACGGACGAGTGGTCGGAGAGGGGCGAGGGGTAGCCTTGGCCCGTTGATCTGCTGTCCACCTGCGCAGACGAGAACGCTCGTCAGGGGGCCGGACCTTGGTTCCGGCCAAATCCCCTCCGATGCCTAAGTCAGATAGAGATCTGAGAAAGGAGGCCCGGCGGAGACGGTCCGACTCGTGAGGAGATCGTAACGGCGTCTCTCGGTGCGAGCGGGGGAGGAAGGAGATGAATTGGGGGAACCAAGTCGTTGATGGAGTACCTTAGGTTTTGTTACCTGAGATGCGGTCCCCTTCTTCGTCGTCTTCTTGGCCCTTTTATAGAGCTCCCGCTTGATTGCCTCCGGCCCACGTCCCACGCCCGCCATTGATCGTGCCCCATCAGTCCCCCCTCGCCACCGCTCTCTCCGCCATGCCAGCACCTCCCCATTATCGCCATTTAGTAGTCGCGCGTCCGGGGGAGTGGTTTTCGCAGGAGTGGGCGAGCGACCAACGGGTTATTGGGGCCGGGTCGGATCGACGTTCAAGAAGGTCCCTTGTAGGGCCTTTGTCGAATGGGCTTTGAGGACGCAGATGGGCTTTTGACCAGTAGTCGGGCTCTTGGGCTCGTGCTTTATGGGTCTCGGTCAAATAGGCGTAACAATTGCCCCCATCGGTCGGGTTGATCGGCCTCGGCCGGTTCGGCTCGGCCGATGTGACCTCTGCCGATTTTGACGAGCTCGCCAGTCGATGCCGACTCATTTATTAGTCGTCATCATGAGTTGGCCCGTTCGATATTTTTAAGGCGCGGGTCCCGAAGCGCCGTCGGCCTTCAGATGCTGCCACGTGTAGCGGCAAGCTTATCCCCGCCGCTCGCGGAGTCGCCTTAAGTTCGAGAAGCCGAAGGGTTCGTGAGCCGCCATTGGTGGGGTCGATCAGCCTCGGCTCGCTCAGATCACCCGTTGTGTCTCCTGGGATTCCGAGCGGCGCTTCAATCGAGGCGGGGCCATAAATGCAGGTCATGATGAGGCGGATCGATTGGACTTCGACTGGCGCCAATTTCGGAACGCCGCTGACTCTTCGAGCCTCGCCACGCGTTCTTGTCAGGCGCTTCGAATTCTCCCCTGGCATATAAGATCCCCAGTTGTGTTGATCTCCACTTCTCCTTTGCTCCTCCCGGTATTCAAAGCCTTCAGCAACTCGGAGTTCCCTGTCGCCTTCGCTTCTTTGCCTTCTCCAAACTGGTTGAAAATAGGTAATTCCTCTCTTGCTTTCATCTTATGGCTGCTCTTAGGATAGGTGGTTCTGGCCGGAGGACGAGGGGTCCTCCGGAGTCCGGGCGGGGCGAACCCCGGCTAGGGGAGTCAGGTTCCCCCGCCGGGAGTCGTTCTCTTCAAGATAAGGGGAAGGGGAAACTTTTTCCAGACTACGCCCGTGACGATGTTGCGTCGGCTGCCGTGCGGCTTAATGTGCCCCCGGTCGTCCTCCGCACTCAGTCGAGGACTCCTCCTTCGGTGGCCGCGGAGATCCGGGAAAGATATCTCTGCTTCCCATACGAGGTTCGAGTTCCATTTGTCGATGAGCGGATTTGCCTTCCGAGGAGCAATGAGGTCGGCGCCTACGTCGAGATGTTCCGCCTGGGTCTTCGCTTCCCGCTCCATCCTTTTTTCATCCAGGTCATGGAACATCTCACGGTGTCCCTGTGTCAGTTCACCCCGTGTTCGATCGCGGTACTGACGGGCTTCGTAACGCTCTGTTGCACCCGCGGTCTGGAGCCGTCTCTCCCCCTTCTTTTCCACTTTTATCAGATCCAGGTGGTCGGGCCGGGGTCATGGCTGCACCTCCGTGCCCGTTCAAGGAGGGAATGTCTGATAGGGCTTCCCCGTTGGTCGGGGGATTGGAGCTCGGATTATGTCTTTGTGGTCTTTTTGGGTGATGCCCAGATCCTGACAAGCTGGGGTGCGTCCGTCCAGCCTTGCTCACCGTTAGCCCTTTCCGACGCTGACCAGACAGCCGCCGCGACGCTGTCGGCTCTTCCTTTGGAATCGAAGTCCATCTGCTCTTTGTTGGACGATCTACTCCTGATGGCCATCTTGTGGTCCCCGGGTAGGTCGCTTTTTCTTCCTCGGACTGCCCTGTGACTTATCCTGATTTCGGTTTCCTTTGCAGGGATGGCAGGCCGCGAGTTTGTTCGTGACGTTGATGAGCTGATCCGTCGTGGAGCCGCTCGGAGCCGAGGCAGTACCTCCGGAAGGGCGCCTCGACGGACTGTTGAGGAGGAGGTGCGCCGAGCCGAGCCCTCTGTGGGCAAGGTAGTTGCCGTGCCTCCTGCCTCCTCTTCTGGCGATCCCCTCCCCGAGGGCGTAGTAAAAGCCGGATCCGCCCCACCAGCCCGAGTGGCAGGGGCTGATGGCGGGTCCGGTGTCGTCCCCCCCGCCCTCGGAGCGTCCCCTCCTGTCCTCGAGAGTGGAGATGGGGCAAGGCGGAAGCGCTCTCCTCCGGCGCTTGTGGAGCCTCACGGAGGGAAGAAGAGGAAGGAGGATGCGGAGTCCCCCAGCCCGGCCAGTTCTGTGCCTTCTGCCGACACCCCCGGGGGTCTTCAGGTGACTCTGACGACCACCCCCATCGCAGCGTCCTCGCCTCCGTCCCCGGGAATCCGAGCGCTATTGGCGAGCCATATGGCTTCCCTCGATGTTGCCCCCGGGAGTTCGGTGTTCGTCGACCGAGCCCTGGCCCAGCAGGTGGCCGAGAGCTCTGTCTTCCCCCGGGACCGCAGCACCCTCGAGAAGATTCCCGCCGACAAGGTGTCAGATTCTTTGGTCTGGGCCCTTCAACAGGTTCGGCCCTCTCGCAGTCCTTTCTTTCCCTTCACACCCTTCTTAGCTTATGTCCTGTTTTCCAGGGATCGACGCTTGCCGTGGAACTGCAGCGGCGAGCCATCCTCTTGAGGAAGCTGGAGGAGTCCACCATGAAGGCTCAGGAGCGGGCCGGGGCGGCCGAGGTGGCCATGATGGAGGCCCAGATGGAGTCTCGGCGTCTCACCCTCCGTGTGGCCGCGTTGGAGGGACAAGTGGGTGACCTCGAGGGAAAGCTGGAGGATGCCCATCAGTCGGCTGAGGAAGCGCCGGAGTCGTTCCGCCTAGAGAGGGAGGAGCTTCAGAGGGAACTGTCGGACCGGCGTCAGGTAATGCGGCTTGCGGAGGAGGTGGAGAAGGGCGTCGTCGAGACCCTGGGGAAGAAGATCTTCGAGGTTCTCAGGGAGGCCTTCGGTAAGTATGTAGACATCATCGCCCCCCGGATCGTCGAAGTCGTCCAGTCTTCCTTCCGGGAATGTGCGGAGCGTGTCCGGCAAGCCCCTCCGCCAGTCGAGTCCCCTCGCTCCGAGCAGGGCGAAGTGCCCGAGGATGTGTCCTCTCGAGCTCGGGCTCACTGAGCTGCCCCTCCCGGTTTTATCCTCAAATTTTTTAGCATCCGCTTCGCTTTGGGCCAGTCTACTTGAAATGGATCCCTGGCCCCCGCTATCTCCTTCGGCCCCGCGGTCAACAATTGCTGGTTGCATGGCCGTTAGCTTGGGTTACCTACTTTGGGTCTTTTGTCAACCAATCTTTCTTTGTCGGTGTCGCTCTAGCTTCTGTTGGTGATGAACTCTGTCATTCGTCGTGAGTAGATTGTTTGTGGGGTGTTCCCTTCACCTTGATCCCCTGTAAATAAGACGCATTTTTGTACTCTGGTTAACTATTATAAACGAAATCGACTTACTTGGATTTCTTGTGTACTTTGCGTTGTCGCCTTGTTCTTGGCTTGGGAATGGACGAAACTGGCGTTGGGGATTCTCCCCAGACTTATGGGCGCAGGGGTCGGTCAGCGAGGGCAGAGCTCCTCGGCTTAGGACCGGCCGGCGTCCGTGCCTGCTGGGGGAATTGCCCCCAGACTTATGAGCGCTGGTGTCGGTCGGCGAGGGCAAAGCTCCTCGGCTCAGGACCGGTCGGCGTTCGTGCCTGCTGGAGGAATCGCCCCCAGACTTGTGAGCTCTGGAGTCGGTCGGCGAGGGCAAAGCTCCTCGGCTTAGGACCGGTCGGCGTCCGCGTCTGCTGGGGGAATTGCCCCCAGACTTATAAGCGATGGAGTCGGTCGGCGGGGGCCAAGCTCCTCGGCTTAGGACCGGTCGGCGTTCGTGCCTGCTGGAGTTGCCCCCAGACTTATGAGCACTGGAGTCGGTCGGCGAGGGCAAAGCTCCTTGGCTTAGGACCGGTCGGCGTCCGCGTCTGCTGGGGGAATTGCCCCCAGACTTATGAGCGATGGAGTCGGTTCGGCGAGGGCCAAGCTCCTCGGCTTAGGACCGGTCGGCGTTCGTGCCTGCTGGAATTGCCCCCGGACTTATGAGTGCCGGAGATGGTCGGTGAGGGCAAAGCTCCTCTTCCTCCTCCAGTGAGGCGGTGGTCCTCGGCCTTTTGCGTTATTGGTGACATGTCAACTCCGTCGGGATTTTAAATAAAGACAACAAAAGGAGTGCGTTTGTACTCTCAAGAGTCCTGTCGGACCGGTACATTTGGAGGAAATGGAAAAAAGGAAATGAAGCTAGACAGAGGGATGTAAAACTAGATAACTCCCTCATACTAGGCTGCCACCGGGGGGAGAGTCGTTGCCTGCTCACTCTATGATGCGGAGGGGGCCTTGGATGGTGTTGATCTTCTTCCCCTTGTCTGGCTGCGTGGAGGTCCCTTCTCCGTGGGCCGGCTCGTCGGCCTGATTCCTGGCGTGCCCTCGGCTCATCAGCTTCTCAATGTCCTTCTTCAAATGCCAGTAATCTTCCGTGTCATGACCATCGTCCTTATGGTACTTACAGTACTTCTCCCTGTTCTTCCCGCCTCTTTTAGCCTTCGGTGGGGGGCGATCAGCTCGCTCTTCCTTCTGTACTTAGGCGAGAATGGCGTCTGGGGTGGTGTCCCTCGCGCTTTCTCCCCGCTGCCTGTTCCTCTGCCCCTTCTCGGTCCGGTACCCTTCGGGGCTAGCTCGTCCGCCGTCGCCACGCTTGGTCCCTCGAGCGGTTTTTCCTGCATCCTCGGCCAAGGCCTCCTCGGTCAGCATGAAGCGTTCGGCCCTTGCCATGATCCCGGGGAGGTCCTTTGGGGGGTCGTTGTGTAGGGACTTCTTGAGGCCCCTGTGACGAAGCCCTTTCTTAAGAGCCGTCTGGACCACCAGGTTGGGTGGGTTGTTCACGTTTAGCCTTTCCGCATTGAAGCGGCGCATGAACTGTCGGAGTGGATCGGCCGGGCCTTGCACTATGTTGAACAGATGTTCGACACCAGGTTTGATCAGCCTCCCCGCCATGAACTGTTTGCAGAACAACTGGGCGAGTTGCTCGAAACTGTCGATGGAGCGGCCGGGCAGGCTGTGGTACCAGATCCTCGCCGCTCCCCTGAGAGTAGAATAGAAGCCCCGGCAAAGCAGGTCATCGTCAGCTCCCTGGAAGGCCATGTCCCCCTCGTAGTCCATCACGTGGTGTGCCGGGTCTCCTATTCCATCGTACTTTCCCAGCACCGGGATCCGGAATCGGGAGGGGACCCGTGCGTCGGTTATTCTCCGTGACAAGGGGCACCGGTTTCCGTGGATGCCTCCGGGGATGCGGTACTCGCCTGCCTCTGGATCGACCGGGGGTGGAGGTAACACCGGCGCCAGCGGGGCTGGCTCCGCAGCCTTCGCCACGCTGGGGGCCGGGCTGTCCCGACGTTCCCGACTCCTCCTGCGGGAGCTCCTGCTCCACCGCGATCGGTCTCTCGAGTGGTGTCGTTCGCTTCTCCTGCGGCGGGACGACCGCGATCGACGAGACGATGCCGTCCTCGATTCACCGTCCGTCCCTTCGGTCTCTCTTCGGCTCCTTTCACGATAGGGTGAGGAGGCGCGTGACCTCGCCTGACGAGAGCCGGACAGCGTGAACCGACGCTCCGTGTTCGGTTTCCGGGTCCCGTGGTCGTCGACCACGGCGGACCGCAAGTGTGGGGGACCCCCCGCCCATCGATGGCTGTCGTCCAACGTGCCTCCGTTGGGTGGCGCAGGGCCGACGAGCTGCTGCACCGTCACGACCAACGTCTGGAGGCTCGCGTTGGTCTCCTGAGCCAGGGCGCGGAGCTGTCCCTGCGTGGCCAGTTCTGAGCCGCCGGTTTCTTCGGTGGAGAGGGCGGGGTGGCCGCTGACGGGCGTGTCCTCGGGATTGCCGTTCGTTGTGCCATTCCCCTCATCCGGGATGGGGGGCATGCGCTTCCTTCCATTGCTGGCTCGTGCCATTGTTGGTGTGGTTTGCTTCTTCGTGGGACGGTCTTTCGTTCCCACAGACGGCGCCAGATGTTTCAGAGTGTTTTCTCACTACAAAGCGTTGACTGTGGAGAACCCGATCAACGTGGTCAAGGGGCCCGCTTTGGGTCCCTCGGGGGCTTCGAATCGGTGCTGAAGGGGCGAGGGGTAGCCTCGGCCTTTGTTGAGACGCTCGGCCTCGGACAGGTGTGCTCGGCCTCGGCTGGAAGGGGGACGAGGGGTAGCCTCAGTCGCCCGGGTAGATGCACGGCCGACGGGTGGCGAGGTGAATCTCGGACCTGACTAAGACGCTCGGCCTCGGTAGGACGTGCTCGGCCACGGTAGGCTGACGGTGAGGGGAAGCCTCACTGTCCGGACGGACGAGTGGTCGGAGAGGGGCGAGGGGTAGCCTCGGCCCGTTGATCTGCTGTCCACCTGCGCAGACGAGAACGCTCGTCAGGGGGCCGGACCTTGGTTTCGGCCAAATCCCCTCCGATGCCTAAGTCAGATAGAGATCTGAGAAAGGAGGCCTGGCGGAGACGGTCTGACTCGTGAGGAGATCGTAACGGCGTCTCTCGGCGCGAGCGGGGGAGGAAGGAGATGAATTGGGGGAACCAGGTCGTTGATGGAGTACCTTAGGTTTTGTTACCTGAGATGCGGTCCCCTTCTTCGTCATCTTCCTGGCCCTTTTATAGAGCTCCCGCTTGATTGCCTCCGGCCCACGTCCCACGCCCGCCATTGATCGTGCCCCATCAGTCCCCCCTCGCCGCCGCTCTCTCCGCCATGCCAGCACCTCCCCATTATCGCCATTTAGTAGTCGCGCGTCCGGGGGAGTGGTTTTCGCAGGAGTGGGCGAGCGACCAACGGGTTATTGGGGCCGGGTCGGATCGACGTTCGAGAAGGTCCCTTGTAGGGCCTTTGTCGAATGGGCTTTGAGGACGCAGATGGGCTTTTGACCAGTAGTCGGGCTCTTGGGCTCGTGCTTTATGGGTCTCGGTCAAATAGGCGTAACACATAGCTTCTTGTTATGATCAAGTCGGCAGTTATAGATCGGCCAAAGAATGAATACCCACCCACACTAGTCCTGGTCAGTGTGATCGCTTCGTCTCCAATCTTATACCAATCATCTTCTCCAAGTGTCACGCCCGGTTCCCCAGAATACCCGATGCTTAAATTAATTTTTTTTCCAAGTATTCTGAAGAGTGAGGGTGATGAGAGAGGAAAAGAACGAGATAGGAGAAACTGAACAAGCAGGCCACTGCGCACATGCTGGGATAGTACAAGTAAAGCATCACAATAACATCAGAACGATCTCATGAATACCTAGATCAACAACAACATAATATATATATATAACAACTTCAATTTATGTACATAACCCAGGTACACCACTACATATACACCATCATTCTCCACCTCCCAAGACATCCATATCTCACCACCAGACAGCTCACATCCAGTGCTACTCCTGAACCCTGCTCCAAATCACCTCCAACCTAGCTAACCCTGCTACCTGAAAAATGGGGAGGAGCACGTCAATGCGTTTCCCCAGTAGGAACCAACTTGGGCTTGGAACTCCGTTTTAGGGTTATCAGATCACAAGGCAAGCAAGAGAAGTAGATCATGAATCTAAGTGATATAGTGAAAATTAAATAGATAATCAAAGGAATCATACATGCGGTCCATGTCGAGTTACTGCAAGAAAAGGGTTAGCACAAATAATAATAATAATAATAACACAAGTATTTAAGCAACCAATATAAAATAAGTACAAGTGCCAGAGACATGCCACAGAGTCACTAGGAACTGGCAAGAGAAAGGGAAAGTGCTGCCAGCAGAAGGAGTAACATGTCAAATTCTTATCTTATTATTTTATAATTAAATTAATTGGGAACTTGGGTAAACTGTGTGATACCAGGACCTGGACTTCACCCCAAATGTGGGGTGAACATAGCACACGACGTAGTTGACACGGGCACTGTACGCCGGGCCTCTCAGCTCCCCCGTCCCTGGCAGGAGTGAGGCTCTACAACCCCCTGACACCTCCACTCACGGTAAAGGCGAGTGGGTATGAAAATCCCCTCCACTCCCGGTAAAGGCGAGTGGGTGTAAACTCCACACATCACATAATCATCTCCCAACTTCACAGTCCAGGCCTCATATCCACAATTTACTCAAATCCTACCTAACACCCGGGCTTTGCTAACTAACCCTCATTGGAGAGGATTGAGATTTATTCAATCTTATAAGTTAACAGCATAAGTGACACATTAGGGGTCTTGATGGCATGGGTATGCACATATCACCTCATCTGCCCATCATCAGACATAAGGTCATGCACTCACGTAACATGCCCTCTATCACAACACATCATCCGCTCACAATTTCAATGTATCCATGCCATTCAAGCCACTAACTTCACCAATCATCACCGTGGCGCAAGGCCAACACTAACATATACAGGTTACTCAAATTTTTAGATATTGCCTTCGTTAAGGCATTTCATCGAACACACGGCGGGCGTCATTCATATCGGAGCAACACAATAACATTTGCATGTGCCAAGGACATGAATATTCATTTCATCATACAACCATATTAAGCAAGAATAATGATGGCCAATTAACCACATTTAACGAATAAGAATAGCACTTAGTGTATTCAGCTTGCTGAAATTGCAAGAACAATCATAAAGATCAACATATTTCATCCATTTTTCTTGGGCATTTAACAAAACTTTATAAATGAAAGTTGACGATATAGAAGTTATGGATCTACAGATAAAATTTCATGCAAACATATGAACTATATGATTTATGGTGAATTAATTAGTGAAGTGTGTCAATTCTGTTTTTCAGACAGATTCTCGGGCCTGTATTGAAAGCCGATTTTGGGCATGTTAGATGCCGAAATTCGACATATAAGCACGCTGGTGAATTTTTATAAAATCTTGTTAACTTTTCAACAAGACCAAGAACACAAAATTCCATTATGTGTGCAGGTCTCTAGGCCAATGTTACTAAATAGTGTCAACACTGAAAATCAAACAGACATGTTGTGAAGATGGATTTATTTCTCCTAATTTCTGAATTGAAACTATATCAAAAGTTATATGATTTTGGGGTAGAACTTCAAGATATACAAGCTCATATTTTTTTTCGAAACCCAATTTGAGCTACAGTAATCATAATCAAGGTAAAATCAGACATCAAAAATTTTGAATTTTAAAAGAAGATGACTTTGCTAGGAATTTCAAAGGGGAAGTTGTGAAATTGGGCAATAACATGTAAAAATTGACTATCTTCAACACATATTACATAAAACATGCTATTCAAAAATGGGCAAAAATTAAATTGATTGGAATTCCAACTCCAAGAGATTCCTACCTCAAATTTGGTTTTTCCTCTCTTTCTTCTCTTCTTTCTTCTCGATCTTCTTCTATCTTGAAACAATCTTGCAACCCTTGTAATTAGAGATAGAAATTAGGGTTTTTGAGTTGAAGAAGGAGGAGAAATAGGAGCTAGGGTGGCCGGCCCTATTTGGGGAAGAAAAAGGAAGAAAGATGAAAAGAGAAGAGAAAAGAGAAGTAAAGAAGAATGGAGAACTTTCTCCAAAAATATCCTACACTAGAACCTCCTTTAAGATAAGCATGCACATTGTGAAATGACCAAAATACCCCTCCATATTCTAGGTATTTACATGTTTGCCATTACTTTACGTACACACCATTCTAGGATGTACGCACAGCAGTTTTTACCCAAATGACCATTTTGTCACTCGCCTTTCTAAAAATTTACGGGGGTTGCCATTGACCCTAACCCCTTTCACACTTGCATGGCTCTTCCTACACACATCCACGCTCATCCATGCATGCGCACATGCATTACACATGCACGTCTAACACATCACTGTTGTTTTGCACCAACGACGTCCTTCACACTTCTCCTGCGCTCAATCTCTCTTTCTCGTCTCTTAGCCAAGCATTGCAGCCTAATCCCCATTATACTACATTACATACATCTATATCTACGTTCATTTCATGCCTACGTATGCACCGTAGGTAAAAATACCTCGTGTGTTCAGTAGAATACACGTATAGTGCTAAATAGGGCATGACATCAAGTGTGGATTCAGACACTGGTTATTTTGCACCAACGACATCCTTCACACTTCACCCGCGCTCAATCTCTCTTTCTCGTTTCTTAGCAAAGCATTGCAGCCTAATCCCCCTTATACTACATTACATACATCTATATCTACGTTCATTTCATGCCTACGTATGCACCGTAGGTAAAAATACCACGTGTGTTCAGTAGAATACACGTATAGTGCTAAATAGGTCATGACACCAAGTGTGGATTCAGACACTGGTTGACAGACCATCCCTCTCTTCATCTTCAACTTCTATAACCCGATCGTTCTAAGGTGAGCAAACACCAGAATAATTGCTGACATGTGTGGTAACAAGTCAGCAATCACATCATTCACACCCATATTGGTTATGGCTTGTGCCAACGGAAAGGGAGCCGAGAGGTCTGTCAAGGTGGGGCAGAGTCCTTTGAACCAAATCCCCTCGGTTCTAATCCAAGGCAAATGATGCATGATCTAACTCTTGTTGCTTATGGCATGTTCTTTTGTTTGGAAAGCAGTGGAAAGTTATCCAAATTTTACTGTTCAAACCTTGTAGCTCTCTTTCCCATCCAATTTTCTCTCGTTTTGTTCTTTTGCGAAAATGGCAAGGGGTTTGGAAAGCTGATGTGGATAGGTGTTTTGGGATTCTGACGGCCAATTTGTTTTCCCTGTGAAGCAAGAGGAATACATTGGACTCATATATGCATGTGGGTCCCACAGTCTTATGTTCACCTCCCATATTCTCACCAAATAAATGAGATGACTTGGATTTATTTTACAAATTAAAATTTTGAGGGTAACCTTATCCCTATACTCACCTAATAACACCACACTCCACAATCCCACTTTCTCAATCCAACTTTCTTCAACCAAAAGAACACACTACTCGGAGTGGACTCCACCTCAACTTTCCAACTCCACAATCCAACCCTACTTTCCAACAAAAGAACACACTGTACCAAATTTCTCTCTCATCAAATTTCACACTTCTCAACTTTTCCAAATTATACTTTCCTACAAAATAACAAGCCCTTAAGGTCAATTTCGGATGTTCAGTGCAAAAACCAATAGCAACATTCAAGTCCTCATGGCCGCCATCTAGAGGCTGGTGGAGCCATAGCTAATCCCATCAACCATTCACATTGTTCCTCTCGTTTCCCATTAAGGCTATCATGACCAAACCCCGTGACTCCCGAAGATAGGGCTCAGATTAGACTTCCTCCACTTCAAAATATCATGGTAAGGTAGTGTATGTCCTTAGTCCTAACTGTTGCGGGGTAAGATCCGCGTACAATGAATTTGTTTAGAGGGGAACCAATGGCACGGTGGTTACAAGTGGGACGAGGATTGCGTAGGATGTTTTCCAAGTTATGAGTGGGGTGATGAGGCTAGGCGTTCTATGAGGGTCGATCTCTGGATCAATCCTACGAGTATGCCGCTTGTTCACCGCACACCTTGAATTGAACGCCGATTGCTCGCTGCCAGGACGAGCTCACCTGCGCATGGAGCAGCTCGTCAGAAAGGCCGGGTTGGGTTCCAACCCTTAGCCTCTCCGATGCTTAAGTTAGAATTGGGGCTTAGAAACGGAGGCTAGACACGTAGGTCGGACTAAAGTGAGTCGACCTTGCGTGGCGAGCTATAGTGGAAGAACAAAGATGTGGAAGACCTTTGATCTTGTGTGTGAGTAATGAGTATGAGAATCGGTTATCCAATTCCTATCTCGCAGGAGATCGACGTTTATTTATAGCTGAGAAAGGCGGTTAGGTAGGGCTGACCAGTCATGCTCAGCTGGCGTGTCAGACAAGGGAAGCGTTGGCCGAGGATGTCAGATCTATGCAGCCATACCTTTGTCAGACGGCATAACAGCCTAGGGTGCTTTGTCAAAGTGTCAAAGCCGAAAGCACCAAACGGTCAGACGACGCAGCGGCCAGGGGGTGCTTTATCAGGTTGATGAGCGACGGAAGTGTCAGTTGCTTTCTCATACAAGGACGTTTGTCGCGTTCGATGGGTCAAAGGATCGTCGAGGTGCGTCCGAGGAGTTGGGCTGCATATGGGTCATTGGGTCGATCTTGTGGGCGACGGGCGTGCTTATTGTGCGCCTGGCGAGCTTGGAGGGAAGCGCTCGATCAAAGGGCGAGGTGCGAGGTGAAATGCGTCCTTCCGCTAGTCCAGGCAGACGTCAGGGATGGGCGGCAAGGGGACTAAAGGGAGGAGCGAGCGGCCAGAAGGCGAGGTTGGGGCAAAGGACGCCCTTCCACTAGTTGAGGCAGACATCGCGGAGTAGGGGCAAGCTTATTGTGCGACTAGCAAGCTTGGATGGAAGGTCGGAGTATCACAATCTTTAGATCGCAGCAATTGCCCCAACATTTAGTGTAGACTATCTTCAGCTAGAGGAGACACTGAATGTTGAGCAGATACGTCAGCAAAATTTAGAGAATCGCTTCGTACCTTCTGCTTGGTAGCAAGCTTCGTAATCCCGAGCGACCTATCGGGGGCTCAGCTCGTAAGCTGGCCCCGAAATCTGAGGAAGGTGAAGGAGTGAATCGTAGCTCGGCCTCAGCCCTTCAAATCCTACCAAGGGTGTAGCTCGTAAGCTTGCCCCGGAGTTTGAGTATGGCGAGGTAACGCATCTCTAGTGATCGTGTCGATCATGATCTAGGTTTTCTCATGTCACAAAAACACAAGTGCGTAAGTCGAAATATATTGACATATGTCGAAGATGGAGTGAAAACCTGTCGGGGTGGGGCACAGTCCGTAAACATGCACCAGACACATGGGCAGACTATCGGTAGCATAGCTCGGAATCCTGCTGCGAACCTCCTTAGGATGGGGGACACCTCGGAGGCAATCCCCAACCCCTCGGGGCTCTTGGCGACCTATCGGGGTACAGCTCAGAAGCCTGTCCCGGACTTCTTTCAGGTGGGGGACGCTCTGGAGGCGATCCCTGACCCTTATGGCTCTATGGAGACCTATCGGAGGCGCAGCTCTGTTGCCCACCCTGGGTCTCTGAGAGGGGAGGATCGAGTTACACAGCCCGACCCCAAGCCCTTGGCGACCTTTCAGGGGTGTGGCTCGAAAGCCTGCCCTGGATCTTTGCCGCGAGGTAGCTCGCTCTCTTCTCCGGTTTGGGTAGCGAGGCCGCGACCTGTCCCGGAGGGCTTCGAGAGGGTGTGCGTAGGTCAGGGACCTTCCAGCACCCCTGGGGGTCCTATGCCACTGGCACATTTCGGGGGAGCATGGGGCATGCCCCGGATCTTTGGTAGGGAAGGGTCGGGGTGCGTAGTTCGTCTCCGGCCCTTGGAGACCTTTCGGCCTGATCTTGACCTATGATTTCTCGCACACATGAGAAAACTCGAAGAGTGTAAGTCAAAATGTAACGACATAGGTCAGAGATAGGATAAAACCTGGTTGGGTGGGGGTGCAGTACGAAAAATTGCCCCAGACCCATGGGCGACCCGTCGAGGAAGGATGACCTTTGCCGAGGACAATCTTCACCTGAGGGCGCACTCTCGGGGACGTAGTTTCGGTGCCCGCCCTGGGTCTCTGAGAGGGAAGGATCGAGTTACGCAGCTTGACCCAAGCCCTTGGCGACCTTTCAGGGGCGCAGCTCGGAAGCCTGTCCCAGTTCTTTGCTGCGAGGTAGCTCGCTCTCTTCTCTGGTCTGGGTAGCAAGGTCCGACCTGATACAGGTAGCGAGGCCCCGACCTATCCCGGAGGGCTTTGAGAGGGTGTGCGTGTGGGTCGTGGACCTTCCAGCACCCCTGGGGGGGTTCTATGCCCCTGGTGCCTTTCGGGGGCTCAACACAGGGCCTGTCCCGGATCTTTGGTAGGGAAGGGTCGAGGTGCCCATCTCCGGCCCTGGGAGACTGTAACGGCCTGTTTTCATCAACAAAACTATTTACGCATTTAACCTATTTTTAATTTTTTAAAAACTATTTTATAATGGTTCGTCAGAAGTTTTAAGATTTCAAAATTTTCTTATAAAAATATTTTGAAGTATCAGACTAGTTATGAAGTATTTTAGTAAGTTCGGAGTTTATCAAATACCTCTAAATAATCTGATAAAAATTCAGTTTCAATTATTACTGTTTTGGCTTAACGAATTTATTTTCTATACAAACATCCTCAAAATGTTTTCAAACTTCTGTGGTATCATTCTATGATCATTTAGGGCTTTCCACATTAATTTTGTAATTTTCTGAAGTCAAATCAATAGAGAACCTACAAACCCGCTTCATAAACATTTTGGCCTAAAACTAGTATTTTCGTAGCTCAAACCCTAAAACGGATCTCATATTCACGATCCTCGTGACGATACGATCCCGTGGGTATGTTTTCGTAATTTTTCGGATCCATTTACTAGTAGGGGCAAAATCGTAATTTCGTTACAAGTTTTACTATTACCGTCACTAATTATTTTAGCTAATTACTAATTACCTTAACCTAATTAACTATTACATTACCTTAACCATGTCTAAAACATGGGTGGAGACACGTTTAGACATTTCCTAACTTTAATCAAAAGCTAACCTACCCTAATTAATGCTATTTAACTAACTAAAGTTTTATTTAATGCTAAATATGGGTTCATGAACCCAATTCCCTATAAATACCCCATTAAATCCCCAAGTTAATAATTAAGTTAAATTAATTAAAATCCCTCATAGCTTACCCCTCGCAAAATCATTCATACCCAGGCTGAACCAATCCCCTTTCTCGTTCGAAATACCCACAACTCACGCAAAACCTCATCCCCCTCAACTTATGCACCCGAACTCAACCCACGCACAGCGGTTCCCTTTCTCTCTCTCTTTCATTCGACGGCAAAGCTCGAAGCTCCGACCACCCGCTCCGATCAGCCTCACCATATGCTCAGCCTTCGCCCAGGCGTCGCCACAGCGACCCCAGCTCCCTCTGTCTCCGCCGTCGTGAACACCCCTCCCCGGCTCTCGCTCTCCCCGCGTCTCTCTCTCACCACCTTGCCATTGCCACCACCGTCGTGAGCTCCCGCCACCAATGCCACCGTCGATCCCGCCAGTAACACTCCAGGCCGCTCCCTAAGCCATCGCCGTCGCGTCTCGAGTCGCCGGTGCTCCACCTCCGATGTCGAAGCCAAGATCATCGACCCCACTCTAAGCTCCACCAGAGCACTCGCCGTCGCAGCAGCCGCCACTGCTGCCTCGCCATCGACCCCACGCCACTGCCGCTGACCGCTGTCGACCTCCGCCTTGACGACGTCCGCCGCACCAAGCCCCGCCAGCGAAAGCCCCCGCTGTCGATGTGAAGATGGAGGCGAGGTGATTTTCGAGCGTATTTAAGTAAATACGAATACGTATTTTCGTATAATACGTATTTTAATAATTAGTAAATGGGTTTAATAGTTTTAAATACATAATTAAAAATATAAGTCTCAGAAAAATGTGAGACCAGTTCCAGAAAATCAGAAATGACATTCTGGATCCAATGGCGCTAGTTTCATCTCAATCAGACGCTTAGTTTTTCCAGAATTAATTTTTAAGCCTAAAATTTAAATATGTTATTCTCGTTCAAAAATCAGTAACTTGTTATTTTCACATAAACTGATACGTGATAAAAGTATATGTTATAGTGCTCTTTAGATGGTCATTTTGATAACTCACTTGAAACTTTCCGATACAGACTGCATCTAGAATAAATTATTGAATAATTACGTTACTTAATTAAAAATTAGTTTTTAAATCTATTTTGAGATTTTAAAAATTATAAAAATTACTATAAGCTTTTGAAAATATTTCATCTTGCAGTAAAATTATTTTCGTCATATCTAGCCTATATAAAAAATTAGAACACTTGTCGACACAGTTTCAATCAATTTTAAAAATCAAAACAATCAAATTAAATAGATAGAAATATGGTAGCCAGTAACTAATGATTTCTTCTGTTTGCAGGTACCAATTCTCGTCTTACTACGACGATCTCGATAATGTAAGTCACTTTAGAAATTTAGCTAGTGTACTCATATGAACTTAGGACATGACATCTAGTCTTAGAACAGTTATTGACCTGAATAGATAACTAGAGACCTAACTAAATAGGAAACGAATCAGCCGCAGAGCAACTTTGACTTGAACGTACGACATCGCTAACTTTCAACTTAGATGGTTGTAGTACACGACCATTTACTTGGGTAAACTGTGTACTAATTGAAAACCGCATGCTCGAAGCATGGATCAGTATCATAATTTTTGGACTTCAAAGCATTACTTAGGACTGACATTCTCTGTTGAGGTTTCTGCCTTGACTTTTCAGCAAGTAAATACCATATATATGTATTTGTTGTATATATTGTTGTACACATTGTTGGATGTATGAAATGATGGGCCTATAAGGCCATACGGATACGGATATGGATACAGACATGGATACAGATACAGTTATAAATGTGTAATGTGATACAACACGGGTTATGGGGTAGTCATGAGCTACGAAGTGTGCAGGAGCGACCGGGTATACCCTTATTTGGTAAGCTGTACCATCACCCTGCAGGGGATGTTAGGTAGATATTCCACGGGTTGCTCTGTAGGATGGGTGTACTTATGGTTGCATATCGTGCACTCGAGATAAGACTATTGCACTAGCTTGATTGATACCATTGTTGGATTATGATAATACACGGGATACCGCGTAGTCTTGAGCTACGAAGTGTGCAGGAGTGACCGGGTCTACCCTTATTTGGTAAGATGTACCATCACTTTGCAGGGGATGGTAGGTAGATATTCCACAGGTTGCTCCATGGGATGGGTGCACTTCTGGTTGCATATCGTGCACTCGAGCTAAGGCTGTTGCACTAGTTTGTGTAGGATCCTGTCCAAAACAGAGTTAGGATCGATAATATGAAGTTTAGACTTACGCTTGCGTATGCGGCACGGTAGTCTACGAACTTCGCCTTCGGATTCGCCACGACGGATCGAGTCTTCTCACGAACGGAGTAAGGCTACTAATCCACAATCTAAATCTCTACTTTAGATTAAGAACTTGGATAAGAGGGAGAGAAAGGATTTCTGTAGAGCTTCGCTAGGATGAAGATGCATGCATGAATTTCATGCAAAAGGTGTAAGAAATGGCTTACCCTTGGGTCTTATTTATAGCCCCCAAGGTAGTTATTTTAGGGTAAGTTGTTCCTTTGGAACAACTTAATTAAGGTGTACCATGATACATGGCACATTATAAGCTTAAGTTGTACCATATGCATGGTACAACATAAGCTTAAGATATTCCCCCTTTATTAGCCATATGTCGCATGCACTTATGCATATATAATGCGACTTTCCCACTCATCCAGAGATCCTCTCCGCAAGGGAACAGATTCCCTTTGTACATGACTTCGTGTACGCGACGTTCGAGGTCCGTATTCCCTCGTACATCCCCCACAAGGGTGTACAAACGTCTTCCATATCCAACATCTCCCACTCACACTTGAGGGGATTGTAAGAGAACGTCTTTCCCTTAGTTCTTTCATCTATCATACCGAGAAATAGACCGTGCGACCGTCATGCGCGTAGAGTCTGTTGTTGTGCACTTGTTAGAGATACACAACGACCTCGAAGGTGCAAAGTTGAGTAGTTCAACACATGCTTTACCCTAGATTATTTCTTCACATTTCTTATACTTTATATTCAACAATTGAATCCCATCTGGATTACAATTGGCTGGCCAGCTTTGAATCATTAAAGTCCAAATGCGAATATGAAATCAATCTTCCTCTTCTTGCGAACCTTCTGATCTTGACTAGACTCGCTTTTCTAACGTGCCCCGCCGAGCCGAATTATCATAGCCCATAAGTAACACGCTAAGATAGCGATCATTTCGTCAAATCTAAAGGAACCAATTGGAGTCCTTGAGGGTAAGAGTAAAGACCCATATGGCCTTTGAGTCTCACATAATAGCAAACACTATTGCTACTAACTCAGTGGTCGAAATGCATACGTGGTATGAACACGTATTACAACATCACTCCTTTCCCAGGGAGAGTATGTCTTAATGATGTTGTACGGATGAAAAGATCATACACCAGAGTGACTATCTTTTTGAGTCCCCTTACTACTCGTGAAATATTCACGGACTCTCATCCTGCATAAGACAGATATGAAAAAATCCTATGAGATCTCTTTCAAATATCCTTGTGATACAGATCTCAGATCTTTTGTAAGCATCCATATGATGCAGATCTTTCATTCGACTATCTTGTTTAAGTCATGACTCTAAATCATTCGTCTAATGATTTTGACTTTAAACTAGTCTCATCTCTATCTTATCCATCTGATAAGATAAGGCGGTTGCTCATGTGAGAGAGCCAACCTTAATCTGTCCGACATACACACAATTCAGCTGAGATTTCAAAAATGTACACAAACATTTCTTAAGAAATTCATATGCAATGTTTGAAAAAGAACTTATTCTTTTATTAATTTTGATCATTTACAGACATGGGAATTTACATTGGTACAACTCAGCTCTTACGCAATCCTTGAGATGATAAGTGTTTGTAAAACACATCTCTGGGGATCGCCTTTGTAAGCGGATCCGCTATCATCTCATGCGTAGATATGTACCTTATGTCTACCTTCTTGGTCTTATCATAGTCTTTTGCAAATTTGTAGCGGATATCTATGTGTTTGGTCTTACAATGGAATTTCGGATCTTTGACATAGGCTATAGATGCTTGACTGTCGCTGTGTATAGGTACAGCACCTGAGTCACTTGCATTAATTAGCCTGTCTAAGAACTTCCTAAGCCAAACAGCCTCTTGAACTGCCATGCTAAATGCTACAAACTCGGCTTCCATGGTTGAAAGTGCGATGCAGGATTGTTTCTTGCTACTCCAGGATATTGCACCAGATCCGAGTAGAAAAACATATCCTGAGGTCGATCGTCGCTCATCGAGATCACCCGCCCAATCAGCATCAGTGTAGCCTTCGAGCCTCAAGGCATCTCCTTGATAGCATAAAGCAAAGTCTGCAGTTCCTTTGAGATACCGCATTATCCTCTTAACCGCTTTCCAGTGTACTTTCCCTGGGTTGGATTGGTAACGACTTACCATTCCAACGGCAAAACAGATGTCCGGTCTTGTACACATCATAGCGTACATTAGACTACCAATTGCACTGGAATATGGAACTTTTTCCATAATCTCCTTCTCTTTTTGGTTCTTCAGACATGATTTCAGACATAAATTGTCGCACTTGCTTATTGGAGTATCAATGGACTTGCAGTCCTGCATATTAAAACGTTCTAGAACCTTCTTTATATAAGTCTCCTGTGAAAGAGAAAGAAGTTTCTTCGAACGATTCCTTGAAATCTTAACTCCAAGGATATATGCGGCTTCTCCCATGTCTTTCATCTCAAAAACTGATGAAAGCCAAGCCTTGATATCCATCACAAAGCCCTTGTCATTTCCGGCTATTAAGATGTCATCTACATATAGAGACATAATAACATACTTGTTCTTATTCCTCTTGATATATACACAGTTATCTTCATCAAGCATGGAAAATCCATTTGATAAGACAACCTCTTGAAATCGTATATACCACTGCCTCGAGGATTGTTTAAGACCATATATGGATTTAAGAAGTTTACAAACCTTATGTTCATTTCCTTCTTTTACAAACCCTGTTGGTTGTTCCATATAGATCTCCTCGTCCAATTCTCCATTGAGAAAAGCAGTCTTTACATCCATTTGATGTAATTCGAGGTCTAAGCAAGCTACCATTGCCAGAATCAGGCGAATTGAGGTAAAACGAACAACAGGTGAGAAGGTCTCTTCGTAGTCTATCCCTTCCTGTTGCGTAAAACCTTTCGCGACAAGGCGAGCTTTATATCTGTCAATAGAGCCATCAGCCTTATGCTTGATCTTGAGAACCCATTTGTTCCCAATAGCTCTACGTCCTCTGGGTAAGTCAACTAAGTCCCAGACTTGGTTAACTTTCATGGATTCTAATTCCTCTTGCATCGCTTCCATCCATTTGTCTTTAGCAGGGCAAGATACGGCCTGTTTGAAAGTAGCAGGCTCGTCATCTTCTTGTAGTAAAGTCATAAAGGTTTGCGGAAATTCATCCTCAAATCTTAGAGGAGCCAACCTTGTACGACTACTACGTCGTATTTGAGATTCTTCAAGTCCTTGTTGACTTGAATTTAGATCAATTCTAATATCACTCCCACTTGGAATGTCGTTAGAATTGCTCCCACTTGGATCATTATTCCCGTATGGAATAGGATAATCATCATTCGTATAATCCATTGGGAATGTCGTTAGAATTGCTCCCACTTGGATCATTATTCCCGTATGGAATAGGATAATCGTCATTCGTATAATCCATTGGTGAAGGTTGAAACGTATTTTCATTTTCACCAAGAATTCTCCCACTCGAATGAGGTAATCCTTCTTGATCATAAATCTCAAATAGAGATAAGTCCTGACTTATCTCGCCCTGTCTTGGAAACTCGTTTTCCAAGAAAGTGACATCCCTCGACTCAAACTCAATTAGCCCACCATTTTCTTCCTGACTAACAAAAACATAACCTTTGGAGTTTTCTGCGTATCGTATAAAGATACATTTCCTTCCCCTTGGCCCAAGTTTGCCATACTTATGGGAGGAAATATGTGCGTAGGATGCACAACCCCAAGGTTTCAAAATGTTTAAGTCAGGAGACCTTTGGTTCCACAACTCATAAGGAGTGGAGCTAACTGATTTCGAGGGTACACGGTTTAAAATGAAAGTGGCCGTCAATAATGCATCTCCCCAAAAGGTGATTGGCAAGTTAGCTTGCGCCATCATTGAACGGACCATTTCCATTAAAGTCCTATTTCTCCTTTCTGCAACACCGTTTTGTTGAGGAGTATAAGGCATAGTTACCTGATGTACTATGCCTTTTTCATCACAGAGTTCCTTCAAACTTATTGATTGATATTCACCGCCCCTATCGGTTCGCAAGACCTTAATCTTGCGATCTAATTGATTCTCCACTAAACTCATATAGTTTTTAAAGCAAGCCAAAGCTTCACTTTTGTGGGATATCAAATAGATATGTCCGAATCGGGTAAAATCATCAATAAAAGTGATGAAATAGGACTTTCCGCGTCTTGTCTTGACATTCATCGGACCACATATGTCCGAATGGATAAGCTGTAATGGAACCTCGGCCCTTGTGCCAGTTCCAAACGGCTTGCGACAAGATTTCCCCACAAGGCAATGTTCGCAGGTCGACATTTCAACCTTTGAAACATTGGATAGAAGACCACGTTTGGCGAGTCTATCCATACGCGTTGGTCCAATATGACCAAGCCTTGCGTGCCAACAATTCACATCAGACTCATAAGTCTTAGAATTTGCAATAAGGAAATTTTCATTACATGAGGAATCATACATTGTACTCATTACAATAAATCCTTTAAATACAAACCCAGTACCAATAAGAGTATTATTACAACTTAAGTCCACATTACAATCATGAAAAAACCAGTTATAGCCAAGACCCATTAATACAACCACAGAAATTATATTCCTTCGAATATCTGGAGCGAAGAGGACATCATGAAGTAGGAGAGTGCGGCCGTTGTCCAAGACTAGCTTGCAAGTCCCAACGCCTTTCACTTCAACACGTGTGTTGTTTCCTACATAGATCCACTTCGTTCCTTGGGGTATCCGGTGATACTCCACGAAGGGCCGTCTGTCCCTTGCTATGTGGTCGGTGGCACCTGAATCAATTATCCAAAATGGATTAGATTCCACAAGAAATATTGAACTAGAAACACATATGTAACTAGTATATTTACAAGTTACCTCGTCGCCTCCACTCGTACACGAACGAGCATAGTGACCGAGCTTGTTGCACTTGAAGCACTTGATCCTCTTCAAGTCTTTCTTCTTGTGCCATTTCTTGTGCCCACCCTTATGTTTGGGTTTCTTGGTAGACTCAGGTTGCTTATTACGTTCATTAGTGAACTTCGAACGATTTTTCCTTTTCTTTCCCCCGTGTGAGGAACTAGCAACCATGTGCACTTCTGCACTTGGCTTGGCAGCCGCAAGCCGCTCTTCCTCTAATTCGAGGTGCTTGGAAACATCGCTGAAGGTCTTGATGATCTCATTGTGAGTGAGATGCATCTTCATTTGGTCCCACCCATTTGGTAGGGAACGTATGCCTGCTTGGATTTGTTGCTCATCTGTGAGCACATGACCTGCGTCCTTTAACTCTGATATAAGGTTCGCCATATGTCGTAGATGTTTCCCCATGGAATGATCTGGACGTTTCTTATATGTATCAAACTTTATAGTTAAGGCGCGAAGTTTGGACACCGATGTGCCACCGAACTTCTCCTCTAGCTTGGACCATATGTCCATGGCTAGGTCATGTTCTCGGAAGATGCGCATTATGTCATCAGCCATACTGCTTAATAACGTAATGCGCGCTATCTTGTTCTTCCGAGACCAAGCATCAAAAGCTTCCTTGTCTCGTCGGTGTTGGGCCGTAGTGCCCAACTCAGGTTCAATCATAACGTTCTTTAGAGTTTCGAGCACTTCTTGCTCCTCTAGAACGTATTGTATCTTGATGGACCAAAGTTTGTAATTATCGCCGTTGAGTTTTTCACCTTTGTTTAACTCAGCGACGATATTCTTTGAAGCGGAAGACATTTTACTTTTAAAATGCTGCAAAAGACATAAAAACCGAAGGTTCGATCAAAAACATATTGCATAAAATTCTTAAAATATAACTCCCACTTGAAATTATATTATATTTGATAAGTTACTTTCGAAAAATATTGAAGATGTTGTTCTAGAATCGAAAAGGTCTCTTTGATTCCAATTACCATCTAGAACAACCTTCAATATTCCCCCATCACTTATCAAACAATAGTACTATTATAGTACTAGCAGCGGAAAAACGAGTTTGAAAACGTATTTTTCAAATATAATATATTTCAACTTAGTACCCTTATGATACTAGTGAAATATTCGGCACTTCCTGACCATTTGTCGGGAATGAGCCGTAGCCGTGCCTAGGTCGGATCCCCCTTTTGGGGATTTTTCTGCAAATTATCGTCGCCGGCTCCCGTATGGATCCAGGCGTTTCCCCCCGTATGAGAGAAATTTGATGCAGACGACTGTCGTTTGGCCCCGTATGGGCTAGTTCGACCAAGGCCTTTGCCGAATTGGTCTGAAACTTCCCCCGGCCAGTGCCGATCAGTCCGGCACCCGGCCAAGGACGGACTGCGGCAGCCCTGGCCACTGCCAGGGCCGGCCTGGCCACTGGCCTGGCCTAGGCCAGAGGCCGGCCAGGCCTAGGCCAGAGGCCGGCCAGGCCTAGGCCAGAGGCCGGCCAGGCCTCTGCCTGGCCTGGCCTAGGCCAGAGGCCGGCCAGGCCTCTGCCTGGCCTGGCCTCGGCCAGAGGCCCCTGGCCGGGGCCAGGGCCCCTGCCCTGGCCTCGGCCAGGGCGGCCAGGCCCTGGCCGGGGCCAGGGCCCCTGCCCTGGCCTCGGCCAGGGCGGCCAGGCCCTGGCCGGGGCCAGGGCCCCTGCCCTGGCCTCGGCCAGGGCGGCCAGGGCGGCCCTGGCCTGAGGCCAGGGCGCTGCCCTGGCCTCTGCCAGGGCGGCCCGGCCCTGGCCGGGGCCAGGGCCTCTGCCCTGGCCTCGGCCAGGGCGGCCGGGCCCTGGCCTGAGGCCAGGGCGCTGCCCTGGCCTCGGCCAGGGCGGCAAAGCCCTGGCCGGGGCCAGGGCTCCTGCCCTGGCCTCGGCCAGGGAGGCCAGGCCCTGGCCTGGCCGCGGCCAGGGCCTTCTGGCCCTGGCCGTGGCCGGCCAGAGCCGGCCGGCCATGGCCATGGCCGGCCAAGGCCGGCCGGCCATGGCCCGGCCATGGCATTTTTTCCTTGACCGGCCATGGCCCTTTGGCCATGGCCGGTTTCCCCTTTCATGGGAGGCCGCACACCCCCGCCGGAGGTGGTTGCCGCGGTGGTTATTGGCCGTAGCCAACCCTCTCCGCATGGGGAGGGGGGTGCATGGCCTTCATAACCCATTTGGTCATGGTGCACATGCACAAAAAAATTCATCTTCCCCGATGGGAATAACCACCACCTTCTTCTCCGGTGAAGCACCCGTTCGTCGAGGAAGTAGTTGTCCTCCAATGGCCGTGTGCCAAAAAAATGAACCCACTTCAAAAATTCGTAAACTACGCGCTCCACATGAAGAGAGCGCCCATTCCCTATGAATGGAGACTCAGCATCCATGAAGAGAGCGAGTTTGACGATATGAACGGTCGGTTCTTCCCGTCACGGAGAGTTCCTGCCATATCCGTAATGACAGAAGACCCTAACGTGAAAAGAACAACCGCTGCGTTCTCTCCGTCACGAAGCGTTCCTACCATATCCGTAATGGTAGGATACCCATCCGTGAAAAAGACAACGACTCGTTCATAGTTTCTCCGGGGCAAACCCGTATGGCTCTGATACCAATGTAGGATCCTGTCCAAAACAGAGTTAGGATCGATAATATGAAGTTTAGACTTACGCTTGCGTATGCGGCACGGTAGTCTACGAACTTCGCCTTCGGATTCGCCACGACGGATCGAGTCTTCTCACGAACAGAGTAAGGCTACTAATCCACAATCTAAATCTCTACTTTAGATTAAGAACTTGGATAAGAGGGAGAGAAAGGATTTCTGCAGAGCTTCGCTAGGATGAAGATGCATGCATGAATTTCATGCAAAAGCTGTAAGAAATGGCTTACCCTTGGGTCTTATTTATAGCCCCCAAGGTAGTTATTTTAGGGTAAGTTGTTCCTTTGGAACAACTTAATTAAGGTGTACCATGATACATGGCACATTATAAGCTTAAGTTGTACCATATGCATGGTACAACATAAGCTTAAGATATTCCCCCTTTATTAGCCATATGTCGCATGCACTTATGCATATATAATGCGACTTTCCCACTCATCCAGAGATCCTCTCCGCAAGGGAACAGATTCCCTTTGTACATGACTTCGTGTACGCGACGTTCGAGGTCCGTATTCCCTCGTACATCCCCCACAAGGGTGTACAAACGTCTTCCATATCCAACAGTTTGATTGATGATGCATTAGTTCAATTGTTTGCTATGTTTCCATTGTTCTATCACGACTACTGACTGGATACGACTGTTCTACTGACTAAGTCGAGACTACTCAAACGTGATAGAGTGGTATAATAATAAACGATCTTAAATTACTACTGGATTAGTGTCTAGAAAGGAATGGGAAGGGGGTTGGTCAACCAAAGGACTCGTCCTACGGTCATAGAAGTGACATGTGCCTTCAAGCCCTGACTACCTGGCTGTGTTGGGAGTTAAGTTAGACTTCTTATTATTAGGCCTGCCTGCACTATTAGAGAGTCAATCGATGTTTGTTTCATCTGAAGGGTTTTCTTGGACCCTTAGGGCACAAAAACTCTAGTCATGTCCTAAGTCGGACGGAACATAGACAGAAATGCAGCGGAAAATGTTTATGTTAATCTAATTAACATGCAACCCTAAGGAACCAGACCCTATTAGCCAGGAACTCTACCAACTTGGGGTGGATCTGACCACCCCAAGAGGGATCTAACTACTGCAAATAATTAAATGAAAAGCTTAAACACATACCCGGAATCTCAGCCCTGGGGCAGGCGAGATGTTCCGCACCGTCTTCCGAGCTGCTCCCGTCCCACACCGAGCCGCTCCTTGAACCGCTCCCCGAACTGCTCCTCGAACCGCTCCGCATCCCGAGGCGATCAATCCCATGTCGCCGAGCCAACCACACACCGAAGAAAGTTTCACGCAAGTGAAACTTCCGCCTAGATTTCGGATCTGAATCCGAACTCCTTTGCGGCTTTGCTAGAGCCCTCAGGAGCAAGGCAGAAATTTATATGGAGAGGAGAAATATTAATTTAGCTTAGATCCGAGCGTGCTCCAACATTTACGAGAGCCGCTCAGATCTAGAGCTTGGGACGAGTTTGGAGGAAGGGGGAGGCCCCTATTTATATAGGCGGCGGACTATCCCCTTTTCTCCACAACCGATGTGGGACTATTATTTTGAGTTAATTAAAATCAAGTTAGTTTGCTTTCACAAAGTGCAAACTTCCGTGAATTTTAACTCCCTCACCGTTGAGCTTCATGATTGATACAACCTATCAATACGAAGGGTGTTCAACGGTGAACGCATAGGAAAAAAACCGTTCGTCAATCCGAGTCCGTTTGACCCCTCAAACGTATGTCCAAAGATGCACCCAAAGCCATGCTTTTCTGAAATCTGCAGCCGCCAGATTATGTCTAGGGTTCTTAACCCACGTGGGCCCCACAATGGGACCCACACTTTGCTTTGCTGGCGCGCATGCAGAATCCCAGGCCCACAGTGGGGCCCGCCTGGGCAGAAGCCCAGCCGGCCAGCGCCTGGGCTTGTGCCCAGGCGCCGGCCGCCTGGGCCCGTCTGGGCCCAGGCGGGCCAGGGGCCTGGGCCCCACCTGTTGGGCAATAATATGCCCAGCGCCTGGGCAAATGCCCAGGCGCAAAAACATGCCTTTTTTTTAATTTTTGTGTTTCATAAACAACAAAAATGCATGGGCCTGATTTATTTCTTTGGGTCTGTTTTGGGCTCTCTATTTAAACACTTTTAAATAGACTTATTGGGCTCATTTGATGTCCGATTTGGACGCCGTTCGAACTTGGGTTTAGACCGAGACATTCCCGTCTTACCCGTGAACTTTTCCTTACGTTTATATAATTAAATATTGTTTTAAACTATTTAAAAAACATTTAATCTATTTTGCATCATATGCAATTTAGTCCATATCTAGGCTTAAATTATCATTTGCATCAAATACAAATGATCCGAGGGCACATTCCTCTACATCTCCCACTTGCACTCAGGATCATTTATCCCAAATGCTGGAGATTATTGCAAACATCTTTTGCAATATTTTATCCCTTGCATCAAATGCAATTTATTCTCCCTAACTAATTTCTACCTATTATTAGACGAAGATCGCACTCTGTGTGAGACCCTACAGCCTGACCCTTACAACAGGTTGGGCTCGAAGCCATATACGACAGTGACCACGAGCAGTGGTTGCCGTCCCTGCTTTAGGAATCATCATTATGTGGTTGACTCATTGACATGAGTATTGTCGGGACCACCCTGACTGTTTCCGTGATGAATTCCGCAGTTATAGTCTCTTCGTCTAAACTATGTCGTGTAACTCAAGTCTAGGGTACGGTCAAACTGTCAACCCCAATAACTTGACTCCGGTTAGTTTCTATCGATCTTTTAGTCAAAAAATGTTGGACTTCTTCCAACATACTCTGGCCAGAGTTTTTACTAAAGACCGAACTAACCCTACGACACTAACTCCTATTGACCGGGAGAGACGAATCCTCTCTTGGTCATTACTCTCCTCATACGCTTCAAGTGTCACCCAATCAAATACATTTCGACAGGCCTTACCTTGAAGCTAGGTCATTTGATCTAAGTGGCACCGTTCACGCACAGGTTCGTTAAAATGACCTCAAGTCAAAAGACCAACTAGCCTATCATCACTAAGAGTTATTATTGACAGATCGGTCAATGTAACCATATGATAACTCTTGTGGATCGTTCAGTGAACTCATTCTCTAATGAGCACATGTGTCTCGTCTCCGACTTCGCCAAGTCAAGCGATCATGAGATCATCACCACCGCTGAACGGTGAAGACTAAGACACAATGGTCTATCCGATGTTTCAATATCCTTGTCTCGAAACATCTACGACCACGAACCCTTTTAGACTTATGCTACAGACGGTCAAACATTTCTCCATGATCGAGATACTCATCTCAATACCTGTTTGACCTTGCATAAAGTCTCAGGACTTTACCTAAGTTAATATCTAATGTTAACTACATTATAACATAACTTAGATAAATTATTACCAAACAGCTTACTGTTATTTCGAACAAGATGTTTATGCTATGCACACATGAAGATAGATAGCCTCGAGGGTATCATCTCTCAACATCTCCCACTTGCACTCAGGCCCATTTATCTCGGTATCTCATACCGTTTTTACACATAAGTTTTCCCGACTTCATGTGGTAGAGCCTTCATGAGTGGATCTGCTAAAACCGTCTACACTATAGACTTAAGGGTTTCTATGTTTAGACCAACCATTTGAATCTCATTCAAATAATTCATTTGGTCTTTCGGAATCCATAATATTTTAATTTACTTGGATCTTATCCAATTCATCGTACCTTACGATAATCATTTAAATTTGTTACTGGTCATTTCAAATGGCTCATATTTATTTCTGATAAAGTATCAAACTCTTTTGATCACTTTGTCAAAATATATGTTCCATCCCTTTGATGCCTCACATGTAATTTACACGCTCCCACTGACCTTGAAAACTATCTGGCTAATTCATATAAGTTGGTCCGTCTAAATCATATTTAGAAAAAACGAACTTGTAAGTGAATGCTCCAATTTTCATGGTCAACTTAAGCGTTTACATCGAGTTTGGTCTGAGTAGTTCTGTGCACATCTGCTGGTTGGACAGTTTCAACATAATTCGTTTTATAGGAATTAGGATGAAAACCGTTCTCGACTAACATGATTGCACTTCACTATTTTCCTTTCTGCACAAATCTTTCAACTTAAAGATTTACATGTAGAAAGTGGGGAAACCTTTTCCTTGGAAACGTAAACTAAATTCCAAAATTTATTTACGCGCACGGATCTATTCTGATTGCATCAAATTTATAAATCGGAGTTACTACTCTGAATTATCATCCCGGAAGTTGACTAAGTCATCATCAGTTATGATGTCTAACTCGACTCTTTGTCTCACGAAATTCGAGTAAGTATACAACTTCCTAATGATTGATTTAATGAATATCTAATTGATAATGTCCTCATAGAACATTATCAAAAACTAGGCATTACTATCTGGGACTTAATCCAGAGGGAGGACTTAACTCAAAGTCACTTGTTATGGATCGCACCGAGTCTAACTAAGTGTGATTCATACCTTTTAACACACTGATGTGTTAACAGACTTGACCTGAGAGAAAATCACATTTTCTTTTAATTACACAAGATTTTATGTAGCTAAGTATTTAACCATTCGATCTAATCAAATCAATTTAAAACTTTTGTCCTTTCGTTCTTTATTTTTTCAGACTTGTGTTTCATCAAGAACACGTGTCTTAATAAAATATACGAATAACTTAATTTGGTTAATCTAGACTCGGGTACATCAGTATGTACCAGACTGAGTTCGACAACTCATTCTCTCACTGTCTCACAGATGGGTTTCGGCCATTATATCTAAGAGGATAAGACTCACAAGTGTCCGTAGACTTCATAATACGAGAGGTCAGACCCCTCTTTATGTGACTTGTGAAGCTTAGTCTCTCGATACGGCCTAGTCTATTTTGCCATGTAAGTTTGCTACTATCTTGTGTATTTATATATATTAACATTTAATACATATAATATCATTATACAATTTACTCATTGCTTCAAAAGCAATGTGACGACATTCGTCAAAATGTGTTAAACTTCTGTATAACAATAATCATGAAATCGTGACATCAGAGTATGTCACATTTTTATTTCCTCCTACTTATGCCTTTACTAATGATAAATTAAACTATTTAACTCGATTGACTTTCCGGTGTGCCTTCTTCCTTTTCTAAATCACATTTAGATATTTAAATGGCCCAACATAAATGAATAGATATGCAAGCGACTCATGTATCCAAACGCTTGAGAGTTGAGATCTTGAGTGTAGCTCAAGAAGTTGCTTGTCTCAAGATCCGGTTGGGATATAGTCTTGCACCACTCATGCACTCGTATTCGACTCAAACGATTTGATCGAATTCTTGAACTTTGCGGATCAGAATTGTTTGTCCATACAACCTTGAGGGTAGCTCGACAAGTTGTAGGGAGAAACATACTTCGAATATCATATATGTTCTAGCTGCCTCATATAGAGACGAGTGACATATTGCGTGAATTTATTTGTTGGACCCAGAACTTAATGAAATCATATTTCTTAAGCCTGTTCTTTAGAAGATCATTTTAATGTCAACGAGAGTATAGTTTAATCTTATCAATTAGAATTTAACTTGATATTCAATTAATCAACCTATTTGACCAATTAACTAATTCCATTAAAATTCATATTTTGATTCCTTCGGTAAACATAGTCTTGCCCTAGTTTAGCATATGTTCAATATTAAATATAGGTAGAATGGCTTTTATCTATCTATATCCTCCCACTATTTTTACGATCGTTTCAAAGCTTCATAACGAACGATTTAATCGAATTAAAATATTTAAAATTTAGTGAAAGAGGGATCCAATCATCATGAACCTCACAACCTTGAGGAGACTCAACAAGTTGATTGGTTCCATGATTGGTAGACTAACTCTTAGTCAATCACATCACATGTGACTCCCTATCATTTTTTACCCACAGTCACTTATGATCTTGAGGAGACTCAACAAATCATAATGACTGGTCTAGTCAGACCCTTGATTTCATGTCCAGATTTGACTTAGATCGATGCTCGAGGAGACCCGACGTATCGATTTGGGTCAAGTCTACACTACATCACATGTATGTTGGAGTTTGTTCCTTAAAGATAAACATGTCATAGCTTGAGGAGACTCAACAACTATAATTGTCTTCTTTGAGTTACCAAGCTCCAAAATCAAGGAGGGATACTGATTAATCTTTAATAAGATTTATAACGCATTGACTAGATATAGTCCAGGGTGTCATACAATCATGATTCGCGACATTGCGGTCCAGCGGAACACAGCTAGGGAATTGACTAAGCCAGGATCACTACCCCTCAGACTAGTAAGGGTTGATCCAGAACTCTTAGCCAAGCACATTGACTGGATCATGGTCCATTGAATGAAGCTTGTCATTTTTGTATGTGTGCCATAAACTAAACAACTTTTATTAACAACTAATTAATCCTATCAACTAGTTGCATCCTTAAATTCAAAATTTTAGGATTTGTTTAATAACTTTTATTAAGTCCTTATCAACTATAAGGTTCACGTGCTATCCTAATCGTTATTAGGATTTTAATAAATTTATTAACCAACGCTAAAAGCGAAGTCCTTTAATGATTTAATAATAACAATTAAAATTAAAAATTCATTAAAAGGACTACCCTAATCAGGAATTAGGTTGTAACGGTACGTTTTCGTTGTACTTTGTTCGTGCACGTGCTTTTGGCCGTGCACGTGTTTATTTTAGACTTTATTTGTTTGTGAACACTTTTGTGTGATATGCTGTTGTGAACGTCTCTGAGAGTATTAAATAGTGGCACTAATTTGGAACGACGTTCCTCGAGTCGTTTTTCCACAATTTAATCTTATTCGATGAGACGTGGCGACTTTCACTTTTGACGGGAGACGTTTCTATTTTTAGTTTCGTCGTCCGACGTCGAAATTGAGATCCGTCTTCTTAGTTAGCTCACATTCGTCATCACGATCACCCCGACATTTATTTTATAATTTTTGGAGTTTATTTGACCACTTTTATATTTTTAACAAGGTTTATAATATTTTTAATAATTTATTTTTAAATTAATTTCGGCCAAATAAAATTTATTTGAGTTTTAAACGTTTTAAAGAATTTTTGAGCCAATTTCCAGCTCATTTGGACCAAGTCAAACCCTTGGGTGAGTTGGAGAAGTTAGATTTCAAATTTTAAATTATTTTAAACTTCTAATCCTATTAGATTTAGCCCTAGACCAAGTCAACCCATCTACACCATATAAACAACCCCTAGGAAGACCTATTTTCGCAAGAAATTAACCCTAACCTCTTCCAAAACTCAGATTTGACGTTGCGACGATTCGTCGCAACGTTGCGACGAACGGCTGCCGCACGACCGAAGAAATCGCCCCCGTTCCCCCGCTCCGACCGAAGCCCAACCCCGCTCACGCTCCGCTCCGCACGCTACAGCAGCAGCCGTCCCTGTTCCCCCGCTCTGACCGAGAGAAGCCCTCGGTCAGACCGAGAGCTTCAACCCCGCACATCGCCCGCACCAACCCCCGCTTGTCGCCCCGCTCCGCACATCGCCCGACCGACCCGCTTCTCCGCACCGACCGGTGTTGCAAGTGTTGCAACGTTGCAACATCGCGCCCCCCGCATCCAAGCGCTTGACCGAGCCCCTCTCCAGCACTGACCGAGAAGCAACCACGCACCAAGCACAACCCCGCAGCCGCTGCACGCCCCAAACGTCGCAGCCCCGCATTCTCTGTGCACGACCGACGGATCTCCCCGCATTGGCTGTGTACGACCGAGAGCCACTCGTCGCAACCCCGCACCCGTCACATCGCTTGCCTCCGTGGGCCCCCCAAGTTCTCCAGAGTTATTGTGGGTCCCCCAAAGGTCCCTAGGACTACTGTGGGCCCCACCTAGGTGCTTGCTCTTTGAGGATTCGTCGCGTACGGCGTTGCGACACGTCGTAGCCCGTCGTCGCATGTGCTAGCTTTGGAATCTGGAATCGTCACCCCGGTTGATTGCTCTGAAATTTCCAGCGAGGAATCTAATTAGAATCTGGACTTGGAGCGCGATATTATTATTCCAACCCCCGGCGTCGCTACCCGACGCCGGTGTAGATTTCGCGTCGTGTTGAGGTAACGCTTTGCACCCCTAGGACCCCCACCCAATTGCATGCTAATCAAGACTAAAATCAGTATTTTTAAAGTATTTTAAATGTTTTAGAATTCACTAATCAAGATTAATAAAACGGATGTAGGCCGGTGGACTTGTGCACGTAGGATTATTGTGTTTTGGACTCGTTGGACGGTGTTGCTCAGACGTGATACTTGCAGGCAAGTGAAACTTGCCAACTCTTATGTAGGGCCATGTTTTTAGGCCACATCCTTTGCTTCAGCGTAAAAGAGACTAGTCAGTGAAATGATATCTGGCTAGACGCCTACTTGATCTAGTTTGACAACGAAACTAGATCCGTCACCTAATTGATCTAGCTTGACAACGAAGCTAGATCCAACCCTTAAACTTGTTGTTCATGCATGCTTAACTGTCACGTTTACTTTCCTTACCTGTACGCTTTACTACTTGCCATGTCATGTCATCCATGCATTGAATGTCGCATTCGTAGCACACGCTACATACTTGTACTTGCTTGTCCCGGGCTAGGTGCACCCCTACGCCATACTTGTTAAAAACACTTCCTGGCTCGTGATCCAGAAGCGAGCATTCCTGTTCGGGGGTAAGGCCCTGGCTCGATACACGTGGATGGGTAGGGTTGAGCGACCACTCAGCGTAGAAGTGTGCCCGTACAGCCTCTTCAGCTGTAAGGCGTGAACTCTGTGCACGAGGTGCTTACTTTTCTTGTCTTGTACTTGTCTTGTACTTGTCTTGTGAATTCCATGCCATGCTCGTACTTTACTTTAATTTACCTGTTGCACTCATTACTTTAACTGCCATGTCATTACACCATGCTAGAACTGCTAGGTTGCTTTTACTTGTACTTTCAGTTTCCTTGCACAAGTCTTTTAGACTTGCTGACATGTGCCCCTTGCTCTTTTGGGTGTCACATGTTAGACCCTGAGCCAGAGACAGTTGTTGAGGACGAGGTCTTTGCTGACGCTGAGCCTGAGCCTACGTTCGTCGATGAGTGCGAGGACACCGGTGACCAGTCTTAGTGACTGTGGAGTTACTTTTACTTTAGCTTGCTGTTAGTTGTCGGTGCTTGCACCATTACTTTGCTTTCGTACCTTGTACTTTTGTTGGCCATGCTGGGGCCTCTTTTAGACTCTTTTATTTTAGCCTGGTGGCTTTTCTGCGATGTTGGAATTTATTATTATGGATATTCTGAGATGTTTCTTTTGTCTCCTTCGTTATTATTATCTTTGTTTCGTTTCACGTTGCAAGGACCTGCAGTTAAATTTGATTGACACTTATCGGACTTGCAGCTTTGTAGCTTCAAGTCTGAGCGGACCTTCTCACGCTTCGCCTCCACGTTTTTGGGAAGCGGGGCGTGACAGGTTTTGTTGGTGGCCCATGCAGGTCATATCTTGCGATTGCGAATTAACGGAACAACGATAATAAACGGAATGTCCATTAAATAAATTGCAACATCCAAGTCATTAAGCTTTGAGTCTAATTTGTTTGTTCGTTTTCCATGTCATTAGATGGCTGGACGACGACAGACCCGATCTGGTAGTGGGCCCAATCGTGCTGAGGAGCCGGATAGAGAGCCCACCAATGCTGAGATCATGAGGATGATGCATCAGATGATGCAGGTGCAGCAGGGCATGCTCCAGAATACCCAGAGTGCTCCTCGCTTCGAGCCCAGAGCGAAGCAGTTTCGGGAGCTGGGCCCGACCTACTTTGATGGATCTGAAGGACCGTTGGCTGCTGAGGAGTGGATCAGGAATACCGAGGATAATCTGAAGACGTCGAAGGTCAACCCGGCTGGATGGGTTGATCTGGTGAAGAAGCAGCTTAAGGATAATGCCCGAAACTGGTGGGATGCAGAGGAGGAGCTGTTGACGACACCGATACCTTGGGCTACTTTTAAGTCTCGGTTCGATGAGGAGTACTTTCCGAAGGCTGCCAGGAGGGAGATGTTGCAGCGATTCATTGAGCTGAAGCAGGGGAATCTGTCGGTGGACCAGTACCACCAGGAGTTTACTAGGCTGAGTCGCTTCGCGCCGAAGATGGTGGAGGATGCTGAGGAGAAGGCCCAGAGGTTTCTGCAGGGCATTTCCCTAGACTTGCAGAGCCTGATGTCTACGACGGATATGGAGTCATATCAGAAGTTGCTGGTAGCTGCTCGGAGACAGGAGAAGATTGCGAAGCTGAAGAGAGGACAGATTTCTGGTGCTGGGAAGAGGCCTATGGAGCAGTCTAGGCCTGGGTTCAAGCCTACCCAGTCAGTGCAGTTCAAGAGGCCAGGTGGGCCTACTGTGAAGACTTTCCATTTCTGCGGCAAGACTGGTCACAACAAGGAGCAGTGCAGGAAATTTCTGGGGCAGTGCCTGATCTGTGGAGATGCTACTCATGTAGCGAGGGATTGTCGGCACGCGAACCAGCTGAGGAGAGGACCTGATGGAGCACAGCTACAGAGGGGACCAGTTGCAGCCCAGCCCTTGCAGCAGAGAGCACCTGTACCTGCTGGACGTGGAGCACCTCTTCTTTCACAGAAGCAGGCGTATCAGCAGGCTGTTCAGCCAAGGAGGCAGGCGTACTTGATGACTGCAGTGGAGACCGAGGCTGTGGACGAGGTTATCGCAGGTAACCCTCTGTCTAGTTGTTCTTCCCTTAGTTAGTTTTGATTGTTAGATTATGGTTGTTGCTTGCATATGATTGTTTGATAGAATAGGTTTGATTGTTAGTCTGTTTGTTAGGTGTGATTTTGGTTTGCACGTTTCCTGCACGAGTCCTCTTTGACTCTGGTGCATCGATGTGCATTATATCCCGGAGCTTCGTGAAGAAGCATTCCTTGACGACTTCCCCTCTTCCCAAGAGTTGGAACATCGTTACAGGAAATGGCGTTATCTCGGTGCATCGTGGGTGCAATTCTTGCCCCTTGGTGGTTTGTGGACATGAGCTTTACACTGATTTTATTGTCCACGACATCATCAATTATGATGCAGTGCTTGGAATGGATTGGCTAGCGAGTTTCTATGCTACGATCGATTGTCGGAGGAAGAAGGTGGTGTTCGAGATCCCAGGACATCCGGTGTTTGAGTTCAGTCGTGGTAGCAGTTCGCTTGGCCCTGTCAGGTTTCGGGCCAAGCCAGTGGAGCTTGTTGCTATGCAGATGGAGCAGGATAGACCAACTGTGGTATGTGAGTTTGACGACGTCTTCCCCGAGAAGATGTCTGGACTGCCACCCGATCGAGCTCTCGAGTTTTCGATCGACCTTGTTCCGGGAGCGCAGCCTATTTCGAAGGCGCCATATCGCATGGCACCAGCAGAATTGGAAGAGTTGCGTAGACAGCTGGATGATCTTTTGCAGAAGGGCTACATCAATCCCAGTGTGTCTCCGTGGGGAGCACCGGTGTTGCTGGTCAAGAAGAAGGATGGCTCGCGTCGCATGTGTGTGGATTACCGGGAGCTGAATGCTGTGACTATCAAGAATAAATATCCCTTGCCTCGTATAGATGACATCTTTGATCAGCTCGGAGGTTCGAGGGTGTTTTCTAAGTTGGATTTGAGAAGTGGTTACCATCAGCTTAAGGTGAAGAAGGACGACATCCCGAAGACAGCGTTCAGGACAAAGTATGGTCACTACGAGTTCGTGGTTATGCCCTTCGGCGTAACCAACGCGCCATCAGTTTTTATGAACCTGATGAATCTGGTCTTCTACGACTTTCTAGACAAGTTCGTCGTCATCTTCATTGACGATATTCTGATCTATTCGAAGTCAGAGGAAGAGCATGCATCGCACTTGAGGACAGTGTTGGAAATCTTGAGGAAGCATCGTTTGTATGCTAAGTATTCCAAGTGCGAGTTTTGGCTGGATAGAGTTGCCTTTCTCGGGCATGTGGTGTCTGGTGATGGAATTTCTGTGGATCCCGAGAAGATTGTGGCTATCAGAGAGTGGCCGGTTCCGCAGTCGGCGTCAGAGATTCGGAGTTTCCTTGGGCTTGCAGGATATTATCGACGTTTCATTAAGGACTTTTCCCGGATTGCTGAGCCGATGACCAGACTGACGCGGAAGGATGTGCCATATGTTTGGTCTGATGATTGCGAGAAGGCTTTTGGTGTCCTAAAGGAGAGGTTGAGGACTGCCTCTGTACTTGCTGTGCCTGATCGGAGTGGAGGATTCGAGATCTTTTGCGATGCTTCTGGCAAGGGTCTTGGATGTGTGTTGCATCAGCATGGGCATGTGGTTGCGTATGCTTCTCGTCAGCTTAAGGCTCATGAGAAGAATTACCCGACACATGATTTGGAGTTGGCTGTAGTCGTGTTTGCGCTGAAGATTTGGAGGCACTTCCTGCTGAGTGAGAAGGTGAAGATCTTCAACGATCACAAAAGCCTGAAGTATATCTTTACGCAGAAGGAGCTCAACATGCGACATCGCCGATGGTTGGAGCTCATGGCAGACTATGAGATTGATTTGCAGTATCACCCTGGCAAGGTGAATGTGGTTCCGGATGCGCTGAGCAGACTTCCGACGGTGATGATGTTGACTTCGCAGTGGAGATTGCAGCAAGATTTTTGCAAGTCTGGTATCGAGATTGTTCTTCCTGGAGAGACTCCCTCGTTGATGAGCATGCAGATACAGTCGATGATCGTGGATAGGATCAAGGCTGGACAGGCTGGAGATGCTAAGCTGGTAAAGATTCGGGAGCAGGTGGAAGCCGGTCTGCGGACTGACTTTTTGATTCACGAGGATGGTTCGTTGAGATTTGGAGCCAGGTTGTGTGTGCCAGCTGGAGATATCAGAGAGGAATTATTGGTGGAGGCACACAGTTCGCCGTATTCTGTGCATCCTGGTGGGACCAAGATGTACAAGGATCTTCGCCTGAACTTTTGGTGGCATGGTATGAAGAGGAGTGTTGCTCGGAGCGTAGCCAAGTGTTTGGTTTGCCAACAAGTAAAGGCGGAGCATCAGCATACAGCAGGGTTGCTGCAACCGCTTCCGATTCCGGAGTGGAAGTGGCAGCACATCACTATGGATTTCGTGACTGGACTACCTCGGAGTCCGAAGCAGAACGATGCGATTTGGGTGATCGTAGACCGATTGACCAAATCCGCGCACTTTATTCCCTTCCGAGTGGGACAGTCTACTGAGACGCTGGCGAGGAGATATATGGAGGTAAATTCTTTTACTCTCCGATTTTATTTCCTTTTCCTAGTTTAGATAGTGATGTAACGTGAATCGTGCAGGAGATCGTACGACTTCACGGAGTCCCCGTGAGTATCGTGTCGGACAGAGTCACGAGATTCACATCTCAGTTTTGGCAGAGTCTGCAGAAGAGCTTGGGTACGAGTCTGAGTTTCAGCACGACGTACCACCTGCAGACGGATGGCCAGTCCGAGAGGACAATTCAGATCTTGGAGGATATGTTGAGAGCGTGCATGTTGGACTTTAAGGGATCTTGGGAGGATCACCTCCATCACGTTGAGTTTGCCTACAATAACAGCTACCAGGCGAGTATTGGAATGGCGCCTTTCGCCGCGCTATATGGAAAGAAATGTCGATCGCCACTGAGCTGGGATGACATTGGAGATCGGGAGCTGTTAGGACCGGAGATGATCGTGGAGGCCGTGGATGTTGTGAGGAATATTCAGGAGAAGCTGAGGATTGCGCATGACCGTTTCAAGCATTGGGCTGATGCTAAACGGAGGCCCTTGGAGTTTCAGCCGGGCGATCATGTCTTTCTGAAGATTTCTCCGAACCGCGGAGTTATTCGATTTGGAAAGAGGGGCAAGCTGAGTCCGAGGTTTATTGGACCATTCGATGTTCTGGAGAGAGTTGGAGCTGTGGCTTATCGCTTGGCGTTGCCACCGTCGCTGGTGGGAGTTCACGACGTATTTCACGTATCTCAGTTGCGTCGATACGTTAGTGATCCATCCAATTCCGTGGATTTCTCGGAGATTACGGTTCGTCCGGATCTGTCTTATGATCAGCAGCCAGTTGAGATTCTGGATCGTCGACAAAAGCAGCTGAGGAATAAGACCGTCGACTTGGTTCGTGTGCAGTGGCGTCACGGTTCCCCTGGTGAGTCCACCTGGGAACGTGAGGAGGAGATGAGAGAGCGCTTCCCGCACCTTTTCCCGAGCAGTGCTTGATGTTGATTCTGAGGGCGGAATCATTTCTAAGGTGTGGAGGATGTAACGGTACGTTTTCGTTGTACTTTGTTCGTGCACGTGCTTTTGGCCGTGCACGTGTTTATTTTAGACTTTATTTGTTTGTGAACACTTTTGTGTGATATGCTGTTGTGAACGTCTCTGAGAGTATTAAATAGTGGCACTAATTTGGAACGACGTTCCTCGAGTCGTTTTTCCACAATTTAATCTTATTCGATGAGACGTGGCGACTTTCACTTTTGACGGGAGACGTTTCTATTTTTAGTTTCGTCGTCCGACGTCGAAATTGAGATCCGTCTTCATAGTTAGCTCACATTCGTCATCACAATCACCTCGATATTTATTTTATAATTTTTGGAGTTTATTTGACCACTTTTATATTTTTAACAAGGTTTATAATATTTTTAATAATTTATTTTTAAATTAATTTCGGCCAAATAAAATTTATTTGAGTTTTAAACGTTTTAAAGAATTTTTGAGCCAATTTCCAGCTCATTTGGACCAAGTCAAACCCTTGGGTGAGTTGGAGAAGTTAGATTTCAAATTTTAAATTATTTTAAACTTCTATTAATCCTATTAGATTTAGCCCTAGACCAAGTCAACCCATCTACACTATATAAACAACCCCTAGGAAGACCTATTTTCGCAAGAAATTAACCCTAGCCTCTTCCAAAACTCAGATTTGACGTTGCGACGATTCGTCGCAACGTTGCGACGAACGGCTGCCGCACGACCGAAGAAATCGCCCCCGTTCCCCCGCTCCGACCGAAGCCCAACCCCGCTCACGCTTCGCTCCGCACGTTGCAGCAGCTGCCGTCCCCGTTCCCCCGCTCTGACCGAGAGAAGCCCTCGGTCAGACCGAGAGCTTCAACCCCGCACAGCGCCCGCACCAACCCCCGCTTGTCGCCCCGCTCCGCACAGCGCCCGACCGACCCGCTTCTCCGCACCGACCGGTGTTGCAAGCGTTGCAACGTTGCAACATCGCGCCCCCCGCATCCAAGCGCCTGACCGAGCCCCTCTCCCGCACTGACCGAGAAGCAACCCCGCACCAAGCACAACCCCGCAGCCGCTGCACGCCCCAAACGTCGCAGCCCCGCATACTCTGTGCACGACCGATGGATCTCCCCGCATTGGCTGTGTACGACCGAGAGCCACTCGTCGCAACCCCGCACCCGTCGCATCGCTTGCCTCCGTGGGCCCCCCAAGTTCTCCAGAGTTATTGTGGGTCCCCCAAAGGTCCCTAGGACTACTGTGGGCCCCACCTAGGTGCTTGCTCTTTGAGGATTCGTCGCGTACGGCGTTGCGACACGTCGTAGCCCGTCGTCGCACGTGCTAGCTTTGGAATCTGGAATCGTCGCCGCGGTTGATTGCTCTGAAATTTCCAGCGAGGAATCTAATTGGAATCTGGACTTGGAGCGCGATATTATTATTCCAACCCCCGGCGTCGCTACCCGACGCCGGTGTAGCTTTCGCGTCGTGTTGAGGTAACGCTTTGCACCCCTAGGACCCCCACCCAATTGCATGCTAATCAAGACTAAAATCAGTATTTTTAAAGTATTTTAAATGTTTTAGAATTCACTAATCAAGATTAATAAAACGGATGTAGGCCGGTGGACTTGTGCACGTAGGATTATTGTGTTTTGGACTCGTTGGACGGTGTTGCTCAGACGTGATACTTGCAGGCAAGTGAAACTTGCCAACTCTTGTGTAGGGCCATGTTTTTAGGCCACTTCCTTTGCTTCAGCGTAAAAGAGAATAGTCAGTGAAATGATAGCTGGCCAGACGCCTACTTGATCTAGTTTGACAACGAAACTAGATCCGTCACCTAATTGATCTAGCTTGACAACGAAGCTAGATCTAACCCTTCAACTTGTTGTTCATGCATGCTTAACTGTCACGTTTACTTTCCTTACCTGTACGCTTTACTACTTGCCATGTCATGTCATCCATGCATTGAATGTCGCATTCGTAGCACACGCTACATACTTGTACTTGCTTGTCCCGGGCTAGGTGCACCCCTACGCCATACTTGTTAAAAACACTTCCTGGCTCGTGATCCAGAAGCGAGCATTCCCGTTCGGGGGTAAGGCCCTGGCTCGATACACGTGAAGGGGTAGGGTTGAGCGACCACTCAGCGTAGAAGTGTGCCCGTATAGCCTCTTCAGCTGTAAGGCGTGAACTCTGTGCACGAGGTGCTTACTTTTCTTGTCTTGTACTTGTCTTGTGAATGCCATGCCATGCTCGTACTTTACTTTAATTTACCTGTTGCACTCATTACTTTAACTGCCATGTCATTGCACCATGCTAGAACTGCTAGGTTGCTTTTACTTGTACTTTCAGTTTCCTTGCACAAGTCTTTTAGACTTGCTGACATGTGCCCCTTGCTCTTTTGGGTGTCACATGTTAGACCCTGAGCTAGAGACAGTTGTTGAGGACGAGGTCTTTGCTGACGCTGAGCCTGAGCCTACGTTCGTCGAGGAGTACGAGGACACCGGTGACCAGTCTTAGTGACTGTGGAGTTACTTTTACTTTAGCTTGCTGTTAGTTGTCGGTGCTTGCACCATTACTTTGCTTTCGTACCTTGTACTTTTGTTGGCCATGCTGGGGCCTCTTTTAGACTCTTTTATTTTAGCCTGGTGGCTTTTCTGCGATGTTGGAATTTATTATTATGGATATTCTGAGATGTTTCTTTTGTCTCCTTCGTTATTATTATCTTTGTTTCGTTTTGCGTTGCAAGGACCTGCAGTTAAATTTGATTGACGCTTATCGGACTTGCAGCTTTGTAGCTTCAAGTCTGAGCGGTCCTTCTCACGCTTCGCTTCCACGTTTTTGGGAAGCGGGGCGTGACATAGGTCTTGAAGCATTGTTAATGTTTTATTAAAACATAGCATGTCATTAAAATTCAATTAGTAAATTTTAATCATTACTTAATGGCTAACCTAAAGGGTTGTCTTGTGTTATCAAATAAGAGGGACAAGAAGACATAGCCATTAAAAATTACACTAATTTTATCGCATAAAAAGTGTACAACTATTTAACAATTAAATAGACTAAAGTTTATCGCATAAACAATTTTAGCATGCATACTTAAATTTAACATTTAAATTTAAAAATACGATTTTTAAAACATTTTATTTTATCTCATAAAGTAAAAGCTTGTTTAAAAATCATAACATTTGCATGTTACTTTAAAATATTTATCGCATAAAAATTTTAAACTTTTTAAAATCAGTTTTTAAAATATCTTATAAATTTAAAACATCATTTAAAAAATTCCATGTTTAAAATTTATCTCATAAAATTTTAAACAACATTTTAAACTTATCGCATAAAGTTTTAAAGCTTTAAAACAATTTTAAAATTTATCACATAAATTTAAAAATTCCATTTTAAAAATTACATGTTTAAAATTTATCATATAAAATTTTTAAACAAAAAAATTTAAATTTATCGCATAAATTTAAAGAAAACATTTTCTGTAAAAGCATTCAAATAATAAATTCGCAGTCCTAGATCAGCATACAGACCTGGCTCTGATACCAATGAAGGGTTTTCTGTGACCCTTAGGGCACAAAAACTCTAGTCCTGTCCTAAGTCGGACGGAACATAAACAGAAATGCAGCGGAAAATTTTTATGTTAATCTAATTAACATGCAACCCTAAGGAACCAGACCATATTAGCCAGGAACTCTGCCAACTTGGGGTGGATCTGACCACCCCAAGAGGGATCTAACTACTGCAAATAATTAAATGAAAAGCTTAAACACATACCCGGAATCTCAGCCCTGGGGCAGGCGAGATGTTCCGCACCGTCTTCCGAGCTACTCCCGTCCCACGCCGAGCCGCTCCTTGAACCGCTCCCCGAACTGCTCCTCGAACCGCTCCGCATCCCGAGGCGATCAATCCCATGTCGCCGAGGCAACCACGCACCGAAGAAAGTTTCACGCAAGTGAAACTTCCGCCTAGATTTCGGATCTGAATCCGAACTCCTTTGCGGCTTTGCTAGAGCCCTCAGGAGCAAGGCAGAAATTTATATGGAGAGGAGAAATATTAATTTAGCTTAGATCCGAGCGTGCTCCAACATTTACGAGAGCCCCTCAGATCTAGAGCTTGGGACGAGTTTGGTGGAAGGGGGGAGGCCCCTATTTATATAGGCGGCGGACTATCCCCTTTTCTCCACAACCGATGTGGGACTATTATTTTGAGTTAATTAAAATCAAGTTAGTTTGCTTTCACAAAGTGCAAACTTCCGTGAATTTTAACTCCCTCACCGTTGAGCTTCATGATTGATACAACCTATCAATACGAAGGGTGTTCAACGGTGAACGCATAGGAAAAAACCGTTCGTCAATCCGAGTCCGTTTGACCCCTCAAACGTATGTCCAAAGATGCACCCAAAGCCATGCTTTTCTGAAATCTGCAGCCGCCAGATTATGTCTAGGGTTCTTAACCCACGTGGGCCCCACAATGGGACCCACACTTTGCTTTGCTGGCGCGTGTGCAGAATCCCAGGCCCACAGTAGGGCCCGCCTGGGCCCGTCTGGGCCCAGGCGGGCAAGGGGCCTGGGCCCCGCCTGTTGGGCAATAATATGCCCAGCGCCTGGGCAAATGCCCAGGCACAAAAACATGCCGTTTTTTTAATTTTTGTGTTTCATAAACAACAAAAATGCTTGGGCCTGATTTATTTCTTTGGGTCTGTTTTGGGCTCTCTATTTAAACACTTTTAAATAGACTTATTGGGCTCATTTTATGTCCGATTTGGACGCCGTTCGAACTTGGGTTTAGACCGAGACATTCCCGTCTTTCCCGTGAACTTTTCCTTACGTTTATATAATTAAATATTGTTTTAAACTATTTAAAACACATTTAATCTATTTTGCATCATATGCAATTTAGTCCCTATCTAGGCTTAAATTATCATTTGCATCAAATACAAATGATCCGAGGGCACATTCCTCTACATCCTCTTGCTCGCTCATTACTTTCCTATATAAGTCACGTAGTTTCTAGCTTTACTATTGCTTACTTATCCTTTTAGTGCTACTACATCTACCTGGTTGTCTTACCATTGTCATCACATTGCATGTTGGTTAAAACATTGTTGCTACCATATGCTATGCCACAATTGTTGCTCTTGTACGTCACTTTTGCCCTTGCACAATCTCCTTTACTTTATGCATTACATGCACTTTACTTACCATACTTGAGCAGCCACTAGTACTTTACTTATTGCTCTTACATACATGTCTGCTCGTACTTTACTTTTTACACCTGTATGACCATCTTTTGTTTGCTATAGTCTGTTCCATACTTTTGCACCACTCTGTTTCTATTGCTAGAATTGTTGTGACTTACCTACGGTTCCATCTTCCTGGTACCTCAGACGACGTACATATGGAGGTAGATGCTCTTGAGTTAATAGCGCAAGAGTTCGACCCTGAGACCGCAGCTTTCAGAGCTATTTTCAGTTGTGTACTTTCTTCTTTTCATGTATATTGTTTGGAACATTTGTACAGTATGGAATGTAATAATTGGACACTATTTGGGTATTTTTGTACATCTCTGCATCGTGGATATTTTGTTTTCATTGGTTAACCACAGGACCTGCGCAAATATCAAATAAGTAACGGGCCCCGGGAGTGGGTCGTTACAGAGACCCTTCAGGCGTGCGACCCGAAAACCTGCCCCGGAGGTGTTGCTCGTCGTAAGGTGGCTCACTTTTTATAATTAGGCCGAACCTGACCTGGGGCTTCTCCCACACGAAACGTTCGAAGAGGACACGAGTCGAAACTTAACGATATGTGTGAGAGAAGGAAGACCTGTTGGGGCGGGGGCACTGACGTCCCCCCTTTTTGCTCCTCTATGTGCGTGCAATGGTCGGGGGACCGCAGAAGGTTGAAATATTTGTAGTCCGCAAGCGCACGGTGTTGTAGTGTGGCTTGGGGGTCGAACACAGGGAGGCGTGGCTGTGCTTGCACAAGAGATGGAACCGGTTCACCCTACAGGCGAGCTAGCCTGAATTGGTGTATGGATTGTCACAGAAATAGAAAACAGGGATAAACAATATAAAGTAAAAACCCGGGACTTTGGTTTCCACCCTATCGAGCGACTCTCGCCGATACGGCCTACGGGTAGGATAACGATCGGGATTAGGGTCTAATGGTGAGACGTTGCCTCTAAGAGTGGTACCAGCGTCCCATAGGCCCGATATTCCGGTCGATGCCCAGGATGATACGCCGGACTTCCCGGGTTCGGTCAGTGGGCACTCCCGTGTCCATTAACACTGACCGACTCCGGGAGCACTAAGCTCGCAACGATAACTCCCAACGTCTCATCCTGCCGCTCCCGCGTGCTAGGATTCGACGTCTACGCTAAGGGCGCGAGCTATGGCTAGGGAGTCAACCGCCAAGTTTATTCCCCCTTGGCCCGACGGTCAAAGGCGGTCTTTTTCCCGTCGATGACAATAAAATGCCCCGCGTAACCGTTAGATTCCTAATCCCTATCGATTTCCTAGCCATATGGACGCATTGGGAAGAGCCCACGAAGGGGTTTCCACCAAAATCCCAGATTTGGGATCTACTAACACATTTTTACTAAAAAGCGATCTAAACGAAAATGGACCGTCAAAATCATAATCAGACAATAGAAATGCAATGGTAGTAAAGCAATTAAGATAATACTAAAGTTTGACAAAGATCTGAAAACTTACAAAAACTGGAAAATTACAGCCGTCACAAAATGAAGAAAACAGTAAAAAATAACCAACTCTCGTTTCTGGAAACCTAGGGGTCCTATATATAAAAAAAGATATCACCCGATCAGTTGACAATTCAACCGATCGGGTGATCAGCTTCAAACTTTGGCAGCGATGATGCGGGACTTCACCTGGTCAGGATGAACCGGTCGGTTGAAGCATGGATGTGACCGGTTGGATCTTGGTGCCGACCAGGTGAGGAGACCGGTTGGATCTCCGTGTCTTGGCTTTGGAGATTCAGCTACAGATGAACCGATTGGGTGAAAGTCACCCGATCGGTTGGCAATCAGCTTCGAATTCCAGAGAGCTTTGGGCTTTTGAACCGGCCTACGAACCGACCGGATGACTTCTCGTGAGCTCCAAGATGTGATCGGGTGATGCACGCGTGCATCACCCGATCGGTTGAAGATGATCAACCGATCGGGTGAGGGGCTGAAATATGCTATCTTCGTCGTTTGACCCCCTGGGTCACGCGTGACTCCTCCCGTTGCTCCGGGGACTTATGATATCTTCATTAAATGTCCCCTATGCGGACAATCTCCTGCAAACATGGAAAAACAAAGAAAAGTGAAAGAAAACGAGAAAATACGAGAAACGGGTACGAGGCGGCGGAAAATAACGGAAAAACACAAAAGAAAACGTGCGTGAACATATGAAATATAAACGCACGTCAAAATCTCCCAAGCTGAACCCTTCCTCATCCTCGAGGAAGACGAGTGAGAGTAGGAGCTCGGGGGGAGAAAATAGAGAGAAAGAGAGAAAAATAAAACTCTATATCCTAGATCACCCGTCAGGGCCAACAAAATCAAAAACGACACACCAAGCAAGCAAACGCCAAATCACATCACTAAACCAAGGAATACGAGTCCAGACAAGTTCCGTGGGCCCACGCGGTGAAGCACGAGTGAGTGTGGTCGTGCGCTAGCAGTCCGTGTCACTATCTACGATGTGCGATAAAGCACAATATACACAAATCCAAGAAATGACCCAAATATCGATTCGATTCGAATTAAGCGGTGAATATATGTAGTTCAAGCATGCATGAGAGGAGTATGAGAATAGAAATGCATCATGCGTCAGGGACTCCACAACTAGGGTTAAGGAAATCACCACACTATAGCCTAGGTAATAGCTAAAAAGTTCCTAAGCCAAGTGTTTTCGAAAACGATGGGGGTTGAGATGATGTGGAGTAGAACTCTTGGTGCAAATTCTCGCCTTCCCTTTATTCTCGGTAGATAGGAAAAATATTCACACTGGAAATTTTTGGGTTTTGGGTATTTGTATTTTTTTTTGGATTTTTGGCTATACATATTTTTTTATTTTCTCTTTTCTTTTCTTTTTGGATTTTTGGGGTTTTCTTTTCATTTCTCTTTTTTTTTGGATTTTTGGGTTTTTGGCTATACACAGGTGTACTCTCCCAAGTGGGAGAACGGTACACGATGAGGGGATTTGCACCAAGTAAAACAAAAAAGAAATCGGAATCTAAACACTTGGGCAGAGGAAACTCTACTCGCTAATTAGAGCATAGGCTAAATGGGTTATTCCTAGTCCTAACTGTGGAATCCCGACACATGCGAAATGAAGCATACAATATATATAATCATGCATACAGAAACAGACAAGAGAAGCAAATACTGCATTATTCATATCGAAGCGTGATAATCTAGGGGTCATTCCTGGACATGTATATAAAGTAAAATCACAAAGCAGAAGCACACCAAACAGCTAGGCACGACACACGACTCACAAAAAGCTAAGTGGACCCACGATGCATGAAATGCAAGAGGACTCTATATCCTAGGGTTAGTGAATGTGATTATCGATGCCATGCTAGGCGTGTATGAGATTTCGTGGCAATTCATCATATAGGGTTCATTTCTAGGAGAAGGAGATAAAAAGAAGAAAAGAAAAATTTAAAACACGATGAAAACGACACAAAAACAAAAAAGAAAGACTCAAATGACGCACAGAGTGCGACTCCCCCAAGCTGAAGCTTGCATTGCCCTCAATGCAATAAGAGTGAGTACGGGAGGGCAATGAAAATGGGGGGGGGGGGGGAATAGGCACTGACACAAAAAGAAATGAAAAACATGGAAAACACAGATACGAAACTGAAAATAAAGAAAAATCAAAATCAAACCACACGACATAAAAATAGAAAAAGAAAGAAAGAAAATGATACGACACGACAAATGAAACAAGCACACACACAAAGAAGACAAAACACGACAACACAGCAAAATAGACTTCCCCCAAGCTAGACATGAGAATGCTAGCAATGAGATATGATCGTGAAAGTGCAGACATATGCAAGGGGGAGGTCAAAAAACAGAGTGAAATCAAAAATCAGGAGAAGGCGAATCCTCGCCCTCCTCGAAAGAGGGTGTGGAAGTGTGGTCGGGAGAGACGGGTGGTGTGCGGAGAAGTGGGGACAGAGGTGGGGGAATAGGTGCAGTGGTGGTGTGAACGATGGGTAGAGTGTCGATGGAGGTGGGTGGTGGTGGAAGTACGGCGATCAAGGCAGTGGTAGAATGGATAGAAATGGGGAGAGAAAACATGATGGTGACGGTAGTGGGTGGCGGTGGGAGAGATTTGGAGCGCACCGGCAATTTCTTGCGACGCACATATGAAGTGATGGTGGAGGAGGGAAGAGGTGGTGTGGGGGCAACGGAAGTGGTCATGAGAGGAGAAGTGGATACAGGGATGGGAATAGATGTGGGTGGGGGAGATGATCGCCTAGGTGGGGGTGAAGGAGGTGGGGATGGGTGGGATGGTGGAGGAGAAGAATGTGACGGGGGAGGTGAGGATCGTCGAGGTGGTGAGGGTGGTGGGGTGTGGGTGGTGGTGGTCCGTGGAGGTGAGTGAGAAGGCGAAGAATGGCGGCCACGTTCCTCTCAAGTGCGAAGAAGCGTGGGTGAGTGAGAAAGGAGGACGGTGATGGGTTTGAGGGGGCAGAGGACGAGGCAAGATCACGGAGGGCTGCGACCTCCCTCTCGAGAGCAAGACGGGCAGAGACCTGGCGACGACCAAAGGAAGTGGACTGACGTGAAGCGGAAGTGGTGCCGACAAGTGATGTGGAAGTAGTGTCGGCGGCAGTGGTCATGCCGGCACTGGACAGAAGGCCTAAGGTGGCCTGAGAAAGGCTTACTGAAGTGATAGGGCCAGGAGCAGAAACTGGGTGACTCGGGCCAGCCCTGATATCTCCCCGGGACACAGGAATATCCTGCTCGCCTAAGTGGGCGGCATGGGAAAGTGGTCTACGTGTGTCCGGGGGAAGGAAAGGAAGGTGCAACCCCGCTAGAAACTCAGGATCGGTCGGAAAAGTCCAATCCGCCACTAAAGCTATGGTCATGCGAGCGGGGTTGGGGAGAATGGTGTAGGGGCGAGGGGGGTGGCAGTAATTGAATTCGAAACGACCATCGGGGCGGGGCCTAATCATATGAATGTGTCGCAGGACGTCAAGATCTAGACGTGAGGGTCCTGCGGTAGTAGGAAGATTTTGGGGGATGGGAATGTTAAACAGTGGGAAAGAAACAATAATAGTGATAATGCCCCCACAACAGATCTTGCCCTTCCCGGCCCTGCTAATCTCGAGAAGCTTGTAAACAAGACAATCGCCGGCATGGACAGGGACAGTCGGGGCCCTGAAGCTAATCCCATCATCATCACGAACAAATGGGAAAGTCATGGCCCAGAGAATAAAAAGATCAGGGATAGTCACGGTGCCTGACTCGTCCCTGGGGAAAAATGCAGAGGATATGATCCTATGGGCCAGAAGAAATATGGGATGGATGATGGAGGAGGCCTTGGCCTTACCTCGGGGATGGTGAGGCGGAACCAAAAGTTATCGACGTCAAATTCCGGGGGGTATCCGTAGTGTCGGATAGCGTCATTCCCAAGAATAGGGAAACCAAATATATCGTTGATGGTATTCAGGTTGGTACAGATAGTTTGGTTACGCACCCGGAAAGTGACGGTCGACCCCGACTCACAAACGAGGGAGGAAAGAAATTCTAGGGTGAGTGACGGGTAGGATACCGCAGAGGCATTCAGGAAGGCCAACCAACCTAAGTTAGCAAAAAGAGTCTCGACCTCGGTGAAGACACCGAGGTCGACGAGTGATTGGGTGTGGGCAAACTTGGTTGATAGATGCCCACGAGCATCTAGTCTGTGGTAGAAGTCTTTCTGCTCTTGGTTCCTAAATAGGTACCCATGTAGGCCCAACATGGGGTCCACAGGGGGAATGACAGGTGGGGGAGGGGCTAGTGTCAGTTCACGTGTGTGGGGGAGGAGGACGTGTTTGTTTCGGTTTCTTTCGAGACGGTTCCTCCTCCCGCAAGATACCCTTTCCCTTATCTCTATCCCGGGCCATGTGTGCGTGTGAGTGATGCAAATGAGTGTAAAATAATATCGAAATGCACACACATGAACAATCAAGCAAATTAAATATCTAGGGTAAAAATTGAAATTTGAGAAGTGGAGCGAAGTTACCCCTGCAGAGATTCGAGTTCTTCGCTTGTAGTTGACCCAATGCCGTGCAACGGGAGAAGTGTGGAGCCGCGGCACTCTTCTTCAGCAAAAATTCGAAAGAGGGGTGGATATTGTGGATTAGGGCTAGAAAGTTGCGAAATAGGAGAAGGGAGAGAGAGAGAGAAAGAGATGGAGAGATGGAAGGGGAGGTGGAGAGAGAGGCTAATGGAGGAGTGGAGGAAGTTGGAGAGGAGTTTTTGGCTGTTGGGAGAGGGTGGAAGGCGAAACGACGGCGAAGAAAGCGATCAGGCGAGGGGTTGTGAACGGGTGGGTCGGGGGATATTTATAGGGTTTAAGTCGAACCGATCGGGTGAGTTGTCACCCGATCGGTTGACTTAATGGTCGAAAATTTTGGCTGAAGAGTTGCTACAGGTGAACCGGTCGGTTGACCGCTCCACACATTTTCCCGAGAATTTAGGGTTTCTCACCCGGTCCCTCAACCGGTCTCGCTTCTTGTCACCCGATCGGTTGACGAATTCTGAAGTTTTCCCGAGAGTTTACCCCAGGTCACCCGGTCTGCCAACCGGTCTCTTCTTTCCTCACCCGGTCGGTACATTTAGTGGCAGACACGGCCGTTAGCTGATACATCCCAACCGATCGGTTGAGTTATCAACCGATCGGTTGGGGCCTTGTTTTCTGCAAAAACCCACAAATCGCCTAAGTTCCACAACGGAAGTTCTTGCGGCTGGATTTATTTATACAAATAGATAAAATAAAGTTAAAAACTAATCCTAAAAATTGAAACAAAAGTTTAGAGCATGGGTTGCCTCCCATGAAGCGCCTTTGTTTAACGTCGTTGGCTCGACGCCCATTGATGATGTTCAAGGAGGGTGATACGGGTGATGCCCATGGCTTGGCATCGTTTCAGCTTCTCCCTTTGTTGTAGTCAGTGGCGACAAGAGAATTTGTTCGACCACTCTCCCTTGGTCGACGGGGTCCGGAGGCTTCTCCTTCATATTGGCGTTCTCCGCCACTCGTTTGAGGATACGGACCTTATCCCCGACGAGCCACATGGGCTCTTTGCCTTTCCTCCTCATAGGAGGATGCTTTGGGAATCCGGGAGGGATCACATGTCGCACGACCGCCCCATCAGCAACTTCTTTCTTTGGGGAGCCAACTTGCTCTCCAAGGTCCCCCAAGTTATCGGGGGGATTCCTCACGAGTACTTCCCAGGCACTTGTTTCAACAGCTCTATCTTCTTCGTTCTCCAGCATACTGATACTAGGATCGTCCGGGGGATTTGGGTGCTTCATCGACAACCCTAAGTCAAATTCGACTCTTTCTTGGCCGACATTGAGGGAAAGCTTCCCATTCTTCACGTATATCAAAACTCCGGCTGTTGCCATAAAGGGCCGTCCAAGGATGATAGGGGTATGCTTGTCTTTCGGCATGTCCATCACCACAAAATCAACCAGTACTTGTATTCCACTCACATCAACGGGGAGGTCGTCTACTACTCCCACCGGGTACTTGACCGAACGGTCAGCAAGTTGTAATGTCATGCCAGTGGGCTCCAAGTCTCCCACCCCTATTCTCTTGTACAGCGATAGGGGCATTAAATTGATGCTCGCTCCTAGATCGACGAGCACCCTCTAGATTCGCACTTTCCCAATAGAGCAAGGGATGGAGAAACTTCCTGGGTCTTTGAGCTTCGGCAGATTTGCTCTCTGAATGAGAGCGCTGCATTCCGCCGTTAGGACGACCTTTTCCTTTCTGGATCCCCTTGTCACTAAATCTTTCAAAAATTTTGCTTAGGAGGGGATCGTCTCAATATCTTCTAGGAAGGGGATTTGAAGGCTTAAATCCTTGACCATGGCAAAAAATTTGCCATACTTCTCGTCGATTTTCGCTTGGGCCAGACGTTGTGGAAAGGGCACAACGGGCTTGAATACCCTTAAATTCCCTTCTTCTCCTTTCTTCTTCTCTTCTTCGGGGGCTCCCTCCGGAGTCACAATCTTTGGCGACGGGGGTACCGTCGTCATTAGCTTTTTCAATCGGCCGCTCAACGGCCAATGGTGCTTCCGGTTCCCTGGGTGGCAGTCTTGTAGGAATTTGTGTTCCGCTCCTCAAGACGATAGCGGACACATTCTCATGCTCGTACACGAGTGCCAGAGTTTGATTCACCCCCCTCGGGGTCACCTCAGGCTGTGGCAGTAAAATATTCTGCGGTCTCTGAAGGTTCGCCACTTGCAACCCCAGCTGGGTCACCTGATCAGTGAGGACTCTTTGCCCCATTTCCAGCTTCAGATTTATCTTTTCCTGGTTGGTTATGTATTGAGTCAAAAGGGACTCAACCGGAGAGATGGCCCTCTGTTGACCAAATTGCTGCTGCTGCTGGATTGGCTGCTGATTCCTGGGAGCGTACTGCTGATACTGCTGTGGAGGTTGTTGCTGCTGAAATTGCTGCTGCTGAAACTGCTGCCGAGGCCTAGCCGGCTGATATATCTGTTGTTGTTGCTGCTGAGTCGGCTGCTGATATGGTGCCCGGTAACTAAGGTTCGGATGATTCCGGTTGTTTGGAGAGTAGGCCGGGTTGGAGTTGGTTCGTGGTGGAAAAGGCGCATTCCCCGTAGGATTGTAAAATAATGCGCTCGCCTGATCCAACGGTGGTGAGATATCACCACCGTCGAATTCTCCAAAAACTTCGGATTCCATCGCAGCAATCTGTTGTGAACCGATGCCACCGACGCCTACCATCAATACGGAGATCTGGATCGACAGTAAGTCAAACTTGCTTGACAATTTGTCGACGTCCTTGACCATATGGATGCCCCCAGATCTAGGTGTGGCTCTCTCGTCACACCACCGCTCATTGTTGGATGCCATATTTTCAAGAATTTGTCTGGCATCTTCTTCGCTTCTCGACATAAAGGACCCTCCAGCCGCGACGTCCATGGAAGATTTCAAGTCATCCCTCAACCCATTATAGAACAGATTTATGATCTACCACTTGGGGAGCTCATGGTGGGGACATCTTCGCTGTATCTCCTTGTATCTCGTCCAAGCTTCATGCAAGGACTTTTGGCTGGCCTGGGAGAAGGAGGAGATCTCACTCCTCAGCTTAATGGTCTTCCCCGGAGGAAAGAACTTCGTCAGGAAAGCATTTGAGAGCTTCTCCCAGGTGTTGAATGTGTTCAGGTCCTTTCCCCTAAGCCACAGCTTGGCTTTATCTTGTAGAGAGAAGGGGAATAGCTCAGTCGAATCGCCTCAGTAGTGACACCGTTTATCCGGAAGGTGTCACATTTCTCCAAGAAGGAGTCCAAATGTTCAATGGGGCTCTCTATGGGCGCACCCGAAAATTGATCCTGCTGGATCCATGTCACCAAAGACGGCTTAAGCTCAAAGCTTTGCGCCATAATAGCTGGAGGACGGATGGAGGAGGTGGACTCGATGGAAGGCATCGAGTACTCCAGCAGGGACTTGTGAGGTGAGGTGTTCTCCCCCATGGTTTCAGGATCCTCTCTTCTTCGCTTCTCGGTGGCCAAACGCCTTAGGGTGGAATTTATCTCTGGATCAACGTGGATCAAGTCGTCGAGACTTCTTGAACTCCTGCGCATGAAAAACAACAAACACCCGTGAAGCAAAAAGTGGGAAAGAAACAGATAAGATAAGAAATAAAAATAAAAATAAAAAGGAAAAAGAAGAATGCGAAAATTATCGCGAGGTAGGGATGAGAGCTAGACACTATGGTTCGAAAGTTCCAAAAATGTACAAACACGTTGCCTCCCCGGCAACGGCGCCATAAAGCTTGACGTCCCCCCGTTTTGCTCCGCTATGTGCGTGCAATGGTCGGGGGACGGCAAAAGGTTTAAATATTTGTAGTACGCAAGAGCACTGTGTTGTAGTGTGGCTTGGGGGTCAAACACAGGGAGGCATGGTTGTGCTTGCACAAGAGATGGAACCGGTTCACCCTATGGGCGAGCTAGCCCGAATCGGTGTATGGATTGTCATAGAAATAGAAAACAGGGATAAACAATATAAAGTAAAAACCCGGGACTTTGGTTTCCACCCTATCGAGCGACTCTCGTCGATACGGTCTACGGGTAGGATAACGATCGGGATTAGGGTCTAATGGTGAGACGTTGCCTCTAAGAGTGGTACCAGCGTCTCATGGGCCCGATATTCCGGTCGATGCCCAGGATGATACGCCGGACTTTCCGGGTTCGGTCAGTGGGCACTCCCGTGTCCATTAACACTGACCGACTCCGGGAGCACTAAGCTCTCAACGATAACTCCCAACGTCTCATCCTGTCGCTCCCGCGCGCTAGGATTCGATGTCTACGCTAAGGGTGCGAGCTATGGCTAGAGAGTCAACCGCCAAGTTTATTCCCCCTTGGCCTGACGGTCAAAGGCGGTCTTTTTCCCGCCGATGACAATAAAACGCCCCGTGTAACCGTTAGATTCCTAATCCCTATTGATTTCCTAGCCCTATGGACGCATTGGGAAGAGCCCACGAAGGGGTTTCCACCAAAATCCCAGATTTGGGATCTACTCACACATTTTTACTAAAAAGCGATCTAAACGAAAATGGACCGTCAAAATCATAATCAGACAATAGAAATGCAATAGTAGTAAAGAAATTAAGATAATACTAAAGTTTGACAAAGATATGAAAACTTACAAAAACTGGAAAATTACAGCCGTCACAAAATGAAGAAAACAGTAAAAAATAACCAACTCTCGTTTCTGGAAACCTAGGGGTCCTATATATAGAAAAAGATATCACCCGATCGGTTGACAAGTCAACCGATCGGGTGATCAGCTTCAAACTTTGGCAGCGATGATGCGGGACTTCACCCGGTCAGGATGAACTGGTCGGTTGAAGCATGGATGTGACTGGTTGGATCTTGGTGCCGACCAGGTGAGGAGACCGGTTGGATATCCGTGTCTTGGCTTTGGAGATTCAGCTATAGATGAACCGATTGGGTGAAAGTCACCCGATCGGTTGGCAATCAGCTTCGAATTCCAGAGAGCTTTGGGCTTTTGAACCGGCCTACGAACCGACCGGGTGACTTCTCGTGAGCTCCAAGCTGTGACCGGGTGATGCACGCGTGCATCATCTGATCGGTTGAAGATGATCAACCGATCGGGTGAGGGGCTGAAATATTCTATCTTCATTGTTTGACCCCCTGGGTCACGCGTGACTCCTCCCGTTGCTTCGGGGACTTATGATATCTTCATTAAATGTCCCCTATGCGGACAATCTCCTGCAAACATGGAAAAACCAAGAAAAGTGAAAGAAAACGAGAAAATACGAGAAACGGATATGAGGCGGTGGAAAATAACGGAAAAACACAAAAGAAAACATGCGTGAACATATGAAATATAAACGCACGTCAGGCACAGTCCAGAGACCTGCCCCGGACCCAAGGACGGCCCGTCGGGGGTGCGACCTACAGACTGGCCTCTGATCTCTGTTCGTCCATACTTCAGGTAGCATGAGAGGTGCTTGTTGGATAGCTGCTTCTTCATCGAACTGGGGGAGGAGGCCTCTCCTCGCATTGTGGAGCTCGAATTGGCCTTCAACCCGAGATGGCCCGCCTGCCGTGCAGCGATCCATTCCTCCATCATCCTGATGAAGCCCTGGAAGCTCTTGCAGGCGTCGCAGGTCACGTCATGAATCGCCGTGGCCGACCCCTCCAGGGGTTGATTCACTGGGGAAGATCTCCTGGGAGAACAAGGCCCTTTGGCCAGAGGTGGCTTCAGGACGTCGTCGATCATGGCCTCAAGTCGACTCGGCCTCTTCAGAGACGGAGGGGGAAAGAAAGCAGGTGACTTGTCGTGGACAGGATTGTGCTGAGGGCGTGTGGGTCCTGACATGAGTGTAACCCTCGTTCCCATAGACGGCGCATGGGGTAAGATCCGCATACAATGAATTTGTTTAGAGGGGAACCAAGGGCACGGTGGTTACAAGTGGGACGAGGATTGGGTAGGATGTTTTCCAAGCGATGAGTGGGGTGATGAGGCTAGGCGCGCTATGAGGGTCGATCTCTGGATCAATACTATGAGTATGCCGCGTGTTCGCTGCACACCTTGAATTGAACACCGATTGCTCGCTGCCAGGATGAGCTCACCTGTACACGGAGCAGCTCGCCAGAAAGGCTGGGTTGGGTTCCAACCCTTAGCTCTTGTGTGTAAGTAATGAGTATAGGAATCGATTAGCCAACCTCTCTCTCGTAGGAGATCGAGGGGTATTTATAGCTGATAGAGGCGGTTAGGTAGGGCTGACCTGTCATGCTAAGTTGGCGTGTCAGACAAGGAAAGCTTCGGCCGAGGATGTCAGATCTATGCGTGTCAGCCATACCTTTGTCAGGTGACGCAACGACCTGGGGTGCTTTGTCAGAGTGTCAAAGCCGAAAGCACCAAACGGTCAGACGGCACAGTGGTCAGGGGGTGCTTTGTCAGGTTGTCGAGCGGCGAAAGTGTCAGTTGCTTTATCGTACAAGGACGTTTGTCGTGTTCGATGGGACGAAGGATCGTCGAGGTGCATCCGAGGAGCTGGGACGCACATGGGTCATTGGGTCGATCTTGTGGGCGACAGGCGTGCTTATTGTGCGCCTGGCAAGCTTGGAGGGAATCAGTCGATCAAAGGGCGAGGTGCGAGGTGAAATGCACCCTTCCTCTAGTCGAGGCAGACATCAGGGACAATGTGTGGTGAGCGGACTAAAGGGGGGAGGGATCGGCCAGAAGGCGAGGTTGGGGCGAAGGACGCCCTTCCACTAGTCGAGGCGGACATCGCAGAGTAGGGGTGAGCTAATTGTGCACCTGGCGAGCTTGGATGGAAGGTCGAAGTATCACGATATTTAGGTAGTAACAATAACCACTATAAGGACAAGCCATTCCTCTTGTAAAGGTTCTCCTGGTGGATGATCGAAGGTAACCACATCGGGATCTCCTAAGACTTAGAGCCAGTGTCTGAATTATGTCCTCCAACTTTTGGGATGATTGTGACAATAATCTCTCATGAACAACAAGCAGTCGGTAAAAATGGAATCACCATTATGCGAGCATAAGCTCAAAAAGTTTCCCAAGTAAAAAAGCGTCAGAAGAAGACTCGATGGGGACAACATGTCCTCACTTATCTCCTCTGATGATGAAGGAGACCATAGTAACAAATCTCTCCATTGTTTCAAGGAGTATGCAAGGAAAACAAGAATATAGAAGCCCAATCATCACCACCAGTCACCGTCCTATAGCTTAGAGAATGGCGACCCTGCCCCCATTTAAGAAGAGGATTACCGTAGCTCCTCGGTTTTAGCAGTTCACGATGCATGACCTGGACAAGTATCATGGTATGGTTGACCCCTGGGAGCCATTTAAGATAACAAGGGGTCGTGAAAATTTAGGGAGCTAATGACTCTAACCTCTGTCGAGCCTTCCAGACAACTTTAACAACGACGCAAAAAGACTAGTACGACGATCTTTCCTGCCACCATCTAGGGTCTTTCAGAGAAGTAGCCAATAGTTCATGGTAGGAAGATAAAGAAAGAGTAGCTTTGATCCTCTCTTCACTTCGGTACAGAAGATGAGACAACCCCCAAGAAGCTTTATGCAATAGTTTAATACCAAGAGGTTCGTTGTTGAAAATTACAATGAAGATGTGGTAATTACCACCCTCAAGAAGGGGGTTAAAGATGAGGCCTCAATGAAGTTGCGCTACCACAATCCCCAACGTAGTCTCTATTAGCTCTTGACAAAAGCATAGCACTACACGATGGCTAAAGAATCCATGGCTAGATACGGAGGTGGCACATCTAGCTTCACTCTAGATAAAGTGAAAGACTCCCTTTTAAGGAGCCGAGTAGAAGAAATGAGCATGACTAGAGGAGGTGCAAGGGGAGCCCTTGTTGAAGGGCCAAGAAGGTTGAGAAGTAATTCATGAAGCTTACAACTCCAATGGCAGACGTAATGGTGTACGCATAAAGAGAATGTTATTTCAACCATCCTTGCATGAAAATGAAAATTAAACCCTGCCGGGGAATGTTTTCCCTTGAAACAATTATTGTAATTGTAATAAGACATCTCGTTCGAAATGATAGTAAGTTATATCACTTCTATGGTTGTTGATTGTGATTATATAATGCATGGATAAAGTCCCAACACTCATGAGAGGAGCATTGGGATCATTATGAAGATCATGATAATGAGGCCAATGTATCCATCAATCATATTTCTAGAATAGTTCCTGGTCGAGGAATATCGAGATGGGACATAAATATTCTGGTTAGACCAGTGTGCATTAATCAGCCACTACATAAGTCAGAGAGCACAGAAGCACAACAGTAAAGGATGGGTGTTAATACATGGGTACGGTCCCCAAAACGAGGACAAGGTGATGAAGCCCAATTAAGGTCTTAAACATTGGCCTAATAACTTAAGAGCCCGCCAATGACGCAGAGTTATTACTCGTTCAATAAGACAGCTCAGCAGACCATTCAAGCCTTGCTAGTTACGTGGGAGTGGTTAATGGAGACCGAGTAAATGGACAGCCGTTATAAACAATCCCGGAGAAGATCTTGCCATAATCAAAGAAGAACCGTTATGCACTATTGACAGAGCCCCTCAACTATAAATAGACAAAAAAGACAACGTAAGACTGGTTCAGATTCCCAAGGTACGAGATATATAATACTCTGAATTTCTCTACCACTGTTATATTTCATCCTCCAAATAGCTTGCGGTGACTGATTCGAGACGAACCTCTGTGGGTCGATCTCGACAGCCCCGAGCATTCCCTTAAGTTCCCGTTCTAACTTAAGAATCTGATGGGATTTGGACCGAAACTAGATCTGACCCCCCCTAACATTCCTTTGTGGTGCAGGAAGACCGTGGTACGACCTAATAGGAGGGTCTAGCGATAGCTCCCGACGAAAATCGTTCAAGGATCGACTCCAATAGAGGGTCAAACAACCGACACATCTAGCCACTGGGTCGAGCGATCTTCCGTGCTACATTATTACACCCATCATCATCAATCCTCGTTCAACCAACTGAGGGTCCCACCCACCAGTTAACGAGGATCCACTTCGTCGAGAGAGTTCACGTCATCCCAAATACTGTTGACACCAATTTTGGCCTTAACAGTTGGCATCTCCTGTGGGAAATCTGAGTTGACATCCTTGTCATCCAACTACTTTGACCATGTCGACTTGCCCAACAACCCTGGTGAGAACACCATGACATCTCCCAGTATCAATGTCCTCGACATGATAATGGGAGGTCCACTACATCCGGCAACCTTACTCCAAAGTTCTTACGCTGGGAGGCTGATGACCATCTCTGTGGGAAAGAAGCATCGGAGAGACTCTACAAACCCAATATCCTTTTCAGCTGAAGATTTGAAGGGTGCGGAGCTACCATATGACGATGCCATTGTCATCAGTGCCACCATCAATGCGGTGATGATGAGTAGATTACTCATCGACACAGAGAGTTCGTGTGATGTGCTTCTCTTCACCACATTGGAGAAGATGAAACTAGCTTCATCGGAGTTGAGGGAATGTACCGGACCTCTCGTAGGCTTCACCGAACATTTCGCACTGGTAGCAGGCATCATCACGCTACTGGTGACCCTTGGAATGTATCCATGATAGGTCACCCGTTTGACCAACTTTATTATGGTAAAGATCAACTCGGCATAACATGAAATCATCAGCAGACTGCTACTTAATGCCGTGGAGGCGGTGGTCTTGACGTTCCACCATATGCTCAAATTCCAGACCCTTGAGGGATTTGGAAAGACGAAAGGGAATCAGAATCAAGCTCGATCATGTTACCTACTATCTACCACCTTAAGAAGAGTGGAGCAAACAGACCCAGATGGTCTCAGCAACGAGGGTAAACATAAGGAGCGAAGACCCGTAGCGGTCGAAGAGACGGAGAACATCCAGATCCTTGAAGGAGAAGGAAAGACTGTTTCTGTTAGGTCGATGCTCCCTTTCAAACTAAAGGAACATTTAATTACTCTCCTACGAAAGAGTGCAGACATTTTTGCCTTATCTCCAGAGGATCTGCCAGGCATCGACCCTCGGGTTATATCCCACAAGCCAGAGGTCGACTCAACTTCCAAGTACGTGAAGCATAAGAAGAGGAACATGGAAGGCGACAAGAAGAAAGCTGCCATCTAGGAAGTGGATCAACTTCTTGCACCAAGGTTCATTTGGGAAGTCCAGTATCCCGAGCGGCTCTCCAATGTCGTGATGGTGAAGAAGGCAAACAACAAATGGAGGAAGGGTGTCGACTGCACCGACCTTAATAAAGCATGTCCGAATGATAGCTACCCCCGACTCTAATCTCCCATCTTGTCGACAGTGCCTCGAGCTAAGAACTCTTAAGATTCATGGATGCTTTTTTAGGCTACAACCAAATCCAAATGATGCCTGATGACGAAGAAAAGACTTCTTTCATGATGGATCGAGGTAATTTTTGTTATAAAAAGATGCCATTTGGTTTAAAGGATGCAGGTGCGACGTATCAGCATATGATGAACAAGGTCTTCAAGGCAAAAATTAGGCAAAACTTGGATGTCTATGTTGATGATCTGCAGGTCAAGTCGAAGAAGCCGACAAATCACATTGCAGATCTCCAAGGACATTTGCACAGATTTGTCGCTATAATCATCGGTTAAACCCCACAAAATGTACATTTTGTAACGGTCGCTTTTCGACTTTATGGATTTTTGTCACGCCCCGCTTCCCAAAAAGGTCGGAGGCGAAGCGTGACTAAGGCCCGCTTAGGCCAGGGCTAAGAGCTCGGACCCAATAAGCGTCTGTGATATTCCAAACGAAGGAAACAGGTCCCTGCAAGTTAGTACGGAAACAACAAAGTATTGAAAAGAGATATCATTTCATTTTATTCCAAATAAAACATCCAAAAGTACTGAGAGTCTAAAACGCCCGAAGGCTACAACTGCAGAAAAGAAAACTACTGGTGCAAGCACCCAACCTAGACAAGAAAGCAACAGGTGCTACCCACCCAATCTAAACTGGAACAGAAATCTGGATCAGCAACAAGAGGCCTCTAACTCTGGTCCTCCTCCGGGTCGTACTCCGGATCAACGTCCTCCGGCTCTCCGTCAGCTGGCAAGTCCGCCTCGTCGACGTACTCTGGCTCAACACCTGACGTACAGCACCAAAAGAAGGAACTGTACGTCAGGTCAGGTCTACAAAAAGGGTTAGACCAAACTGCAAGTGTATCAACTTTTTAGACAACGTTTTACTGGTTGATTAGCATGCTGGGATTACAACAAGTACAAGAGAAGTAACGTAGCAGGAAAGTAAAGCGCAACAAGTAGTAGTTGTAGCGTGTGCTACCAACTACGGGACTAGCCTACAGGTGTCAGGACAAGACGTGACGTGACGGAAGCAAGGCAGGACAAGACAAGTGAGACACGAAAAGGGTTCACGCCTTACGGTTCGAGGGGGATCAGACCCTCTTGCCGTGCGCACGCTCAACCCAACCCCAAACCCCAAGACAAGACAAGACAAGACACCAGTACAAGGGATCACTCGCTCTAGCTTGGCGAGTGCCCTATTACCCGCAGGCTGAGAATCAGTACAAGGGATCACTCTCTCTAGCTTGGAGAGTGCCCTATTGCCCTCGGGCTGTGTATCAGTACAAGGGATCACTCTCTCTAACTTGGAGAGTGCCCTATTGCCCGCAGGCTGTGAATCAGTACAAGGGATCACTCGGCGAGTGCCCTATTGCCCAGCGGGCTGTGCAAGACGGGACGTGATGTGACAAGACGGGAAGGGTTATTCTAGGGTGTCCACACACACGCACACACATGATAGCCCTATGATGTCAAAAATTGTTGTTGTCGGGCTCAGACTTCGTCGTCAAGTCTGAGCCGTCAGGAGTCGTCCCGGACGCTATCATTTCACGTCCGGTTCTATTTGTTCACAGTTAACAATTCTAACCAACTAAGGCCTAAGCACGGCCAAAAGTGCAAGTGGATACACTTGCCTGCGATGGCGAGTGTGTCGTCCTCTCGAAGCGTCTCGTCCAGTCGTCGCGTCCGCGGTAGTCCGTCTGAAATATCGCCACGGCGACGATGTCAGGTCTCAAATTCATCAAATCCTATTAGGTTTCTTTTCTAGGTTTTCGGGACTATCCTATTCGTCAAAAGTCACTTTTTGATGTATCAACCTAATCGACGATCTATCCTATGTGCACAGTCAAATTAGTCCGTTCGTCGATTTTCTATGTTCGTACAACGTTTTACAGGAGCTGGAAAGTAAATTTAGTTCAAGTTGACGGTTTTTAGTTTAGGGTTCAGTCAGCTATCGTGGGGGTTTCTACGAGTTTCGGGGAACCAACCTGAACCGGAGTTTGCTGTAGATTGGATGTCGGGTCTGATCGGAGAACTCCTCAGCTTCAGATCTGGTCCTCGCACGTCTCTCCAAAAGTTCGAACTTGCGACGAAGGCCTACGACGTGTCGCAACGTCGTAGACGGCAAATCCGCGAAGTAGCACGTCCAAGTGGGGCCCACAGCAGTGCTAGGGGTCCAAGGGGGCCCACAACACCTCAGGAGCACTTGGGGGGCCCACCACAGAAGTTGGTGTGGGAGAAACCAACTTGCGACGTTTGGCCGTCGGTCGTTCACTGCGGGTGCGGGGGTTCCTCTCGGTCAGACCGAGAGAGGCTCTCGGTCGTGCGAGCTGTGATGCGGCGGGGTCGGTCGCAGCGGCGGTGCGAGGGAAATCGTCGGTCAGACCGACAGATCCCGTCGGTCGTGCGCTGCGGGTGCGGGCGAAGCGATGGGGGCGATGCAGCGGGGCGGCGTCTCGGTCAGACCGACAAGGCGGGTCGGTCGGGCGCTTGGCGATGCGGAGCGGAGCGGTGCGGGCGGCTGTGCGAGGAAGTCTCTCGGTCAGACCGAGAGAGAGCCTCGGTCGGAGCGGGGCGACAGCGGGGTGCGATGCAGCGGCAGCGGTGATGCGGGGGCTTGCTCCGGTCGTGCACGGGGATGTGCGGGGGTGAGCTCCGGTCGTGCGCTGTGCGATCGTCGCAACGTTGCGACGAAGCTTTGGAAGAGGAAACGGCGGCTAGGGTTTTGAGCAATGACGAAAAAACTTTGCCTAGGGCTAATTTAAATAGGTTAGAGCTAGGGTTAGGGTTAGGGTTCGGAAAAACGTTATTAAAATAATTTAAAATAATTAATTTAGTTAAAATTACTCTCCTCTCCCTCACGCGAAATGGGTGCGGCCAAAAATTCTAAAATTTTGCCTAAAAATTCTTTAATACGTTATTATAATATAGGAATTTTATTGTAATTAAAACTCTTATAAAAATAGGTTTTAAAATTATTTAAAACTTTCAAAAAAATGGAAAATAGGTCAAATTAAGTCCAAAAATTATAAAATAATTATGGGGTGTTCTAGATGACTAAAGAAAGATAGTGGAGAAGACGGATCTAAATTTCGATGTCGAGAGACGAAACTAAAATTCGTAACGTCTCGCATCAAAACAGAAAGTCGCGACGTCACGTCAATTAAGATAGCATCGCTGAAGAACGACTCGAGATATGTTGTTACAAAGTTATTCCACAATCTAATACTTCCAGAGACGATCACGTCGATATATCACTCAATAATATTCAAAATCAAATAAAGTCAAAAATAAACACGTGCACCATCAAGAGCACGTGCACAAAGAAAGTACGATCGGAAACCGACCGTTACATCCTCCCCAACTTAGAAATGATTCCGTCCTCGGAATCAACATCAAGCATTGCTGGGAAAAAGATGCGGGAAGCGCTCTCTCATATCATCCTCACGCTCCCAGGTGGACTCTCCAGGCGATCCGTGACGCCACATCACTCTCACCAGGTCGACTATCTTATTCCTCAACTGCTTCTGTCGACGGTCCAAGATCTGCACAGGCTGCTGGTCATATGTCAGGTCCGGTCGAACCGTAATCTCCGAGAAATCGACCGTGTGTGACGGATCACTGACGTACCGACGTAGCTGAGATACGTGGAATACGTCGTGAACACCCTCCAAAGATGGTGGCAGAGCAAGGCGATAGGCCACTGCTCCCACACGCTCTAGCACGTCAAATGGTCCAATATACCTCGGACTCAGCTTGCCCTTCTTCCCAAAACGAATAACTCCGCGGTTCGGAGAAATCTTCAGGAAGACGTGATCTCCAGGCTGGAACTCCAAAGGTCTCCTCTTGGCATCTGCCCAATGCTTGAAGCGATCCTGTGCAACTCTAAGCTTCTCCCTGATGTCCCTCACGACATCCACAGCTTCAACTATCATCTCCAGACCCAACAGCTCCCGATCTCCGATGTCATCCCAGCTCAGTGGCGATCGACATTTCCTTCCATATAAGGCAGCAAACGGCGCCATGCCAATGCTCGCCTGGTAGCTGTTGTTATATGAAAACTCCACCAAGTGAAGATGGTCCTCCCATGATCCCTTCAAATCGAGCGCACAAGCTCGCAGCATATCCTCCAGAATCTGAATAGTCCTCTCGGACTGGCCATCAGTCTGCGGGTGGTACGCCGTGCTGAAACTCAGACTTGTACCCAAATGCTCCTGCAGACTTCTCCAGAACTGAGACGTGAACCTCGTGTCTCGGTCAGACACAATGCTCACGGGGACTCCATGTAAGCGTACAATCTCCTGCACGTACACGGTCTACGTCACGACTATTTCAAAGAGAAAATCAGAATAGAAGTAAAAGTAGAACGGAACTTTACCTCCAGATATTTCCTCGCCAAAGCTTCCGTAGACTGGCCCACTCGGAAAGGGATAAAGTGCGCAGACTTGGTCAACCGATCCACGATCACCCAAACTGCGTCGTTCTGTCGCGGGGTCCGAGGTAAACCAGTCACGAAGTCCATCGTAATATGTTGCCACTTCCACTCTGGAATGGGAAGCGGTTGCAACAACCCAGCAGTACGATGGTGCTCAGCCTTCACCTGTTGGCATATCAAACACTTGGCAACGCTCCGTGCCACACTCCTCTTCATGCCAATCCACCAATAATTCAGACGGAGGTCCTTATACATCTTGGTGCCTCCAGGATGTATAGAATATGGCGAGCTATGAGCCTCGCTCAACAGCTCCTCGCGAACATCACCTGCAGGTACACAGAGTCTACTGCCGTACCGCAGCGAACCATCCTCATGAATCACGAACTCCGTCCGTAGTCCAGCTTCAACCTGCCTCCTGATCCTCTACAGCTTCGGATCTCCTGCCTGTGCTGCCTTGATCCGATCCACGATCGTGGACTGAATCTGCAAATTCATGAACGAACGAACCACACCAGGTAGGACAACCTCCAAATCCATCTCCCTCAGCTCCTGCTGAATCCTCCAGTCTGCTGCAAGCATCATCGCAGTAGGAAGTCTACTCAAGGCATCCGGCACTACGTTCACCTTCCCCGGATGATACTGCAAATCAATCTCGTAGTCAGCCATGAGCTCTAACCATCGCCTCTGACGCATGTTGAGCTCCTTCTGCGTAAAGATGTACTTCAAGCTCTTGTGATCGGTGAAAATCTTCACACTCTCACCTAGCAAGAAGTGCCTCCAAATCTTCAGTGCAAAAATCACTGCTGCCAACTCCAGATCGTGCGTCGGGTAATTCTTCTCATGAGTCCTCAACTGACGAGAAGCATACGCGACCACATGGCCATGCTGATGCAAGACGCATCCTAGGCCCTTCCCTGATGCATCACAATAAACTTCGAAGCCTCCGCTTCGATCCGGTACTGCCAACACCGGTGCCGAGGTCAATCTCGCCTTCAAGATACTGAAGGCCTCCTCACAAGCATCTGACCAAATAAACTCCTCGTCCTTCCTCGTCAGCTTCGTCATCGGCTCTGCAATCTTCGAGAAATCTTTGATGAACCGCCGATAATAGCCTGCTAAACCAAGGAAGCTCCTGATGTCGGACGCTGACTGCGGAGTCGGCCAATCTCTGACTGCTCTAACCTTCTCCGGATCCACAGATATGCCATCACCGGACACCACGTGTCCCAGGAATGCGACTCTGTCCAGCCAGAACTCGCACTTGCTATACTTGGCATAAAGCTTATGTCTCCTCAGCGTCTCCAGCACGGTCCTCAGATGACAGCTGTGCTCCTCCTCAGACTTCAAATAAATAAGAATGTCATCAATGAAGATGACAACAAACTTGTCCAGGAAGTCGTAGAATATTAAATTCATCAAATTCATGAACACAGCCGGAGCATTGGTCACGCCAAACGGCATGACCACGAACTCATAATGTCCGTACTTTGTCCGGAAAGCCGTCTTCTGAACATCGTCCTTCTTTACCTTCAACTGGTGGTATCCACTCCTCAAGTCCAACTTCGAGAAGACTCTCGAACCTCCAAGCTGGTCAAAGATATCGTCGATGCGCGGCAGCGGATACTTATTCTTTACGGTGACAGCATTCAATCCTCGATAGTCCACGCACATCCTGCGGGACCCATCCTTCTTCTTTACAAGCAAAACAGGTGCACCCCACGGTGACACACTAGGGTGGATGAAACTCTTCTGCAGCAACTCATCCAACTGCTTCCGCAGTTCCTCGAGCTCAGCGGGGGCCATACGGTACGACGCCTTCGATATCGGTTGCGCTCCCGGCATAAGATCAATTCCAAACTCTAAAGCTCTGTCGGGTGGCAAACCTGAGATATCCTCCGGGAAGACGTCGTCGAAGTCTCTGACGACTGCTGGTCTCTCGATCTCCATCTCCATCTGCATGGCTGTAACAATCGGCACCTCCAGCTTGGCCCGAAATCTGATGGGCCCAAGCGACTCATCCCTGCTGCGGAACTCGAACTCCGGATGACCTGGAATCCGGAACACCACCCTCTTGCTGTGACAGTCGATCGAGGCGTGGAAATCTCCCAACCAATCGATGCCAAGAACGACATCGAAATGTGGCAGATCGTGGACAATGAAATCTGCAAAGAGCTCGTGTCCACTGATCACTAAAGAAATCGATCGACATCCCAAATTTACCGTCACCACTCCGTTCCCTGTGGTAATGTCCCAACACTTAGGGAGTGTATGGGTGGGGATAGAGTGCTTTGTTGCAAACCTCCGGGATATGATGCACATAGATGCACCGGAGTCAAACAAAGCCAAGGCTGGGTGAGAGGACACTAGAATGGTGCCTAAGATATAAGGGAACTATGGTCAAATCAAACTATTCTAACAACAAGTCAAGTAAGCAACGCTAATAACAAGATCTAAACTATGAAATGAAAAACTAGAATCAAGAGTTACCTGCTATAACTCCATCCAGCTCCTCAGTCTCAACAGCAGTCATGGTATACGCCGGCCTCTGGGGCTGTGCTGCTCTCTGATACATCTGCCTCTGTGGCGGTAAAGGTGGTCCACGAGCAGCAGGTCCTCTCTGAACTGGAGCAGGCGCTCTCATCTGCAACGGGGCTGGCGCTCCAACTACGGCATGACGAGCTCTAGGGCAATCCTTCGCAGCATGCGAAGCATCTCCACAAATTAAGCATAGCCCCATCCTCTTCCTGCAGGTGGCCTGAACGTGTCCAGGCTTTCCGCAAAAGTGGCACGGGCCCTTGCCCTGAATCTGAACTGGTGCTCCAGGCCTCTTGAATGGTACTGTCTGGACTGGCCTCATCGCCGGCCTGGCAGGTGGCCGGTACTGCTCCATGGGACGCTTCCCCTTATCAGCTGGAGGGTCAGGCAAAAGAGCTATGAGCTCATGATTCTTCGCAGCATCAAGTACCTCCCTCATAGTCGAGAAACTCGCCGAAGACATCGAAGCCTGAATCTTCGGACGCAGTCCCTGACGAAAGCGATCAGCTCGCTTCTCCTCCTTCTTCACCATGTGCGGAGCAAAGCGGCTCAGCATCTCAAACTCCGCCTCGTACTCCTCGACGGTCATGTTCTCCTGCTTCAGATCTATAAACCTGCTCAGCAGCTCCCTCCTAGCAGACTTGGTGAAGTACTTATCCTTGAACATAGACCTGAAGGTCTTCCATCCCACTGGCTTCTCAAGACGCCTCTCCTCGATGCGCCACCAATTCCTCGCATTCTCCGTCAGCTGCATCTTTGCTATCTCCACACGGGTATCATCAGGAATCTTCGCAGCAACTAACTTCTCCTCCGTGCTCTGGATCCACTCGTCAGCAGCTAGGGGTCCCTCCTTCCCTGAAAATGTCTTTGGCTGGAGCTCGTTGAACTGCTTCACTCCTGGAGCAGCTCGAGGGGCAGGTGGTGGTGGTGGTGGTGCAACTGGAACAGCCTGGGCAGCACGCTGGGACTGCTGAACCAACTGATGCTGAACATCCAGCATCTCCCTCATCACACCCAGAAACTGACGGAAGTCTCCGCTCTGGTCCTCCGGAACTCCATCGCCTAAGTTCCCCGATCGGGTAACACGTCGTCCGGCCATCCTATTGACAGAAACACAGAGGTTAGACTCGTACAATTATTGGATGATAATAAAATGAATTCCAATACTTCGATTGTTCCGTATTCGCAGAAGGAGGGGACCTGCATGGGCCACCACTAAAACCTGTCACGCCCCGCTTCCCAAAAAGGTCGGAGGCGAAGCGTGACTAAGGCCCGCTTAGGCCAGGGCTAAGAGCCCGGACCCAATAAGCGTCTGTGATATTCCAAACGAAGGAAACAGGTCCCTGCAAGTTAGTACGGAAACAACAAAGTATTGAAAAGAGATATCATTTCATTTTATTCCAAATAAAACATCCAAAAGTACTGAGAGTCTAAAACGCCCGAAGGCTACAACTGCAGAAAAGAAAACTACTGGTGCAAGCACCCAACCTAGACAAGAAAGCAACAGGTGCTACCCACCCAATCTAAACTGGAACAGAAATCTGGATCAGCAACAAGAGGCCTCTAACTCTGGTCCTCCTCCGGGTCGTACTCCGGATCAACGTCCTCCGGCTCTCCGTCAGCTGGCAAGTCCGCCTCGTCGACGTACTCTGGCTCAACACCTGACGTACAGCACCAAAAGAAGGAACTGTACGTCAGGTCAGGTCTACAAAAAGGGTTAGACCAAACTGCAAGTGTATCAACTTTTTAGACAACGTTTTACTGGTTGATTAGCATGCTGGGGTTACAACAAGTACAAGAGAAGTAACGTAGCAGGAAAGTAAAGCGCAACAAGTAGTAGTTGTAGCGTGTGCTACCAACTACGGGACTAGCCTACAGGTGTCAGGACAAGACGTGACGTGACGGAAGCAAGGCAGGACAAGACAAGTGAGACACGAAAAGGGTTCACGCCTTACGGTTCGAGGGGGATCAGACCCTCTTGCCGTGCGCACGCTCAACCCAACCCCAAACCCCAAGACAAGACAAGACAAGACACCAGTACAAGGGATCACTCGCTCTAGCTTGGCGAGTGCCCTATTGCCCGCAGGCTGAGAATCAGTACAAGGGATCACTCTCTCTAGCTTGGAGAGTGCCCTATTGCCCTCGGGCTGTGTATCAGTACAAGGGATCACTCTCTCTAACTTGGAGAGTGCCCTATTGCCCGCAGGCTGTGAATCAGTACAAGGGATCACTCGGCGAGTGCCCTATTGCCCAGCGGGCTGTGCAAGACGGGACGTGACGTGACAAGACGGGAAGGGTTATTCTAGGGTGTCCACACACACGCACACACATGATAGCCCTATGATGTCAAAAATTGTTGTTGTCGGGCTCAGACTTCGTCGTCAAGTCTGAGCCGTCAGGAGTCGTCCCGGACGCTATCATTTCACGTCCGGTTCTATTTGTTCACAGTTAACAATTCTAACCAACTAAGGCCTAAGCACGGCCAAAAGTGCAAGTGGATACACTTGCCTGCGATGGCGAGTGTGTCGTCCTCTCGAAGCGTCTCGTCCAGTCGTCGCGTCTGCGGTAGTCCGTCTGAAATATCGCCACGGCGACGATGTCAGGTCTCAAATTCATCAAATCCTATTAGGTTTCTTTTCTAGGTTTTCGGGACTATCCTATTCGTCAAAAGTCACTTTTTGATGTATCAACCTAATCGACGATCTATCCTATGTGCACAGTCAAATTAGTCCGTTCGTCGATTTTCTATGTTCGTACAACGTTTTACAGGAGCTGGAAAGTAAATTTAGTTCAAGTTGACGGTTTTTAGTTTAGGGTTCAGTCAGCTATCGTGGGGGTTTCTACGAGTTTCGGGGAACCAACCTGAACCGGAGTTTGCTGTAGATTGGATGTCGGGTCTGATCGGAGAACTCCTCAGCTTCAGATCTGGTCCTCGCACGTCTCTCCAAAAGTTCGAACTTGCGACGAAGGCCTATGACGTGTCGCAACGTCGTAGACGGCAAATCCGCGAAGTAGCACGTCCAAGTGGGGCCCACAGCAGTGCTAGGGGTCCAAGGGGGCCCACAACACCTCAGGAGCACTTGGGGGGCCCACCACAGAAGTTGGTGTGGGAGAAACCAACTTGCGACGTTTGGCCGTCGGTCGTTCACTGCGGGTGCGGGGGTTCCTCTCGGTCAGACCGAGAGAGGCTCTCGGTCGTGCGAGCTGTGATGCGGCGGGGTCGGTCGCAGCGGCGGTGCGAGGGAAATCGTCGGTCAGACCGACAGATCCCGTCGGTCGTGCGCTGCGGGTGCGGGCGAAGCGATGGGGGCGATGCAGCGGGGCGGCGTCTCGGTCAGACCGACAAGGCGGGTCGGTCGGGCGCTTGGCGATGCGGAGCGGAGCGGTGCGGGCGGCTGTGCGAGGAAGTCTCTCGGTCAGACCGAGAGAGAGCCTCGGTCGGAGCGGGGCGACAGCGGGGTGCGATGCAGCGGGGTGCGATGCAGCGGGATGCGGGGGCTTGCTCCGGTCGTGCACGGGGATGTGCGGGGGTGAGCTCCGGTCGTGCGCTGTGCGATCGTCGCAACGTTGCGACGAAGCTTTGGAAGAGGAAACGGCGGCTAGGGTTTTGAGCAATGACGAAAAAACTTTGCCTAGGGCTAATTTAAATAGGTTAGAGCTAGGGTTAGGGTTAGGGTTCGGAAAAACGTTATTAAAATAATTTAAAATAATTAATTTAGTTAAAATTACTCTCCTCTCCCTCACGCGAAATGGGTGCGGCCAAAAATTCTAAAATTTTGCGTAAAAATTCTTTAATACGTTATTATAATATAGGAATTTTATTGTAATTAAAACTCTTATAAAAATAGGTTTTAAAATTATTTAAAACTTTCAAAAAAATGGAAAATAGGTCAAATTAAGTCCAAAAATTATAAAATAATTATGGGGTGTTCTAGATGACTAAAGAAAGATAGTGGAGAAGACGGATCTAAATTTCGATGTCGAGAGACGAAACTAAAATTCGTAACGTCTCGCATCAAAACAGAAAGTCGCGACGTCACGTCAATTAAGATAGCATCGCTGAAGAACGACTCGAGATATGTTGTTACAAAGTTATTCCACAATCTAATACTTCCAGAGACGATCACGTCGATATATCACTCAATAATATTCAAAATCAAATAAAGTCAAAAATAAACACGTGCACCATCAAGAACACGTGCACAAAGAAAGTACGATCGGAAACCGACCGTTACAATTTTCTGCGTGCACGTGCTTTATCGTGCACGTATTTTATTTGGCTCTTTCTGGATTCCGGTATATGCGATGTGATATGCCGTTGTGACCGTATGAGAGTGTAGAATTTTGTAGTAATTTTTGGGAACGTCATTTCACGGCTCGTTTTCTCGCAAAACGACTTGGAATGGTAGGGGCGTTTTAGTCTTTTATCTCAAAACACAGTTCCCGATTTTACGTAAATTCTTGGCAGGCGTGACGCACGATCAGACTCCGTAGCCCTGTGCATCTCGTCTCCACGATCGTCCCGGTATTTTCGGATTAATTTTCCGACGCCCGTAGCGAGAGTTATCTCCTGATTAAATCCCAACCTTCGATTAACCCTAATCAATTTGATTTTCAAATTTGAAATCTGATCTTAGCAAATCCCTAAATATTATCATGCGTATCTTTCCATTTATTCTCCCTCTATTGTTCCCCTTTTTCTACTTCCCCTATATATCTCTCTCCCCCCCCAAATGTTAGTAATCCTATAGCTATATATCAAATTAAATTATTTTACAACCTAACCAAACCCTATCAAGTGTACTCAAGTTTGGGGTTTTTTGTTCTCAGCAAGCCGCCGCTATTTCTTTTCCAAAACCCTAGAAGCCGAGTTCCCCCTCTCTTTTACGTAGCCCCGACCCTAGCCCTCACGCCGGCGCTTCCCCAACGTCAGTCGCCGCCTCTCCCTCACCCGCGGCAACCACCCACCGCCTCGATCGCCTAGGACCGCTCACCGACGGCCGAGTTTCACGCGTGCAGCGGCGACAGCAGTAGCAGATCGCCACTGCTGCTGTTTTCCAATGCCACGCCGCCACAGAGCACCCCCGACGCCTCCACAAGCCGCCGTCGACACCCCCTAGGCCGCCTCGCCGCTCACTGACCTGCCGGCGGCCCCGGTTTTCGCCACAGCAGCCACAGCAGCAACCCGACGGCTGCTACTGCACGTTTTACAATCGCTGGCGACGTCTGAGCGTCGCCAGTCGCCGGCGAAGTCTCCCGCTGCCCCGCTTCCCTTGCTGCTTCCGCTGACCGGCATCCCGAAGGCCCCGACAGCCCGTGTGTCGCTTCTGAGCACGTGCTATTCTTGACTCACCGTTTGAACATCGAAACTCTCCATTGCTAGCTGTTTTGCAATCGATCTGACCGTACTCGCTGCCCACGCTCTTCGTTCGCTGTTAGAATGTTTCTGGCTACGCTACCCATAGCCGAGATGCCGTAGTCGACGAGGAGATTCCACCGTTCAGACTCTACTTCCGTCCTACGTCAAACACCAGAGAGGTTGGTTTCCCCTAACTCGTAGCGAACCCACACCGTAGCAAAATCAAACCCTAAACTAAAATTTGACAACTATAACTAAATTTACTTTCAGCGCCTGTAAAATGATTGCCACCGTAAAAAGATCGACAATCTAACAACTTTTCTGTGCACATAGGGTAGAAGTCGATCTAGGTTGAACGAAACACCAAAATGTGACTTTTGACGAATAGGGTAGTCCCGCCAATCTAGAAACAAACCCTAATAGGACTTATTAAAAAACGCGACCTGACACCGTCACCGTGACCCTATTTCAGACGGACTACCGCGGACGAGACGCTTGGACGGGACGCTCCGAACGGACGACGCACTCGCCACCGCAGGCAAGTGTACTCACTTGCACTTTTGGCTGTGCCAAGGCCTTTGACTGCTAGAACTATTAAACTGTGAACAAAGAGAACCGGATGTGAAATGATAGCGTCTGGGACACCCCTTGACGGCTTAGACTTGACGACGAAGTCTAAGCTCAACAACAACTTTTGACACCGTAGGGTTATCATGTGTGTGCGTGCGTGTGGACCCCCTAGAAGAACCATCCCTGTCATGTCACGTCGTATCTTATTTTGCACAGCCTGCAGGCAATGGGGCACTCACCAGTAGGTGAGTGATCCCTTGTACGGATACACATCATGCGGGCAATAGGGCACTCACCGAGTGATCCCTTGTACCGATACACAGCCTGCGGGTAATAGGGCACTCACCAGTGGGTGAGTGATCCCTTGTACTGACACACAGCCTGGGGGCAATAGGGCACTCACCAGTGGGTGAGTGATCCCTTGTACTGATACACAGCCTGTAGGCAATAGGGCACTCTCTGAGTGATCCCTTGTATGGACTTGTCTTGTTTTGAGCACTGGGGTTGGGGTAGGGTTGAGCGTGCGCACGGGGAGAGGGTCTGATCCCCCTCGAACCGTAAGGCGTGAACCCTTCGAGTCACACGTGTCTTGTCTTGTCTTGTTCTATCCTGTCTTGCTTGTCTTGTCACGTCTTGTCACGACCCGTTTAGGTTAGTCCCATAGTCGGTAGCACACGCTACGACTACTGTTTGCTACGCTTTACTTTCCTGTTGCGTTTACTTCCTTTTGATACACTGTTATAACCCCAGCATGCTAATCAACCAGTAAACCGTTGTTTAATAGTTCGGTACACTTGCAGTAGAGTCTGACCCTTTTTGTAGACTTTACCTGACGTACAGTTCTTTTCTTTTGGGTGATGTACGTCAGGTGTGGAGCCAGAGTACGTTGACGAGGCGGAGCTACCAGAGGACGTAGAGCCGAAGGACGTCGATCCAGAGTACGTGCCCGAGGAGGATCAGAGCTAGAGGTCCTCACGTTGCTGTTCCAGATTTCTCACTGCTGATTAGTTGGGTGCGTAGCACCATCTACTTTCTGTCTAGGTTGGGTGCTTGCACCAGTAGTTACTTTTCAGTCGTTGTAACCGAGTCAGGCTTTGTTGAACCCTAATAACTCTGGATGAATAATTTGGAATAAAAATGAATGTTTTCTTTTTAGTACTTTTGTTGTTCCGTACTAACCTGCAGGGACCTGTTCCTTCGTCTTGGTGTACCACACAGACGCTTATTGGGTCCGAGCTTCCCAGCTCCGGCCTAAGCGGGCTTTAGTCACGCTTCACCTCCGTCGTTTGGGAAGCGGGGCGTGACAGGTTTTAGTGGTGGCCCATGCAGGTTCCTTTCTGCAAAAAGTTCGGAATGATAGAAGTATTAACATTCATTTTTATCCAGTAATATGTGTGAGTCTAAGTTGTGTCTTTCATGTCGTTAGAATGGTGTGAGGACGTGAAGCTCGAGTTGGACCTTCAGCTGACGGGACCATGAACGGTCGAGGTGGCGAGTTTCGCCAATTACTGGATGTTATGAGAGAGATGTTAGATGTGCAGTATCAGTTGGTCGAACAGGCACATCAGATTGCCCGTGCTGCCCAGGCTCCTCCGACTGCACCACCACCGCCACTGCGAGGGAACCGACCAGCAGAGCAGTTCAAGCCAGCAGCTAGACCTGCAGTGAGACCAGTTCAGGCAGTGCCCTTCAAGAGGCCTGGAGCACCCGTGCAGAGTCAGAACAAGGGCACATGTCACTTCTACGGCAAGCCGGGGCATGTTCAGGCTAATTGCAGGAAGAAGCTAGGTTTGTGTCTGGCATGTGGAGCTACCAAACACGTCATTAGAGATTGCCTGAGGTATCGCCATGTGGAGAGCGGAGCGCCAGTTCCAGTGCAGAGTAGTGCACCTGCCCCGTTTCAGAGAGGAGCTGCTGTCCGTGGACCACCCTTGGTCCCATAGGAGCAGATGTTTCGGCAGGCAATGCAATTCCGGAAGCCGGCGTACACCATGACAGCCGGCGAGGCTGAAGACTTGGATGGTGTTATTACAAGTATGTTCTTTTAAGACCTAGTCTTTTCTTTTATGACTTAGACTGTTTTGCTTGCATAGGTGTGTTGTCCTTGCTAGTTGTTAGGTAGTGGGTTGGCCGTAGTTCTTTTATACCTTAGGCACCATTCTAGTGACCTCTCATCGGGTCTTGGCCTTGTTCGACTCTGGTGCATCCATGTGCATCATATCTCGGGAGTTGTAACATGGCCTCTATTCCCACCCATACACTTCCTAAGTGTTGGGATATCGCCACAGGGAACAGAGTAGTGACAGTGAATCTGGGTTGTCGACCGATCCCTTTGGTGGCCCGTGGACATGAACTATTAGTTTCATTGTCCATGATCTACCGCTTTTTTTCGATGTCATTCTTGGCATCAAATTGCTGAGAGACTTCCACGCTCTATTTGAATGCCACAGTGAGAAGGTGGCATTCAGGATTCCAGGCCATCTTAAGTTCGAGTTTTCAAAGATTGTAAGACGATGACGAAGCTGACGAGGAAGGAAGTAGAGTTTCATTGGTCAGAAGCTTGTGGGGAGTCCTTCAGTATCTTGAAGACGAGGTTGACTTTCAGCACCGGTTTTGGCGGTATCGGATCGAAGCGAAGGCTTCGAAGTATATTGTGATGCATCAGGGAAGGGCCTAGGATGCGTATTGCATCAGCACGGCCACGTGGTCACGTACGTTTCTCTTCAGTCAAGGACTCATGAGAAGAAATACCTGATGCACGATCTGGAGTTGACAGCGGTGATATTTGCACTGAAAATCTGGAGGCACTTTTTGCTGAGTGAGAGCGTGAAGATTTTCACTGATCACAAAATCTTGAAGTACATCTTTACGCAGAAGGAGCTCAACATGCGTCAGAGACGATGGTTGGAGCTCATGGCTGACTATGAGATAGACTTGCAGTATCACCCAGGAAAGGTGACCGTTGTGCCTGATGCGTTGAGTAGGCTTCCTACTGCGATGATACTTACTGCCGACTGGAGGATACATCAGGAGCTGAGAGAGATGGATCTAGAGGTCGTCCTACCTGGTGTGGTTCTTTCATTCATGAATTTGCAGATTCAGTCCACGATCGTGGATCGGATCAAGGCAGCACAGGCAGGAGATCCGAAGCTGCAGAGGATCAGGAGGCAGGTTGAAGCTGGGCTACGGACGGAGTTCATGATTCATGAGGATGGTTCGCTGCGGTACGACAGTAGGCTCTGCGACATGCAGGTGATGTTCGGGAGGAGATTTTGAGCGAGGCTCATAGCTCGCCATATTCAATATATCTTGGAGGCACCAAGATGTATAAGGACCTCCGTCTGAATTACTAGTGGTTTGGCATGAAGAGGAGTGTGGCACGGAGCATTGCCAAGTGTTTGATATGCCAACAGGTGAAGGCTGAGCACCATCGTACGGCTGGATTGCTGCAACCGCTTCCTATTCCGGAGTGGAAATGGAAACATATCACGATGGATTTCGTAACTGGTTTACCTCGGACCCCGAAGCAGAACGACGCAGTCTGTGTGATCGTTGATCGGTTAATCAAGTCTGCGTATTTCATCCCGTTCCGAGTGGGCCAGTCTACGGAAGTCTTGGTGAGGAAATATTTAGAGGTAAAATTTCATTTGACTTTTCTTTCAATTTTCCTCTTTGAGATGGTTGTGACGTAGACCGTGTACGTGCAGGAGATCGTATGCTTACACGGAGTCCCCTTGAGCATCGTGTCTGACAGAGACTCGAGGTTCACATCTCAGTTCTGGAGAAGTTTGCATGAGAATTTGGGTACGAGTCTGAGTTTCAGCACGGCGTACCACTCGCAGACCGATGGCCAGTCCGAGAGGACTATTCAGATTCTAGAGGATATGCTGCGAGCTTGTACGCTCGATTTGAAAGGATCGTGGGAGGACCATCTTCACTTGGTGGAGTTTTCATATAACAACAGCCCCCAGGCGAGCATTGGCATGGCACCGTTTGTTGCCTTATATTGTAGGAAATGTCGATCGCTACTGAGCTGGGATGATGATCACTCCTTATTTTACACCTTTTTTACCGCATGTTTGCATGCCATTTAGATCGCCCAAATCATGTTTTTCACGATATATCGACGATATTGCGATGCTTTTCACGATTTGTTGTTTTTGTCGCATTTCAGGTGATTTGGCGCGATTTGGAGTGATCTCGAGATGCGCTTACTCCAGACGGTCACCGACGACCTCCCCGAGGGGTATTTTGCTGTTGGAGAGGAGCGGAAGAAGAACGGACGTCACAGGAGCGACGAGGAGGTCAAAACAAGTAGTTTGGGCATGTTTTGTGTCCCACTCGGCCGAGTGAAGGAGTCACTCGGCCGACCAGCGAGACACCGCTCGGCCGACCAGAGCAGACACGATTTATATGTGCACTCGGCCGAGCGACGGAGACCACATCGGCCGAGTGACGAGACCCCGTCCGCCCGAGTGGCGCCCAGACGAAGCCCTTCAAAAATCGCCATGTTACTGTTTTTCGGCTGCCTGAACTTCAGAAGACCCACTCGGCCGAGTGGATAATCCCGTCCGCCCGAGTACCATGAAGCCATCGGCCGAGTGACGACAACTCACTCGGCCGAGCCGCCCCCGAAGTGAAGACCCCTGAAGATCGATACTTACTGGAAAATTACAGGGTTTTCACTCGGCCGAGCGACTTTTGTCACTCGACCGAGTGCGACGCGCTGTCTGTAGCGAAAATTGCGGAAAATAGGCTGCGCAGGGGTATTTTGGTCACAGTTTTTGGACGATTTTGGGGGCTATTTAACCCCTGTTTTTACCCTAGTTTTGAGAGTCTCTCTCTTAGATTTTTTGCAGCTTTTTAGATTAGCTTTTTAGTTTTATTCTTGTGATTGGAGAGGAGACAAAATTGGATTTTTGTTGGATTAATTGAAGAACTCCATTGGTTTGCTTTTCTCTTCTCTAAAAATTCTATTTTTATTGCATATCTCAATATTGTGATGAATTCTATTGCTTATTTCATTGATTATTTTTGTGATCTTGCTATGAATTGTGAGTAGTCGCCACGTCTTGTGGCGTAGGGATGAACCCTACAAGCCCTATTTCATAATTGTGATGAATTGGTAGGAATTTTGCTAGAATTTCTATTAGAGATTAGATTGGGGTCAATTTACTACGGATGGTTAGGAATTCACATCGATTGGGATTTGCAAGAGATTGGATCCCAATTCGATAGGAAACCCTAGAAATCCGAATTGGGTTGGAATCGAATTTCCGTAGTATCGGTTTGCAAGAGATTGGACCGATACTAGGGTTTCCGGTTCCAATTCTACGCCAATACCCGTTTGCAAGAGATTGGACAGGCAGGAACTATCCCAATCTAGGTCGTGAGCCGAGTTTGCAAGAGATTGGGCTCGGTGCGCGATTGAACGATGATGTTGATCCTAATGCTAGCTTCCCTAGGCTAGGGTTTGCAAGAGATTGGACCCGAACCTAGGATAGCTATAGACCGGTAACAGCGCGAGAGCGTGAGCTTGGTTCTACATTCAGTTGCAACTAGTTCATCCAAAATCTTATTCTAACGATTTTGATGCCGACGACCGCTTTTACGAAATATGGTGAGTAGCGGGAATTCCCCATTCCCTGGACGTTCTTTATTTGATTTGATACTTCCGTACTTTGTCTGACGATTGTGACAGGATCGCCAAGGGCAAATTTCTCTCTTCTTAAATATCCAGGTTGATTGGAACAAGCACGGTCATTCGTCCTCCCTGTGTTCGATAACCCGCTCGCTGCTACTCCATGCACTTGCGGTAAAACTACAACCGTTCTTTGGGGTTACGTCCCAGAGCGATCAAGTTTTTGGCGCCGCTGCCGGGGAGGCGATTGCGTTTGATCTTACCACCCTAGCTATTTATTATTATTATTATTATTATTATCTCTATTTCTTTATTTTTTTCTTTCACATAACCCTTCCACGGTACTAATCATTTCTTTGAAACTCTGTTTTCCCTGTGCATGTACACGAGATCTACGGCGGACCCCGAAGCTATATTATTTGACCCCGAGATCGAACGTACCGCGCGGAGACTTAGAGCGGAAAGGAGACAAAATCCGGAAGGGAGGTTTATGACCAACCCGGAAACTGCGGACCAATTAGCGGCAAGGATGGCGAGGATAATTTCTATTCGAGATAGGCTTCGGCCTAAGACCTCTTTTACGACCTCATCCATTGCCGTGCCGGAGTTGGCGGCCGACAAGAACTTCGAGCTAAAGACTGGACTAGTGGTTCTGATGCAGCAGGATCCATTTCATGGAAATGCCCATGAGAATCCTCACTACCACATCCAATTATTCTTGTCGAAGTGCGCCACATTTCAGATGCCGGGGGTCTCCATCAATGCCATCAGACTGCGTCTCTTCCCGTTCACGCTAAAGGACAAGGCACTCTATTGGTTGAGGACGCAGGCTGACGGAGTCTTCACCTCTTGGGACGAGTTGGCAAGTGCATTCATTGACAAGTTCTATCCGCCATCCAAGACGGTGAAGATCCGGAGCGCTCTCATGTCCTTCAAGCAAGGACCCCAAGAGACGCTCTATGAGGCTTGGGAGCGTTTTAAAGATCTGCAGCACCAATGCCCGCACCATAGCATAGAAGATTGGGAGCTAGTTCATAGCTTCTACAACGGTCTCCAACCGGGGACCAAACAAATTATTGATGCCGTGGCGAATGGTGCTATCTTGTCAAAGACTCCCGAGGAAGCTACGGCCCTAATTGAGGAGATGGCCTCAAACAACCAACAATGGGGCGATGAGCGAGGACACTCCACGTCCTCCTTGAAGCCAACTAGTATCTATGAGGCGAAGGCCGTAGCGGAGCTTACAAGCAAGTTTGATTCTCTCCACAAGGTAGTGGAGAGACTGGAGAAGTTTATCACGGAGCCCCAAGGAACCCCTTCCACCTCTGCTCCAACGAACCAAATGTGTGATTGGCAAGACCAATCTCAAGCCATGTATGTGGGAGGAGAGCAAGGAGAAGGATCCTTGGAGAAAGTACAATATGTCACGGGGAACCAAGGATATTGGGCCAATCCGGCCACAAGAAATCATCCCGGATTCTCTTACGCCAACAATGAAGGAGCTTTGAACCCGCCACAACAACCACCTCAACAAGCTCGACCACCACCACCCCAACAACAACACTATCCGCCGAGGGGGCCTCCACAACAAAATTTCCAACCAAAGCAACAAGTTCCACCATATAGGCCGCCTGGATACAATCAAGGGTGGAGGAATCAAAATCAAAACCCTCCACAAGCTCAACAACGATCCGACTTCGAAGCTAGAGTGGATGCGTTTATGGTCGAGCAAAATAAGGTTAACACTACCTTGAAGGCGGGGCAAGACTCCCTTAATACCGTTGTGGCTCAAATATCGGAGCAATTGGCGTTGCTCAATCGGAACACTCAACGATTGCCGGCACAACCCGAGCAAAACCCACGGGGCAACACCGGCCACATCAATGTCGTAGTTGCCGTTACTACTAGAGGCGGGAAGGATACCACCCCCGCCATGATTCCTACCGAGGAGCCCGTGGAGGAAAGTTTGGAGCCAATCGAGCCGGTAGTCGAAGTTGATAAGGAGAAAGAGCCACAAGAAAAGGAGAAATCTAGAGCAGAGCAATTGATTGAGGAAAGGCGCTTCATGCCACCGGTCCCATTCCCCCAAAGGCTCGCTAGAGCGAAAATGGAGAAAAGGCTAGCGAAGTTTCTTGAGTATCTGAGAGGAGTTAGCCTCAACATTCCCTTCCTCGACGCCATCGTGGAGATCCCCACATATGCTAAATTCTTGAAGGATTTGATTTCGGGGAGAAAGATGAAGGAAAAGATCATGCTAGCCGAGGAGGGCTCTTGGTTCACCAAGAGAGAGAAGGAGCCGGCCAAATTTAAAGACCCGGGGAGTTTTCGGATTCCTTACACCTTAGGCGGCGTCCCTCTTCAAAAGGCGTTGGTAGATCTAGGGGCTAGTGTGAGCCTCATGCATCTCTCCATGTTCTTAAGGCTAAACACCGGGACGAAGTTGAAACCTACCGATATGCGGATACAATTGGCCGATGGGCGAATAACGAGGCCGGTAGGGATAGCCGAAGACATCCCGCTACAAGTCCCGGGGGGAATATGCTTGCCATGTGACTTCGTGATCATGGACGTTAAGGAGGAGGGAGATACTTCATTGATACTTGGACGCCCGTTCCTCGCCACCGCCGGAGTGATTGTCGACGTGCGAGAAGGTACCCTAACTTTGAATGTCGGCAACATCGAGGTGGAGCTTCACATTCCTAAGGCTATGAAACACATGCCTTACCACGAGGAACTTGACTACATGGACCTCCTTGATGAGGTGATAGAAGAGGCGATCCCCCACTCGATTGGCGCTCTATTCGATGAAGATTTTGAGGAAGGCCAGGATTTAGGCAAAGATGAGAAGATAGATGATTCCCCCGACCTCTCCGCTGAGAATGATGAAGGCGACGCTGATGTCGCAAGGATTCGAGAGCTCTGCAAGCTCTCGAAACAAAAGTCTCCGAAGAAAGCTCCGCCGATATGGAAATCGGCGTCACCGGTGAAGCCGTTGACCGGAGCAAACGCTAGCTTGGGGGAGCCTCCCCCCAACACTATTCGAGACGAGAGACCACCGCGGGAGAACACGCCACCGCAACTTCCGAATCCAAGCGTTCTCCCCGGAAAGTTTGATGGGTGCATTTCATATGCACCAAACATCCCGCATTAATTGAAAAATCATAGGGGGTCGAGCTCACGACCTTAAACGAGCGCTTGTCGGGAGGCAACCCGACGGTTATTGCTTTATTTTTTCTTTTTCTTTATTTTTGTTTTAGAAATCTTTAGTGTTTTTAGTCGTTCGCCCAAAAATTTTGTGATAACGGGTCCTATTTTTCTTGACAGGAGAGGAGATAGGTAAATCCATAATGAGGAGGATGAACGAGACGACAAGGAGCGCCCCAGGAAGACGCTCGATGCTTAGGAGTAAGATGAAATCGACTGGAGGAAGAAAGACGGAGTTTAGAGCCCAAACGAAGACAAACAGCAGAACACAAGGCTCACTCGGCCGAGTATACTAGTCACTCGGCCGAGTACACAAGTTCGTCCGGCCGAGCCGCTCACGAACGAGGGAAGTCTGCTGTACCCAACTCTCTGTTTATTTTCCTGATTTCAGTATAACTGCTACTCGGCCGAGTATATATTTTCACTCGGCCGAGTATATATTTTCACTCGGCCGAGTAAAACGGATACGCTCCTAGGGCGAGTCTTGCCGAGTAGCTTGAGCCACTCGGCCGAATGGACTTACTCCACTCGGCCGAGGCTGGCAAAGCCACTCGGCCGAAGCGATAGCAGGGAGGAAATGTCCATTGATCTTGCTCGGCCGAGTGACCTATTCACTCGGCCGAGTCGTAACTTTCACTATATAAGTGGCCGAGGGGGGGCACGTTTTTCAAAACGCAAAAACCCAAATCGCGCCCGACCCTTCAGCTCCCCTCGCCCGCTCGCCTCGCTCGACCCCCCACTCGCCCGACTGACCGTCGCCGCGCCGCCGCTCGGCCAGCCACCGCCGGCCGAGCAACCGCCGCGCCTCGCCCGAGTCGCCGCTCCGACCACCTCTGGTATCGCCTGATTCACCCTATTTCTCCCCTTTTTATGTGTTTTTCGAGGATCTATGTATTAAACGAACCCCAAACCCTAATCAATTTCTATATCTATCTATTATACCCCTAATGCTCCATACGTTTTGAATATTACCCGCTGATATCTCCATTTCATGCGCAGGTTGTTTTTGAGAGCTTAGGGGAGCCCAGGGGAGCTTCTAGGGACTGATTCGGGCTTCGCGGAGGTGCTGACTTCGCACGCTTCCATTATCTTGCACTCGCGGCGTGTCTGGGTATACTCCTTCCATTCTTTTGCACACGCCGCACTTTTTACACTTTTCGGCGCGCGCTCGGGGCCGATATGCCGCCCCAGACACGGCCGCGGTCGAAGAGAGCTTCCGCCAAGTGGAAGCGGTCGGATGACGCCGGCCCCTCCCACGAGTTGGAGGACTCTCCTCCACCTTCTCCCATACACCCCATCCACCCAGCACAGCCTGCAGGCCCCGCACACCCCGCACAGCCTGCAGCGCCCACACAGCCCGCACAGCCCACACAGCCACTCCATGCCGCTCCACAGCCACCACCTCCGGCTCCACTGGTCGGGCCGCTCGGGATTACGTTCCGAGACGACGCACACTGCGCCGTCTTCGAGTGTATCTCCCAGCGCTCGATCGTACCCTCCAGGTTTGCACACCTTGCCGACCTAGGACGCCTGGGGGTACTAGAGGGGATGCTCACGTTGTACGACAACGTGGGCTGGCGAGATTTCTTCCAGGTGTCGGCGGACATGTTTGCCCGCCCGACACTTGAGATTCTTAGTTCGATCGCCCGGACCGACGAGGGATGCTCGTTTCGGTTCATGGACCGGGAGTGCCAGGTCACTCTCGATATGATGAGAGCATTTTTCTCGTGGCCCGCTGTCCCCGGAGCCGATCGCGGTTACGGCCCCACCCATATCCCCCCACCTTCCTTCGACGCCGGTGCCTTCTGGGCCCGGATTATGGGTCTTCACGTTGCCTTTGACCCTAGTAGGGCCAAGGCCTCGGCCATTGTCCATCCCTACCTCCGTATTGCTCAGCGCCTTATGGCGACGACCTTTTTGGCCAGATATGAGCCGGGCACGATGTCTACGCCAGAGCTCTACATGCTCTACGCGATGACACGTCCCAGAGCTCTATCTAGGGATGGCGATGAGCTGGTCCCCGCCGTCGTGATTGATGTCGCGGCTTGGTTTTTGGACCGCATCATTGTATCGGTGGGCGCTCGCTCACCGATATGCTGTGGCGGCCTGATCACCTTGCTTGCCCTTATGACCGGCGAGGACTTCCCTGACGACCTGCGACGAGTACCGGGCCCCACTTCTTTGTCGATCGATGTTATGGCCCGGATGAAGATGCTTCGTCCGCACGGTGAGCGTCACTGGGTCTGGTTGCACGGCCCTTACGGTGCCGATTACATGATTCTTCCGAGCCCAGCTCGGACTCAGATTGCACCAGCCCACGTTGACTGGCTCCCTGCGATGGATGTTCTCATCCCCGCCGCTTACGTGCTCGAGGCCGAGGAGGCCGAGTAGGCCCACGCTGCCCACGCTGCCCACGCTGCCCCCACAGACCCTGTCGACCCTGCCGAGCCTGCCGCCCCTGTTGACCCTGTGGCCCCTCAGCCTATCCCTGATGTTTCCGCTGCTCCTAACACCTCTGTCCCCACCTCTGTCGGTGTCGGGAGTACCTTAGCTGAGCCCACCTCCACCACTCCCGCGACTGTCACCACCCCCACTGGCCCTCTGTCTGCTGAGCCTGTTTCCTTTGCCCCACCCGAGCGCCCACCGACCGTAGTTGAGTGCGGAGAGCCCTCTGTTTCCACTGCTGCTGTATTTTCCGAGAGTGTCGTGGCGTCTGTCCACACTTCTGTGCCACTGACCTCTCTGGCCGCCTCGCTGCCACTTTTGCACTCTTCTTTCACTGCTGCTGCCTCTACTTCTCACCAACCAGTGCCCCGGCCTCACACTGAGGCCAGGCCCACATTTGCGAGCGCAGCACCTTTTGTTCCCTTCCCTGCTAAGCCCGTCACATACGCGACCCGAGTACGCCAGCCCCACCCTGCACAGCCCCGACCGGTGCGTCCCTCTGCACCACCTCCCCCCGACACTGTACTTCAGAGCATTCGTGCTCTAGAGGGGGCGGTGAGTGGCCTCAGAGGCGACCTTAGGACTCTTTCCTCCACCGTCTCTGCGATGGCTAGCCGCTTTGACCTGATCCCTCAGATTCACTACTGTCTTACCCAGGTCCTGGAGCGTCTCCCCCGCGTACCCCCACCCACCCAGCAGGTTCCCACACACACTTCCACACACACTCAGCCTGCTACCACTTCCACACCCACACCCGCTCAGCGGCCTGTCCAGCCACCACCACCACTTCCGCCTCAGGACGGAGACGGCGCAGCACCACCTTCTTAGGCACCCTTGATGCCATCGATTATTCCTGCCTTTGTGCTGCCCGTTTCTGCTGGGTCCTGTTGCAGTTTTGTCCACTCCCCCCTCCCCTCACTTATTTTGGGCTTCTCATTCAGACCATATCTTTATATATCTTTTTTGGGAGAGAGGGAGAGTTTTTGGTGCCCCACCTTTATATCTGTATCACTCCATACCTGCATGCATCATGTCCGCATCATATTTTTCATTTCTTTATTTTTCTTTTTATTTTCATCTTTTTTTTCATCATGCATGCATCCTCACTTGCCCCTCACTTTACTTGTCTCTCGGTGTGCCCCACTTTGCACATTGAGGACACTGTGCCATTTAGCTTGGGGGAGTGAGTTCTCACGTTCTTTTTCGATTTGCCACCTTCATTTCTAGTTTTTCACACCATTTTCCGCCTTTGCACTTTCTTTCATCATTTTTCTTTTATTTTGCCATGCATCACGTTTTTCTTATTTTTCTGTGTGCCGCATTGTAAATAGTTCTATTTTCCCTTTATCTTTATTTCTTTCTTTTTCATCTCATGCTAGAGATGACTTTTCTGTGATGATGATGACGTGGAGTTAGATTATTCTATATGCATGCTTTATTTGTCATGTCTTAGATTTTATTTCTGATATCATATGCTATGACTTGCCTTGCATCTAGAGATAGTAACCCACACTTTTTCCACATGAAAATGGATGAAATTTTATTATTAGCTGAGTCTGAATATTCATATGTATGCTATCTCAGAAAACACACCAAGATTCACGCATTAAATGCCTATGTCTGGAGTACTGATTTCTTTTGCTATATCACTTCTATATGCATGAATTGTACATTTCACTTCAGGATGATTGAATGATGTTAGCTATGATAAATTTGGATTAGTTAGCTTTTTTGTGATCGAAACTGAGTAGATTAGATTACCCTGCTGAAGTTGTCGTGCATGTCTTATAGAGTGAACCGAGAGATATATTCATTTCTTTCTCCACAAATCTTGAACATCATTTCTCTACTTTTAAAATCATTGGTGAATCTCCCCTTAGCGATTCTATTATATGGCATTTCCACCGCTATTAATTCCTAGCTTCAAATTTCTTATTCGAAAAAAAAGGGAGAGAAAATATTCTTGTATATCATTATCTCTCTTTGAGTTGGGATCATTGTGTATATATGCTATTGCTTAAAAAAAAGAAAAAAAAGAGAAAAGAGGAAAAATCCTCAATAAAAGATCCCATCTCACTTTCTTTCTTTCTCTTCTCTTTTCATTGCTTTTGGAGCTTTATAAAAATGGGGATGTAAATATTTTTTTATGCCACCACGCTTATAGATAAGCTTGGGGGAGGGGATCCATTGATGTGTGAGAGAGTGACTACTTGACGTTGCACGACAACATAGGCTAAGTAATATTCTATACTCGGTGAGATTATTTTTAGCTTTACGACATCCAGAAATCTAAGCCTAGCATTCATATCATGAAATCCATACTTTTCTATTCTCTCTATTCTATAGTGTGATACTCTTATACTCCTGATAGAAAGCATTCAATTGAAAAGTGTGTGATCTGTGATTTGTATACCGCTTTAAATGATTCAGACGATGTTAATTATAAGATTATTCTGATTTTCATGTTTATCTTGTTGATTCGTGGGTTTTCTATTTCTATTTGCACTATTATACTATGATATCAAAATAAAATTCTTTGACATGTGTTTCTCGTTCAGTGCATGCTATATGAGTAAGCGGAAACCACGTCCTGAGGAAATGATCTAGCAGCCTACCTCATCGCTTCTTTCTTTCTTCTTTGTTTTTATTTCGTTTTTCATTCTTCTCCGTTTTTCATTCTTCATTTTTCTTCGCCGTTTTCGTTTTCCGAATCCACCGGGTTTGACTTTTACTTATCTTCCTCGAGGACGAGTAAGAGGTAAGCTTGGGGGATTTTAATCACTCCTTATTTTACACCTTTTTTACCGCATGTTTGCATGCCATTTAGATCGCCCAAATCATGTTTTTCACGATATATCGACGATATTGCGATGCTTTTCACTATTTGTTGTTTTTGTCGCATTTCAGGTGATTTGGCGCGATTTGGAGTGATCTCGAGATGCGCTTACTCCAGACGGTCATCGACGACCTCCCCGAGGGGTATTTTGTTGTTGGAGAGGAGCGGAAGAAGAACGGACGTCGCAGGAGCGACGAGGAGGTCAAAACAAGTAGTTTGGGCATGTTTTGTGTCCCACTCGGCCGAGTGAAGGAGTCACTCGGCCGACCAGCGAGACACCGCTCGGCCGACCAGAGCAGACACGATTTATATGTGCACTCGGCCGAGCGACGGAGACCACATCGGCCGAGTGACGAGACCCCGTCCGCCCGAGTGGCGCCCAGACGAAGCCCTTCAAAAATCGCCATGTTACTGTTTTTCGGCTGCCTGAACTTCAGAAGACCCACTCGGCCGAGTGGATAATCCCGTCCGCCCGAGTACCATGAAGCCATCGGCCGAGTGACGACAACTCACTCGGCCGAGCCACCCCCGAAGTGAAGACCCCTGAAGATCGATACTTACTGGAAAATTATAGGGTTTTCACTCGGCCGAGCGACTTTTGTCACTCGGCCGAGTGCGACGCGCTGCCTGTAGCGAAAATTGCGGAAAACAGGCTGCGCAGAGGTATTTTTGTCACAGTTTTTGGACGATTTTGGGGGCTATTTAACCCCTGTTTTTACCCTAGTTTTGAGAGTCTCTCTCTTAGATTTTTTTGCAGCTTTTTAGATTAGCTTTTTAGTTTTATTCTTGTGATTGGAGAGGAGACAAAATTGGATTTTTGTTGGATTAATTGAAGAACTCCATTGGTTTGCTTTTCTCTTCTCTAAAAATTCTATTTTTATTGCATATCTCAATATTGTGATTAATTCTATTGCTTATTTCATTGATTATTTTTGTGATCTTGCTATGAATTGTGAGTAGTCGCCACGTCTTGGGGCGTGGGGATGAACCCTACAAGCCCTATTTCATAATTGTGATGAATTGGTAGGAATTTTGCTAGAATTGCTATTAGAGATTAGATTGGGATCAATTTACTACGGATGGCTAGGAATTCACATCGATTGGGATTTGCAAGAGATTGGATCCCAATGCGATAGGAAACCCTAGAAATCCGAATTGGGTTGGAATCGAATTTCCGTAGTATCGGTTTGCAAGAGATTGGACTGATACTAGGGTTTCCGGTTCCAATTCCGCGCCAATACCCGTTTGCAAGAGATTGGACGGGCAGGAACTATCCCAATCTAGGTCGTGAGCCGAGTTTGCAAGAGATTGGGCTCGGTGCGCGATTGAACGATGATGTCGATCCTAATGCTAGCTTCCCTAGGCTAGGGTTTGCAAGAGATTGGACCCGAACCTAGGATAGCTATAGACCGGCAACAGCGCGAGAGCGTGAGCTTGGTTCTACATTCAGTTGCAACTAGTTCATCCAAAATCTTATTCTAGCGATTTTGATGCCGACGAACCGCTTTTACGAAATATGGTGAGTAGCGGGAATTCCCCATTCCCTGGACGTTCTTTATTTGATTTGATACTTCCGTACTTTGTCTAACGATTGTGACAGGATCGCCAAGGGCAAATTTCTCTCTTCTTAAATAGCCAGGTTGATTGGAACAAGCACGGTCATTCGTCCTCCCTGTGTTCGATAACCCGCTCGCTGCTACACCGTGCACTTGCGGTAAAACTACAACCGTTCTTTGGGGTTACGTCCCGGAGCGATCAGATGACATCGGAGATCGGGAGCTGTTGGGTCCAGAGATGATAGTGGAAGCTGTGGATGTCGTGAGAGACATCAGGGAGAAGCTCAGAGTTACGCAGGATCGTTTCAAGCATTAGGCTGATGCCAAGAGGAGACCTTTGGAGTTCCAGCCTGGAGATCACGTCTTCCTGAAGATTTCTCCGAACCGCGGAGTTATTCGTTTCGGGAAGAAGGGAAAGCTGAGTCCGAGGTATATTGGACCTTTCGACGTGTTGGAGCGTGTGGGAGCAGTGGCTTACCGCCTTGCTCTGCCACCATCTTTGGAGGGAGTTCACGACGTATTCCACGTATCCCAGTTACGTCGGTACGTCAGTGATCCATCGTATACGGTGGATTTCTCGGAGATTACGGTTCGCCCGGACCTAACATATGACCAGTAGCCTGTGCAGATTTTGGACCGTCGACAGAAGCATTTGAGGAATAAGGTAGTCAACCTGGTGAGAGTGATGTGGCGTCACGGATCACCTGGAGAGTCCACTTGGGAGCGCAAGGAGGAGATGAGGGAGCGTTTCCCTTTCTTGTTTGCAGATTAGTGTTGTTGATTCCGAGGACGGAATCTTTATTTTAGTGGGGTAGAATGTAACTGTCGCTTTCCGACCTTATGGATTTTCTGTGTGCATGTGCTTTATCGTGCACGTATTTTATTTGGCTCTTTCTGGATTCCGGTATATGCGATGTGATATGCCATTGTGACCGTATGAGAGTGTAGAATTTTGTAGTAATTTTTGGGAACGTCATTTCACAGCTCGTTTTCTCGCAAAACGACTTGGAATGGTAGGAGCGTTTCAGTCTTTTATCTCAAAATGCAGTTCCCGATTTTACGTAAATTCTTGGTAGGCATGACGCACGATCAGACTCCATAGCCCTGTGCGTCTCGTCTCCACGATCGTCCCAGTATTTTCGGATTAATTTTCCGACGCCCGTAGCGATAGTTATCTCCCGATTAAATCCCAACCTTCGATTAACCCTAATCAATTTGATTTTCAAATTTGAAATATGATCTTAGCAAATCCCTAAATATTATCATGCGTATCTTTCCATTTATTCTCCCTCTATTGTTCTCTAAACTTTCCCCTTTTCTACTTCACCTATCTCTCTCTCTCTCTCCACACCAAATGTTAGTAATCATATAGCTATATATCAAATTAAATTATTTTGTAACCTAACCAAACCCTATCACGTGTACTCAAGTTTGGGGTTTTTTGTTCTCAGCAAGCCGCCGCTATTTCTTTTCCAAAACCCTAGAAGTCGAGTTCCCCGTCTCTTTCGTGCAGCCCCGACCCTAGCCCTCACGTCGGCGCTTCCCCAACGTCAATGGCCGCCTCTCCCTCACCCGCGGCAACCACCCGCCACCTCGACCGCCTAGGACCGCTCGCCGGCAGCCGAGTTTCAGGCGTGCAGCGGCGACAGCAACAGCAGATCGCCGTTGCTGCTGTTTTCCGACGCCACGCCGCCGTAGAGCACCCCCGACGCCTCCGCAAGCCACCGTTGACACCCCCTAGGCCGCCTCGCCGCTCACTGACCCGCCGGCGGCCCCAGTTTTCGTCGTAGCAGCCACAGCAGCAGCCCGACGGCTACTGCTGCACGTTTTCCGATCACCAGTGACGTCTGAGCATCGTCAGTCACCGGCGAAGACTCCCGCTGCCCCGCTGCCCTTGCTGCCTCCGCTGACCGGTGTCCCGAAGGCCTCGACAGCCCGTGTGTCGCTTCCCGAGCACGTGCTATTCTTGACTCGTCGTTTGAACATCGAAACTCTCCGTTGCTCACTGTTTCGCCATCAATCTGATCGTACTCGCTGCACATGCTCTTTGTTCGCTGTCAGAACATTTCTGGCTATGCTACCCGTAGCCGAGACGCCGTAGTCGACGAGGAGATTCCACCGTTTAGACTCTACTTCCGTCCTACGTCAAACATCGGAGAGGTTGGTTTCCCCTAACTCGTAGTGAACCCACACTATAGCAAAATCAAACCCTAAACTAAAATTTGACAACTATAACTGAATTTACTTTCAGTGCCTGTAAAATGATTGCCACTGTAGAAAGATGGACAATGGGACAACTTTTCTGTGCACATATGGTAGAAGTCGATCTAGGTTGAACGAAACACCAAAATGTGACTTTTGACGAATAGGGTAGTCCCGCCAATCTAGAAACAAACCCTAATATGACTTATTGAAAAAAACGCGACCTGACACCGTCGCCGTGACCCTATTTCAAACGGACTACCGCAGACGAGACGCTTGGACGGGACGCTCCGGACGGACGACGCACTCGCCACCGCAGGCAAGTGTACTCACTTGCACTTTTGGCCGTGCCTAGGCCTTAGACTGCTAGAACTATTAAACTGTGAACAAAGAGAATCGGACGTGAAATGATAGCGTCTGGGATACCCCTTGACGGCTTAGACTTGACGACGAAGTCTAAGCTCAACAACAATTTTTGACATCGTAGGGTTATCATGTGTGTGCGTGCGTGTGGACCTGATTTGGGTTCAATATTGCGTATTTAACCCCCCGTTTAGCCCTATTTTGTGCTCATGAGATGCTACATTGTTCTCTAATTCATACGTATTTTCTACACATTTATTTATTAGAGAAAACACACTATTTGAGCACAAAACAGAAATTAACGAAGCATTTCTGCACTTTTTATATTTTTCCTAGCACCGTCTCGATCTCACGATTCCAACGACTATTTATTTGTATTTTTCTGAGATCTGTGCTAATTACTGTGAATTTTTGAATGCAGAATACAATTTAAATGGAGAAATACGCAAGAAATACGGATTATACGGCCGCCAGCCAATCAGAACGCGACACGTGGCACCATCCTAGCCGTTCCCGCCTAATCCGACGGTCCGATCGCGCGGGCGATGCGATATTTTCGTGACCGTTGGATCATCATCCAACGGCAGATATCATCTCAGATCGCAGCGGCTACGTGGCCTCTCCTACACCCTCAGATGGAGATCCGACGGACGATCTCGACCCCGCACGAGCGACGAATGCAGCGAAGCGATGACCGTTGGATTACGATCCGACGGTCGAAAAGAACCCCGCTCCGGAGTCGGATCGCGCGAATTATCGGGGCGACGTGGCGTTCTCGTAGCCATCTGATCTCGATCGGACGGTCCACCGTTGCTCCGGTGCGGATTCGGATCCGAGTTCGCTTGCGCACGATTTTTTGAAGACACGTGGCGGCTCCTGGCGCGATCCCGCAACGATCAACGACCACAATTTGCCCCGCTTTAGATCTGCGGCCCAGATTGATTCGGGTGCGAATTTTGTGCGGGTTTGAACCTGTTAAGCCCAATAAACCCGCAATCTTATTATTTAAGCGTATTCTAGGGTTTTTGGGCGTATAATTGGCGTATTGGAGCACTTAGGAGCCGTATTTTCTTCTGTAAAAATTCTGTAAAATTCCAGAGCCTAGTTTCTAATTTCCAGAGAGTTTTGAAGTCTTTTCAGAGAGAATTGGTGATATTTTCTTCAACTCTAGCTCGTATTTGGGTGTTTTAGCTTGTATTTTGCCCTTAAACTTCCGTATTTTGCTAATAAACTTATGAATTCTGATCTGAAAATTGTGTATTTCTGCACCATGAGTAGCTAAATATTTTATGTGCATGGTATGGAGTAATTAGGTGATGTGAATCGTATTCATTGGTTGTATTATTGCGCTTAATCGCTATATTTGCTAAAGTTTAATCGTCGCTCTTAAATCTACTTTTGCATATTCCAAAAGAATTGTTCTAGTCAATGATCACCCCACAAGGGTGAGATTTGATCTCTCCAAAAGAGAGTTTCATACTTCATATGTACGTTTACAACTTTAGCGATATATTATTAGAATTGATGCGTTAACTCCCAAAAGGACATCTTCCGACAATTCGCTCCCAAAAGGAGGTTTCGTTGTGGTTATACTTGATCAACCAAAGCTTACGATTCGCTGATCCTAATGAACCCATGCCATGTACATGCCTTTTATATCTATTTTTCACAAACTAGAGTTCGTTGTTTGCATTGATCGCACGTAACAATCCCATCACCACACACTTTTTATACCACCTTCACCATCACTATTAAAGTGCTTAGATTTTATTCGTAGTTACTCTATTTGATTTGGACTTGTGGTTTCAACAGATTCTCCCGAGGATTCGACATCTGGACTCCCAGATTTTACTACTTGAACGGACTCTTGCGCTTGAAAGAAGCACCTTTCGGAGCCCACCAAGTTTTTGGCGCCGTTGCCGGGGAGAACGGTTTGTTACTACGGTTTATTTCATTCAGAGGACCTTCGGTGAGATCCTTCCACTTTATTGTATATAAACTTTTGTTTGCTTTCATATAAAAAAAATATTTGTGCTAGTTTATATGGCATATGACTCCTAGGACACATAGGTTGACTCGATGTTTTGATATGGCTAATAATAATATGGATGAAAATTTTAGCAACAACAACGAGAATAATGTGCAACCTGGAGTGCCTAGGACTTTAAAAGATTTACTTCGACCCACTAGGACTAGCACTGCTTCATGCTTTGTTCTACCTGCCGATGCAAATTCTTTCAATTTTAAACCTGGGGTGATCCAACTCTTACCCACCTTTCATGGGTTAGACAAGGAAAATCCATATCTTCATATTAAAGGATTTGAGGAGGTTTGCTTGACATGCTTTGATGGGAAAACTAGCGAGGACACGATATATCTTAAACTGTTCCCATTTTCATTGAAAGACAAAGCTAAGAATTGGTTGAATGCATTGCCATCACGTTCTATTACTACATGGATTGATTTGCAGGCTGAATTTCTAAAGAAGTTTTTTCCTATTCACAGGACACATGGACTGAAGCGGCAGATTATGAACTTTGCCCAGAAAAGCGAGGAAACATTCTACCAGGCATTTGAAAGGTTCAATGAGTTGCTGCTCGCTTGTCCGCACAATGGCTTCGACAAAAGCAGGATTATTGGCTTCTTCTACGATGGACTGCAGCCGCAAATGAAGCAATTTGTAGAGATGATGTGCAATGGAAGATTCTTTGATAAAGAGCCAGACGAAGCTTGGACGTACCTGGAGGAGATAGCAGAAAATGCGCAGACATGGGACACCACTTCAGACTACGAGAGAGGAGGCCATTCTGCACCATCCCAGCCTACGCGAGGACTGGTTTATAATTTGAAGCAAGAGGATGCGTTGGAGGCAAAGATGGAGGCCATGATCTCAAACAAGCTTCACGCCATGAATCTGAAAGAGGCCAAGGCGGTAGAGATAGAGCAAACTTGCGCACTTTGCGACGTCAGTGGCCATGACACCAGTGCATGCCCCACACTTCCAGCCTTGAAGAGCATGCTAGGAAATCCTACTGGGGTGAATCAAGTTTCTTCGAACTACCAGAACTTCAATTCCAACAAGGGGTGGCGCAACAATCCAAACTTGAACTGGGGCCCCAATCAGCAGACTCAGCAGCAGCAGGCTCCCCCTCCGTTTCGACAACCTCAATACAACAACAACAACTATCAAGGTGGGAACCAGAGGAGGGACCATGAGCCAGTGCAACAACAGCAGATGCAACCATTTGGCGATGCGCTTGAGCAACTTATCCAATTGCAACAAGCTCAGATGCAGCAGCAGCAGGCTCAATTTCAGGCTCGGCAGACTCAGAATCGGCAAATGATCGAGAGCTTGGCGAGGCTTACAGCGACATTAGAAAAAGGTAAGCTTCCATCTCAGTCAATTCCAAATCCTAATATGGGCTCATCTTCTTCTGCAGGAAATAATATGAAGCCTTGCCAAGCGGTGTCCACTTTGAGGAGTGGAAAAGAGATTCAAAAGCCTGATCCACCGAGCAAACAAGCTGAGCAGGAAGAGGAAATTCAGATCCAAGAAGAGGGAATTAAAGAACAAGAGGAGTTGCAGGAAGAGAGCACGGGCGTGGGTGTGAGCAAAAGCGTCATTAAAGAGAAGGAGCCCGCAGCATATGTACCTGCAGCACCCTACCCTCATCGGCTACTTCAGAAAAGCAAAGATAAGTATCAAACTGAGATTCGTGAAATTTTTCAGAAGTGCCAGATCAATATTCCATTGCTTGATGCTATTAATCAAATACCTGCTTATGCTAAATTTCTGAAAGATTTGTGCACTGTTAAAAGAAAGTTAAATGTGAAAAAGAAAGCATTCTTGACTGAACATGTTAGCTCTATTGTGCAAAAAAATAAACCACCTAAATTTAGAGACCCTGGATCACCCACCATCACTTGCACCATTGGCACTAAGAAAATTGGAAATGCTTTATTGGATTTAGGATCTAGTGTCAATATATTGCCATATCCTATTTTTGTGCAGCTTGGGTTAGGACAGCTAAAGCCTACATCTGTTATATTGCAACTAGCTGATAGATCTATTAAAGTTCCAAAGGGATGCATTGAGGATGTCCTCGTTCAGGTGGACAAATTTTACTACCCCGCGGACTTTATAGTTCTAGACATCCAGGGACCCCAAACTGCCAATGCTACTCCTATCATCCTAGGTAGACCATTCCTAGCGACATGCAATGCTTTAATAAATTGTAGAGATGGTCAACTGAAACTAACTTTTGGCAACATGACTTTGGACTTGAATATTTTTAATACTTGCAAGTTGCCACATGTGGATGATGAGATTGAGAGGGTGCATATGATTGATTCGTTGGTGGATGATTATATTTGTTCTGAATTTTGTGATGATGCTTCTATTGTTGAGACTTTTATTGGTGATTCTGATGACATATCTTTTGTGCAGGAGAACGTGAAGGAGCTCAATGCGGTATGGGAGCCTAGGTTTGAGGCTTTGCCACCTAATGCATCAATTCAAATTTCATCTGAGGTGGAGGATCCAAAGCCAGAGTTGAAGCCACTTCCTGACTATCTTAAGTATGCTTTTCTTGGAGATGAAAACAGCTTCCCTGTGGTAATATCTTCTAAACTTACTCTAGAACAGGAAAGCTCTTTACTTGATGTGCTGAGGAAACATAGAGGTGCTATTGGTTGGTCCATTGCTGACATAAAAGGTATACGCCCTATTGTATGCATGCATCACATTTATTTAGAGGATGATGCCAAACCCACTAGAGAAATGCAACGTAGGTTAAATCCAACATTAAAAGAAGTGGTGAAAGGCGAGGTTTTAAAATTATTGGATGCAGGCATTATTTATCCTATTTCTGACAGCAAGTGGGTTAGCCCTACACAGGTTGTTCCTAAAAAGTATGGCCTCACCGTGGTTAAAAATGAGAATAATGAGCTTATCCCAATTAGAGCCACCACAAGTTGGAGGATGTGTATAGACTATAGGAAGTTGAATTCTAGAACTAGAAAAGATCATTTCCCTCTTCCATTTCTTGACCAAATTTTGGAGAGGGTGGCTGGACATGAATATTATTGCTTTCTAGACGGTTATTCAGGTTATTACCAGATTGAGATTGCACCTGAGGACCAGGAAAAGACCATTTTTACCTGTCCCTTTGGTACTTTTGCATTTAAACGAATGCCGTTTGGTTTATGTAATGCTCCAGCTACTTTTCAGCGATGCATGCTCAGTATTTTTGATGATATGGTTGAGAAAATTGTTGAGGTATTTATGGATGATTTTTCAGTATATGGTAGCTCTTTTCATGATTGTTTAGCTAACTTGGCTCTTGTTCTCGACAGGTGCATTGAAAAGAACCTCCTATTGAATTGGGAGAAGTGTCATTTTATGACCACAGAGGGACTTGTCCTAGGTCACCTGGTTTCTAAAGATGGTATACAGGTAGACAGAGCCAAGGTAGCAGTAATTGAGAAGCTACCAAGTCCTAAATGCGTGAAGGACATCAGATCATTTTTGGGACATGCAGGATTTTATAGGCGGTTCATCAAAGATTTTAGCGCTATATCTCGCCCTCTTTGCAACTTACTTACTTTAAATGTGGACTTTATTTGGACACCTGAGTGTCAACTTTCTTTTGAAACTTTAAAGGAGTTGCTGATTTCTGCTCCTATTTTACAGGTGCCAGACTGGTCCCTACCATTTGAAATAATGTGTGACGCAAGCAATTACGCAGTTGGTGCAGTCCTAGGCCAAAGAAAAGACAAAGTTCCAGTTGTGATTTACTACGCTAGCAAGACACTAAATGACGCTCAGAGGAATTATATGACCACAGAGAAGGAGTTGCTTGCTGTAGTATTCGCGTTGGAAAAATTCAGGAGCTATATTCTGGGATCACCTATTTTGATATATACTGATCACTCTGCTTTAAAATATTTGTTGTCTAAAAAAGATGCTAAGCCTCGATTGATACGATGGATTTTATTGTTGCAGGAGTTCAATGTCACAATCAAGGACAAGAAAGGCGTGGAGAATCTAGTAGCTGACCATTTATCACGATTGACAGTAAGCCTTGATTCAGCAGATGTGCCTTTGAAGGACTCCTTTCCCGACGAGCATCTTTTTAGCGTTTCCACATCTCCATGGTATGCTGATATCGTTAATTATCTGGTAACTGGTAAGACCCCTGACACTTGGTCTCTTCAAGACTTTAAACGGTTCAAGTATGAGGTAAAATATTTCTTCTTTGATGATCCGTACTTATATAAATATTGTAGTGACCAAATTGTTAGGAGATGCATTGCTGATCATGAAATAACCAGTGTGATACAATTTTGTCATGATGGAGTGTGTGGTGGACACTTTTCAGCGAACAAAACTGTGGCAAAAATCTCGCAATGTGGCTTCTATTGGTCATCTATGTTTAAAGATACATTTCATTATTGCAAGACTTGTGCTGCATGCCAACAATTAGGGGGTATTACTAAACGTAACATGATGCCTCTGAACCCCATTTTAGAGATTGAAATATTTGATTGTTGGGGCATAGACTTCATGGGACCTTTCCCACCTTCATTTGGATATGCTTATATTTTGGTTTGTATCGATTATGTTTCTAAATGGGTGGAAGCTATTCCTTGCAGGTCGAACGACACTTCCGTTGTGCTTAAGTTCCTCAAAGAGAACATTTTCTCTAGGTTTGGAGTGCCAAAGGTCTTGATCAGTGATGGAGGGTCTCATTTTTGCAACCGCATGTTCGCTACTTTAATGAAAAGGTTTGGGGTCACACATAAAGTTTCTACTCCGTATCACCCCCAAACCAATGGTCAAGCAGAGTTGGCAAATAGAGAGATCAAAGGAATTTTGCAGAAAACGGTGAATCCATCAAGAAAAGATTGGAGTTTGCGCTTACCTGAAGCGTTGTGGGCCTACAGGACGGCCTACAAAACAATTTTGGGGATGTCACCTTACCGCCTTGTATTTGGGAAGTCTTGTCACTTACCTGTTGAGATAGAGCATAGATCTTATTGGGCTATAAAGAAAATGAATTTTGATACTGATGTCTCTTTTTCTTCTCGCAGGTTGCAATTGTTGGAGCTGGAGGAGTTGAGGAGAAATGCGTACGACAACGCTAAAATTTCTAAAGAGAGGATGAAATCCGTCCACGACATGATGATCTTGAGGAGGGAGTTCACCCCAGGCCAAAAAGTACTCATATACAATTCCAGGCTACACATCTTTCCTGGGAAGCTTCGCTCTAGGTGGTATGGACCTTTCGTTGTCAAAGAAGTTTTCCCACATGGCGATGTGCTCTTACTAAATGAAAAAGATGGAAGCGAGTTCAAGGTGAATGGCCAGAGATTGAAACATTTCCATGAGCCTTGGACCAAGGAAGCGAGCACCATGGATCTCACAGACCCACCTTCGGGTGGGAACTAATCAGGTGTGTTCTTTCCATGATTCCCTCTTCCTAACATTGAGGACAATGTCTATTTTAAGTTGGGGGAGGGAAATAACTTTTAGGATTTTTATTTTATTTTATTTTTCTTTTTCTTTTAGGATTTTATTTTTTAGTTCCCTTTTTGCATTGAAAAAAAAAATTTTTTTTTTGAGTTAAGAACTATCACCAAAGTCTATTTTTACCTAGAAATGACCCTCATATGATGAAATTTCTCGATATTTATTCACCACCATACACATATGATCTATTTTCCCCCACCACTATTGTTCAACATTTCAATCTCATTTTACATGAATTTGAGTGCTTGTGGTGAATTTCTTTTTACACATCTCATTGGCAAGATTAATCGATGACTTAATGAATCTAGAAATTATGGATTAGCAAGTGGTATGCTCTTATTGGAACACACCAAGGTTCATGCACCAATAATTCATAAATTAACTGGAGCATTGTTCTTTATCTCGTATTCGTTGCCATTTGCATGCTTGGTGTGATTTTGGGTAGAAAAACGTACCACGTCATTTGAAATGATTAGGATACCCATTCTTGTGAAAATTTAAAGAAGAGGAAGTTATCTTGCCACGTTGTTTATGCACACACAAACGAAGAAAAAATGAGATGAATGAAAAAAAAAATGAATAAATATGCTATTAAAGAAATAACTTGGTTGGCTTGAGTAGTATAGTCCGAGGGGCCCTTCTTGGCCTAATGCCCTATTATCGTCTGATTTGGGAGCCATTGACCGGAACCTCAATTATTTGATGGAGCGATCCAAGTTATATACTTTTCCGCGAATGTTGCTTGAAGCGCGTTATGCGGAACTATGGAAAAGAGCGAAAGAAAATGGAGAATGAGTGTGCATGATTAGCGAGGCAAGAGAACTTCCAAAGCTTAAAGAAAACACAAGATGTGGTGTGAGTCCCTATGAATAGAGATTGACGTGTGTATGTCTTGATACCATCCTATTTTTGATGCTTGCTTTGCATGAAACATCTACGCTCCAAGTTAAAACATTTGATTGAACGGTGTGGGCCATTGATTTTGTGTACTATGAGCCATGAAGTAATTGATAGTGAATTTGAGTCTATTTTATAACCATTTGAGATGCTTGACATTCATTTTTGAAAACCCACAAGTACCATTACTTGATGAGCTTGAAATTTTGATATTAGTGTGCGGTTATCTCTTTTGTCGTAGTAGTATGATGGTGAGTAATTTGAGATCTGATAAGGTGATCTAGGCGTACCTTCAATCGCTCTTTTTGCTAGAGACTAGCAAAACGCTAGTTGGGGGGTGTGATTTGGGTTCAATATTGCGTATTTAACCCCCCGTTTAGCCCTATTTTGTGCTCATGAGATGCTACATTGTTCTCTAATTCATACGTATTTTCTACACATTTATTTATTAGAGAAAACACACTATTGGAGCACAAAACAGAAATTAACGAAGCATTTCTGCACTTTTTATATTTTTCCTAGCACCGTCTCGATCTCACGATTCCAACGACTATTTATTTGTATTTTTCTGAGATCTGTGCTAATTACTGTGAATTTTTGAATGTAGAATACAATTTAAATGGAGAAATACGCAAGAAATACGGATTATACGGCCGCCAGCCAATCAGAACGCGCCACGTGGCACCATCCTAGCCGTTTCCGCCTAATCCGACGGTCCGATCGCGCGGGCGATGCGATATTTTCGTGACCGTTGGATCATCATACAACGGCAGATATCATCTCAAATCGCAGCGGCTACATGGCCTCTCCTACATCCTCAGATGGAGATCCGACGGACGATCTCGACCCCGCACGAGCGACGAATGCAGCGAAGCGATGACCGTTGGATTACGATCCGACGGTCGAAAAGAACCCCGCTCCGGAGTCGGATCGCGCGAATTATCGGGGCGACGTGGCGTTCTCGTAGCCATCTGATCTCGATCGGACGGTCCACCATTGCTCCGAGGCGGATTCGGATCTGAGTTCGCTTGTGCAAGATTTTTTGAAGACACGTGGCGGCTCCTGGCGCGATCCCGCAACGATCAACGACCACAATTTGCCCCGCTTTAGATCTGCGGCCCAGATTGATCCGGGTGCGGTTTTAGAGCGGGTTTGAACCCGTTAAGCCCAATAAACCCGCAATCTTATTATTTAAGCGTATTCTAGGGTTTTTGGGCGTATTTTTGGCGTATTGGAGCACTTAGGAGCCGTATTTTCTTCTGCAAAAATTCTGTAAAATTCCAGAGCCTAGTTTCTAATTTCCAGAGAGTTTTGAAGTCTTTTCAGAGAGAATTGGTGATAGTTTCTTCAACTCTAGCTCGTATTTGGGTGTTTTAGCTTGTATTTTGCCCTTAAACTTCCGTATTTTGCTATTAAACTTATGAATTCTAATCTGAAATTTGTGTATTTCTGCACCATGAGTAGCTAAATATTTTATGTGCATGGTATGGAGTAATTAGGTGATGTGAATCGTATTCATTGGTTGTATTATTGCGCTTAATCGCTATATTTGCTAAAGTTTAATCGTCGCTCTTAAATCTACTTTTGCATATTCCAATAGAATTGTTCTAGTCGATGATCACCCCACAAGGGTGAGATTTGATCTCTCCAAAAGAGAGTTTCATACTTCATATGTACGTTTACAACTTTAGCGATATATTATTAGAATTGATGCGGTAACTCCCAAAAGGATATCTTCCGACAATTCGCTCCCAAAAGGAGGTTTCGTTGTGGTATACTTGATCAACCAAAGCTTACGATTCGCCGATCCTAATGAACTCATGCCATGTACATGCCTTTTATATCTATTTTTCACAAACTAGAGTTCGTTGTTTGCATTGATCGCTCGTAACAATCCCATCACCACACACTTTTATACCACCTTCACCATCACTATTAAAGTGCTTAGATTTTATTCGTAGTTACTCTATTTGATTTGGACTTGTGGTTTCAACAGATTCTCCCGAGGATTCGACATCTGGACTCCCAGATTTTACTACTTGAACGGACTCTTGCGCTTGAGAGAAGCACCTTTCGGAGCCCACCATGACCCCATAGAAGAACCATCCCTATCATGTCACGTCGTGTCTTGTTTTGCACAGCCTACGAGTAATAGGGCACTCACCAGTGGGTGAGTGATCCCTTGTACGGATATACAGCCTGCGGACAATAGGGCACTCACCAAGTGATCCCTTGTACTGATGCACAGCCTGCGGGCAATATGGCACTCACCAGTGGGTGAGTGATCCCTTGTACTGATACACAGTCTGCAGGCAATAGGGCACTCACCAGTGGGTGAGTGATCCCTTGTACTGATACACAGCCTGCGGGTAATAAGGCACTCTCCGAGTGATCCCTTGTACGGACTTGTCTTGTCTTGAGCACTGGGGTTGGGGTAGGGTTGAGCATGCGCACGGGGAGAGGGTCTGATCCCCCTCGAACCGTAAGGCGTGAACCCTTCGAGTCACACGTGTTTTGTCTTGTCTTGTCCTGTCCTGTCTTGCTTGTCTTGTCACGTCTTGTCACGACCCGTTTAGGTTAGTCCCATAGTCGGTAGCACACGCTACGACTACTGTTTGCTACTCTTTACTTTCCTGCTGTATTTACTTCCTTTTGATACACTGTTATAACCCCAGCATGCTAATCAACCAGTAAACTGTTGTTTAATAGTTCGGTACACTTGCAGTAGAGTCTGACCCTTTTTGTAGACTTTACCTGACGTACAGTTACTTTCTTTTTGGGTGTTGTACGTCAGGTGTGGAGCTAGAGTACGTTGACGAGGCGGAGCTACCAGAGGACGTAGAGCAGGAGGACGTCGATCCAGAGTACGTGCCCAAGGAGGATCAGAGCTAGAGGTCCTCACGTTGCTGTTCCAGATTTCTCACTGCTGATTAGTTGGGTGCGTAGCACCATCTACTTTCTGTCTAGGTTGGGTGCTTGCACCAGTAGTTACTTTTCAGTCGTTGTAGCCGAGTCAGGCTTTGTTGGACCCTCAGAACTCTGGATGAATAATTTGGAATAAAAATGAATGTTTTCTTTTTAGTACTTTTGTTGTTCCGTAGTAACCTACAGGGACCTGTTCCTTTGTCTTGGTGTACCACACAGACGCTTATTGGGTCCGAGCTTCTCAGCTCCGGCCTAAGCGGGCCTTAGTCATGCTTCGCCTCCGTCGTTTAGGAAGCAGTGCGTGACACATTTGGGGTTCGATCTGGGAAGTTCCTCGATTTCATGCTAACAAGTCGAGGTATCGAATATAATCCCGACAAAATCGTGACGGTAGTGGCAATGAAGGAGCCATCTACCATCAGAGAGCTTCAGAGGCTGAATGGAAGGATAGCGGCTCTAGGTCGATTCCTTTCCAAATCGGCTGAGAGGTCACTACATTTCTTTAAAATGTTGAGAAAGATAATAGCGTCCACCTCGAAGGACAAGAAGGTCATCGAGTGGGATGCGAATTGCAAGAAGGCTTTCTTCTAGCTGAAGGAGTACCTCCACAGCCTACCACTCTTGACTAATCCCAACAAAGGTGATCAACTCATTATCTATTTAGCTGCTACCATGGAGGCTGTGAGCTCGGCTCTTGTCAAGGAGGACTCAGGAGTGCAACAACCTATCTACTTTGTCAGCTAGGTCTTTCGAGGTGCCAAAGTCAACTATTCCAGAATAGAGGATTTGGTGTTCGCTCTGGTCTAGTTTGCAAGGAGGCTATGACCCTCGTCATCGGCCATAAACCGACAGGGCCATACCCCTCGCAACCGAACGACCCTTGTCATCAGCTGTAAGCCAATGGGCCACCCCCTTCTCACTAAACGACCAACGACCCTCGTCGTCGGCCATAAGTCAAAGGGGCCACACCCCTCGTAACCAACGATCCTCGTCGTCGGCCATAAGCCGAAGGGCCACACCCCTCGCAACTGAACGACCCCTGTTGTCAGCCGTAAACCAAGGGGCCAACACCTTACCATTGAATGACCCATAACCCTCGTCGTCGGCCATAAGCTAAAGGGTCCATGCCCCTCGTAATCGAACGACCCTCGTCGTCGGCTATAAGCTGAAGGGGCCACGCCTCTCGCAACCGAATAACCTTTGTCATCAGTCGTAAGCCAAGGGGCCAACCCCTTACCACTGAACGATCCACGACTATTTTCTTCGGACATAAGGCAAAGGGGCCACACCCCTCATAACCTAACGACCCTTGTCGTAGGCCATAGGCCGAAGGCACCACACCCCTCGCAACCAAACGACCCTTGTCGTCAGCTGTAAGCCAAGGGGCTAACCCCTTGCCACTGAACGCTCCATAACCCTCGTAGTCAGCCATAAGTCAAAGGGGCCATGCCCCTGGCAACTGAGTGACCCATTATCATCATCAGCCGTAAGACAAGGGGCCAACCCATTGCCACCAAACGACCCACGATTGTCGTCAATCATAAGTGGAAAGGGCCATGCCCCTCGCAACCGAACGACCCACACCACATGGTCCACAACCTTAGGATCATCCCTACAAGGTGAAAATGCCCAATACACCAACGACCCAAGTTCATTCGACTTTGAAGATAAATCTTGAGTCGTTAAGGGGCCATATACGTTCATGAATGTACATAAATGGGGATAAGAAACTCAAAAACTCTTTTTCGGTCATTTATTAGTCAAAAAGTTACATGTTGTCTGCTTTGAAGCAGTCTTACAGAAAACAATAACCGAAAGACTAATACTCTAAGAAGAAGGGCCACTGCTCGGCGTTAAAATGTTCTGTGTGGCTTGCATCGTCGCAGTGAACTTGGTCGTAAGCTCAGCCTTGAAAGTCTCGGCTGAGATTGCTGATGTAAGGATCGTCTACCTTCCAATACTAAACAACACACACTAGAAGGAGGTGAATAGTGTTGGAACTTGGTATTTTCCATCCTCTCTTCCATAAGGTTTTGATGTGACAAATCAATATATTTCATGTTACTAACTCTATCTATGCAGATGTACAGCTATAACGCAAACTCATTTACATCACTGATATGATCAACGTACAAGGAGACTCTGCAAAAACAGTGTTGCTACTCAAAATTACGTGTGAAATACGTATCTACGGAATGATGTACGTTTTACTTTTTAGATAGCTTCAGGGCCTTGGTTATATCATATCATATATCCCTAAAGCTCAAATCTACATCATCTCCTAACTCATTTGATCATAAGTCAAAATTCGTATTTTTCAGAATTAGCCTACTAGTATTTTTCCTAGCCTACCAAAACAACTATATTTTGACTTGATACTTTCATACAAGGATCTATCCGTTGTCTAGTCCATGTCACCAAAATTTTGTGACCGTTTGTGACCATTTCAAAATTAGCAAGCTACGAATTTTCCTAGCCTGCCAAAATGCTTTTGGGACTGAAATTTTCCAGAACAGTTTCTGACCGTTCTCTAACATTCCTTTCAGTTTCTGAACGTTGTGCAATGTCTCTTTTAGAGCCGTTCACAACCGTTTCTAAAACCTATAAAAGGAGGGGTACCCCCTCTCATTTTCCACACACTTTCCTCTTCTTTATTCTGATTTTGTTGAAAGCAAGCCATTAATTTTCTTAAGTAATTCTGCCATTAGTTGTTCTTTTCTTATTTGTAAGAAGAAATCAATAGATTTCTTTTTTCGTTTAAGAACGGAAGAACTTGGATTTTCAACATCACTTTTTGGAAAGTTGTTTGTGTTCATAATTGCAAGAAGAAATCAATAGATCTCTCTCTTCTTTTATGAACCAGAGAACTTCAAGTGTTGCTCTTCATTACATATCTTTTACATCTTGAAGTTCATCTTCTAAACACCATCCTTGAAATTCATTCTCTGAAATTTATAACAAGGCTATATGTGTTTTTCTATTTCATTATTTAACAGGTATGAATCTCTGTTTAGAGATTGTACAAAGTTTGGGACACGGGGAGTGTCGCCATTTTTGTAAGTTCGTGCTTGCGGGACAAGTGATTATAGTGGATTGAAAATCTCTACGGGGAGTAGAGGACTGGAGTAGGATCACAAGGATCCGAACCAGGATAAATCTCTGTGTTTGCGATTGATTTAATTTCAGTCCTTGTCATTTTATTTCTGTGCCATCTTTGCAAATATTACTAACATTTTATTTGCGACAATTTTTTTAATATACACTATTCACCCCCTCTAGTGTATTGATCCTTACAGGATAAAATTACATTTGGTATCAAAGCAAGGTTAAGATGGTAGCAAGTTCCTCAGCATCAAACATGAACGCCGTTCCACACAACTACAATCAGCATCCTGAAGGGCACTCTCAATCTCGTCCTCCTCTATTTGATGGTTCAAATTACTCATATTGGAAAATACGAATGGAGATTCATCTCCAAAGTATGCATTATGAGATTTGGGACATCGTAGAGACAGGATACGAAAAGCCAACAACTCCTGTTGCTGATTGGACCGCCAACGACAAAGCTGCAAAAACCAACAACTCAAAGGCCATGAATGCTTTATTTTGTGCTATGGATAAACATGAGTTTAATCGAGTATCTCAGGCCAAAAGTGCTAAGGAGATTTGGCATATACTTGAGGTAACTCATAAAGGAACCGGTAAAGTGAAGGAAACTAAGATTTCCGTTTTGGTTCACAAATTCGAGTTGTTCAAGATAAAGGACCAAGAGACAATTGGAGAAATGAACACCAGGTTTACTAATATTATAAATTCTTTAAATGCTCTTTGAAAAACTTACACTTCTCTTGAACAGGTTCACAAAATTCTTAAAGCTTTAACTCCAGTATGGCGTCCAAAGATCACCGCTATTGAGGAAGCCAATGATCTTTCCACATTATCTATGGAAGATCTTATTGGTAACTTAATGGCCCATGAAGTTACACTACAAGATGAGAAAGAAGAATCAGATCAAAAGAAGAAACTACTTGCCTTCAACGCAACATCAGATAATGAAGATTCAGATGATGATATGGCATTTTTTGCCAAAAACTTCAGAAAATTCTTTCAGAAAGGTAAGTATAATAATTTTAAATCTAAGATTACTGATTCTTCTCTTTGCTTTAATTGCAATAAGCCAGTACATATGAAGAAAGACTGTCCACTTCGCAAAGCAAAGCTCAAAACTTCCAACACTGATCAATCCAGAAGAGAAAAGAGGTTTGACAAAATGAAAAAGGCATTTGCAGCAACATGGGATGATTCTTCAGATGATGAAATGATCTAAATGAAAGTGCTAACATGTGCTTTATGGCACAAGATGATGAAGATGAGGTAAGTTCTTTTAATAACGAAGAATTACTTGATGCATTAAAAGATCTCTATTCTCGTTTCAAAAAATCTAATAGTCAACATAAATCATTGAAACAGAATAATGATGATCTCCTTATTAAATATCAAGAATTATCCTCTTCTAAGAATACTACACTAAATTCCATACATATTGAGAATACATCTTCTCAAAATCTGGATCTTAGTAAAGAGAATGATATTCTCAAAACTAAGAATCTAGAACTACATACACAAATATCCGAAATGGATAAAAGTATTTCATCACTAAAAATGAAATACGACGAGATGTCATCCAATGTTAATAAATTTAACAAAGGAAAGACTAATCTCGATGATTTACTCAAAATTAAATATCCAGCAAATCATAGACTAGGATTGGGATATTCTAAAAAGAATGTACCCAAGACTTATAACACTTCTTCCTCTTGTGCAAAAACAACTTTTGTTAAACCACAAAAGAAGAATCATGCATTTATTTACACGAAGAAAGTAAACACTTCTACCTCTTCTTCACAAGGAAATGTTAAACACATTTCAAAACCATTTCCTAGGAAACCTACTACAATTAGTATATGGGTTCCTACGGATTCATGTTTAAATGATAGAAATATTTTTATTTCTCATTTTATACATTCTATTGTTCATTCTAGTGATTACATTAGAAAGCCAAATTCCACTTGGGTTTGTCGTCCTAAAATCTAATCCCAAGGACCCTCAAACAAAGGGTACCAATGCTTAATGTTTTATCTTTCAGGTACCTAAGAAAGAAAGATGGATTTTGGACAGTGGACGTTCAAAACATATGATAGGAAATGTCAACTTACTTTCAAATATTAAATATAAAGATGGAGGCACAGTTACCTTTGGTGACAACAAGAAAGGAAAAATCATAGGCACTGGAACAGTTGGCAATACAAATCAGCCTATCATTAAGAATGTTCACATGGTTGACGGTTTGAAACACAACTTACTCTTCATTAGTCAATTATGTGATAAAAACTACAAAATAGTTTTTGAAAAAAATGATTGCATCATTTATGATTCAGATATGCCATCTATCTTATTTCTTGGTAAGCGTAAGAATAACATATATATCTTATGCATGTCTGTTACTGTTTCAGAGTAGACGCGCTCGACCTCCGCGCGTTTGGGGGAATCGGCCGATGCGACCTCTGTGGGTGGGCCCGTTCGTAACCGCTTCGTCTCCTGGGGTTCCGAGTGGCGCTTCAGCCGAGGCGTGGTCATAAATGTAGGTCATGATGAGGCGGATCGATTGGACTTCCCCTGGCACCGGTTTTGAAACGCCGCCAGTTCTTCGAAGCCTGCCACACGTTCTTGTCAGCCGCTTCGAATCCACCCCTGCGCCCGGTATATAAGATCCTCAGCCGCGTTGATCTCCACTTCTCTCTTGCTTCTCCCGGTATTCAAAGCTTTCCACAACTCGGAGTTTCCCGTCGCCTTCGCTTCCTTGCCTTCTCCAGACTAGTCAAAAAAAGGTAATTCCTCTCTCGCTTTCATCTTATGGCTGCCCTTAGGATGTCGTTCTCTTCAGGACAAGGGGAAGGAGAAACTTTTTCCAGACTACGCCCGTGATGACGTGGCGTCGGCTGCCGTGCGGCTTAATGTGCCCCCGGTCGTCCTTCGTACGCAGTCGAGGACTCCTCCTTCGGTGGCCGCGGAGATCCGGGAAAGATATCTCTGCTTCCCATATGAGGTTCGAGTTCCCTTTGTCGACGAGCGGATTTGCCTTCCGAGGAGCAATGAGGTCGGCGCCTACGTCGAGATGTTCCGCCTGGGTCTTCGCTTCCCGCTCCATCCTTTCTTCATCCAGGTCATGGAACATCTCACGGTGTCCCTGTGTCAGTTCACCCCGTGTTCGATCGCGGTACTGACGTGCTTCGTAACGCTCTGTTGTATCCGCGGTCTGGAGCCGTCTCTCCCCCTTCTTTTCCACTTTTACCAGGTCCAGGCGGTCGGGCCGGGGTCATGGCTGCACCTCCGTGCCCGTTCAAAGAGGGAATGTCTGATCGGGCTTCCCCGCTGGTCGGGGGATTGGAGCTCGGATTATGTCTTTGTGGTCTTTTTGGACGATGCCCAGATCCTGACAAGCTGGGGCGCGTCTGTCCAGTCTTGCTCTCCGTTAGCCCTTTCCGACGCTGACCAGACAGCCGCCGCGATGCTGTCGGCTCTTCCTTTGGAATCGAAGTCCGTCTGCTCTTTGTTGGATGACCTACTCCTGAAGGCCATCTTGTGGTCCCCGGGTAGGCCGCTTTTTCTTCCTCGGACTGCCCTGTGACTCATCATGATTTCGGTTTCCTTTGCAGGGATGGCAGGCCGTGAGTTCGTTCGTGACGTTGATGAGCTGATCCGTCGTGGAGCTGCTCGGAGCCGAGGCAGTACCTCCGGAAGGGCGCCTCGACGGACCGTTGAGGAGGAGGTACGCCGAGCCGAGCCCTCCGTGGGCAAGGTAATGGCCGTGCCTCCCGCCTCTTCTTCTGGTGATTTCCTCCCTGAGGGAGTAGTAAAAGCCGGACCTGCCCCACCAGCCCGAGTGGTAGGGGGTGATGACGGGTCTGGTGTAGTCCCCCCCGCCCTCGGAGTGTCCCCTCCCGTCCTCGAGAGTGGAGATGGGGCAAGGCGGAAGCGCTCTCCTTCGGCGCTCGTGGAGCCTCACGGGAGGAAGAAGAGGAAGGAGGATGCGAAGTCCCCCAGCCCGGCCAGTTCTGTGCCTCCTACAGACAGTTCTGGTGGCCCCTGGGAGTTCGGTGTTCGTCGACCGAGCCCTGGCCCAGCAGGTAGCCGAGAGCTCTATTTTCCCCCGGGATCGCAGCACCCTTGAGAAGATTCCCGCCGACAAGGTGTCGGATTCTTTGGTTTGGGCCCTTCAACAGGTTCGGCCCTCTCGCAGTCCTTTCTTTCCCTTCACACCCTTCTTAGCTCATGCCCCGTTTTCCAGGGGTCGACGCTTGCCGTGGAACTGCAGCGGCAAGCCATCCTCTTGAGGAAGCTGGAGGAGTCCACCATGAAGGCTCAGGAGCGGGCCGGGGCGGCCGAGGTGGCCATGATGGAGGCCCAGATGGAGTCTCGGCGCCTCAACCTCCGTGTGGCCGCGTTGGAGGGACAAGTGGGTGACCTCGAGGGAAAGCTGGAGGATGCTCATCAGTCGGCTGAGGAAGCGGCGGAGTCGTTCCGCCTGGAGAGGGAGGAGCTTCAGAGGGAACTGTCGGATCGGCGCCAAGTGATGCGGCTTGCAGAGGAGGTGGAGAAGGGCGTCGTCGAGACCCTGGGGAAGAGGATCTTTGAGGTCCTCAGGGAGGCCTTCGGTAAGTATGTAGACCTCATCGCCCCTCGGATCATCGAAGTCGTTCAATCTTCCTTCCGGGAGTGTGCAGAGCGTGTTCGGGAAGCACCTCCGCCGGCCGAGTCCCCTCGCTCCGAGCAGGGTGAAGTGCCTGAGGATGTGTCCTCTCGAGCTCGGGCTCCCTGAGCTGTCCCTCCCGGCTTTATCCTCAAATTTTTTAGCATCCTCTTCGCTTTGGGGCCAGTCTACTTGAAATGGATCCCTGGCCCCCGCCATCTCCTTCAGCCCCGTGGCCAATAATTGCTGGTTGCATGGCTGTTAGCTTGGGTTACCTACTTTGGGTCTTTTGTTAACCAATTTTGCTTTGTCGGTGTCGATCTAGCTTCTGTTGGTGATGAACTCTGTCATTCGTCATGAGTAGATTGTTTGTAGGGTGTTTCCTTCGCCTTGATCCCCTGTAAATAAGACGCATTTTTGTACTCTGGTTAACTATTATAAACGAAATCGACTTACTTGGACTTCTTGTGTACTTTGCGTTGTCGCCTTGTTCTTGGCTTAGGAATGGACGAAGCTGGCGTTGGCTGGGGGGATTCTCCCCAGACTTAGGGGCGCAGGAGTCGGTCAGCGAGGGCAGAGCTCCTCGGCTTAGGACCGGTCGGCGTCCGTGCCTGCTGGGGGAATTGCCCCCAGACTTATGAGCGCTGGAGTCGGTCGGCGAGGGCAAAGCTCCTCGGCTTAGGACCGGTCGGCGTCCGTGCCTGCCGGGGGAATTGCCCCCAGACTTATGGGCGCTGGAGTCGGTGGGCGAGGGCAAAGCTCCTCGGCTTAGGACCGGTCGGCGTCCTTGCCTGCTGGGGGAATTGCCCCAGACTTATGAGCGCTGGAGTCGGTCGGCGAGGGCAAAGCTCCTCGGCTTAGGACCGGTCGGCATCCGTGCCTGCTGGGGGAATTGCCCCCAGACTTATGGGTGCTGGAGTCGGTGGGCGAGGGCAAAGCTCCTCTTTCTCCTCCAGTGAGGCGGCGGTCCCCAACCTTTCGTGCTATTGGTGTCATGTCAACTCCGTCGGGGTTTTAAATGAAGATAACAAAAGGAATGCATTTGTACTCTCAAGAGTCCTGCCGGACCGGTACATTTGGAGGAAATGGAAAAAAGAAATGAAGCTAGACAGAGGGATGTAAACTTAGATAACTCCCTCATACTAGGCCGCTTCCGGGGGGAGAGACGTCGCCCGCTCACTCTATGATGCGGAGGGGGCCTTGGATGGTGTTGATCTTCTTCCCCTTGTCTGACTGTGTGGAGGTCCCTTCTCCGTGGGCCGGCTCGTCGGCCTGATTCCTGGCGTGCCCTCGGCTCATCAGCTTCTCAATGTCCTTTTTCAAATGCCAGCAATCTTCTGTGTCATGACCATCGTCCTTGTGGTACTTGCAGTACTTCTCCCTGTTCTTCCCGCCTCTTTTAGCCTTCGGTGGGGGGCGATCAGCTCGCTCTTCCTTCTGTACTTGGGCGAGAATGGCATCCGGGGTGGTGTCCCTCGCGCTTTCTCCCCGCTGCCTGTTCCTCTGCCTCTTCTCGGTCCGGTACCCTTCGGGGCTAACTCGTCCGCCGTCGCCGCGCTTGGTTCCTCGAGCGGCTTTTCCTGCATCCTCAGCCAAGGCCTCCTTGGTCAGCATGAAGCGTTCGGCCCTTGCCATGATCCCGGGGAGGTCCTTCGGGGGGTCGTTGTGTAGGGACTTCTTGAGGCCCCTGTGGCGAAGTCCTTTCTTAAGGGCCGTCTGGACCACCAGGTCGGGTGGGTTGTTCACGTTCAGCCTTTCCGCATTGAAGCGGCGCATGAACTGTCGGAGTGGCTCGGCCGGGCCTTGCACTATGTTGAACAGATGTTCAGCACCAGGTTTGATCAGCCTCCCCGCCATGAACTGTTTGCAGAACAACTGGGCGAGTTGTTCGAAACTGTCGATGGAGCGGCCGGGCAGGCTGTGGTACCAGATCCTCGCCGCTCCCCTGAGAGTAGAATAGAAGCCCCGGCAAAGCAGGTCATCGTCAGCTCCCTGGAAGGCCATGTCCCCCTCGTAGTCCATCACGTGGTGTGCCGGGTCTCCTATTCCGTCGTACTTTCCCAGCACCGGGATCCTGAATCGAGAGGGGACCCGTGCGTCGGTTATTCTCCGTGATAAGGGACACCGGTCTCCGTGGATGCCTCCGGGGATGCGGTACTCGCCTGCCTCTGGATCGATCGGGGGTGGAGGTAGCACCGGCGCCAGCGGGGCTGGCTCCGCAGCCTTCGCCACGCTGGGGGTCGGGCTGTCCTGACGCTCCCGACTCCTCCTGCGGGAGCTCCTGCTCCGCCGTGATCGGTCTCTCGAGTGGTGTCGTTCGCTTCTCCTGCGGCGGGACGACCGTGATCGGCGAGACGATGCCGTCCTCGATTCGCCGTCCGTCCCTTCGGTCTCTCTTCGGCTCCTTTCACGATAGGGTGAGGAGGCGCGTGACCTCGCCTGACGAGAGCCGGACAGCGTGAACCGATGCTCCGTGTTCGGTTTCTGGGCCCCGTGGTCGTCGACCATGGCAGACCGCAAGTGCGGGGGATCCCCTGTCCATCGATGGCCATCGTCCAACGTGCCTCTGTTGGGCGGCGCTGGGCCGACGAGTTGCTGCACCATCACGACCAACGTCTGGAGGCTTGCGTTGGTCTCCTGAGCCAGGGCGCGGAGTTGTCCTTGCGTGGCCAGTTCTGAGCCGCCGGTCTCTTCGGTTGAGAGGGCATGGTGGTCGCCGACGGGCATGTCCTCGGGGTTGCCATTCGATGTGTCATTCCCCTCCTCTGGGATGGGGGGCATGCGCTTCCTTCCGTTGCTGGCTCGTGCCATTGTTGGTGTGGTTTTCTGCTTTGTGGGATGATTTTCAGGTTCCCACAGACGGCGCCAGATGTTTCAGAGTGTTTTCTCACTACAAAGCGTTGACCGTGGAGAACCCGGTCAACGTGGTCAAGGGGCCCGCTTTGGGTCCCTTGGGGGGCTTCAAATTGGTGCAGAAGGGGCGAGGGGAAGCCTCGGCCCCGGTTGAGATGCTCGGCCTCGGATAGACGCGCTCGGCCTCGGCTGGAAGGGGGACGAGGGGTAGCCTCAGTCGCCCGGGTAGATGCACGGCCGACGGGTGGCGAGGGGGAGTCTCGGACCCGACTAAGACGCTCGGCCTCGGTAGGGCGTGCTCGGCCTCGGCAGGCTGACGGTGAGGGGAAGCCTCACTATCCAGTTGATCGAGTGGTCGGAGAGGGGCGAGGGGTAGCCTCGGCCCGTTGATCAGCTGTCCACCTGCGTAGACGAGAACGCTCGTCAGGGGGCCGGACCTTGGTTCCGGCCAAATCCCATCCGATGCCTAAGTCAGATAGAGATCTGAGAAAGGAGGCCCGGCGAAGACGGTTCGACTCGTGAGGAGATCGTAACGGCGTCTCTCGGCGCGAGCGGGGGAGGAAGGAGATGAATTGGGGGAACGAGGTCATTGATGGAGTACCTTAGGTTTTGTTACCTGAGATGCGGTCCCTTTCTTCGTCGTCCTCCGAGCCCTTTTGTAGAGCTCCCTGCGTGATTGCCTCTGGCCCACGTCCCACGCCCGCCCTCGATCGTGCCCCATCAATCCGCCCCCTCGCCACCGCTCTCTTCGCCATTCCAGCACCTCCCCATTACCGCCATTTAGTGGTCGCGCGTTCGAGGGAATGGTTTTCGCAGGAGTGGGTGAGTGTCCAGCGGGTTATCGGGGCCGGGTCGGATCGACATTCGAGAAGATCCCTTACAGGGCCTTTGTTGAATGGGCTTGAGGATGCAGGTGGGCCTTCGACCAGTAGTCGGGCTCCTGGGCTCGTGTCTTTTGGGGTCTCGGTCAAATAGGCGTAACAGTTACCATTCATAATCATTGTTTAATGATTACGTCAGATGATACTCTTTTATGGCATAAACGCTTTGGACACACTAATTTCAAAAATTTAGCACGTATTTCAAAACACAAGTTAGTTAATGGAATGCCAAATATTTCTGTCAAATACAAACATTTTTGTGATGCTTCTCAACAAGGAAAAATGCACAAATCTTCTTTTAAATCAAAGGACGTTATCTCAACAAAGAGACCATTAGAACTCCTACACCTAGATTTGTTTGGTCCTTCAAGAGTAGCTTCTTTGAATAAAAATAGATATGCATTTGTCATTGTTGATGATTATTCTAGATACACTTGGGTTATATTTTTGCAAAACAAGAATGATGCTTTTGAAGAGTTTTCAATATTTTGTAAAAAGATACAAAAAATCAAATCCTCTAACATTATCACTATTCGTAGTGATCATGGGGGAGAATTTGAAAATGAATCATTTACCAAGTTTTGTAATTAAAATGGCATTACTCACAATTTTTCTTTTCCTCGTGCTCCTCCCCAGAATGGAGTAGTAGAAAGGAAAAATAGAACTTTACAAGAATGTGCAAGAACAATGCTTTGTGATAGTAATCTACCAAAATATTTTTGGGCAGAAGCTGTCGCAACTGCTTGTTACATTATGAATAAAGTTCTTATTAGGCCGTTACTTAATAAAACTTGTTTTGAATTATTCTTTAATCGTATTCCTCGTGTATCATATTTTAAAGTATTTGGATGTAAATGTTTCATTCTTAATACTAAAGATGCACTCGACAAATTTGATTCTAAATCTGATGAAGGTATTTTTGTTGGATACTCAACACGTAGTAAAGCCTACAGAGTATACAACAAAAGAACTTCAACAGTTGAAGAATCACTTCATGTCACATTTGATGAGAATCCACCATCTAATTCTCCCATCATTAATGCTGAAGAGAATATATTACCTCTTTCTAATTCTTTAGATAATATGAAACTTGATGAAATTGATGCTACTAAACATTCTGTTGTGTCTATTTCAGATAATACAGATCTTACTAAGGCATTTGCACAAGTTCCAAATCATCCATCAGAGTTAATCATTGGAGATATTACAGATGGAGTAAGAACTCGTCGCCAAATAGAGGAAATGGCACATTGTGCATTTCTCTCAACCATTGAACCAAAGAACATCAAAGATGCATGTGAAGACAGTTCATGGATTATGGCTATGCAGGAAGAACTCAACCAATTTCAACGGAATGATGTTTGGGAATTAGTTCCCAGACCATCAGATCATTCAATTATTGGTACCAAGTGGGTATTCAAAAATAAATTGGATGAATCTGGTCAGGTAATTAGAAACAAGGCACGATTGGTTGCACAAGGTTATAATCAAGAAGAAGGTATTAATTATGATGAACCCTATGCACCAGTTGCTCGTCTTGAATCTATTAGGATGTTACTATCATTCGCATGTTTTAAAGATTTTAAACTTTTTCAAATGGATGTGAAAAGTGCTTTTCTACATGATTTTCTTAACGAAGAAGTTTATGTTGAACAACCTCCTGGTTTTATTCATGAAAATTTTGAAAATCATGTTTTTAAATTGAAAAAGGCTTTATATGGTCTCAAACAAGCACCTCGTGCTTGGTATGAAAGACTTAAAAGTTATCTTTTAAATTCAGGATATTCTATTGGTAAAATAGATTCTACTTTATTTATTAAAAACATAAATTCTGATATTATCATTATTCAAATATATGTTGATGATATTATTTTTGGTTCTACTAACGAATCTCTTTGTCAAGATTTATCTAAAATTATGCAGAAAGAATTTGAGATGAGTCACATGGGTGTACTTAATTACTTCCTCGGTCTTCAAATTAAACAAATGAAGGAAGGAATATTCATCCACCAAAGTAAGTATTCTAAAGAACTCATCAAGCGTTTTGGATTAGAAAGTTCTGCAGAAAAACACACTCCAATGAGTACATCTACTTCCCTCGACAAATATTTAAATGGTAAGAGTGTTGATCAACGTCTTTATAGAGGTATGATTGGCTCTTTACTTTATTTAACTGCAAGTAGACTAGATATTATGTTTTCAGTATGTTTATGTGTACGATTTCAGGCAGATCCTAAAGTTTCACATCTAACTGCCGTAAAACGGATTATTAGATATGTTAAGTATACTTCTGATTTTGGTTTATTTTATCCTAAAACAAACACATTTGATTTATTATCATATAGTGATGCAGATTTTGCTGGTTGCAAATTAGACCGTAAAAGTACTAGTGGTACATGTCACTTTTTAGTACATGCTTTAGTTTCCTGGTTTAGCAACAAGCAAAACTCTGTTTCTTTATCTACAACCGAGGCAGAATATATTGCCGCCGGTTTAGCATGTGCTCAAATTTTATGAATGAAACAAACTATTTCAGACTATGGTATTAATTGTTCCACATGCCCTATTATGTGTGATAATACCAGTGCTATTAATTTATCTAAAATCCTGTGCATCATTCACGTACAAAACATAGTGATGTACGTCATCATTTTTTAGATGATCATGTTCAGAAAGGAGACATTGTTTTAAAATTTATTTCTACTGAACATCAAGTTGCCGATATTTTAACTAAGCCTTTGAAGGAAGAATCTTTCATTAAGCTTAGAAGAAATCTGGGTATTATTAGTGAATCAGAATTTGATTTCTAAATATATTTATTTATTTTTGATTTTTATGAATCTTTCTATAATTTTCTGATTTCTATTTATTTTAGCACGCTACGAAATTTTGTAGCATGCCAATTTTACAAATTTTTTCAATCTGCTCCGTATTATGCCTGATTTAACCCCTGGTTTTCGGATTTTTTTTATATACAACTTCTCATATATTTTTCAAATATTAATCTCAAAATCAAATTTCGTATCAAATTCTTACCCGTTATCTTCCACTTTGTCTCTATCCTTGATTACTGATAATCTTTTTGGCCTTTATCCTGCCACATGGCTCCTTCTTATTTGCCTTTCCCAATATTTCATTCTTCTTCATGTTGGAACAAGACATAGCTTTTATTTTGCTTTGAAAAGAGGTATATCACACCAACTGAAGACCAAATTCCACATGGCTTTTTCCTAGAGGGAAAAGTCCTCCACCAAACCGTCCTTTGTCTTTTTGAAGTCAACACTGAAGTTTAATTCTTCTGCCTTTGAACATGGCTTCCTACTTCTATCTCTTGGACTAAGTTCTGTCAACAAGATATAATATACATTAAAGAATGCACCAATCATTCCTTTTTAAATAGGTTCTTTCATTCAATTTTCTCTTACCTCTTCATTGTTTCTGTTGCCTTGGAATGACCACACTCCCTTAATTTATATTTTTTGTCATTTCTTCCAAGACACCATTCATTTCGGTCTGACATCTTCCTTCATGATAATCAAAGGGATTCACTCTCTTTCTCACATTTGGTTTGTTTGACACTTACACTTATTTTTAATTTATTTGTATGTTGACCACCCAACTACCCTTTTAAATTCGGCCTTATCTCTCTCACCATTTTCAATGCGCCTAGGGACTATAAATTTTTTAAAAAGCCTTCTATCTACCATCCTTATTGTTCATTTTTATTATTATTAATTTTAGTCTGCTTTTTACAACCCAACGGGTATTTTTCAGCCAACGGGTCTTTCGCAACTGCTTCTCGCGACTCTTCATCTTCCCATCTGTTCGGTTTCTATCTTTTGAACTTATCAGTTGTTCTAACTTCTTCAGTTTTCACAAACCGCTTCTATCATGGCAACCGATCAGACTTTCTTTCCTCCTATTTCTTTCTTTCATCTTCTCTTTCATTTTTTCATTTTCTGTTTAAGTCTCTTCCTCCTTTCGTTTTTCTCCTTTCTCCCATATCACCATGGCCAAACCTACTCATCCTTCAACCATGGATCGATTCTGCTCGCAGGCCACCAATGACCGCTACTTGTCCTTCGAGGCTACCCGTTACCATCCAGCGCGTTATCTGGACTATGGGACGCCTGCTATAATTAAGTCTCTTCGTCACACTCGCACCCGCCGTATATCCCCTGGCTCGTCCTCATATCATCCTTGACTCCTATATTGCGTGTTCCACTTGCAACTCGGTTCTCTGATCCGTTTGTTTCACCCTATCCCTGCGTGACTTGCTGCTTCCTCTGCGTGTTGGTTTCTGTGGTTGCTGTATTACCTAGTTTCACTATGGTCGTGGTCGTTTCATCTCTAGACTGGTTTTCTGTTGTATGGGTTGTTTAGTATGTTCCTTATGGGTTTATTAATAGTTCTTGTTGTTAATGTACTTGGCTGTTATGTATGTCGTTGGAAGTTTAATGAATGTTAGTTCCTTTCGTATTTTTCGTTTGCTTATGCATAATTCTTGTTGTTTCTGTGATTATTTCTATACACATACACTTCGCATGTACATGGCATCATTTTATACCATCCAACAACATGCACTATGTATGTCACGATGCTCTCTAATTAGACTTTCCATTGGCACGCCTATGATAATATCATATTATGTCATATCGATCGGCGAATTTTTTTTAACAAAGCTCCGTCTCTGTTACTTTACTATGCTTACTATTTCCCGCTACATCCATTTTTTTACTGCTCCATTTTCTCACTCTTACAAATTGGCCTGCTACATAAAATCGTAGCTTGCCAATTTATCTTTTCCACTTTTTGTGGATGACAAAGGGGGAGAAATATGCATATATTCTGGGGGAGTCTATATGAATATACTCAGGGGGAGTAACATCAGTAACATCACATCAGTAACATCACATTACATATGAACATCACATTTGTTCATGTTAATACATATTATTAAATTAAAACTTATTAACACTTGTTAACTCACATTTTATACTTCATTATTTGTCATCATCAAAAAGGGGGAGAATGTTGGAACTTGGTATTTTCCATCCTCTCTTCCATAAGGTTTTGATGTGACAAATCAATATATTTCATGTTACTAACTCATCTATGCAGATGTACAGCTACACCGCAAATTCATTTACATCACTCATATGATCAACGTACAAGGAGACTCTGCAAAAACAGTGTTGCTACTCAAAATTACGTGTGAAACACGTATCTACGGAATGATATACTTTTTACTTTTTAGATAGCTTCAGGGCCTTGGTTATATCATATCATATATCCCTAAAGCTCAAATCTACATCATCTCCTAACTCATTTGATCCTAAGTCAAAATTCGTATTTTTCAGAATTAGCCTACTAGTATTTTTCCTAGCCTACCAAAACAACTATATTTTGACTTGATACTTTCAGACAAGGATCTATCCGTTGTCTAGTCCACGTCACCAAAATTTTGTGACCGTTTGTGACCGTTTCAAAATTAGCAAGCTACGAATTTTCCTAGCCTGTCAAAATGCTTTTGGGACTGAAATTTTCTAGAACAGTTTCTGACCGTTCTCTAACGTTCCTTTCAGTTTCTGAACGTTGTGCAACGTCTCTTTTAGAGCCGTTCACAACCGTTTCTAAAACCTATAAAAGGAGGGGTACCCCCTCTCATTTTCCACACACTTTCCTCTTCTTTATTCTGATTTTGTTGAAAGCAAGCCATTAATTTTCTTAAGTAATTCTGCCATTAGTTGTTCTTTTCTTATTTGTAAGAAGAAATCATTAGATTTCTTTCTTCGTTTAAGAACGGAAGAACTTGGATTTTCAACATCACTTTTTGGAAAGTTGTTTGTATTCATAATTGCTAGAAGAAATCAATAGATCTCTCTCTTCTTTTATGAACCAGAGAACTTCAAGTGTTGCTCTTCATTACATATCTTTTACATCTTGAAGTTCATCTTCTAAACACCATCCTTGAAATTCATTCTCTGAAATTTATAACAAGGCTATATGTGTTTTTCTATTTCATTATTTAACAGGTATGAATCTCTGTTTAGAGATTGTACAAAGTTTGGGACACGGGGAGTGTCGCCATTTTTGTAAGTTCGTGCTTGCGGGGCAAGTGATTATAGTGGATTGAAAATCTCTACGGGGAGTAGAGGACTGGAGTAGGATCACAAGGATCTGAACCAGGATAAATCTCTGTGTTTGCGATTGATTTAATTTTAGTACTTTCATTTTATTTCTGTGCCATCTTTGCAAACATTACTAACATTTTATTTGCGACAATTTTTTTAATATACACTATTCACCCCCCCTTAGTGTATTGATCCTTATAGGCTAAAATTACAAATAGTGTAATGGCAATAATTGTGTAATTAAAAATTAAACTTGCAAATGCGGAATAATAAGTGCTAGAGAAAATTAATACACACAATCAAGCAAACGCAAACGCAAACGCAAACACAAGAGATTTTACACTGGTTTCCCAACTTGGGTACATCTAGCCACACCAATATTCACTATGATCCTACACAAGGTAGTGGATTCAATCCATACACACGGGATACCCTACACAAGGGATGTGTCCTACACAAAGACTCAACCAACCCTGCACAAGGGTCAAACTCCCACACGGAGAGAAACTAACTCCCACACTGAGAATTAAGGTTGTCCTACACTAGGACACAAACAACCCTGCACAAGGGCTAAACTCTCACAGAGAGAGTAACTAACTCCCACAAAGAGAGTTAGTGTTTCAAGAAAAAAGATGAAACAAGTAAACTCTTACATATGCCTTGAAGAGATGAACTTGCTCAATCATGAATGCAAGGCATGGAAAAGGATCTCCAAGTGTTGAGATGAGCTTTGATGCACTTGGAGGATTTTCCTTGAGCTAGCTTCAATGCATGAAGAGGAGTGTGCTCATGATAGGGAAATGAGAAATAGGAGTGGCTTTGATATTCTTAATGATCTTCAATGTTAACCAAATGTTTCCAAGAGTTTTAAATAAACTAATCCCTCTCATATATATAGGAAGCCAAGAAAACCCCATAAAACCAAGCAAAAAGCCAAAGAGAAGAAATATGCAATGGCTATAATTTGGCTGAAATCGTCAAGGATAGGCGACTGCTAAAGAAGAGCCAAACGCCTGATCAATGGATATAATAATCCTAACGGCTATAATCTGAGCCAGGACAGGCAACTATAGAAGACTACACAGGCGTCTGTACCACTGTGCAAGCGCCTGAAAAGAATTTAGCAGGCGACTGCCAGGAGGGATGGAAAGGAGTTGAGAAATGACAACTTACGCACTTGTGTATTTAGGCGACTGCTGAACAAAGTCCAGGTGCCTTAGGATTGACAAGCGACTGTAAACTCTACATCAGTTGACTGACACATAAGATGGAGTGAAGCACAGAATTGACAAGTTATGCACTTTGGCGTTCAGACGACTTCTGAACAATAGTCTGGCACCTGATGGTTGGCAGGCACCTGTATTTTGTACATCAATCGCCTACACCAAAAGCTGCAGATAGAGTCAAGAGAATATGACTTGAGCTAGTGCATAACAGCCACTTGTAGAAGGCTGGCCAGGTGCCGGGTGATCACCAGTCGCATGTTCTGCCTTCAGCAGGTGCCTATTGGAAATCCTGAAACTCCAATTGAGTTCATAGCAAATGGAAACCTATTGGATTGATTTCTATGAAGATCCTAAGGATCACCAAGATTGTTAAAGCACATGCATGAATGAGTATGACCATCTATCAAGGCATTACAAAGTCCTAGACTCAAAAAGAGAAAAGCAAGTAATAAAATATTACATGGATTACAATTTGCTTCGCCAAGAGTCTAAGCCTTCAAGCATGAGTAGCCTTGATCTCTCCATCATCTTCTAATCTTTGGCACCGCTTGCTGAGCTTCCTTTCATCATGATCTAAGCTTTGGCAATGCTCCTCTTGATGTCCATCCTTGCACCAAGATTTCAGTCTCCAAAATGCTATTCTTCAATAGTTAAATATGAGACTAAAACATTGAGAGTCATTAGTAACAACATAATATTGTGATCATCATCAAAACAATATTGGTCTAAAATACCAATACCAAACAGCCGATCTTTTCAAGTCAGCGACTTTGGCTCGAAGCTCGATTGTCTCTTTCTTCGAGTTTTCTAAGTCAGCTTGGAGCTGAGATCTTTCCTTCTCCTATTGAGCCTGAGCCGCTTGCCTGACAAAAGACAAGTATGTGAGGCTCTTATTGGCCTCCATGGTTGCCCACTCGGCTCCATCTTTGGCTGTGAGCGCTATTCCCAAGTTCTCCTCCGTCGTCTTCATTTAGGCCTCGAGCTCGAAAGCTTCCGGTCAGCGGCTTCTGCCCGATGATGTCCGTCGACCATATCAACGACCCAATGCTGCAAACCCACTCCAGGGATTGACATCTATGAAATACGTTGATTAGCGAGGTCGGTAGTTTAAGTTGAGGGTAAAGATACGAAAAACTAACCCGGTAGCCACAACCCATAAAGAAGTTGGCCATCCTCTCGATGTCCAACCCCTGAATGAACTCGAGATCACGGGGAATGGAATTTTCCACCAATCGAGCGGTCGTCCCAAAATCCAAAGGGGCCGACTCCTCCTTCTCAACGATAAATGAAGGTTGATGAGATTTGCCTCGAACATTCCCCGAAGATGTAGTCGGGTGCTGATTCAACATCAGAGCTCGATCGAATTTCGAAGGGATATGACCAACCAAGGGATCCGAGGGTCGATACTATCCCATGGCCACTTAACTTGGGGATTACTCATGGGTGGCTTGACCGTTCCCTGATGCTTAAGGGGATCCACCATCTAACCCACACGAGCGTGGGACGAAAATCCAATGCCTTTCACCATAGGCAAGAGGGGAGGACTCGGCTCCATGACCCTCCTCTTCTTTTCGAAGTTTCCCCTTTCATGGGATGAAAGAATCCTCATCTTGATTATAGGCACGGTAGGCCCTGGAATCGTAACAGGTTCACCAACTCCTGCTGCATGAACAGCAGAGGTGATACTTGGAACAGGGGGCGAGAGTGTACAAGAGACATCCCGACTTGAAATCTCCCTCGACAAAGCTCGGAAGTATGACCCAGAGGTTCCCCTGACTTCACCTCCCTTAGATGAGGATCTTTGACTGGGGGAGATGAGAGTGGGGACTTAAGCCCCCAGCACTCTTCTTCTTCTTTCACGGCTACATCCAAATCCGGCCCAGCTCAGGGTTCAAACTTCTGTGAGCTCCTCCAGCCATATCTGCAAATGAAGAATATAATTACAGTAAGTGGTTATAATAAGAGCACAAAAGCAGTGTGTATTATACTGACTCCACAAAACGGTCTTCTTCTGATGGTTGTCCAACAAATAGGATGTCGATCTCTCTTGCAATGATCGGCTCAAAAGAAGTTTCGACGCTTTGATCTCACTAGGTAATAGCCCAAATTCTTTGGAAATATTAGGGCTAGGGATACACCAACTAGTAAGAATTGGCCACATGTTTGGGAGAAAAAATGAATACAAAAGTATCCTCCCAATTAGGATCGGATATAGGGATATCGTAGATAAGCTTCCTTTCTGGGCGAGCCATAATGTGGTACTACACCTAACGAGGGTCAACCATCACTCGAAAGAAATGTCTAAACAATGGAATGGATGGTCAAACTCCACAAAGCTCGCAAAGCATGGTAAAGCAAACTGCTTGTCCAGGCAAAAGATATTTATAGTAACCGCGAGCAATACAGATCACATGCAGCGGGTGTCGAACACAGGGAGGCAGTGGTACGAGTATCAATTAATTGTATATCTAGTTAGATACGTGGATAAAAACAAGAAATGGGTAATCACACTAAAAATACAAAGATAAAAGAAGGTTCCGAGCATCACCTCTAATGCAAATTGGTCATGCTGGTTTATCAAACTTCTTGAGCCAATGGGTTATGGTCCTAGATGATAGTCGAGTCGTAATCCTCATCATCTCTACGTCAGACCATAAGAGAGGACCCGGAGAATAGCTTGGATCCCTTTTCGTAGCCCCGATGGTTAATCGGACACTACAGTATGGTGATTCTAGTGAGTGTGCCCAACGGTTAGCCGGTGCCTAGCACTAGATAATCATCCCTCCGCAGCTATGAGGTGAGATGAATTAAGCTCGTCCAAACATATTCCTAAGACTAAAACCCTTATTAGAGCGATATTTGGGGCGATTCACCCTCATAAACAATCTACTAGGGTTAAGCTAAGCCCTAGGTACAAAGATCTACTCTATTAGCCTCATAACAAAAGACAAACAACGAATAAGGGAAAACATTACATAAGCAATAAAAAAATTATGTGCAATGTTAATGAAATTAAACTAAGGTAACAAGAATTCATTACAAGCAAACAAGAATTTAAAGTCTTACAGAACAAATTGAAGAACAACCCCCAAAAGGGGGTAAAACCCCTAAAAATCGCAGAAAGGAAGATCTCTCTCTCTCTCTCTCTCTCTCTCTCTCTCTCTCAATTTGCACTCAGGTTTAAATAATACCGGCAAAAAATTAAGAGGGCACGGCTGTGCCGCAAATCGACGCGGTTATGCTGCCGCAAAACGAGCTAGGGGCACGGCATCGCCTGCTGCTTGAGCACAGCCGTGCCGCAAGTCGGCACAGTCATGTCGATCCTTCTCAAAGCCATCTCAGCTCCAAGCAGCAGGGTCATTGCACGACCGTGCGAAACAACTATGCCGCCAGTGAGCTCTCTACCCTGCGCAGTGGAATTGAGCATGGATGTGCCAAAAATCATCACGTCCATGTCAATGTTGTTGTAGCTCTTCTCTTCGCTTTATGATATGACACGGTCATGCATATGCACGCACGGCCATGCTTCCTGCTCCTTGCCCGGTCTCTCCCCTCCTTGAGCTCCGATCTTCGCTAAACTTTGTCGTCTTCTCTCCCATGCTCCACAAATCACAGATTTGCATCATTTACACGTGAGTTCCCTGAAATGCACAAAATACATAAGTATCAAATGGATAAAAACATGTAAAAGCGAAGGAAATGGCAAGAGTGGGATGGAATAAGTGCGGAAAATGTAGAACGAGAAGGGTGAAAAATGTGTATAAAACGAGTCTAACAAAATCTCCCAAGCTAAACTCTTGCTCATTGAAGTGTCCATATTTTACATCTTTTTTATATCATCATGACATCGTATTCTATGCCATTTTCTCATTCAAATCCCGTATTTTTCTACGATACCGCATTTCTAACGTTATATTCGAGTTTCGTAGTGTTTTATGAATTTTCAGGGAATTTGGAGCGATTTGGGACCCAATCTGGGTATGACACATCTGACATGCCCGTGAGATCGTTAGTGAAGTTCAACAGGAGTTTGCCGAGTTTTGGGAGCCATGGGAGGACTGGAGGAGAGAGCAAGAGGAGTGGAGAAGCTTCAGAAGCTTCAGCAAAGAGTTTTCCAGGCGACTCGACCGAGCATAGCAGCTGCTCGGTCAAGCAGATGCAAAATGAAGAAAAGAGCAGATATGCAGCCTGCTCGGATCGAGCACTCAAGGTACTCGGTCGAGCAGCCCTTAATTTCAACGTCGACTAATCCCTTGCATGGCCCGAGCAGCTCCTTTGGTGACCGAGTCTGCTGTCTGCTGGACCGAGCAGAGCTGACTCGAGCTGAGCAGACAGTGATGATTTGTGGAGGAGCACAATTTACTGTCGTGCTCGGTCGAGCAGTACAACTGCTCGGCCCGAGTAACCGACCGAGCAACAGCCTGCTCGACCGAGTCACTGACTCGGTCGATGATGCTGAAGGGCATTTTTTGGAAATATTTTCGGGCCGTCTGTTGCGTGCTTGATGGAGTGAAGTGTGGATCGGCGATAGCGTTTCGAGGAGGCGAATTCTTTTTGTTGGTTTTTGAATTAGAATTATTTTGGAGAGGAGATTAGACAGAAGAAAAATAGTTGTTAGATCTAGATTGAATTCTTGAAGACTATTGGATAATTTTTGGGAGTTCTATTGCTACTATTGAGTTTTGGAATCTTATTCTTTCTTGAGATCTATTGCTCGCTGTAAGTTTCTCAATCTTCATTTTATCAATTTGCTATGAAGTTTTCTCCCTTAAAAATTGTATTTTTATTCGTCAATATCGCCATGAGTAAGTAGTATCTTCTAGGTTTGACTTTTAGGGTTGATGGGTTAGCCCTAAGACCATAGGGGGAGATGTAGATTTGGATCTCTAGGTTGAAATGGGAAAAAATGGGAGAATTTCGGTCGATCCTACCGAATCCCTAGGATAACCCATACTGAGATCATGCCCACGATCTGTGGAATTGATGTGCTAAAGGGGTATCCTTAGGATTCGAATAGGGAAATCAGTGGATCCAACCAAGGCTCGTGACCATGCCCGGCTAGTGCCTTGAGGAGATTCACCGACGAACTATATCACTACGTTGACGGCTACCGCCATTGCGTCAACGAGAGCCACCGAAATACCACGAAATTCTAACCCACGAGAGTGGTACGAATTGAGAGATTAATCCCCTAACCCCAACACAACGTAAGGATCCTATTCCAATGTCGATCCTCGACGGTCCTAGCGGTGATCCCTAATTCCATAGTCCCTTTATTATTGAATCAACAATAATACCACAACCAAATCTCTCAACCCGATAGCTATCTCACTTCGAGATATAGAAATAAGCTGAGAACCCAATATCACTGTCACCGTCCCCGTGGGATCTGACATCCTTTATACTATAATTTGACACCGTCCGCTTGCGGATAGAGCCCGGAATTGACACCTAGGGGCCGTATCACGCCTGGCGTCTGTGACACCGTCGGGTGGAATCTAGTTGTAGGTTCCGGGTGAGTCAAGTTTTTGGCACAGTTGTCGGGGACGGCAATAGTGTATCTCTGTTTATTCTTTATTTCGATAAGTTTGCTAGGAAATCTTTCCATTTCTCACATTCCCACCCTTTTATTCTCTTTTTATTGTCACCTCGCTACTAACATCTCCCTCTAGCTAGTGATTATTCTTGACCAATCAGACGTGATGGAGATGGTGATGCAAGTACAATGGACCAGTGAATCTGACAAGGACTCCGATGAGTTTAGCTTCTTCCCTTATCATTTACATGGTCTTCAGGATTCGCTCATGGACGAATCCATGATTGAATGCGCAGCTAGAGAATTGATTGATGCAGTTCGGTTTATCGGCTCAGGAACCTATGTTGCAGGTAACACAAATCAGCAATTGGTCATGGATCATATAATGAACAAGGTTTCTGATGCAAGTACCATTGAGAGTGACATTCACATAAGCTTTGAAGAGGACGTGATGTTCCTCCAGACCATTGAAGTCCTACCTGTTGACGCGAGCTGGAGACAGACTCGTCAATTGGAGCCATTGAATGATTCCCAGGTATTGGATATAATGGAAAGTGTAGTATCTGATGTATGGGCCCATGGTCCAGTGGAGTTCCCTACAGAAGACACAGTTACACAATAGGTCTCAGTTTTTATTGCGAATGCTTTCCACATGAGTACGCCTTGGATGGTGTCCCCGTCGCGGATGGAATCTATGTGTGATACGAGGGAGACACACTACGCTTCTACAACGATAGCGTCCCACCGATTTCGACATGTGAAGAACACACCTATGAGGAGAAGGCAGATCCACCATCCATCACACCCACAACAACGCCGTCTCCCGTTGATGTTCCAAAGAACAAAGCAAGCCGACCTCCCCCGCCATATCCTCAGAGGTTGGCGTTGGCTAAGATGGAGAAGAAATACTCCAAATTCATGGAGCTGCTAAAGGGAATCCAGTTAAATATTCCATTCATGGATGCTATCATGGAGATCCCCATCTATGCCAAGTTCTTAAATGACCTGATCACGGGGAAGAGGAAGCACGAAGAGATAAAACTCTTGGAGGACTCTATCTCCATTATAAAGAATCATCTCCACCGGAAGCTACCGGATCCAGGCAGCTTCACCGTTCCATTCTCCATCGGAGGGATGCCCATCAGCCGAGCTCTGATCGATCTAAGAGCGAGCATTAGTTTGATGCCGCTCTCTATATTTGAGAGATTGCAAACCGGAAGCGAATTGGAGCCGACGAATATGTCCATACAGCTTGCAGTCCATTCGATCACATACCTGGTGGGTATATCCAGTGATATCATTCTCCAGATACCTCCTGGGTTATGTGTTCCCGTTGACTTCGTCATTATGAACATGCCCGAGGGAGGGAGCTCCCAACTTATACTTGGCTGCCCCTTCATGGCGACGGCCGGTGTCTTGATTGACGTCCGAGAAGGGACTCTCCCATTGAACGTGGGAAACATTGAAGCTGAATTCAGGCTGTAGAAGCCAATGAGGGAGCATGTTTGTGAAGAAGGAGCTAGCTACTTGGAGCCTGAAAGATGAAGCAGTGGGAGATTTTTCTTCTGAGGGGGTCATGAAGGATCCAATAAGAACATGAGTTGATGATGACGATGACCCAACCTACCACAAAGCCATCCGCATATATTCAAGTGTTAGATGGGGAGATTTTGAATCATTCTCCTCATCGCGAAGAACCGGAGGCCATGGGCTACGCAAGGGAGAAGCTTGAAGTAGACGGATACCAAATACCGCCGGATTGCATCATCGGTAAGAGCGTCGTGCAAATTCCACGCTCACCAAACGACTATTGATGAATCAAAGGGAGTCGAGCTCATGACTAAAAACGAGCGCTTATTGGGAGGCAACCCAATCTCTTGTATCTTAGACTCCCTTTTTCAATTTCTTGTTTTTAGTCTACCTATTTGAGTAAACCAAACAAAAACGTTGTTGATTTCCTGTAAAACTACAAAACCATAAAAATTTGATGAGTTCTTTCTCTTTACAGGTTGAATGTGAGGGGGCAGGCAAATCGACATTTTAAAGGGAAGGAAGCTGGAGGAGAGCAGCAGATTTGAAGAGAAACCCAAAGAAAAAGGAGCAAAAAGAGGACACAGGTAACTCGACCGAGAAGCTACTCTGCTCGGTCGAGCAGAATAGGCACAAGGAGAAGGAGCAAAAACATCACTCTGTCTACACGGCCTGAGCATCATCTGCTCGGTCCGAGCAGACAGCGACTCGACCAAGCAGTCGCCTGCTTGGTCGAGTAGAACATGCACTTCATGATTTGGAGAAAATGATGTTCTGTCTGTGCAACCCGAGCATACCCTGCTTGGTCCAACTGATGATCTGTTCACCGAGCAGTATACTGCTCGGTCGAGCATGCAAGGGAGTACTCTTAAACTAATTATTTTTTTGTGTCCGACTCGATCGAGCAGATTCGCTGCTCGATCGAGTCAGTCTACCCTATTTTCATGGGCCCCACTGCCAAATGAGTTGGGTTTTTAACCCAACTCGTTTCATCTTTTTTACCATAAACTCTAAATTTACCCTAAGCTACCCTAATTCACTGCCCGAGCACTCTCCCTCACCCCTACTCGATCTCCCTAGTCGTCGTCGTCCTCCGCCCGTGCCGCCGCCTGTGCCTCTTGTCTGACCACTCCATCTCCGGTCAGTCCCCAACTCTCTCTCTCTCTCTCTCTCTCTCTCTCTCTCTCTCTCTCTCTCTCTCCGCCTCTCTCTTTCTCTCTCTTCCCCCTTCTCTTTTCTAATTGATGACGGCCACCACCGACGCCGCAGTTGCCGATGGTGCCGTCCACCTCAAACCCCCCGACGCCCCCTATCCTCCTCCGTCTTCCCCCCTCTCTCGTCGCGCCGCACAACGCTCCCCTACTCCAATTCCCGATCGTCGCTGCCCTAGGACACATTTTTGACTACTCGGCCCAAGCACCCTTGATGCTCATCCGAGTAGCTCGCCCATCCTCAACACTGCTGACCGAGCAGCGAATGTACTTGGTCAGAGTTTCTAAACGAGCAGTATTGCTCGGACCGAGCAGTAAAGCTGCTCGGTCGAGCAACCCCAATTCAGCATTTCCCCTATTTTTACATTTAATATACTGATGTTTTTCTTGTCTATCTATTTCAGGTACGATTTGCCCACGTCAGAAGACAGGTCCGGGATTAGCTTGGGAGATACTCGTGATCGGCCGCAGATAACCCTTGTCGGTACATTCTTAACCTATACTATTTATGTGCTACCAAATGCACTTACACTTCCTGCAAGATGCCTCCACGCCGTGCTAGACCCACTAACACCGGCACACCAAACACTAGGCCTACTCGGCGTACTGGTAGTACATGCTCGCCCACACATAACTACACTGTTGGCGAACCATCCACCACTTCACATCTATCATCCACCGCCCCACTCCCCCTAAGCCTCTTTAGATCGGCGACGCATTATATGACGTAACCTTCCGTGACGCTGACCAGGGCGATCAGTTCATGGCCATGCTCCTACTCATAAGTCAGGGAGGCGGCATTACTAAACAGTCCGCTGAACAAGACCTCCCACGCCTCTGCAACCTAGTTAGGCATTGGCGAACTGATCCACCTAACGATCCTCAGTCACCACCCACATCTCCTGGTCCACAACAGAGGGACCCACCACCCCCCAGAGGGTGGTGCCTCTGCTTGATTTTGTCCCTTCCCATCTTTGCCTCCCTCATATTTTATAGTGCCCATGTGTCTTTTGGGGCCCTGATGTTATTTATCTTGGGGGAGGACCCATACATGCATCATTTTCCGTCATCATTGCACCATATCATGTTTTTATATCTTTTGCATAGTTTTTATTTTATATTCCCCCATCCACCCACCTTATTAGCATCATCTCCAGCCTACTGGCGTTTTCTCAATAGTGAGGACACTGCTGGGTTTAGCTTGGGGGATGAGCGCTACCGCTTTATTTTTCATTTTTATTTTATATTCTCCTCCTTTTTTCAGATTTTTAGTTTACTTTTCCATCCCTGTTTACTTCTTTATCCTTTTTCTCATTCTGCATCATGTTTCTGTTTTTTTTTTGCCATGCATGCATCCCTCTTTTCATTTTGCTATTTTCTCCGCCCTTTTTCTTTTTATGCTAAGGATGTTCCGTATGATGATACTTCTCATAGCCTTAGTAGTTACTCACGATGCTTACTATTTAATGACATGCTATTAGGGTAGTTTCAGTTTTATTTTCTATATGCATGCATACTCTTTAGCTGATCTATCTGATTTAATGCCAGAAATGAATTGAAAATCAAATGCATGAAATAGTATCTAGTATGCGCTATGTTGGGTAATGCACCTAGGTTCACACATCACTAGAACACTTGGAGCTTCTGCTTTATATCTTATTCACTTCTGTTTGCATGCTTGATGTCATTGTGCCTATTACTGCATGCTTTTTCCGCGTTCATCTAGATGAATGAAAATATCCATACTAGTTATGAGTTTAGTTAGAGTATTATCTTATCAAACCGTTGTGCACCACTTACGAGTGAACCGAGAGATTCATTATTTTCCTTCTCCACATATCTTTATAGTTCTCTACATATCAGTTGGTTTCACCCCTACAGTTATCCTTACCACATCTTACTTCCCAAACCCAAAAAGAAATATATAGCTTCTAAATAAAATAAAATGAAAAAAATGTGAAAAAAGTGAAAACGAAAAGAAAAAGAAAGAAAAGAAAGAAATAAAATCATTTTGTATCCTTTTATTAAAAACTATCACATATACTGGGAAAAAGACAAAAAATTTCATACCCTATTCCTAGATGCGATGCCTCAAGCTAAGCTTGGAGGGTGAACCAACTGATCATATGAGTGAGTATGACATTAGAGTGGAGACGGTGCATAACGGGGAGATTTGATAAACTTAAACTTTAAGAAACACTTTAGTTTTTGGAGATTTTTCGCGACTCGAAATGAATAATTGAATAGCATGATTCTGTCCATTCTTTACTGCATGCTGTGTGATTTCCATATGCTCCATGTGTATCTGTTAATTGAAAAGTGCATTGCCAACTCCTTTTATACTAGACTCTATGGACTGCATGAGATTGATATGAGTTGATGGCATTATTTTAGTAGATTCATATCTTTTGTCTTTATTGCATGCTAGACATATGATCTGTAAAACTCGAAAGTACCATTAGCATGTATTTTTACTATTCGGAGCATCGTGATATGCTGCTTAGGCCTGAGATCTGATTGAACAACCTTAGCACCCTCCATCCATTTCCATTCTCTTTTATTATTATTTTCATTTCTTTTTTTCTCCAGGCGTACCTAGTATTCGTCTTCCTCGAGGATGAGTAAGAGGTAAGCTTGGGGGATTTTGATGTGTCCATATTTTACATCTTTTTTATAGCACATGACATCGCATTCCATGCCATTTTCGCATTCAAATCCCGTATTTTCCTACGATATCACATTTCTAACGTTATATTCGAGTTTCGTAGTGTTTTATGAATTTTCAGGGAATTTGGAGCGATTTGGGACCCGATCTGGGTATGGACACATCTGACATGCCCGTGAGCTTGTTGGCGAAGCTCTACAGGAGTTCGCCGAGTTTTGAAAGCCATGGAAGGACTGGAGGAGAGAGCAAGAGGAGAGGAGAAGCTTTAGAAGCTTCATCAAGAGTTTCACATGCGACTCGACTGAGCAGAGCAGTTGCTCGGTCGAGTAGATGCAAAATGAAGAAAAGAGCAGATACGCAGCTTGCTCGGATCGAGCACTCATGGTGCTCGGTCGAGCAGCCCTTAATTCTGATGCTCGACTAATCCCTTGCACAGCCCAGCAGCTCCTTTGGTGATCGAGTCAGCTGTCTGATCGACTGAGCAGAGCTGACTCGAGCCGAGCAGACAGAGTGATGATTTTTGGAGGAGCGCAATTTACTGTCGTGCTCGGTCGAGCAGTACAGCTGCTCGGCCCGAGCAACCGACCGAGCAACATCCTGCTCGACCGAGTCACTAACTCGGTCGACGTTGCTGAAGGCCATTTTTGGAAATATTTTCGGGCCGTCTATTGCGCGCTTGAGGGAGTGAAGTGTGGATCGACGACAGCGTTTCGAGGAGGTGAATTCTTTTTGTTGATTTTGAATTAGAATTATTTTGGAGAGGAGATTAGAGAGAAGAAAAATAGTTGTTAGATCTAGATTAAATTCTTGAAGACTATTGGATAATTTTTGGGAGTTCTATTGCTACTATTGCGTTTTGGAATCTTATACTTTCTTGAGATCTATTTCTCGCTATAAGTTGCTCAATCTTCATTTTATCACTTTGCTATGATGTTTTCTCCCCTAAAAATTGTATTTTTATTCGTCAATATCGCCATGAGTGAGTAGTCTCTTCTAGGGTTGATGGGTTAGCCCTAAGACCATAGGGGGAGATGTAGATTTGGATCTCTAGGTTGAATTGGGAAAAAGATGGGAGTATTTCGGTCGATCCTACCGAATCCCTTGGATAACCCGTACTGAGATCATGCCCATGGTCTGTGGAATTGATGTGCTTAAGGGGTATCCTTAGGATTCGAATAGGAAAATCGGTGGATCCAACCAAGGCTCGTGACCAAGCCCGGCTCGTGCATTGAGGGGATTCACCGACGAACTATATCGCTACGTTGACGGCTACCGCCATTACGTCAATGAGAGCCACCAAAATACCACGAAATTTTAACCCACGAGAGTGGTACAAATTGAGAGATTAATCCCCTAACCCCAACACAACATAAGGATCATATTCCAACATCGATCCCCGACGGTCCTATCGGTGATCCCTAATACCCTAGTCCCCTTTATTATTGAATCAACAACAATACCACAACCAAATCTCTCAACCCGATAGCTATCTCACTTCGAGATATAGAAATAAGCTGAGAACCCAATTACACTGTCATTGTCCCTGTGGGATCCGACATCCTTTATATTATAATTTGACACCGTCCGCTTGCGGATAGAGCCCAGAATTGACACCTAGGGGCCGTATCACGCCTGGCGACTGTGACACCGCTGGTTGGAATCTAGGTATAGGTTCCCGGTGCATCACTCATCCCTGAGAAAGATAAGATATGAATAACAGGGAGAAATTTGCTAGGAAAATCTAAAGATCGCCCTCTCGAACCATTCATGCGTGCAAACCATATAAACAACGAAATTAGAGTTTACTCCTAACATGCGACACTCTAATTACCTAGCATGACGCATGACTTGGAAATATCGGTCTCCAACAAAATCTCAACTTTAATTCGTATCCCCGTGGAGAAGATTAAATCGCAAAAAAACTACCTAATAGGCTTAAGATTGGAAGAATTCAACCGATGTCTTACACAAGAACGATAGAAACCAAAAGTATGTCATATGGACTTAACTTCTAGTATCGGCTCGAGATATGCTAATTCCTCATAAATCGTGGTGGTAGACATGCAAAATAAGTATTATATTTTTTTCCTTTTTCTTTTTCTCCTTTTTTTTGCGGAATTTTGGTGATTCGTGTACTGGGATTTCTGTTAATGGCTCTAGACCCAAACGAGTCTAGGGTGTTGGGCCAAAATGAACCCCTCGAGCATACTCTCCCAAATCAACAAATTCCAATTATTTCTACTTAGTGCACTCCTCCAAATCTTCACCGTTCGGCACGAATCCCTGTGATTCCTGAGACAGGAGACCCGGCTTCTTGGTGGGACTGGAAGAACAATGCACTTATTCTCTTTTTTCTTCTTTTTTTCTTCTTCTTTTCTTTTTTTTTCTTTTTTTGGAACATGCCAAACCACCACATCTTAGAGGGAATTGCGCTACATCTAAGGCCAATGCCATTAAAGCTAAGGCATACTCTACTCAATTGGTGAAACATATGTTTGTGCGAGCTAAAGGTTGAAAAGACAACCATTCTATCCTATTGGGGATTAAACAGAGATCTAGTGCTCACTCACGGAGAGGAAGTTAAAAATGGGATCGTGCGTGAGACAAGGAAAAGTCTCGCCAAGAGAGCAGTAAGAGTGTGTATATTGAGAAATTATAATCAAGTGTCTATGTGAAATCGCATGCAAGTATGGTTTTTTTTCCTTAAGGGATCACTTCTTTCAATTTCGATGGCGAAAACGAAAAGAAAAGTGAAAGGGAAAAGAAAATGGGGAAAAATAAACAAAAAAGTGTGAAAGTGGTGAAAAATAAACGAAAAATGTGGAGTCCTCCCCCAAGCTAGGAGTGAAACGTCTCTGCCCCAAGCTAAAACTAAGCATTGTCCTCAATGTAAGAGGGATATAAGATATGTGGTGTAGAAATGTAAGGGGTGCGATTGGGATGCTATGTGATAGCATTAACAATATGGAGAATGGTGGAGTGCACGGGGGAGTCTCCTCAAGGCTAGCGTGGAGCATAGCCCAAACAAGATAGTGATGTTGAATAAAAGGGGCTAATGTGCAATTGGGAGGTTAGTGGAAAGATCGAAGCCAAGTAGGGTCATAGGGGTAAAATGATAGTCTGTGAGGCGACTTGTAGAGGAAAATTTTATTATTAAAATCTATCCTGATACGATCCTCCCATTATCGAGAGGAGACGAGATTATTAAGATGCTAAACTAGAAAACATAAAATAAAATATCTACACTACTGGGGTAGGATACACATATTCAAAAGGTAGATCTTTGATCTTTATTGGTGCAGAAATCTGTTCCTTCTGCTACTTTCGTGGCTCAGCTAGCTGCTTTACTCCACGAATGTCATTGGACCACAGTAACGTATCTCCCAGTATCTTTGAAGGTGCCCACCTGCTACCTGCAAAAGATGAGCCATGTTGGCCCAATGAGAAAACTATTACCCTTGATAAAATCTATCCAAAGAAAATTGTCAATATATGTAGAAAATCCTAAAGCAAGTTGACGAATACTCCCTGGATGAATTTCACTACTCTCAGGGGCGGATATGATCAGATCCTTGTTCTTCTCATTTTCTGGGTGGCCAGGTGCAGGTGCAACCAAGCGTGCCTTCGGTTTGTATGTATCAATGTTCTGTGGAAGGCACGTTGCGTCAGAAATATCTGAATCTAAAAATAAATGAGATAAAATATTAGATTCAAATGAGGAGCATTCAGGGTTTGGGAAATCTCCCTGACGGATGTTTTGCTGAAGCTCGGGCCCTTCTAAGATGAGGAGCGACTACGACAATGGTAGCAGAGTAAGACATGGCTCGGGTCTGTTGAAATCAATCGTTGCGCCTATGCTCAAGCTCATGTACTCCTCAAAAGCATGCGTGTGTGTCACATTCTCCTTGACATTTGTGCATGGTTCAAACTCAGGGTCCTGACGAAAGGAAAAGGTTGGCGTGGGCTCTTCTATTTTGGGCATCTTGCTCTCGCTCTTGCCTGCACTAACCTCAAGGAATTTCGATTGGAACTGGGTCAGGAGAGCTTAGTTAACGCCCCATCAAATTTCTCATTCCTTACAGGTGTGTAGCTCCAGGTGACGTCGTCGGAATGATATTTATAGGTGGCATCACCTGTAGCTGAGGAGGTAACTATATCAGGAAATAGAAATTTCTACCCAAATAAATTACCTTCCACTGTGCGAGTGGCTGACGATGCGTCGGGTCGATGAATACCCTCCACCGTAGAGATGAATTTTCCTCCTCTGTGCCATGGAAAAGTGTGGAAGAGTGTGGCATATTGAACTGCCTTCCCATATGCTCTCCCTCCTTTGGCATATTCTCTCGGATCGCACCCCACGAGTTCTGCTCAAGATGCCCATGTGATTGTGAAAATAATTGGGCTATTTGGTTAGGATGGGTGTCGATCGAAATGACAGGAGGGGGAGTGGTGGGAAGGCCTTGGGTTGCCATAAAATTTTCTATCAGAGTTGTAAGGCGTTCCTCTTCTTCTGGTGGAGGCATATATGGTGGAGGATTTGGATGAGAGTGATTTAGGTAGTTGTTGTAGGTGTAGGGGTTTGGGTCATAGGGGGTGACATAAGAGTTGCAATATGTGGGTGTAAGCCACTGTAGACCGCATATCCTGCATTTTCCTACAACCTACGAAAGATAATTTTGTGCTCCCATCAGAGCATCATGGTTTGTCGAGCTATAAAACTTATTCGAGTATGTTCCATCTAGCATCCACATTGTAACTCCAAAATCACCTGTCTATACAAAAACAGAATAGCTAGAAAAAGATCGTCAGTAGACAAATGAGTAGTAAAAAGGTGGAGGATTAAAAAATTTCTTTTATTCATTTCTATGTGTAGTCTAATAAATACAAAACTAAATCGATATCAAGCCGATTGCCTCCCTGACAATGACACCATTTTGCTCGTCTAGGGAAAAGATATTTATACTAACTGCGAGCAATACGAATCGTATGCGACAGGTGTCAAACACATGGATGCAATGGTACGAATATCAATTAATTATATATCTAGTTAGGTATGTGGATAAAAACAAGAAAGCGGTGATCACACTAAAAATACAAAGATATAAGAATGTACCAAGGGCCAAGCGTCACCGCTAATGCAAATTGGTCATGCGGGTTTATCTAACTTCTTAAGCCAATGGGTTATTGTCCTAGATGATAGTCGAGTCTTAATCCTCATCCTCTCTATGTCAGACCGTAAGACAAGACTCGGAGAATAGGTTGGACCCCTTTTCGTAGCCCTTATGGTGAATCGGACGCTACGGTATGGTGATTCCAGCGAGTGTGCCCGATAGTTAGCCGACACCTAGCACTAGATAATCATCCCTCCTCAGCTATAAGGTGGGATGAATTAAGCTCGTCCAAACCAATTCATAAGACTAAAACCCCAATTGGAGCGATATTCGGGGCGATCCACCCTCATAAACAATCTACACTAGAGTTAAGCTAAGCCCTAGGCACAAAGATCTACTCTATTAGCATCACAACAAAAGACAAATAGCGAATAAGAGAAAACATCACAGAAGCAATAGAAAGAGAAATTAAGAGCAATATTAATGAAATTAAACTAAGGTAACAAAATTCATTACAAGCAAACAAGACTTATAAGTCTTACAGAACAAATTGAAGAACATCCCCTTAAAAGGGGATAAAAACCCTAAAATCGCGGAAAAGAAGATCTCTCTCTGTGTGTCTCTCTCACTCATTCGCACTCGGGTTTAAATAGTACAGACAAAAAATTAAGGATGCACGGACGGGCTGTCGTGCTCAAGCTAGGGCACGACAGCCTGCTGCTCGAGCACGACAGCCTGTTGCTCGACCACGGCACGGCTGTGTCGATCCTTGTAACGGCCGCTTTTCCGACCGTTCGTAATTTCTGCGTGCACGTGTTTTATCGTGCACGTATTTTATTTGGGTATTTCCGAGCTCCGGCATATGCGATACGATATGTCGTTGCGATCATTTTGGGGTGTTGAATTTTATAGTAATTTTTGAGAACGTCTTTTCACGGCTCGTTTTCTCGCAAAGTGATTTTAAAAGATAGGGGCGTTTTAGTCATTTGACTTAAAACGCCGTTTCCAATTTTACGTAAATTTTCAGTAAGCATTATGTATGATCAGGCTCCGTAGATCGGTGTGTCTCGTCTCCACGATCGCACCGGTATTTTCGGATTATTTTTCTGACGCCCGGATTGAAAGACATCGCTCGGAGAAATCTAGACCGTTGATTTGCCCTGATCAGATTCAAATTCAATTTCGTTAGCCAAATCTGGCCAAATCTGGCAATATCCGTAGTTAATCTGTTTTATATCTTTCCTTAATTGATTCTCTAATCATCCCTAGACTTACCCCAACCTACACCCCTCTTAGCTCTACCCCCTTGCCCACTTAACATTTAACTTAAAACATTCTAGCATTTTAAATCCTTATAAAAATCACTAACCCAAAGTTTTTTCCCCTTCACGTTTCACAGAAACCCTAGGGCTAAACTCCCCCCCATTCTCAGCCGCCGCCACCAAACTCTCTCTCTCTCTCCTCGATCTCTCTCTCTCCCCCCTTCTCCTCAGCCTCCAGCCCCCTTCTCAGCGCGCCGCCGCAGGCTGCGAGACCACCGCCCTCGATTTCGTCGTCGCCGGCCTCCCCTCGCGGCCTCCCCTCGCGGCCTCCCCCTCAGCCGCACGCCACCGCTGCGGATCTGCAGAGCACCACCGGCCCCGATCCCCTGTGCAGCGCAGCCATCGCCGAGGCCGCCTCCGGCCGCTGTTCGCCGCCGCGATCCACCGCCCCGAGTGCCGATCGCCGCTCAGGTGCCCTCGCAAATCCCGATCTCCCTCCGACGATCTTCCCTCGGTCTGATCGCCGCCGTGATCTCGACCCCCGCCGCGATCCTGCCGCCGCACGCCCCCTCTCGCATCCCCCGCTCCGCCGCCGTCGCTGAGCCCCGCGTCCCCTCTCCCGAATTCCCCCGGCGGTCCCCTTAGCCGACGTCCCCGCTGCTTCTCCTCCCCGTTTTCTACCATGACAGCAGCCCTGCCGACTCGCCGATGTCGCGATCTGCAGCCGCGCCGCCGCTATGCCGCCCTCGCGACGCTTCCCTCTCGCTTCCCCGGTGGTCCAGCGGCCTTTTTCCGCAGCTGCAAGCGGCAACAACTGCTGCCGCTGATTTTCTGATGACGAGCCACCGTGGCGCAGCTTTGACAGCCTCCCCGAGTCACGGCCCGACCTCCCCCGGGCTGGATCTTCTTTTTGACAGCCTCCCCGAGTCGGCCAGCGATACATCTGACGTTCTAACGACGTCGTATCGCTGTTACTCGCCGTTTTGGCCTCCGGGGACTTTGTTCTTCCTTGCTCGCTGATCTACAACTCCTTGACGCCGCCTACACATCCTACGGACTGCTACCAGGCCGTACTCGCTACTCGCGCACTTCGTCGGCTGCCAGGACGAGTTTCGCTACGATGCTCGTAGCCAAGACGCCGTAGGCGACACAGATCTTCCACCGTCCAGACTCTACGTCCGCACTACCCGCAGCCGTCACAATCCTGGGGCGATCCCGAGACGACCTCCACTGCGCTACCCGCAGTCAGAGACATGAGCACCGCCACCGTTTTCAGACCCGACGCCAGATTAAATGCTCGTTTCTCACACCAGATAGGTCCCCCTAACTCGTAGTGAAACCCACACTGTAGCAAACTGCACCTTAACTAAAAGTGGACAACAATAATTAAATTTACTTTTCGCACCAGTAAAACGCTGCTCACTGTAGAAATCGACCATCGGACAATTTTCTGTGCACATAGGGTAGTGGTCAATTTAGGTTGATAAAACATCAAAAGTGACTTTTGACAAATAGGATAGTCCCGATAACCTAGAAACGAACCCTAATAGGATTTGATGAAATTGAGACCTGACACCGTCACCGTGGCGATATTTCAGACGGACTTCCGCGGACGAGACGCTTGGACGAGACGCTTCAAGAGGACGACACACTCGCTATCGCAGGCAAGTGTATCCACTTGCACTTTTGGCTGTGCTTAGGCCCTAGTTGGTTAGAATTGTTAACTGTGAACAAATAGAACCGGACGTGAAATGATAGCGTCAGGGACGACTCCTGACGGCTCAAACTTGACGACGAAGTCTGAGCCTGACAACAACAACTTTTGATACTGTAGGGCTATCATGTGCGTGCGTGTGTGTGGACACCCTAGAATAACAACTCCCTACACTTGTCATGTCGTGTCCTGTTACACAAAAATAGCCTTCGGGCGTTTCGGATGCTTTCCCCGCAGAAGTGATCCCTGTTACCCAAAAAGCCTTCGGGCGTTTCGGATGCTTTCCCCCGTGAAAGTGATCCATGTTACACAAAAGCCTTCGGGCGTTTCGGATGCTTTCACCCGCGGAAGTGATCCATGTTACCCAAAAAGCCTTCGGGCGTTTCGGATGCTTTCCCCCGCGAAAGTGATCCCTGTTACACAAAAAGCCTTCAGGCGTTTCGGATGCTTTCCCCCTCGAGAGTGATCCCTGTTACACAAAAAGCCTTCGGGCGTTTCGGATGTTTCCCTAGCGGAAGTGATCCCTGTAATTCTTGTCCTGACTTCCTGGGTTGGGGTTGGGTTGAGCGTGCGCACGACAAGAGGGTCTGATCCCCCTCGAACCGTAAGGCGTGAACCCTTTCGTGTCTCACTTGTCTTGTCCCGTCACGTCCCGACTTGTCTTGACACCTGTAGGCTAGTCCCGTAGTTGGTAGCACACGCTACGACTACTACTTGTCCTGTTTACTTTCCTGCTACGTTACTTCCTGTTGTGTTACTCTGTCATAACCACAGCATGCTAATCAACCAGTAAACTGTTGCGTAATAGAACCTCAGCATGCTAATCAACCAGTAAACCGTTGTTTAAAGTTCGGTGCACTTGCGGAAAGTCTAACCCTTCTTGTAGACTTTACCTGACATACAGTTTCCTTCTTTGGTGATGTACGTCAGGTGTTCAGCCAGAGAAACATGGACGAGGCAGACTCACTGGAGTACGAGGAGCCGAGGACGTCGGCCCAGAGTACGTGCCCGACGAGGACCAGACCTAGAGGTCTTTTTAGTCGTCACTTTCAGAGGTTACTACTTTCAGTTTGCTTTTAGATAGTTTGTTGCCACGCTTAGGCTTCTTTTTTTAGACTTTGTGCCTGTTGGATATTATATCTCTAATTTAATGAATGAAACTTTCTTTCCGTACTTTCTGTTGTTACGAACTTTATTAATGCAAGAACCTGAAGTTTTTAAAATGGTACCCCTACAGACGCTTATTGGGTCAGAGCTTCTCAGCTCTGGCCTAAGCGGGCCTTAGTCACTCTTCGCCTCCGTCGTTTTGGGAAGCGGAGCGTGACAGGTTTTAGTGATGGCCCATGCAGGTCGTACAAAAGTTCGGAACAATAAGGGTACTGCATTCGTTTAATATCCATGTACAAGTCTAAATTAGGTTTACCCAGTCTTAGATGGTAGGAAGACTTAGGTAGACGTCCCAATTTGATAGTCAGGCGCCTTAGTTAAGATTTAGTCATCCTTATTCCAGAATACCTTAGTAGCCCTCACTTGGATCTGACCAAATTAGAGTTCTAGAGTCCTTCTTTTAGTCTAGTCTCTCGCCCAGCTCCATCGACTTCGGACCCAGCAGAACTAACCTGGATTCTCTTAGGAACCTTATCTTTAGATCCCGAATATAGACCAGCTCATTAGGAAGTCTTAGAGCTGAGTTATCCTAATCTTTAGACGACCTGATAATTAGGACCCCTGACTTCTAGCGTCCCTCTGATCATTACACTTTTGTGTTATTGACCTAATGTTCCATCGTAGCTCTTCACGATTCGTATCCTACACATATTCTTCAATCGATCATCTTCCTGTCTCCCAATTCACGTGATCGTTTCCTGACGATTGTCGTCGACCCTTCAAATCCCTTCCTTGACCAATTCTGTTTCCTCTAAAAGTATTTTCAAAATTTATTATTAAGTTTTTCGCTCAGCTTAATTTCTTTGAAAACCCCTATATTATATATTTCAAAATTTCTTGTTTTCTTTTGAGTTAATATTCTTTCACTGATCTTGAGACATCCATGGTCGTAAAATTATTTTACTATCTGGTACCTATTTTCAAATTGGCATCTTTCGTGATTCAGCTTTAAACCTTGTTATCAATTCTATAATCCAATATATATATATATATATATTACTTTTCTAAACTACAAGATCTATTTCTAATCACCTACCGTAGATACTTTTTAAAATATTTTCTAAACTAGAGGGAACTCCAATTATTTTATTATTATTATTATATCAGTTCTATGTTCTTCTTGACCACATTTTAAAATCCTTGTGTAAACTTATTTTCATTTGCAAAACAATCGTTTCTCACCCTACCCATCCTTCCTTCGTCTTACTTTTTCCAAAACTTTGATTTTCCACATCTGCTCACTTTTTACGTATATTTTTTTATAAGTATAAAAGTATGTGATACCATCTTTAGCACGAAATCCTTCTTTCATCTTTTAATCAGTTAGAACAGTAACTTTGTCCCAACCAACTAGCTATCTCCTTATCATCGCTTTATCCAAACTCGTCCTTTCCGATCTTGTTTCGTTTCGCTTTGAGTTTCGGTTCTTTTCTTTCATGTAGACATCAGTGCCTGTAGTTGCTTATGTCATCTCTAGTTAGTAGTGAGCCCATTGGTTTGTGATGTCGTCGTAGTGCATGAGTATAGGTAGAGTGTGTAGACCTGTATGAGTGTGTCATCTTTAGGATCCTGATAATTGCCTTTTGTGTCTTGAATGTGTACTCAGTGTCAACCATGATATGATTGAAGTTGTCTGAATGACGGTATTCATACGTATATGAATAGGGTCATAGCAGGCAATTTCCTTAGACGTAGTTTTTTCGCGATTATAGAATAGATTATCTTTGACTGCGTGTGATTGTATTAAAACCTTGTTTTCTTTTAAACCAAACCTTTAAAGTTTTTTTTTTGAAATTAGCTCACAAGATCACAAATCAATTATCCTTTCCTCATCCATTACCGCAGCTCCACACGGTTTTACAAAACGTTTTAAAATATGTTTTTTTGGCCTTAAATTTCTTTTCTCCTCCTTCCTTAGAAATTTTTGGTGTTTGTGGTTGTTGTACTATTGGGACTAGCTATTATCGTTAGAGGATTTTGGTTGCGGGTAGACTCAGGGTGAGATGAGTTTTATTATAGCAATGATTAATTGATTTTGGAACACAAGGATGTTGGATTAGAATTTCTTTCGGATATAGAGAGTGAGCTGTCCAAGACTTATTTAAAATACCGATGTGTGACGGACTCAATGGAGAATTCTAGTTGAACGAGATTATATGCGTGAAGATGAGAATTGTCAGATTTGAGGCTTAGACGAATGGTAGATATGGATGGCTACAGAGTATGGTGGGAGTTAGGGTGATCATGAGTTTGAGTAGAACATTGTAAGCGTCAGGACTTGGTTGTCGAGTTGACGAGAGAAGGCCCTGAGAATGATACAACGTGTTGCGATGAATGGATGGTTAGGTAGGCGGACTTAAATTGGTGGGGATTAGTTATAGTGAGTAGGATGAGATGTGATTCTGATAGTTCAATTATTTGGTGGATAAATTTATGGGGAGTTAAGACAAGAATGTATTGAAGACATGGCGAGTGTTGATTTGTGAAGGTATTATAAGATTGACAAAGTTTTGTCTTGGATTGGTGATCGACTAGAAAATCATTTTAGCGATTGATTAATATTGGGAAGAGATCGAGAGTTTAAAAGATTGTTTTTGAGCAATGATGTTTAGTGGAGTAGTATGGTATGAGATGATTATTATCCTTTTATGAGAACTTGGACTTGGGAAGTTGAACTATATGGATGAGCCTATAGCTAAGTATTAGGATATGAGTTTAGTCGTAGCATTGTCCAGTGAAAAGGAGGGGTTATGAAGAATTATTTGAAGAACCTTGTTTGAAGTAATAAGATTAGCAATCAATATGTGTAGACATGAGAGTTATGGGTATAAGGTTATGTATAGATGTTGTTATTATTAGTGTGAGTGATTCCGAGGGCGAAATCATTTCTAAGGTGGGTAGAATGTAACGGCCGCTTTTCCGACCGTTCGTAATTTCTGCGTGCACGTGTTTTATCGTGCACGTATTTTATTTGGGTATTTCCGAGCTCCGGCATATGCGATGCGATATGTCGTTGTGATCATTTTGGGGTGTTGAATTTTATAGTAATTTTTGGGAACGTCTTTTCACGGCTCGTTTTCTCGCAAAGCGATTTTGAAAGATAGGGGCGTTTTAGTCATTTGACTTAAAATGCCGTTTCCAATTTTACGTAAATTTTCGGTAAGCGTTACGCATGATCAGGCTCCATAGATCGGTGCGTCTCGTCTCCACGATCGCACCGGTATTTTCGGATTATTTTTCTGACGCCCGGATTGAAAGACATCGCTCGGAGAAATCTAGACCGTTGATTTGCCCTGATCAGATTCAAATTCAATTTCGTTAGCCAAATCTGGCCAAATCTGGCAATATCCGTAGTTAATCTGTTTTATATCTTTCCTTAATTGATTCTCTAATCATCCCTAGACTTACCCCAACCTACACCCCTCTTAGCTCTACCCCCTTGCCCACTTAACATTTAACTTAAAACATTCTAGCATTTTAAATCCTTATAAAAATCACTAACCCAAAGTTTTTTCCCCTTCACGTTTCACAGAAACCCTAGGGCTAAACTCCCCCCCCATTCTCAGTCGCCGCCACCAAACTCTCTCTCTCTCTCTCTCCTCGATCTCTATCTCCCCCTTCTCCTCAGCCTCCGGCCCCCTTCTCAGCACGCCGCCGCGGGCTGCGAGATCACCGCCCTCGATTTTGTCGTCGCCGGCCTCCCCTCGCGGCCTCCCCTCAGCCGCACGCCGCCGCTGCGGATCTGCAGAGCACCACTGGCCCCGATCCCCTGTGCAGCGCAGCCATCGCCGAGGTCGCCTCCGGCCGCAGTTCGCCGCCGCGATCCACCGCCCCGAGTGTCGATCGCCTCTCCGGTGCCGTCGCAAATCCCGATCTCCCTCCGGCGATCTTCCCTCGATCCGATCGCCGCCGTGATCTTGACCCCCGCCGCGATCCCGCCGCCGCACGCCCCCTCTCGCATCCCCCGCTCCGCCGCCGTCGCTGAGCCCCGTGTCCCCTCACCCGAATTCCCCCGGCGGTCCCCTCAGCCGACGTCCCCGCTGCTTCTCCTCCCCGTTTTCCGCCATGACAGCAGCCCTGCCGACTCGCCGCTGCCGCGATCTGCAGCCACGCCGCCGCTGTGCCGCCCTCGCGCCGCTTCCCTCTCGCTTCCCCGGTGGTCCAGCGGCCTTTTTCCGCAGCTGCAAGCGGCAGCAACTGATGCCGCTGATTTTCTGATGACGCGCCATCGCGGCGCAGCTTTGACAGCCTCCCCGAGTCACGGCCCGACCTCCCCCGGGCTGGATCTTCTTTTTGACAGCCTCCCCGAGTCGGCCAGCGATACATCTGACGTTCTAACGACATCGTATCGCTGTTACTCGCCGTTTTGGCCTCTGGGGACTTTGTTCTTCCTTGCTCGCTGATCTGCAACTCCTTGATGCCGTCTACACATCCTACGGACTGCTACCAGGCCGTACTCGCTACTCGCGCACTTCGTCCGCTGCCAGGACGAGTTTCGCTACGCTGCTTGTAGCCGAGACGCCGTAGGCGACGCAGATCTTTTACCGTCTAGACTCTACGTCCGCACTACCCGCAGCCGTCACAATCCTGGGGCGATCCCGAGACGACCTCCACTGCGCTACCCGCAGTCAGAGACACGAGCACCGCCACCGTTTTCAGACCCGACGCCAGATTAAATGCGGGTTCCTCACACCAGGTAGGTCCCCCTAACTCGTAGAGAAACCCACACTGTAGCAAACTGAACCTTAACTAAAAGTGGACAACAATAATTAAATTTACTTTTCGCACCAGTAAAACGCTGCTCACTGTAGAAATCGACCATCGGACAATTTTCTGTGCACATAGGGTAGTGGTCGATTTAGGTTGATAAAACATCAAAAGTGACTTTTGACAAATAGGATAGTCTTGATAACCTAGAAACGAACCCTAATAGGATTTGATGAAATTGAGACCTGACACCGTCACCGTGGCGATATTTCAGACGGACTTCCGCGGACGAGACGCTTGGACGAGACGCTTCGAGAGGACGACACACTCGCTATCGCAGGCAAGTGTATCCACTTGCACTTTTGGCCGTGCTTAGGCCCTAGTTGGTTAGAATTATTAACAGTGAACAAATAGAACCTGACGTGAAATGATAGCGTCCGGGACGACTCCTGACGGCTCAGACTTGACGACGAAGTCTGAGCCTGACAACAACAACTTTTGATACTATAGGGCTATCATGTGCGTGCGTGTGTGTGGACACCCTAGAATAACAACTCCCTACACTTGTCATGTCGTGTCCTGTTACACAAAAAAAGCCTTCGGGCGTTTCGGATGCTTTCCCCACGGAAGTGATCCCTGTTACCCAAAAAGCCTTCGGGCGTTTCGGATGATTTCCCCCGCGAAAGTGATCCCTGTTACACAAAAGCCTTCGGGCTTTTCGGATGCTTTCCCCCGCGGAAGTGATCCCTGTTACCCAAAAAGCCTTCGGGCGTTTCGGATGCTTTTCCCCGCGAAAGTGAACCCTGTTACACAAAAAGCCTTCGAGCATTTCGGATGCTTTCCCCGCGAGAGTGATCCCTGTTACACAAAAAGCCTTCGGGCGTTTCGGATGTTTCCCTAGCGGAAGTGATCCCTGTAATTCTTGTCCTGAGTTCCTGGGTTGGGGTTGGGTTGAGCGTGTGCACGGAAAGAGGGTCTGATCCCCCTCGAACCGTAAGGCGTGAACCCTTTCGTGTCTCACTTGTCTTGTCTTGTCTTGTCTTGTCCCGTCACGTCCCGACTTGTCTTGACACCTGTAGGCTAGTCCCGTAGTTGGTAGCACACGCTACGACTACTACTTGTCCTGTTTACTTTCCTGCTACGTTACTTCCTGTTGTGTTACTCTGTCATAACCACAACATGCTAATCAACCAGTAAACTGTTGCGTAATAGAACCAGTAAACCGTTGTTTAAAGTTCGGTGCACTTGCGGAAAGTCTAACCCTTCCCTTAGACTTTACCTGACGTATAGTTTCCTTCTTCGGTGCTGTACGTCAGGTGTTCAGCCAGAGAAACATGGACGAGGCAGACTCACTGGAGTACGAGGAGCCGAGGACGTCGACCCAGAGTACGTGCCCGATGAGGACCAGACCTAGAGGTCTTTTTAGTCGTCACTTTCAGAGGTTACTACTTTCAGTTTGCTTTTAGATAGTTTGTTGCCACACTTAGGCTTCTTTTTTAGACTTTGTACCTGTTGGATATTATATCTCTAATTTAATGAATGCAACTTCCTTTCCGTACTTTCTGTTGTTACGAACTTTATTAATGCAAGAACCTGAAGTTTTTAAAATGGTACCCCTACAGACGCTTATTGGATCAGAGCTTCTCAGCTCTGGCCTAAGCGGGCCTTAGTCACGCTTCGCCTCCGTCGTTTTGGGAAGCGGTGCGTGACAATCCTTCTCAAAGTCATCTTCAGCTCCAGGCAGTACGATCAAAACGACTGTGCTGCCAAGGAGCTCTCTGCCCTACACAGTGGAATTGAGCACGGACATGCCGAAAATCAGCACGGCCGTGTCAATGCTACTATAGCTCTTCTCTTGGCCTTATGATATGACACGTCGTGCATATGCATGCACGACCATTCTGCATGCTCCTTGCCTAGTCTCTCCCCTCCTTGAGCTCCGATCTTCGCTAAACGTTGTCATCTTCTCTCCCAAGCTACACAAATCACATATTTGCATCGTTTACACGTGAATTCCTTGAAATGCACAAAATATATACCCAAAGTATCAAATGGATAAAAACGTGTAAAAGTGAAGGAAATGGCGAGAGTGGAATGGAATAAGTGCGGAAAATGTAGAATGAAAAGTGTAGAAAAAGGCGTTTAAAATGAGTCCTACTCAACCCATGGGGGAAATGATCTGAGGTGCAAGCTGACATAGGGAAAGTTCCAGAAAACATAAAATCTCTGTTATAAAGGGATGTAGATGAAAATGAAGGCCAAAGAGGAAAGATTTCAGATATACTCCAATCTCATCCCTCCAAGGGAAACAAATTCTTTCATTGAATTCCTGAAATCTAACCCAAAAGGGGGTTATAGGCAATCTAACCAGATCTTGGCAGTCAAATTATAAGAGAGCTCTGTCACCTTCTGTCACACCCTGGTATCAGTAATACGGTGTATATGCATAGCCTATCGCTAACGTACGGTGTATAAGGGTGATGACTGTGCATCATTGGGCATAAGACCCTTTTGGGGGAAACTTGAGTCAATTAGGGTTCCTGTGCAACGGGAAGCATGCCAAGAGTGTGTGTGCATCTATCAATGGTCGTAGTATGTATAGTGACCTTGTGTTCGGTCACATGCACACCTCGTGCACGAACACGTGCATACCTCACTACCACGAGCATGATAAGTGTACCTGCCATGAGTATTTACAAGATGGAGTTAGCCTTGGGCACACTCGTCCTTCAAATCGTACACACGGATATCGAGATGCACCTTAACGCATTGGGATGCGTGTGTGTAATGGTGTCCCACGGCTATCATGATCATCTTGAGATGTAAATGAGACCCTAGTGATAACTACGCAAGGTGGCCATTGAGGGTTGGAGAGTTTTGCAATGATACCCCTCACATTTTCATATATACCCAATTTTGGGCATATTCACAAAAAGGAAATTTAGAGGGGGGTTTTGTGTGAAATGCCAAATGAGGGCTTATGAGTTTTTCCCATGAGTATTTGAGTTCACTAGGACTATTGGGATGACTTGAATTGGCTATGTGCACAAGTGGGCAAGAGGAAAACCCCAAAATACCCTCAAGAAGTGTCTACACTCAAATTTCTCAAATAAAATTTGTTTGGGTGATGTTTATCCATTCATTTGACCCCCAGACCTGGTATTTTTGTGGAGAGGTGGTGTGAGAGGGTGTATTTGACCTAGGGTGAGAAGGAGGCCAAGGTAGAGTGTGGTTTAGCAAGTGGAGACCAAGAAGTGAAAGAAGGAGCAAGCTTGGAACCTAACCTTTGAAGGGGGAGCTAGGATTTGGCTAGGGGATGACTCTACCCTTTTCAAGGGCTCAGGTAGTGGATCTCTACACCTCTGGTTAGGGTTATGCTTATGTGTCAACGATTCATTTGGTTGCAAAAATTGATTCTTGGTGCATGTTGTACCTTGTGTGAATTTGGCTATGATAATATGATACATGTGTGGAATTGTTAACAAAATGATTTCTTTGGTAATTTTTCGTGTAATTGGCTTCAATACTTAAATTTTAACTTTTGTACCAAGTTTTAGAATTTTTCTATGCAAAATAGTATTTTTTGTAGAATTTACAAAACAGAACAGATCTGCCCTTTTCTGGGGAGATGCTGCCCGATTTTGATTTGATCTGTTCAACCCTTAAATCAAAGTATTTCTTAATGAAATTTTCATATGATGTACTACTCTAAGTCCTTTAACTTTTCTTCAACTGGCTCGAAGTCCAGTTTTGCCTCTAAGTATTTTCTAAAAATCAATTTCTACAAACTATCCTGATTTTTACAACTTTGACACCCGATTTTAATTTGGCTATATTTTTTGAACCACGGCATCAAAAAGTATGTTCTTGGGCTCATTTTAAATCTAACAACTAGATCTAACTTTTCTTCAACTACAAGATTTTCAAATTCTGCCTTTAAACATCATGTATTTACTGACCTCTGCAACCCCAAATGTCTGTCAGGATTCAGTTAAAATTCAGTGCTGTAAAGAATCCATAGTAAATCAACCATTTTGATTTGAGCTCTGGAATTATGGATTTGAGTTGCTAGTATATGGGGCTACAACCCCCTTTACATTTGTTTTTCAAGTCTAGTATAAAATTTTTGAGAAATCCTGCTTTTGATGTTGTATCCGGTCCTAGGTGCAGCTGAAAATGAAAAGTTAAGTGGTATTTTGCTTCAACTATGATGTGTTATGCTTGAATTGATACTGGAAATGTTACGAGACCTCTGATACGTGTTATATGGTGTTGCATGCTACCCTAATTTAGTTGCCCAAGGTTAAATATTGCTGCAATTGCGAAAAAGGTAAAGTTGTGCTTATTTATGTGAAAATGAGCCATGTGATGGAATTGTGTTGTATTGAGAACCAAAATATAGATGTGATGGCATGTGTTGAGCAACTAAAACATAGGGTAGAGGCTTGGCCAGAGGTGTCTGTGCCGCTCAAAGCGGGTAGGCCCTCTAGGCGAAGGGATGGATATGGGGGAAACGTTCGTGAAAAGCGACAGTACGAGGACGAGGCTTGGTTTTTGGTGGTGGTCATTGATCATGCACTGAGTGGCGGCTGTTGACCAAGCACTGTAGTTTCCACTCGCACGATGTACTGTGGAGTGTGACCCACTTGCTCGACGCACTGGGGAGTGGAAGGCCCGACCAGCTGGCGGGTGCAGTTTTCCGTCCCTACTTTGAGACGAGGTTGAGCCCTCGTACTTGAGTCTCTGGCACGACGTTCCAAATCATAATGTGATAAAATGCAAACCAATAACCATGAAATGATGAAATGTAATATGTGTGTAGTGTCTTTGGTGTGTTGAGTTTCCTCTACTGGTCACGCTCTGATGTGACCCCTTTCTGTGGTTTAGGTTCAGCTCAGGGTCCTCAGGAACAGACTTAGTCTCCTTCTGTTGTGTGCTCGTGGTCAAGATGATGTGGACTTATACAGGCATGGCCGGTGAGGAGTTGGTTTTCGTAGTCGCCACTCCGACGAGGGTTGTAGTGGCGGTGTTTGTAACGACTGCTTTTCATGTATCTGGATTTATTATAATATAATATGTGTTTTGAATGGATTTTCTCCTCTTGTGTGATTTTCGTCTCCGTAGCTTTCATTTTCGATCGATTCGTCGTATTTTCTCGATTCTTCCTTAGGATCGTCGATTTCGAAGTATGTCATTCGTGACGGACTTCATAACGGTCATATCTAACTATTAGATCAAGCCTAGGAGTCTTAGGATTCGATCACGGGGCCTCGCGCTCCGTATCGGAACTTTTGGTGCTCATTAGCCGGTGTAAGAATGGCCACCGACCGACTAGATGACGATCCAGTCGGTCGGCAATCCTTCTTGGACCGACTAGTGAGCTTTCTAAATTTTCTCATGAGTTACTGTTTATCGTTAGTCGGTCTAAGAACGTTGGTTGACCGACTAGGTTGCAAACTAGTCGGTCAGCAATGCTTCTTGAACCGACTAACGCATCATATTATTTTTGTATCAGTTACTGTTTACTCTTAGTCGGTCTAAGAACGTTCATCGACCGACTAGATGCTAAACTAGTCGGTCAGTACTTGTTCATGGACCGACTAACTCTAGAATCCTATTTTCGTTCAGGAGTTACTGTTTACACTTAGTCGGTCTGCGTTGGTCGACCGACCGACTAGTTGCCAAACTAGTCGGTCAGTGGTTGTTCTTTGACCGACTAACCAGTGTTAAAACCCTAATTTCTGGGCAGCCGCCAGCTCAACCTATAAATACCCAACCCAAACGTTTTCATCTTCTCCAACACGACCCTAAGCCCTAGTTTCTCCTCCATTGAGCCCCCATCTTCCTCCTAGCTTCAATCCTTCATTCCAAACCCTAAATCCATCATCCAATCCATCCATTCACTCAATCTACCACTCATCTTCCCCAAAATCTCACCAAGAATCTCATCAAACCCCAAAATCCCCCAAAACCCTAGTTTCCCCAAACTTCCCCAAACTTTTCCAGATCTGGTCCTAGGGTTCCCCGGAGTGTTTCTTCCGCCTCCTCTCGGTAAGAAATCGATCTACCGTTGTTTTCTTATCCTATTGTAATTTTTATGAAACCCTAATAAAATACTTGTGTTTTGATGATTGTTCCCCATAACAGCGATTCCCCGTAGGCTAGCATCCGCGGAAACGAACTTTCGTAACCGTCATCCCCGGTGATAGGCAAGTGAAACTTGCATCTCTTGATTTGGGCCATGTCTTAGGCCATTTCCCTTGTTTTAGCGTAAAAGAGACTAAACGGTGAAATGATAGCCGTTTAGACGCCATTGACCTAGCTTGACAACGAAGCTTGGTCCGTCACCCTCATCATGCTCATATGTCACGTTTACTTTAAATTATCGGTACGCGAATATGTTCATATCATTGCATCTTGCCTGTCACGTTTAAATTCCATTAACGGTACGCAATTATCTGTTCATGGCATTGCATAGTGATTATTTATCGTGATTGCGTAGCACACGCTGCAATCCCATGTTTCTTGGCTCGTGTTCCAGAAGCGAGCCCTGTAGTTGGAAACCCCAACGCTCGGATACCGGCTAGGTGCACCCCTATGCCAAATACACTTCCTGGCTCGTGATCCAGAAGCGAGCGTTGGAAATCCCAACGCTCGATACACATGGGTGGGGTAAGAGATATGCGTCACCAGAGCACGAGATGGCCTGATCCGCCACTCCAGCCTGCAGGCGAAATCTCTAGTGTTTAAGTGATTAATAGTGGTAAGAGATATGCGTCACCAGAGCACGAGATGGCCTGATCCGCCACTCCAGCCTGCAGGCGAAATCTCTAGTGTTTAAGTGATTAATAGTGATAAGTGATAAGTGTTAAATGATAAGTGATTAGTGATTTGGTAGCTTTTGCTACATCGTGCGTGCTTGCCTCTCTTTTAAACTGTTGCATCATACTTAACTGCCATGTCATTGCTTAATATTATAAGTGCTAGGTTGCTAGTTACTTTTAGTTTCCTTGCCCAAGTCTTTTTAGACTTGCTGACATGTGCCCCTCTCTCTTTTGGGTGACGCATGTTAGACCTTGAGCCTGAGTTGCCAGCTGAGGGTGAGGTGTTTGCGGACGCCGAGCTTGAGCCCGTGTTGGACGGGGAGTACGTGGACACTGGGGACCAGTCCTAGTGTCTCCGTGTGTTTTACTTTTGTTAGATAGTTGTTTTGTTATCGGTGCGTGGCACCTATACTTTTTATGTCGTTGCTTTTGTTTGGCCTTGTTCTGGGCCCTTAGACTCTTTCTTTTAGCCTGGTGGCTTTTTCTGTGATGTTGAATATTTTGTGGACAAACTTTGGGATTGGTATTTCTTATCCGTCTATTATTATTATTATTGTTGTTCGATTGCAATTACAGGGACCTGCTTATACTAAATTGACGCTTATCGGGTTTGGGGCTTCATAGCTCCACTCCCGTGCGGACCTTTTCACGTCTCGCCTCCATTTTAGGGAAGCGGGTCGTGACAGGTTTTAGTGGTGGCCCATGCAGGTCCATCTGTAACTGTAAATATCGGGATAACGATAATAATGCAAGATTGTCCAACAAATAATTTCGACATCTGAGCCCTAAGCTATGAGTCTAATTGTTTCGTTTTCTGCGTCATTAGATGGCAGGAAGGCGAATCACCCGTGGTGGTGGTAGTGGTGCGCCCCCTCATGACGAGGAGCCTGAGCGGGAGCCCACTAATGGGGAGATGATGAGGATGATGTTGCAGATGATGCAGGTTCAGCAGGGTGTGCTCCTGCAGGTGCAGAATGCTCCAGTGACTCGAGCTGCTCGGGTGGTGGAAGCCCCTCGCCCTGAGCCCGGGGCGAAGCAGTTCAGAGAGCTGGGTCCTGCATATTTTGATGGGACCGAAGGTCCATTAGCTGCTGATGAATGGATGAGGAATATTGAGGACAATCTGAAGATGTCCAAGGTCAACGAAGTTAGTTGGGTTGACTTGGCGAAGCGCCAGCTGAAGGATAACGCCAGGAATTGGTGGGATGCTGAGGAAAAGATGTTGGAGGAGCCGATCGTCTGGGCTACCTTCAAGGCCAGATTTAATGGTGAGTTCTTCCCGAAGGCTGCCAGGGAAGAGATGCTGCAGCGTTTTATCGATTTGAAGCAGGGGAACTCGTCGGTGGACATGTACCACCAAGAGTTCATGAGGCTTAGTCGGTTTGCACCAAAGATGGTGCAGGACGCTGAGGAGCGAGCTCAGAGGTTCCTTCAGGGGCTTGCTTCAGAGCTCCAGAGCTTTGTGACCTCTTCTGACCGGGAATCTTATCAGAAGGTTTTGGTAGCGGCCAAGAGGCAGGAGCTGCTCGTGAACCAGAGGAAGGGGTCTATTGTTGGTGCTGGGAAGAGGCCTGTGGAGCAGGCGAGAGCTGTGGTTCGACCTGGATTCAGGCCGAACCAGCCTGTTCAGTTCAAGAGGCCAGGAGGGCCTGTTCGGAAGGTTTGCCATTTCTGTGGCAAGGAGGGTCATATCAAGGAATCATGTAGGAAGTTCTTGGGGCAATGTATTGCTTGTGGAGATCCCGCCCATGCTATCAGGGAGTGCCCGAAGTTGAGGCGACCTTGGGGGACACCTATTGCTGCCCCGCCATTGCAGCAGAGAGCCCCGGTGCCCGCTGGTCGTGGGGTGCCCCTCGTCCCGCAGAGGCAGGCTTTTGAGCGGGCTGCTCCGCCGAGGAGGCAGGCATTTCTGATGACCGAGGAGGAGGTTTTGGCCATGGATGAGGTCATTGCAGGTAACTTTCGATCTAGATTGTTCCTTCCTTAGTTAATTGATTGTTAAATCATGTGAATGCTTGTGTATGGTGTTGCTAGAATAAGATTTGATCGATTAGACTGTTTGTTAGGTGTGGTTTTGGTTTGCACGTTCCCTGCCCGAGTCCTCTTTGACTCAGGTGCGTCAATGTGCATTTTGGCCCAGAGCTTCGTGGAGAAGCATTCCTTGTCGACGTCCCCTCTCTCTCAGAGTTGGAATATCGTCACAGGGAATGGAGTAGTCACGGTGCATCGTGGGTGCAGTCCTTGCTCTGTGGTGGTTTGTGGACATGAGCTTTATGCTGATTTTATTGTCCACAACATCACCAACTACGATGCGGTCTTTGGGATGGATTGGCTTGCGAGCTTCTATGCTACGATCGACTGCAGGAGGAAGAAGGTGGTGTTCGAGATTCCCGGACATCCAGTGTTTGAGTTCAGTCGTGGTAGCAGTTCGCTTGGTCCTGTCAGATTTCGGGCCAGGCCGGTGGAGGCTGTGGCTATGCAGATGGAGCTGGAATGGCCAGCTGTGGTGCGAGATTTTGGCGACGTCTTCCCCGAGGAGATGTCTGGGTTGCCACCTGATCGAGCTCTGGAATTTTCTATTGATCTCGTTCCAGGCGCGCAGCCGATTTCGAAGGCGCCGTATCGTATGGCACCTGCAGAATTGGAAGAGTTGCGGAAGCAGTTGGATGAGATGTTGCAGAAGGGTTATATTAATCCTAGTGTGTCTCCGTGGGGAGCTCCGGTGTTGCTGGTTAAGAAGAAGGATGGTTCGCGTCGCATGTGCGTGGACTATCGGAGATTGAATGCGGTGACCATTAAGAATAAATACCCGTTGCCTCGCATCGATGATATTTTTGATCAGCTTGGAGGTTCGAGAGTGTTTTCTAAATTGGATTTGAGGAGTGGTTACCATCAGTTGAGGGTGAAGAGGGATGATGTTCCGAAGACAGCGTTCAGGACGAAGTATGGACACTATGAGTTCGTGGTTATGCCTTTCGGCGTAACTAACGCGCCCGCAGTTTTCATGAATCTGATGAACCTGATTTTCTACGACTTTTTGGATAAGTTTGTCGTTATCTTTATTGACGACATTCTGATCTATTCGAAGTCGGAGGAAGAGCATGCATCGCACTTGAGGACGGTATTGGAGATCTTGAGGAAGCATCGTTTGTATGCTAAGTTTTCGAAGTGCGAGTTTTGGCTGGATCGAGTTGCTTTTCTTGGGCATGTGGTGACTGGAGATGGTATTTCAGTGGATCCCGAGAAGATTAGGGCCATCAGGGAGTGGCCCGTTCCGTCGTCTGCGTCTGAGATTCGGAGTTTCCTTGGACTTGCTGGTTATTATCGGCGATTCATTAAGGACTTTTCCCGTATTGCTGAGCCGATGACCAGGTTGACGCGGAAGGATGTTGCTTATGTTTGGTCGGGTGATTGTGAGAGTGCTTTTGGTATTCTGAAGGAGAGGTTGACGACTGCCCCTATTCTTGTTGTGCCTGATCGCAGCGGTGGATTTGAGATCTTTTGCGATGCTTCTGGCAAGGGTCTTGGTTGTGTGTTGCATCAGCACGGGCATGTTGTGGCGTATGCGTCTCGTCAGCTTAAGGTTCATGAGAAGAATTACCCGACGCATGATTTGGAGCTGGCTGCCGTTGTGTTTGCTCTTAAGATTTGGAGGCACTTCTTGCTGAGTGAGAAAGTGAAGATTTTCACCGATCACAAAAGCTTGAAGTATATTTTCACTCAGAAGGAGCTCAACATGCGACAGCGTCGATGGTTGGAGCTTATGGCGGATTATGAGATTGATTTGCAGTATCACCCTGGCAAGGTGAATGTGGTTCCAGATGCTTTGAGTAGGCTTCCAGCGGTGATGATTTTGACCTCGCAGTGGAGATTGCAGCAGGATTTTTGCGAGTCTGGTGTGGAGATTGTTCTTCCTGGAGAGGCTTCTTCGTTGATGTACATGCAGGTACAGTCGACGATCGTGGATCGGATTAAGGCTGGCCAGGCTGAGGATCCGAAGCTGGTAAGGATTCGGGAGATGGTGGAAGCCGGTCTGCGGACTGACTTTTTGATTCATGAGGATGGCTCGCTGAGGTTTGGAGCCAGGTTGTGTGTGCCTGCTGGGGATATCAGAGAGGAGCTGATGGTGGAGGCACACAGTTCGCCGTATTCTGTGCATCCTGGTGGCACCAAGATGTACCAGGATCTTCGTCTGAATTATTGGTGGCATGGTATGAAGAGGAGCGTGGCTCGGAGTGTAGCCAAGTGCTTGGTTTGCCAGCAAGTGAAGGCGGAGCATCAGCGTTCGGCCGGGTTGCTACAACCGCTTCCGATTCCGGAGTGGAAGTGGCAGCACATCACTATGGATTTCGTGACTGGACTACCTCGGAGTCCGAAGCAGAATGACGCGATTTGGGTGATCGTAGATCGATTGACCAAATCTGCGCACTTTATTCCGTTCCGAGTGGGACAGTCCACTGAGGCGCTGGCGAGGAGGTATATGGAGGAGGTCGTGCGACTTCATGGAGTCCCCGTGAGTATCGTGTCTGACAGAGACACGAGGTTCACATCTCAGTTTTGGCAGAGTTTGCAGAAGAGCTTGGGTACGCGTCTGAGTTTCAGCACGGCGTACCATCCGCAGACGGATGGCCAGTCCGAGAGGACGATTCAGATTTTGGAAGACATGCTGAGGGCGTGCATGTTGGATTTCAAGGGTTCGTGGGAGGACCATCTGCATTTGGTGGAGTTTTCCTACAACAACAGCTTCCAGGCGAGTATTGGCATGGCGCCTTTCGCCGCTCTTTATGGGAGGAAATGTCGATCGCCATTGAGTTGGGATGACGTTGGTGATCGGGAGTTGTTGGGACCTGAGATGATCGTGGAGGCCGTGGATATCGTCAGGAATATTCGGGAGAGGTTGAGGATTGCTCAGGACCGTTTTAAGCATTGGGCGGATGCTAAACGTCGTCCTTTGGAGTTTCAGCCGGGCGACCATGTGTTCTTGAAGATTTCCCCGAATCGTGGTGTGATTCGTTTCGGGAAGCGTGGGAAGTTGAGCCCGCGATACATTGGACCATTTGATGTTTTGGAGAGGGTTGGCGAGGTAGCTTATCGCTTGGCCTTGCCGCCATCTTTGGAAGGAGTTCACAATGTTTTCCATGTGTCGCAGCTTCGTCGATACATTAGCGATCCGTCTCATGCGGTGGATTTTTCGGAGATTACCGTTCGCCCCGATATGACGTATGACCAGCATCCAGTGCAGATTCTGGACAGGCGTCAGAAGTCACTTCGAAACAAGGTCGTCGATCTTGTTAGAGTGATGTGGCGGCACGGTTCGCCGGGAGAGTCTACTTGGGAGAATGAGGATGAGATGCGAGAGCGTTTCCCACTTTTGTTTCCGGACTCGTGAGTTTTTGGGAATTCCGAGGACGGAATTTTTCTTAAGTTGGGGAGGATGTAACGACTGCTTTTCATGTATCTGGATTTATTATAATATAATATGTGTTTTGAATGGATTTTCTCCTCTTGTGTGATTTTCGTCTCCGTAGCTTTCATTTTCGATCGATTCGTCGTATTTTCTCGATTCTTCCTTAGGATCGTCGATTTCGAAGTATGTCATTCGTGACGGACTTCATAACGGTCATATCTAACTATTAGATCAAGCCTAGGAGTCTTAGGATTCGATCACGGGGCCTCGCGCTCCGTATCGGAACTTTTGGTGCTCATTAGCCGGTGTAAGAAGGGCCACCGACCGACTAGATGACGATCCAGTCGGTCGGCAATCCTTCTTGGACCGACTAGTGAGCTTTCTAAATTTTCTCAGGAGTTACTGTTTATCGTTAGTCGGTCTAAGAACGTTGGTTGACCGACTAGGTTGCAAACTAGTCGGTCAGCAATGCTTCTTGAACCGACTAACTCATCATATTAATTTTGTATCAGTTACTGTTTACTCTTAGTCGGTCTAAGAACGTTCATCGACCGACTAGATGCTAAACTAGTCGGTCAGTACTTGTTCATGGACCGACTAACTCTAGAATCCTATTTTCGTTCAGGAGTTACTGTTTACACTTAGTCGGTCTGCGTTGGTCGACCGACCGACTAGTTGCCAAACTAGTCGGTCAGTGGTTGTTCTTTGACCGACTAACCAGTGTTAAAACCCTAATTTCTGGGCAGCCGCCAGCTCAACCTATAAATACCCAACCCAAACGTTTTCATCTTCTCCAACACGACCCTAAGCCCTAGTTTCTCCTCCATTGAGCCCCCATCTTCCTCCTAGCTTCAATCCTTCATTCCAAACCCTAAATCCATCATCCAATCCATCCATTCACTCAATCTACCACTCATCTTCCCCAAAATCTCACCAAGAATCTCATCAAACCCCAAAATCCCCCAAAACCCTAGTTTCCCCAAACTTCCCCAAACTTTTCCAGATCTGGTCCTAGGGTTCCCCGGAGTGTTTCTTCCGCCTCCTCTCGGTAAGAAATCGATCTACCGTTGTTTTCTTATCCTATTGTAATTTTTATGAAACCCTAATAAAATACTTGTGTTTTGATGATTGTTCCCCATAACAGCGATTCCCCGTAGGCTAGCATCCGCGGAAACGAACTTTCGTAACCGTCATCCCCGGTGATAGGCAAGTGAAACTTGCATCTCTTGATTTGGGCCATGTCTTAGGCCATTTCCTTGTTTTAGCGTAAAAGAGACTAAACGGTGAAAGGATAGCCGTTTAGACGCCATTGACCTAGCTTGACAACGAAGCTTGGTCCGTCACCCTCATCATGCTTGTATGTCACGTTTAAATTCAATTAACGGTACGCAATCATTTGTTCATGTCATTGCATAGTGATTATTTATTGTGATTGTGTAGCACACGCTACAATCCCATATTCCTGGCTCGTGTTCCAGAAGCGAGCCCTGTAGTTGGAAACCCCAACGCTCGGATACCGGCTAGGCACCCACTTTTCGCACAACCCTATGCCAAATACACTTCCTGGCCCGTGATCCAGAAGCGAGCGTTGGAAATCCCAACGCTCGATACACATAGGGGTGGGGTAAGAGATATGCGTCACCAGAGCACGAGATGGCCTGATCCGCCACTCCAGCCTGCAGGCGAAATCTCTAGTGTTTAAGTGATTAATAGTAAGAGATATGCGTCACCAGAGCACGAGATGGCCTGATCCGCCACTCCAGCCTGCAGGCGAAATCTCTAGTGTTTAAGTGATTAATAGTGATAAGTGATAAGTGTTAAATGATAAGTGATTAGTGATTTGGTAGCTTTTGCTACATCGTGCGTGCTTGCCTCTCTTTTAAACTGTTGCATCATACTTAACTGCCATGTCATTGCTTAATATTATAAGTGCTAGGTTGCTAGTTACTTTTAGTTTCCTTGCCCAAGTCTTTTTAGACTTGCTGACATGTGCCCCTCTCTCTTTTGGGTGACGCATGTTAGACCTTGAGCCTGAGTTGCTAGCTGAGGGTGAGGTGTTTGCGGACGCCGAGCTTGAGCCCGTGTTGGACGGGGAGTACGTGGACACTGGGGACCAGTCCTAGTGTCTCCGTGTGTTTTACTTTTGTTAGATAGTTGTTTTGTTATCGGTGCGTGGCACCTATACTTTTTATGTCGTTGCTTTTGTTTGGCCTTGTTCTGGGCCCTTAGACTCTTTCTTTTAGCCTGGTGGCTTTTCTGTGATGTTGAATATTTTGTGGACAAACTTTGGGATTGGTATTTCTTATCCGTCTATTATTATTATTATTGTTGTTTCGATTGCAATTACAGGGACCTGCTTATACTAAATTGACGCTTATCGGGTTTGGGGCTTCATAGCTCCACTCCCGTGCGGACCTTTTCACGTCTCGCCTCCATTTTAGGGAAGCGGGTCGTGACAGTGTTTTGTTCCACGACGGGTCTTATGCAGATGTACACAGTTGATGCAGTTCCTTGGTAGTTGGGTCGAGTGTTGGAGATGTACTTTTGATATGTGACATATGTACAAAGCAGTGTGACCTTTTGGGGGTGGCTGTACTTTTTGTAGTGGTTGTACTTTTATGTCAGTGGATGGTTGCACTTGATGTTGGCATAGTTGTACATATTATATGATGGTGGACTAGTGTACTCCGTTTCAGTTCAGTGTTGTCTACGGTTGTTTTACTTTTCTTGCTCTGCTTTTAGTACCACACTTGTAACTTGTTGTTACCTTTTTGTTGTTGGAGCTCTTTTACTTTCCTTCCTTACTGTGTTGTTCCAGTGTGCGCAGTCGCCTGGCGTACTCTTTCTTATACGCTTGGACTAAGTCTGCGGCCGTCACATGTTTCTATCCCCTCCTGTCTCGGGGAATTGAGATTAAATTCTCTTCCCATTAAGTATTAGGGAGACTGGGATGTGACACCTTCTTCAAAATCTCTCGAGGAACTGTTAAATTCGGATCCTACCGAAGAACATGAGTTCTAGGCTCCATGTGGAGTCCTTTTACTTTTCCATGAACCACAACATATTAAGAGGGTCGAAGACACTGCATGATCTCCTTATAAGACGGCTACTGGATCATCACATACCGCACATGGCCATCAGATCTAAAGAAGAGCTTAGATGAGAAAAGGAAGCTACCTTATCAAAGTCAGACGAACACCATAAAAAGCAGAGGAAAAAGTCGAGCTTTTGAAAATTTGGAGACAAATCAGGAAGGCTTCTTGCGAAAATTTGAGTTTTGGTTATCTTTGGAGCCTCATTTGAGGGGTCAAACGAACTTAAAATGGCATGTTGTTTCTTCCTACACGTTCACCGTTAACCCTCTTCGTTTTGATAGGTTGTATCACTTGCGATGCTCAAAGGTGAGAGAGGAAAAATTCACTAAAGTTTGCCTTCGTGAAAGGCAAACTTTAATTAATTTTTCCTCCAAAATTAATAGTCCCACATCAAATATGGAGTAAAGGGGAGGGGTCAGCCGCCTATATAAATAGGGGCCTACTCCCCTCCTTGAAACTTGTCCCAAGCTCCAGATCTAAGTAGCTCCATTAAACGTGAGCAAGCTTGGATCTGAGCTTAAATTAAATATTCTCTTTCTCCCTAAATTTCTTCCTTGCATCTGTTCGGGCTCTCGCAAAGCTACGAAGGAGCTCGGATCGGATCCGAAGTCTTGACGAAGGATCCACTTAAGGTGAAATCTTCTTCGGTGTGTGGTTGGCTCAGCGATAAAGGTGTTGCTCGCCTCGAGATGTGGTGCGGTTCAAGAAGTGGTTTGGCTCGGGACGAGGTGCGGCTCGAGGGAGGTGCGGCTCGGGACGTGGTTTGGCTTGGGAGAAGTGGCGCGGGGGCCAAAGAAATATTGCTGAAAACGACGCTTCGTATTCTACGGAAACAAAGTGAAAGGTATGCAGTTTTAATTAAACATGTGTTTATAAATTGCAAATGTTAAATTGATCTATCCTTAGGGGTTGGTCGGACCCAACCCCGGGATAGTAGAGATCTTGGCTAGGGTTGTTAATCTTTAGGGCTTTGATTTAAAATTGTTTTAAGTCTGCTATTTTTTGTTGTTGTTTTGTTTTCGATGTCTGTCCGTCTTAGGCCGGACGTCAAATTTATTGCCCTAAGGACCCGTAAACCCCTTCATTGGTATCAGAGCTTGTTGAGCTTGAGTACGGGTTCTCAAGTTATGAGCTGACCCGAAGTAACTGCTCTTACCGTACCAAGTCCCGATGAGATGGGGATCTTATAATGGGTTGGGCATTGTCGAGAGGCATGCCGTAAAACAAGTTCGTGAGGGATCTTGTGATGGGTTTAAGGTGCCATGGATGATGGGCCTTAGCAGCGTTGCAATGATATCAGAGCGATAACCTTCATTGGTACCAGATAAGGATTATAATAAAAGTTATTAACCAATCCTAATAATTTCAAATTTTAGGATTCAACTAGTTGATAGGATTAATTAGTTTTAATGAAGCCAATTCTAATCGATGGGACACATATGAATAATAAGTTTCCTTCAATTGTCCATGATCCAGTTTAGTGTTTTTTGACTAGTGTTGTGGATCACCCTAGCTCGACTGGGGATAGTGATCTTGGCCTAGCCAAATCCTTGGCCATGTTTCGTTGGACCGCAAGAATACGAATTATGATTATGTGACATCGTCGATTATATCTAGTCAATTACGTTAATAATCTTCTTCAAGATTAGTCGTAACCCTCATTGTTTTAATGGTGTGCAACTATAGGTTCTTTGTTATAGTTGTTGAGCACACTCAAGCTATATGTCATAGATACTTTATGGAAACCAACTTCTCATTACATAATATGTAGTCTAGACTTAACCCAAACCGTCGCATCGTGCACATACACTGAGTGTCGGCGTAAGTTAGGCTAGACACGAAAACAAGGGTGAGACTAGACTAGTCATTGTGCTTTGGATGAGCACACTCATGATCATAAGTGGCTAGGGGTAAAAACTAATAAGGGAATCATATATGATATGATTGATGAAGAGTCATCTACCAATCGAAAAGTTAAGCAATTTGTTAAGCACACTTAAGTTTTGAGGCTTAGAGTGGTTGGATCTCTTTCCTATTTAATTTAATTTAATTTACTCGTTCATTATTATGCCTAAAAATGATCGCAAAAATAGTGGGAGAATATAGTTAGATAAAAGCCATTCTATCTATATTTAATATTGAACATATGCTAAACCAAGGTAGTTATATGTTTACTAATGGAATAAAAACATAATATTCTAAGAGAATAAGTCAACTAGACAAAATGATTAGTTAAGGAATATTTGATAAACCAAACTTTATTCTCTTTGATATTAAAATGTCCAAGGACAAATATTTCCTTAAGCTCTATAATATAACACAATAAAAGCACGCTATTTAACACTCGCCCATGTGAACATGGGCAGCTTAAACATACTGATGTTCAAAGCAGTTTCTCCATATGACTTGTTGAGTCTCCTCAAGGTTGTATGGAAAATAGTTTCAATCCACAAGACTTGAAACTTCGATCAAACTGTTTGACTCGAAGATGAGTGTAAGAGCGGTACAAGACAATGTATCCAAATTAGATCTTGAGACGAGCAACTTGTTGAGTCTCCTCAAGGTTGTAAAGCTCAAGTGTTTGGATGCATGTGATGCTTGCACAACTAATATTTATGTTAGGAAATGAAATGTCTAAATATGATTTAGAAAGGAGAATGCACTAAGGAAAATTCATTGAGAAAGAATGTTTGGTCTAGCATGAAAAAAGCATAGTAGGAGGAACTGAAAATACGACATGTTTGATGTAAAAAATTTCACAATAATTGTTATACAAACATAGTCTTACATATTAGCTAATGAACAAAAGTTGTCTTTAGGCCATAAGGGACGTAATTCACACTTGGCGAATGTCATCACATTACTTTAAAAGATATGTTTTGATGTGATTATAATGTATAAAACTGTTGTATTAAGAGTGAATGCATGTATACGCAAGTTAATAACAATCTTATATGGTAAAATAGACTAGGCCGTACCGAAGAGACTAAGCTTCACAAGTCACATAAAGATGGGTCTGACCTCTCATATTATGAGTCTAAAGATACTTGTGAATCTTGTCTCAAAAGTATGTGGCCGAAATTCCATCTGTTAGACAATGGGAGAATGAGTTGGTGAACTCGTAAGTCTCGTACATACAGATGTACCCGGACCCAAGTCTAAGTTAGGTAGGATAAGTTGTTCTTTTTAATTACGACATGTGTTCTTGCTGAAACACAAGTCTGATAAAATAAAAAACATAATTAAGAAATATTTGAACTAATTCGATCGGATTGAAGAGTCGAATACTTAGCTATATAATTCTTGCGTAACTAAAAGAGAATGAGATTTTCTCTCTGGTCAAGTCTTTTAACACATCGGTGTGTTAGAGAGCATAAATCGTACTCTGTTAGACTTAGTGCGATACATGGCTAATAACTCTGAGTTACAATCCTCGTTCTGGGTTAAAACCCAGATAATAATGCCTAGGTTTTTGATAAGGTTATGTTAGAACCTTATATAATATTCCTTAAATTAATCATTAGGAAGTTATAAGGATCACGCGAGTCTTGTGAGACGATAAGTCGAGTAAGACATCATAATTGATGATGGCATAGACAACTTTCCAGATACCATTCGGAGTAGTGACTCTAAGAAATGGTTTGATGCAATAAGAAAAGGGTCTGTGCACGTAAATAAAGTATGGACTTTAGTTTTCATGCCTAAAGAAAGTGTTACTTATTGGCTGCAAGTAAATCTTCAAGAAGAAGATTGGTGTAGAAAGAAAACAGTGAAGTACAACTTATGTTGGTTGAGAACAGTTATCATCCTAATTCCTATAAACGGATTATGATGAAACTGTCTCGCCAGCAGATGTGTACAGATCTTCTCGGACCGAACTCGATGTAAATGCTCATGATGACCATGAAAACTAGAGCATTCATGTATAGTCTGTTTTCTAAATATGATTTAGAACTTGTATTAATTGGCCAAAGAGTTTTCAAGGTCAGTGGGAGCGATTAAAATGCATGCGAGGCATCAAGAAGACGGAACATATGTTTCGATAAAGTGGTCAAAGTGTTCGAAACTTTATCAGAAATGATTATGACTAGTCTAAATGACCAATAACTTATTGGATTATTCTCATAAGATACAAGGAGCTAGATGAGATCCAGGCAAGACATTAATTATGGATTCCAAGAGACCGAGGAAATTATTTGGATAAGATCAATTATGTGGTCTAACATGAACATAGAAACCCCTTAAGTTTATATAGTAGACGGTTTAGCAGATTCACTCACGGAGGCTCTGTCACATAAAGTCAATAGAGACTTATGTATAAATGCGGTATAAGATACCTGGATAAATGAGCCTGAGTGCAAGTGAGCGATGTTGGGAGAAAAGTATGCCCTCAAACACGAGGCAATTTATCTCTGTTTAAGTGTACAAACATCTTGTTCAAAATAACGGTAAGCTGTTTGGTAAGAATTTATCTAAGTTAATCATAATGTAGTCGACACTAGAACTTAGGTAAGTCCTAAGACTTAATGCGAGGTTAAACAAGTATCGAAATGAGGATCTCGATCATAGAGAACTGTTTGACCATTAGTAGCATAAATCTAAAATTGTTCATGGTCATAGATGTTTCGAGAAAAGAATATCGAAACATCGGATAGACCAGTGTGTCTTAGTCTTCACCATGTAATGGTGACGATGATCTCATGGTCGTTTGACTTGGCGAAGTCAAAGACGAAACACGGGTGCTCATTGGAGAATAAATTCACTGAACGACCCAACAAGAGTTATCATATGGTTATGATTGACCCATCTGTCAATGATAACTCTTAGTGATGATAGGCAAGTGATCTTTTGACTTGATGTCATTGTACGAACCTGTATGTGAACGGTGTCACTTAGATCACTGATCTAGCCTTGGGGTAAGCCACATTCAAAGGTTTTTGGTTGGGTGGCATTTGAAGCGTGCAAGGAGAGTAATGACCAATATAGGATTCATCTCTCCCGGTCAATGGGAGTTAGTGTCACAGTGTTTATTCGATCTTTAGTGCAAACTCTGGCCAGAGTATGTTGGAAGAACTCCAACATTATTTGACTAAAGATCGATGGAGACTAACCAAGTTCAAGCTAGTAGGGTTGACAGTTGACCATTGATTGACCGTGAGACGTGCACAATCCAAGTAGGATGCACACGCTCGCCTCCCAAGGGTAGGAGTGTCAGATGCAATATAAACCCGTGTGTACGGGGTCGAATCCATAGAGACAATTCGTTTCACAATCACAATCTTGATTGGTTAAGAAATGCTAAAGGCGTTGGTACAACCAACTAAACTAACAAGTGCGTGAGTGGAAGTGTGGGGTGATACGATCGAGCCAAATCCAAGGTAGGTAGGGTGAAGACCAAAGTAGGGAGCTAGTCAAGCAAGTAGAAGTGTGTAGAATGGGATGTCGTTAGAGTTGTGAGTTGATTAGCAATAGGTTCATCCCAAATGAATCAACCCTCGCATCCATTTCAAGGTATGCGGGGTTGTGCACATAGGTAATGCCCTTAAGGCACACCGCCCTTCTGTAGCCCCTCCAAGGGTAATGCACGATTCATTCGTGTGTTGATTAGTGGGTTGAAATCCCTAACTTAAGCTCGTGAGTCAATCCTTGTATCCATGTCAATAGAATGCAAGGATGGTGCACGTAACCCTTAAGGTACACCACCGTTATGCGGCCCCGCCAAGAGTAATGCACGACTCAATTAAACCTAGGGTACAACCCATCAATCAACACTATTTAGCACAGATTTCAAGGTATGCTAAATCCAATAAACACAAGGAATGATCAATTACTAATCAACCACACAAGCCCAAATTAATCCCAATTCCACACTCAAATGTCTCTAGGCCTTCATAATGAAAGAAACTTGATAATCAATTAAGAAAAGCAAATAAACCTTCATTACAAGCCAGAAATCAAACAACTATCAAATGGGTCTCACTCGCATTCATTACAAAGCATTTAGAAACCAAATGATACAGGAGAGGGAAAGAGATCACCAAATAGAACCCTAAAATGCAGGCTTTCCCTCTCTTTCTCATCCTCCAAGCTCCACCAAGCTCCAATGGCCTCCAAGCCCTAGCCCTAGCCCATGGGGAGAAGATGGGGGTCTAAACCCCCAATGGAACAGTAAAAATGAGGCTGACCAAATTCTCTCATATCATCAGAGTTTAGGGGTTTTAAACCCCTAGAGCATTGCATCCTAACCCTCCAAAAAAGCATCTAACGGCCCACAGCAACTGGGGAGAAATCGGGTTAAGAAAAACCCGTTTCTCGTAACCCAGATCGGCTAGGAAAAACCCGTGACAGGCGACTGATGAACAAACGTCAGTCGCCTGTTGTTGGTCAGGTAGCGTAGCTTCCTAAGGAGGGGCAGGCGACTGTCTTGAAAATCACAGTGGACTGTGAATGACACAGGCGACTGTCTTTTATGCTTAAGTCGCCTGCTGCAGAAGTTTCAAATCGACAGAGAGTTGGATTTCCTTCGCCCTTCGAGAGGAGATGAAACAGTCGACTGCTAAAGAACTAACAGTCGACTGCACAGTGGTACAGTCGACTGTCAATCCTTCTGCAGGCGACTGTGTTGCACTTTGGCTTGCTTCAGGCGACTGTCGAGATAACATGCGACTGTCATTGTAAGGACAGTCGACTGTCCTGTCCCCATGTTCACTTCTCCAATTACTTGATTTTATCCCCTTTGGGACTCCAGAAAAATCCAGAAAAATATGTGAAAATACAATTCATATTTATAAAGCTTTGTAGAGTGAAATTGTGCTGAAATAAAATTATATGCTCACAAGATGATGAATTACACAAATATAGTTAAGAGAGCATGATTCAATGAGTTATATGCACAAGATGGGGATAGTTAGGAGGTATAAATATACACTTTTCCCTACGAATCACACCTCCCAACTAGCATTTTGCTAGTCCCTAGCAAAACACGCGATTAATTCGGATGAAATGGAAAACATGCACCAAACTCAAGATATCATCATAGCATAATTCATATGTTATTTCCAAGTGATTCCAAAGCTAATATACACAATGTATGAAAGTAAACAATAAAAGATATTCTCCTCAATCCAATTCCAAGAAAAGTGAATTAATAAGCACCATATCACATTCTTTGGAAAGATGCGCACATGACAAAGTTTCTAATTTTCAAGGAAGTGGCCAAAATAAAAGAATTTCCTTCTAAGTTGCGGGAGATGAGATTGCATCACTCATGAAGCTTATTGTATCATTTATTCATTCAATTTTTCTTTTTCTTTTCTTTTTCTCTATTTTTTTATTCTTTTTGTTTTAGTGTGTTTATGTTTTGCATTCACGAAATAATGCTATGAGATGCAAACACCGCCACTTTTGCATACACGCGATAACGCTATATAGGCAAATGGATGGAATGATCCCCCAAATCTCATCTTTGGCGTCATCCCCAATGTTTCGTGGGGCACCGGCTACTCAATTTGATTAGAACAACCATTCACTTATGTTAATTCTATTTCTCATTCTAAATATGAATTATCAACTCATCCACACACACTCCTTAAGAGGAAAACAAAGCATACACCATTGGCCACACCCTGTCCAATCAAAAACTAAGCCATTCATCCCAATTCATGTAATCACTTACACCAAACTATTTCCGAATTATTTCAAAGAGAGTATCACGACATATAAAATATTTTCATACATGGCATATTAACATTTGACTCCAAAATAGAAAAGAAATTAAAACACGCCAATCAAACATTTATGAAGTTGATACCAAAATAATAATCCGAAAAAATGGCATGGCATTAAGCATGCAGGGACTAAGCAAAAGGAATGTGATGAAAGCAAGGATGGATGCATCAAAATGATATGCTCAAAATGAATGAATGATGATGATGAATGAGAAATTTTTATAATTAACATCAAAATTTTCAAAACTACCCAAAACTAGCATCCAACTTCAGAGTTCACTCCCTCCAACTAGAATTGAGCATTGTCCTCAATGGTTGAAATGAAACTAGATATTATTCAACGATGCTAAAGGGAAAAAAACATACTAAATCAAACTAAACTAAATTTTTATTTTTATTTTATTTACACTAAGTAAAGGAAGGAATACACCTTAGGAAAAGGCAGATCCCGAATGTACAATGGTGGAGGTAGCTGCTCTAACATCTCCTTTCGTTCCTCAGCCAGCTGCTTTGGAAACGAAGCTCCTCCAGCTTCGTTGGATCCTAACAACACAGCTCCTAGCATCTTCCTAGAATATGCTCATGTGTCCTGCGGGAGACAAGCTGTGTCAATCCCAGGAAAAGAAATTTGATTTCCAATGAAGGAAGTCCAAAAAGGATCGTCATAATAAAAATAAGGATATGAATATGTATGACGACAATCTGAATCTAATATATATGGAAATGAAGCATGATATTCAGAAACGAAGGGACAAGTGAAATGAGAACTTCCCTAAATGGCGATGCTAGCGCCTGGCTGATGCGGCTCCTCAGGAGGAGGGTGAAATGGCTGTAGGTGCAAGTGTGGAGGAGAAGGCAACGCAGGCTCAATATAGATCGTCTCGTAGTCACTGTCGCTTGTCGCATCCTCGCCATCGAAGGTAATGGCCTCTACAGTCATCCTTTGACTTTGTGGTCCACCCTGAATATCAGCGTCCTGGATGACGGACTGATGTGTGTCCTGAGGTGTCTGAAGTGATGGCTGTTGAACTGAATCTGAAGGGAGGGAGGGCTTGGGCTCCAAAGTAATTTGTAGACTGTATCCCGTGCACTCATCCTCCTTAATATCTTCGTAGTAAACCATCTCAGCATTCCATCTAAGATGCTCGCACACCTCCAGCTGTGGTAGTGGATCAGATAGGCAATGTGACTTAGGCACTCCGATGTCATATATCTCTCTCTCCTGGACACATTTCCATCTCATCATCACCACCAACCCAATGAAACTGCATCGTGTCTCCAACGTGGGTGACACACACTCCATCATCCATCTCCTCCTGATTCTTAATATGCAATCTCTCAATATCCTCTACCTGGCTCATATGCGACCCAACATCCTGCTCTGCTAGGTATCCCATGGGGTCGCAAAAAAAAGAGCCCAAAGGTGGCTCCTCAAACTGACACTGGACATGCTGCTCTGCATCCTGAAGTGGAACCAGGGACTGGCCATCATCCTCATATCCAAGTGACGGCTCTCCAGATGGTGCAGTCTACTCCTACTCTACAAGGTCCCTCAGGTACAACCATGCATCATCTGTCGTGTATGCAAAGAAATCTCCACTACTGCTCATCTGCACAAAGTTCCGCACCGACGGCTGCAACCCTGTGTAGAAAATCCGAATTAGATCCTCTACGCTGAAAGCATGGCATAGACACCCAAGCACTAACTCATCGAACCTCTCCAAAACCTGACAGTAAGTCTCGCCGTCAAACTGAACAAAGCTCGCCATATGTTGCTCAAATGCCTGGCACATATGTACCTAATTCCTGTAATAAATAGGAAAGAAAGATCGAAGGAAATCAATCTGAAAAGAAAGCCATGTAGAAAAATAATCTCGAGGATAATCATCAAACTAAATTTTAGCATCATTTCCCAAAATATGTGGGAACACTTTAAAATAAATAAAATCTGCACAAGTGTTCTCATCAAACAAATCCCAAAACTCTTTTCTACACCATTTTTCAAACGTTGGCATAAATGAACTAGGATTTTCCAACCCCATACCATGAAAGAACGGTGGGAGTTGGGAATCCTCCACATCAACATCACTAAAGTTTAAAAATGGATCCATAAGAAAAAAATTTATACAAAATATTTTTAAAATAAAAGAAAGAAAGAAAGAAAGAAAACGACTTAAAAAGTATAAAATAAACAACCAAAAAGACTCAATACTAAGCTGGAAGTACTACACCTAAAGTGTCCAAAACCATCCAAAAATGTGAGTGTGAAAACCGTTGTCCAGGCAACGGCGCCAAATTGGTTGACCGTGAGACGTGCATAATCCAAGTAGGATGCACACGCTCGCCTCCCAAGGGTAATAGTGTTAGATGCAATATAAAACCGTGAGTACATGGTCGAATCCACAGAGACAGTTCGTTTCACAATCACAATCTCGATTGGTTAAGGAATGCTAAAGGCGTTGGTACAACCAACTAAACTAACAAGTGCGTGAGTGGAAGTGTGGGGTGATACAATCGAGCCAAACCTAAGGTATATATGGTGGAGACTAAAGTAGGGAGCTAGTCAAGCAAGGAGAATTGTGTGGAATGGGACGTCATTAGAGTTGTGAGTTGATTAGCAATAGGTTTATCCCAAATGAATCAACCCTCGCATCCATTTCAAGGTATGTTGAGTTGTGCACATATGTAATGCCCTTAAGGCACACCGCTGTTTTGCGGCCCCTCCAAGGGTAATGCACGATTCATTCGTGTGTTGATTAGTGGGTTCAAATCCCTAACTTAAGCTCGTGATTCAATCCTTGTATCCGTGTCAATGGAATGCAAGGATGGTGCACGTAGGTGTGACCCTTAAGGTACACCACCGTTCTGCGGCCCCGCCAAGAGTAATGCACGACTTAATTAAACCTAGTGTACAATCCATCAATCAACACTATTTAGCACCCATTTCAAGGCATGCTAAATCCAATAAATGCAAGGAATGAGCAATTACTAATCAACCACACAAGCCCAAATTAATCCCAATTCCACACTCAAATGGCTCTAGGCATTCTTAATGAAAGAAACTTGATAATAGATTAAGAAAAGCAAATAAACCTTCATTACAAGCCAGAAATCAAACAACTATCAAATGGGTCTCACTCTCATTCAACAATCATTCAATAATATTCATTACAAAGCATTTAGAAACCAAATGATACAAGAGAGGGAAAGAGATCACCAAATAGAACCCTAAAAACGCAGGCTTTCCCTCTCTTGCTCCTCCTCCAAGCTCCACCAAGCTCCACCAAGCTCCAATGGCCTCCAAGCCCTAGCCCTAGCCCTTGGGGAGAAGATGGGGGTCTAAACCACCAATGGAATAGTAAACAAAGGTAACCGAATTCTCTCATATCATCAGAGTTTAGGGGTTTAAAACCCCTATGGCATTGCATCCTAACCCTCCAAAGAAGCATCCAACGGCCCACAGTGACTAGGGAGAAACTGGGTTAAGAAAAACCTGTTTCTCGTAACCCAGATCCGCCAGGAAAACCCCGTGACAGGCGAATGATGAACAAACGTCAGTCACCGGTCATTGGTCAGGCAGCGTAGCTTCCTAAGGAGGGGCAGGCGACTGTCTTGAAAATCACAGTCGACTGTGAATGACACAGTCGACTGTCTTTTGTGCTTCAGTCGCTTGTCGCAGAAGTTTCAAATCGACAGAGAGTTGGATTTCCTTCTCCCTTCGGGAGGAGATGAAACAGTCGACTACTGAAGAACTAACAACCGACTGCACAGTGGTACAGTCGACTGTCAATCCTTCTGCATGCGACTGTGTTGCACTTTGGCTTGCTCCAGGCGATTGTCGAGATAACAGGCGACTATCGTTGTAAGGACAGTCGATTGTCCTGGCTCCATGTTCACTTCTCCAATTACTTGATTTTGTCCCCTTCGGGCCTCCTGAAAAATCCAGAAAAATATGTGAAAATACAATTCATATTTTTAAAGCTTTGGAGAGTGAAATTATGATTGAATAAAATCATATGCTCACAAGATGATGAATTACACATATATAGTTAAGAGAGCATGATTCAATGAGTTATATGCACAAGATGAGGGTAGTTAGGAGGTATAAATATACACTTTTCACTACGAATCAACATACCCTAGGCATGACTAAGCGGCAAAGTTTATAACTGCGATAATTCTCATTTATGTCTTATTGAATTAATCGATCAACTTGTTATCAGACATTTATTTTCGATTCGGTACTATGTACTATTTCCGATTCCAATAAAAAAAATTCGCCATATTTCACTTTATTATGAAAATCAATCCTACTACTTCTGGTTCTGCGGTTTCCACACTTGATGAAAAAATCTAGGGCGTATCGCTCAAATTATTGGCCCAGTACTGGATGTTGTTTTTCCCCCGGGCAAGATGCCTAATATTTATAATGCTTTGGTAGTTAAAGGTCGCGATACTGTCGGTCAGCAAATTAACGTGACTTGTGAGGTACAACAATTATTATGGGACACAGTCAGGGTGGTCCCGACAATACTCATGTCAATGAGTTTACCACATAAGTATGATACCAAGACAGGGACGGCATCTGCTACTCGTGGTCTCTGCCTTCTGGGGTTTTGAACCCCTCCTGTAGTAGGGTCAGGCTGTAGGGTCTCACACATAGTGAGACCGTCGTTAAGTAATAGGTAGAAATTAGGGAGAATATGCATTTGATGCAAGGGATAGAAAACTGCAAAGAGTTTGTAGTTAGCTTATACATTCGGGATATAAGATCCTGAGTGCAAGTGGGAGATGTTGGGGGATGTATGCCTTCAGATCATTTGTATTTGATGCAAACGATTTTTTATAATAGATGTGGGAATTTTGCATATGATGCAAAGGGAATTAAATGTTTCGTAAATTTTTTACGTATGTATTTACTATAATAAACATGTGGAAATGGTTACCTGGATGACGGGATCGTCCCGGTCTACACGCAGATTCAAACTGTGTCGAAAACAGACTCCAAACGCACAAGTTAGAGCCACAAAAGCATAACAGGGCTTTGCGGATTGGGCACGCGACCATAGCGGATCGGGCGCACCCAACCCGATACAAAGGGGCCCGCAACCGTGTTTGACACGGGCGCGACCCGTGCCCAGACGTAGTGCGGGCGCGTGCCCATGTGCACAGTGCTTGGCACTGCAAGTGCTACACACCCATACCGCAGCGGATGCGCGCAGCGCGTGTGGCGCATGGGTGGGGCCCGCCGGTGGGCCTACCTGGTGCTTGGGTTTGTCTGTTTATTGTGACGGCTCAGTTTTTGCAAAAAAGTGAGTTTTGGGCTATCTTTGTAGCCTCGTTTGAGGGGTCAAACGAACTCCAAATGACATGTCGTTTCTTCCTACGCGTTCACCGTTCAACCTCTTCGATTTGATAAGTTGTATCACTTGCAAAGCTCAATGGTGAGGGAGGATAAATTCATTAAAGTTTGGCCTTCATGAAAGGCAAACTTTAATTAATTTTTCCTCAAAAATTAATAGTCCCACATAGGATATGAAGTAAAGGAGAGGGATCAGCCGCCTAAATAAATAGGGACCTACTCCCCTCTTTGAAGCTCGTCCCAAGATCCAGATGTGAGTAGCTCCATTAAACGTGAGCAAGCCCGAATCTGAGTTTAAATTAAATATTCTCTTTCTTCCTAAATTTCTTCCTTGCTACTGTTCGGTCTCTAGCAAAGCTACAAAGGAGCTTGAATCGGATCCGAAGTCTTAACGAAGGATCCACTCAAGGTGAAATCTTCTTCGGCGCATGGTTGGCTCGGCAACAAGGGTGTTGTTTGCCTCGGGACACGGTGCGGTTCAGAAAGCGGTTCGGCTCGGGACAAGGTACGGCTCAAGACGTGGTTCGGCTTGGGAGAAGCAGCGCGAGGGCCAAAGAAATATTGCTGAAAACGATGCTTCGTATTTTCTGGAAACGAAGTGAAAGGTATGTAGTTTTAATTAAACATGCGTTTATAAATTGCAAATGTTAGATATATTTATCCTTAGATAGATCTATCCTTAGGGGTTGGTCAGACCCAACCCCGGAATAGTAGAGATCTTGTTTAGGGTTGTTAATCTTTAGGACTTTGATTTAAAAATTTTATAAGTCTGCTATTTTCTGCTGCTGTTTTGTTTTCTGCGTCTGTCCATCTTAGGCCGGACATCGAATTTATTGCCCTAAGGACCTGTAAACCCCTTCAATCGCCACCATTAAATTTAAGCTAGGATTGATTTGGGTTGATCGGTTGTTGAAATCATGGGATAAGGAGAGGTTGTCTAACCGAAGGGCATTCTCCTTACCCCCACTTCTGCGATGCTATGATAGGATAGTCCATTATTTATCACCTACCCCTACTTCCGTGATGCTATGATAGGTCTACCTACCACATGCCCAAGCCAACTTTCGTTGGTGCATCGACATGCGGTAGGTGCATTGCACTCGACAAATGTCCCCAACCTTCCTCCACCACTTCTATGGATAAGATTCGGATCTATGCTTGGTGGGCTCTAATTCATGCCCAACTCCCATTGTCCACATGGATAGTATGGATTGATGTAGGGATTGAAAATCATAGATTAGTCCTAGATCCCACTATCGACTAATCTGTTGGATCTCCTAGCACACCAAATACACTAGAGGGGGGTGAATAGTGTAAATCACGACGATATTACAAAATTAAAGTTAATAAAAAATTGCAATAAGAGTGCGGAAATAAATGAACATAATCCAGAATATTCCAAACGCAAACACAGAGATTTTTATTCTGGTTCGGATCCTTGTGATCCTACATCCAGTCTTCTATCCCGTAGAGATTTGAATCCATTAAAACACTTGCTCCCAGTAAGTAATCAACATACAAAGATGCCAACACTCTCCGTGTTGCAAACTTGTACAATCTCTGCAACAAGAGATTCACCAAATAAAATAAAGAAAGAGTATGAAACAATATCAACTATAGCCTTGATAATATTGGAATTATAGCGCAAGGTTGGTGATGGAAACTCCAAGGTTCAAAATGTGAATTGTGGTAGAACACTCTTGGAAATTGGACTTTCTAAAGGAGCAGAATTTCTGCAGAGTTTCCCTATGGAAATCTGAAAATCACACACTTTCTAGAGAGAAAAAGAAAACTTAGGAAAAGAGAAAGTGATAGAATTTTCATGCGTTTTAGGTAGAGATCTAGGGGTTTATTTATAGTCTAAAAAGTTAGTTTTCGAACGTTGGATAACAGACTAAATTTTCAAAATATTCTGAGTCGTTTTTCCAAAAATTAGTCGACTAGTCAAAAGTATTAGGCGACTAACCAGTCTGCTAGACCAAAAATGGCTGTTGAAGTGTCCTTTGAAGGAGAACGGGTATAAACTTCCAAAAACTGCCAAAAATGGCTAGGAACTGAAATATGGACGTTGGAGGTAGTTTATAACTGCCATAAAATAATTAGAAAAATTATTTTAATAGAAATTAGTTATAATAACTCACGTTATAACTATTTGGAATACTGTAACCGGGAAAACTTATTAATCGACTAGAAATCAAAATTTGAGAAATTTTCAGAAATTGATCCTTATGATTGGAAAATATATTTTGACCAAAAATTATTTTGTTTTTCTTCGTAAAATAAGAAAACCTGTATTAGTCAATTAGGGGAAAGTACTGGTCTGCTAATTTTCTGAAGTTTGGATTTTGAGGCTGAGTCCTAAAGAACTAAGATAGAGTATTATCAAGGCTTTAACAATCTAAAGTTATGCAAGAATAAAAAGTACAATTACAACATCTTTCTCAAGATATAAGAATTGATTGCTTGAGCTTCATCGTGCATTTTGATGCTTTTTATTGCAACGTAACTTTGACGACGGTCATATGTGAAGAATTTGAGCTCGATAATCTGCATCCAAAGAGTTAACATACACATATATATACAAAATGATTGTATCATCAAAAACTTTATGGGAAGAAAACTTTATGTTTCCAACATTCTCCCCCTTTTTGATGATTACAATATATCTTAAGATAATATGAAATATATGCGGTATATGTAAAAAATATTTTTAATTATAAAGCTCCCCCTGAATATATGGTTGATAGAATAAATAATCAATTTGCCGATGTGAATGATTGGGTAATAATGTAATATCAATTTGCAAATGCACATATTACATTTAAAATGAATGTGTATAAAGAGAGCTTTAGACATTTGGGAATTATAGAAAAAATGTATTTATAATGAAAAACATGTATATGTGTGCATATTTAAGCATGTTTATATATTTCATTTTTTATTTTTCTCCCCCTTTGAAATTATCAAAAATTGAATGAATTGCAGGAAATTCAGCAGATTAGTGAATTACTCGACTAATGAAAGGTTCTGGTCGACTAATCTATACAGAATGCTGCAAAACAGGGAAGAATATGAACCTAAGCAAACTGAACTGCATTAATATAATAGAAGTGATACATTGATAGGTTCATACATAGGATAGCATGTAAGGATAAAACAACATACAACAACCAAAAGCAACCTAAGCCATACTAACATCGTACATAGTGACTTGACTAAATAGCAACTTAACACCAAACACCAAACAGAACCACTGAAAAACAGCAACCAAACTAGACAACTAAAACACAGATAACTGCGATTAGTCGACTAACTGATTTTCCTAGTCGCCTAATAAGCGAAATTTCCAGAAATTGCTCAAAACGGTGGATGAGAATGATGCGACGTTGATGGATCATAGGGGACCAGTGTTCAAGAAGACTGAGAATATGGGCCTGAATGTGTTGTGAAGTCTCGAAGCCCTTGTTCATGGTGGTGGTGATTCTCTAGACGTGTTTCAAAACCGCTCATGTGTTCCTGGACGCCCGTAAATCCCTTGTTAACATCCTCGCGCAAATTGTCAATTTGCGTTTGGAGAGTGGCACGGTGAGGATGAGGATTATTGGGACCAACACTAAAACGACGACGACAGAGAGGAGGTTCAGCGGGGCGATCTTATTCTTCATTTCTCAGAGGTGGAGGAGGTAAGGTCATGCGGTTAATGAAACAATCGAAATTGATTGTGGGAAACACGGAGACTTCACCAACTAGAGGTATTTTGAAATATTTGAAGATTCGGGTGATGGTGCACTGGAGGTAGATGTGTGTTGTAACGGGCTTAATGAGTATATGCATGATAGCGTAAGCCCAATTCACCTTTAATCCTCCAACAATGGCGTAAAAACATAGAGCAAGGTGGTTGCTAACATAGTTGAGAGAACCGGATTTGGGGAGTAGCTTATAGATGGGGATCTTGAAGCTGAGGCACGGGGGTAGGAAGCAAGTCAATTGCGCTCATCCCCACAAGAAAATTTGGGATTAATCGGGCAAGAACATTGGTGTTATCCAAGGAAAAACTAAGGTCGGAGACATGAGAACGAGGTAAACCCAAACAATCGGCAAGAGAGGTGTAATCGAGATGAATCTTGTGGCCTTTGACAATGGAATTAAAGGAGACATTACCATCATCTTGAGTGACTTCCATATTTGCGTAAAACTCCTTAACAAGACTCAGATAGTAAGGGACAACTTCAACAAAACTCCAAAGATTGAGGAGGGCGGCATCATCAAGAAGATTGAAAGAAGATTGAAAACATCATAGTGGAGAATTTCGGTATCATTGAAATCTATGAAGCGTTCTGGATAAAATGGGGTATTTGCCATGGAATTAAACTTGGCGCGGGATTCGATGGAGTGAAGACAAAAGGCCAGTGGTCGGAAGGATTTGGGAGACGGAAACAGGAGGAGGCCATCTGAAATCGGTGTTGAAAGATTGAGAAACGTTTGGACCAAGAAGAAAGTGGTTTTCACATGGTAGAAAGAAAGAGGAACCCATTGATTTAAATAGAGAAAAATTAGAGGGAATCTCGAAATTCAAAAGTTAAAAACTGATTTGGAACCAATTGATAACTTCCCTTAACTTCTCTAGACGTTGAAGAACCGATTGGTGTGAAAAATGGTGGAAGAAAACGGTCAAAATTGCAGTTTTTCTGAAAACTGTAATTTTTTGTTCGACTAGTCGAAACGTCTAGTCGACTAATCGATGCGCATGAAATATTGTAAAGAGAAGACACGAAATAGTGAGGATATTTTATTAACCCGGTCAATAAGAAGGACACAAGCACACATCCTTTTACTGTACCTAGGGAGTAGGTGTCCTTTGGATTGGACTTAGTCCATGCCCCTTTCCAAGGATCCTTGTACTTTGGTCCAAGTTTTGGAGGGAAAATAAAAGAGTGGTTCATTTTTGTTTTTAATGGACTTTGAAACATTTGACCGATCATATTAGAAAATATATTAATATGATTATATATATATATAGCTGAGATATAGGAATATCTAGCGGGTTAGTCGACCAGAACTATCTGCTAGTCGACTAATAAAAATATAAATTAATTCTAAAAATTCAAAAAAAATCTATATTGATATTAACATAATATATAACTATAATCTATAATCAAAATTCTGATTCACTAACTATACCAAGTTCTCTTCTAGTTTTAGAAAAGTCTCTTCTTTAAGAGGCTTAGTCAGGATATCAGTAATTTGATTCTTAGTGTATATATACTTAAGAATAATACCACCTTTTTGGACATAATCATCCAAGAAATGGTGACGTATATATATGTGCTTAGTACGTGCATGATGTACCGGATTTTTGGAAAAATTTATAGCACTAGTGTTGTCACACATGATTGGGCATGTGTTACATTTAATGCCATAATCTGGTATAGTTTGTTTCGTCCATAAAATCTGTGCACATGCTAAACCAGCGGCAATATATTCCGCTTTGGTTGTAGATAAAGAAGCAGAGTTTTGTTTCTTACTAAAACATGATACTAATGCATATCCTTAAAAGTGATAAGTTACACTTGTACTTTTACGATCAGTTTTGCAACCAGCAAAATCTACGTCACTATATGAAAGTAGATCAAATGAACTTGATTTTGGATAATATAAACCAAAATCAGATTTGTGTTTGATATACCTAATTATCCTTTTGACAGCAGTCAAATGTGATAACTTAGGATCACACAGATATCGAGTGTAACGGCCTGTTTTTATCGTGCACGTATTCCTGTATTTAAATGATTTCTAATGATTTCAATTTTCAAATAAATGAATTTTTCCTATTATTTTTCGTCGCTCAAATCTTTAATTGGACTTCATATTCGTGATCCTCGCGAAGATACAAACCTGTAACTATTTTTCGTAAATTTTCGGAGTCATTTGTGAAAATGGATATTCTGGTATTATTGTAATAATGTTAGAAGAGGATTGGAGAGGATTAACCATGGCAAATAGCCATGGTACTATATTTATAAAACTCTCATGTTGAGGTGGGAGTCCAAGGGCCTCCCCACTAACTTAGTGGGGAGTAATGGAGAGTGATGAGAGGAGGGAGGCCAAAGGCCTCCCTCAACTCACAACACTCCCCCTCATCTCTCCATTACCTTGGGTTAAGCATATGAATACTTCAGGATTCAGTATGCCAATGGGGTGGATACTTCTGGATCCAGAGCCACTATGGTTGCCTCGTTAAAACCTTAGCTGTGGAAAACCCAGTGGGAAAAACCAGCAGCTTAAGGGAAAAGAGTACAACTATCGAGGGACTCCCCCTGATATGTACAAGCTTCAGGCTTGCAGATCTCCTATGTATCTATACAATCATCTCCTATTCGTCTATACATCCATCATGTTCTGAAAGAAAATACAATTATCACTCATCTACACAAGTTTCACTCATCTAGCGGCTATTGGAAGGCAGCGTCGCTCTGGAGTGTAATGCTCTTCGAAGTTGGTAGATGACTCCACTAAAGTATTCTTTGAATCAGTCTTCAGTGTGTCTGCAAGGTACTGCTAGACCTGGCTGAGCGTTTTCAATACTTGCTTCTTGGATGATGAGCTTCTCAGAAGATGTAGACATTGGATGATGATGTGTATATATTTAGGAGGTGGCCGGCCTATTGTGTTTCAGTCATCGCGATGATCTTTAAACCTGCATATGCAATATATATTCCTTGACCCTTGGAAGTTGCGCAAAAGCAGCTTATCCTTGGTCTAGTGTTGCTCTCCAGGACAACAATGTATCTGGTTAACAACTTTACTGGAGACGTTCTATCAAAGATACGTGCAGTTGGCCAGATAATACACTAGAGCTAGGCTCTTCGGGACCTAGGATCGATGTCCTCCCCCTCTTTCAGCTACTAAAAGGTGTCATAAATAAGTATCCATTTTTAATAGGTTGCGAAAGGACATCATTCTTCATAAACTCCAGGTTTATGAAGAATATGAAAGGGTTCCACCACGAAGGTGTTTAATATGTAAGCCGAGACATCTTCGGCATGATTAATAATAGTTCATCTTCAGGATGATTAATGTCATCTTCAGGATGATAGTTCATCTTCAGGATGATAGTTCATCTTCAGGATGATTAATGTCATCTTCAGGATGATGGTTCATCTCCAGGATGATAGTTCATCTTCAGGATGATTAATGTCATCTTCAGGATGATAGTTCATCTTCAGGCTGATTATTGCCATCTTCAGGATGATTAATGTCATCGTCAGGATGATCGTTATACCTAGGTTTTTCATTTCCAAGGTACGCTTTAAAGCTATCTGAAATCTCAATGGTCTCTGCTGGAGATCCTATTAGCTTTAAGTCGACCATATGTAAGGCAAATATAACAAATCCTGTCAACGATCTTTCGAAAAAGATACAAGGGCAGAATATTGCTTAAGATCAACTAATGATCTTTGTAGCCTTTATGGAGAAGACGTTTCTACGTTTCTCTTTCATCTCTGGGGGTAGAGTATACCCTTCTGGAAGTTTTATTTAGATCTATATATCTATATTGCCGTATATATATGTAGTCACAACGTCCATGAGCTGCATGTATTGGCTTTTGCAGAGAAGTGTAGGCATAGTAGAAAAATGATCACATTTCCTTGATTTCAATTTCTTTATGAAATTCGAATTATATTCCACAGGTTTTTACACATTCAGGTGTATGGACTACTGGTCCAAAGATTTTGCTTTTCAAGAGTGAGTCCAGCTCTACTCTTATTGCCTCGTCCCACTTTGGCCATTCTATGCGTTTACGCTATAGAAAAGTGGGTAGACGTCATCGTCGTATTCAGCGACGTGAATGGCAATAGCGAAAGTAAAACTGTCGTCGACGACTGTGCTATATCTGTCCAGTACCTCTCCAGTACGTACGTAATATAATGATGTTTCTCATGTTGTTTCCTCTGCAGGGGAAATTAGGAGGGGAGAGGTTGCTGGTCTAAGCTCAGCATCCCGTGGTTGGATCATTTTTATATATCCAGGAATCTTCCTATTATAAGAAAATTTTTATTTTGAACCTGGTCGGCGTCCTCTTTTCAAATGAGGTATAGCCAATTCTGCTGCCGGTGGATTGCATCCATCTTTGGGAATGTCAATCCGAGCTGGCGTGTTGGCAGCAGGGACGTGTGAACGAACAATCTTCTGGTTGTCCGCAATTTTATCCGTCAATTGATGTACTTTAGTCTGAATGTGAAGGATCTTCTGGATCTCAACGTCACACAGAAAAAGTATGCGGATCATAACGAGATGAGGACTTATGTGTCCCATGATATGGTCTCAGAAGCTTCAGGCTTCTTTAGACTGCGTGCCTATTACAATGAGACTTTACTCATCAAATTCACATTTATCAAGACTTGGTGGTAAACCATAAGGAAGCGGCATCAGCAATAAGATATGGCCACAAGCGGGCCGTATCGTGATAAGCGATGCGGAGTGCAGCTTGTTGGTCCCTAAATATCAACAGGCAACTGGAATCTAACAATGGACGTGAAATCCATTGGAGTCTCTTTACCAGAGAATCTGATAACCCATTCTGAGTATGAACATGCTACAGGATGTTCAATTTCAATGCCAGTTGCTTGGCAGAAGTCTTGAATTATATGAGTAGTGAATTCACCCTCATTATTAGCTTTGAGAAAGCTATGTTGCGAGTGAATATGAAGGCACACAGAAGACCATCTAGTAGATGCATATATCAGTACAGTAATGAAGTACCGAAAATGGTCCATTTGCGGGGTGAATAGGCCCGCAAAAGGTCACCATGTATTCTCTCAATGAAGCCAGGAGACTCTAAACCCACTTTCAGGAGGGAAGGTCTCTCTCTAAGTTTTCCCTTATGGCAAAGGGGGACAAAGAAACTCAACCTTTTGAAGAATCTTCAGGTTCTCTAATGGATTCATTTGATGATGCGTCCATCATCGCTGATCATAGATGACTAAGTCCATTTTGCCAGAGTTAAAAACTATGGCAATGAAAGGCACTTCTGGTGCTCAGTCAAGTTGGCTTTCTATAGGATGAATATCTGTAATTATAGGGGCCCGACGAGGGTCCAATGAAATCGTAAGTAGCTGGGCTTCTGGCCATCCTCTTTACGAGTTACATATTGATATTCAATATTTATTATCCACAGTTTTCAAGTTATGTTCGTTTAAACGAAATATCCTTGAAACTTGGAAAATTCCTATATGTTTAAGGGGAGAAGTTTGCATCTTATAGTCTCGTTGTATGTGGGAGCAATATTAATGCTACACCAGTGCAACGAGGCACTGTCCACAATATTAAATACTTCATCTATAAGCAAAACGAAATTTTATTTAAGTCAATGAAAAAGACAAAAAAGTTCGTACTTAAGCAAATTAAAGATGAAGCAACATTGAATTTTAAATGCATAGATAAAAGATGAAGCTTAATCGAGCAGGTCGTCGTTCTCGAAGTCTTTTGCAGTGAACATCGTTGGTGGCTGAACAGCCGCCAAGTTTGTTTCAGGCAGAGACTTCTGGCTCGCCTGATATAGTGCCTGGAGGTGGCGAGGAGTGCGGCAGATTCTGGACCAATGGCCAGTCATGCCGCATCTATGGCATTTATCCTCCCAGTTCTTCTTAGGAAGTGACACTTGGTCAGTGTTCTTTTGCTTCCATGTGAAGTTACTCTTTCCTGTATTGTTGTTATTGGACGGGGGTGCTGCTCCTCGTCCATTCTTCATCACAGCTTTTCCTTTGTTATTATTAGCCTTCTTCTTATTTTTCCACTTCTGGGGAGAAACATGGTGGGCTTCAGGGATAGGTGCAGTGCCAGCTGGACGTAAATTATGAGGGGCTAGCAGTAAATCTTGATTCTGTTCTGCCCTAAGTAGGCATGAGATCAGATCAGAGAATTTCGTGAAGTTGCGTTCACGATACTGCTGCATGAGGATTGTATATTTCTCGTGAAACGAGGTAAATGTCTTGTCCAACCTGCGTTGTTCTGTCACTTCTTCACCGCACAACTTCAGGCGTGAGGTGATATTATGAAGTGCAGAGTTATACTCAGCGACGGACTTATAGTCCTGAAGTCTGAGGTTTTCTCACTCATAACTGGCACGCAGTAATATTACATCAATTTGATGTTTATAACATGCCTCCAGCGCTGTCCACAGCTCCATTAGGTCCTCTACCGTTAGTTATTTGGCCTTTAAGGTCCGATCTATATGTCTCCTAATATAGATAATGGCTTTCGCCTTATCCACATCAGAGATGGTGGTAGGAGTTCTGCTAGATGATTGTTCCGCTTCTGGGGCCTTACTAGCAGAAGCATCGGTCGCTGCTGGGACCGATGAAGGAGCCAAAATTGAGCCAAGGAGGGCCATCGAACGCAAGTGGAACTTCAGGTCCACTCGCCAACTCAGGTAATTATTTACTGCAGCATCAAGAACTTCGAAATCGACGCTTGCCAATTTTACCATTTATCTATGCAATTTAAAATAAGCATGAATTAATTAAAGTGTAAATTCATGCATAAACAATAAAATAAGTAAAATGTGGGGATCGGCCAGATACCCAAAGACATACAATGTCCAAAGTCCGAATATACAGTCCATAAATAAAAGAAAAATACAACTTGGAAACCCAGAAGGGTCCCTATATTTTCCAATTTTCGCATCCGTCTTCATTTATCGGTACACCGGTCTTTGGCATTAATACATTTAATCCTCACTTACAAATTCTCTCAAAAATAAAATAAATTTGCAAGGAATTTAAAAAGGGTATCAAAATGGCCGATCCCAAAAATTACATTTTAGCTTATATTAACAACCACGCAGTTTATAATATGCTACAGGCACAATAAGTCAAATTAAAATATTTAATATTTGGGCTTCAGGCCCAGTTTCAAAATTCTAATTGACACATTTAAAATTGCAATTGGATTTACTGGGCTTCAGGCCCAATATTGGTAGACAAAAAGTTATAATAAAGCCAAATGGGGCTGCAGGCCCAACAAACAGGCTATCTTATTTGTTTCTGTGGGTCGGCGCCAGGGAAGGGCCCCCCGTCTGGGAGGGACGACACACAGTCCCCGCAACAAAAGAGTCACGGTATCGAACCCTGACAAGTTTAACAAAATTTTATTTTCCTTTATGAATATTTAACGAATAAAGGAATCCTTCAAATAAATGTATTACACTAATGAGACATGTATGTCGTAATAGCCCAGCGGTTGAAAGAAAGTCAAGGGATCTTGGGATCCCAGGGTCAAAACCCGACAGTCTCACAAAGAAGAAATTTTTTTGTTTAATTTCAGTATCGGAATGCATTTAAATACATTAATGAGATAGTGTTTACAAAAGCAAAACGTATCTCAGCGGTAATCCATTAGGCGCCAGTCCAAACGGTTGCGGGTTCAAGTCCCAGTCACGCCGCGTTTAACATTTTTTTTAATTAAACCTTTAAAAAAAATTTCTGCAGCGAAAAAGCACGACGCGAAACAGCGTCTTGCCTAAAAGAAAACGCGAAAAACTGACTTTTGAATCAATGAATTTTATATGAAATCATTCATTAAAAAAATATTCTAAAATATCATAGAATCAAATCCAAACAATCCTAGATCAAGTTTTTGAAGTGAAACATATTTAGTTGTCATGAAAGCGAGTTTGTTGCTAAAATACGAATCTTTCCTTCTCAATTTATTCCGGCCAACAAACAATACTCAATATCTCAAATTCATTTTTTAATGCCCATCGTTTTCATTGCTAGTGACTATTTGGATTCAACAAAAGATAAAAACGATTTCAATGGTAAAATAGTAAAAGATTTCACAATGTCAACTACAAACGTAAATTGAAGGAGCATTGTAAGGAGCCGAGGGGTTTTTGTTTTGTTTTGTTTTTTTATATTAAAGATAATACAATAGCAACAGATTTAAAATGCCTCTAGATGAAGCATTAAAAACATAGCTAAATTAAAAATTTGTTTGTAGCTATCTACGGGATTGATAGATATTATCTCTAGATTAAAAATCTAGGGAAGATCGTAAAGATTAAGATCCGTAGATAGTGCCGCTCCCGATACGCTCCAAAGAGAAATCCCCGCAAAGCTTCGCCGCAACGGATTACCGCAACAACAGATTCCTTCGCGCGTAGGGGTTTGATTTTTGGAAGGGAACGAGAAGAAAAAGCTCAAAATAGAGCGTAGGTGCTGATAACGTGTTAGAAGAGGATTGGAGAGGATTAACCATGGCAAATAGCCATGGTACTATATTTATAAAACTCTCATGTTGAGGTGGGAGTCCAAGGGCCTCCCCACTAACTTAGTGGGGAGTAATGGAGAGTGATGAGGGGAGGGAGGCCAAAGGCCTCCCTCAACTCACAACAAATAATACTTTATTACTTATACTAATTACTTTTGTTACTAATTATCATAACCTTTTAACTAATTACCCTAGTGTCGGCAGCTCCACCTCCAACCATACATTCAATTCGTGTATGCATCATTTCAACACCGACCATTTTGGTGAGATACAACATCATCTTAAACTCAAACCCCACCCTCTCACGTTGGTTTCCTTTCATTATAACCACCACCACCTCCAGATGAAGGAGGCATCACAAATCCCCCACTCTGTTCTTCTCTCCATCAACCTAAAAATCCAACTCATCTTCCCCCTCCTCCAACCAAACAACAACAACCACATCATCCTCTTTTCCAAATTCCAAACCAAATTCCACAACCAAAAACTGAAATTGATCAAACCATTCAGCAAATCGATTTCAGCCAAAATCAAACCCGAATTGCAATTCCAACCAAATTTAAATCTAATTCTCATCCAAACCAAAACAAAAATCAAACCCAAATCTGAAATCTGAAATTGTGAGAGGAAGAAGTCCAAATTGAAATCCAATCTCAGATCAAATCAAACCTAACCCTAATATCCCTCTTCTCTCTCCCATGCCCCCTCCTCCCCCAAGCTGCAGCCGCGCCCAGTGCCGCGAGCGACGCTGCACAGCAGGCCGATGCGCGCGGCGCGTCGGTCGCCTACCGCCGCCGCCTGCCGCCCGCCATGCGCCCAGCCGTCGGGTCCGACCCCCTTGCCGCCATGAGCTCACCTGCGAAGAGAAAAGGGGGAAAGGAGAAAGAAAGAACAAAAACAGAAACAAAAGAAGATAGAAGAGGAAGGAGAAGAAGAGAATTCGGATAGGATTATTGGGTATTGGGTATGAAATCCTATTGGGCTTTAGTTATTGCATATTGGGTTTAAGGTATGTGATTGGGTATGGCTTCCTATTGGGCTTAAATTGCTTAATGAGTTATTTGAACCACTAAGGCTTATTGGGTTTGGGGTAAAGGTTATCTTATTGGGTTTGGATGAACCAGTTGCTTATTGGGTTGTATTGATTATTGGGTTAGCAAGTTAAACTTAATGGATTTTAAATTATGCTTATTGGGTATGGGTTTATTCAATGTTGACTAAAACTTACTGGGTATTGGGTTTGTATAATTATTAGGAATTATTAAGTTTTAAAGTTAACTAAGTTCCAAGTTATTAAATTTTTTTAAAATAATTTAAAGTTAAATTATTATCTAAGTTAACAGTTATAGTTAAAGTTTAAAATATATATTAGTTTAAAGTTATATAGTTAATGGTATAAAGTTATTTAAGTACAACATTTTAATAATATTTTATAAGTTAAAGAATAAGTTTATAAGTAAAAGTTAGTTGTATCTCATAAATTATTTTTAAGTTTTATGTTTATATAAATTATTATCATTTTCATAAGTGTTAGTTATATAATACAGCCATATACATACATGTAAACGGTTATATGCTTAATTATATATTTTAATTAATTAAGGACTTTTAGTCTAATGTCATGAATTTAATGACGTAGATAAAAACACACGCTACAATCACTTGGACATTCAACGCCCACCTCCTCTTCAGATCTACGCATTGGATAGTAGGTTCCCCACATCTCTTTCATCTAAATAAATTAATATGTGCTAATGCAAGCGTGCATTTTCCTACCTGTTATTAAATGTTACTTCATTTAAACTGCTTTATGTCCTGCTTATTACTCCTGCAAATTAACTGCTAGAAATTCCTGCTAGACACAAGAATGAACTTGATAAACAAAGAATGATGCATGACGTTGGCTACTAGATGTTACATGTCGTTGGTTGCTAGATGTTACATGCCATTGGCTGCTAGATGTTACATGCCGTTGGCTACTTTCGTCGGTCATGTATGACTAGTCTGGCTCGTGTTCCAGTATGGTCATATTTGACTAGCCTGGCTCGTGTTCCAGTATATAACCCTTGATGTCCGGTTTGGCTGATTCTGGTTCGTGGTCTAGAAAGTACACTTATGGCTTGTCACTAGATTAAGAGATTGAATGACACACCACTTTACTTCTGCTGATTACTATCATAAATTGTGTAACCTGCTAGCTTCTCTCTTACCATACTTATGTATAATTGACATGCTCACCATGCTTTACTTTGTGCACTACACCCTACTTGCTCATATGTTTTTATTCTGTTAGTAGACAATGACATTACCCTACTATATTTTTTAATTGCTTAAATGAGATTGATGCTTGGGAACCAACATGAGTAACCCTCACTGACGGGCATTGTAGTTGTGTTTTAATGCAATGTCCGTCAGGTTCTGAGGACATTTTTTCAGATCCTAGATCCAGCTAGCGTGATCCACTAGATGCAGGACTTTCCAGGAAGATGCTCTTAGGCTGCTTTTGCTTGTAGATCCATTGCATCAGCTTTAATTATTCTGTGTTGAAAGAGCCATAAGTCCTCTCTTCATTTCCTTATTGTTGTATTTCATTTATGTGACTATTGAGATTGTAATAATAATAATTATCTGTGTTGTTTTTGAGTATGCATGCAAGAACCTGCAAGATTTCACACAGACGCTTATTGTGTTAAGTCAAGGAGAAAAGAAAAGTAAAACTACCTCCCCCTTACTTACACATGCGGACCCGCTCGCCTCCTCGCTCCCAAGCATAATGAAAAGCGGTGCGTGACATTTAGCACATATGCAAACAGAAAACATAATATCAGGTCTACTTGCGGTAAGGTAAAGTAATGATCCAATCATACCTCGATATAGGATTTGATCAACACTTTTACCATTTGAATCTTTATCAAGATTTGATGATGTACCCATGGGAGTACGCTTTTCTGCAGAATTCTCTAATCCAAACCATTTGATGAGTTCCTTTGTATATTTACTCTGATATATAAATATAAATTCCTTCATTTGCTTGATTTGAATTCCAAGGAAGTAGGTTAATTCACCCATGTGACTCATCTCAAATTCATTCTGTTTTTCCTTAGAAACTTCTTAACAAAGAGAATCATTAGTAGAACCAAAAATTATGTCATCAACATATATTTGTATAATAATAACATCAGAATCTATATGTTTGGTAAATAATGTAGAATCTATCTTTCCAATAGAATAACCAGATTTTAACAGAAAGTTCTCCAATCTTTCATACCAAGCACGAGGTGCTTGTTTTAATCCATATAATGCTTTCTTTAACTTGAAAACTTGATTATCCAAACTTTCATGTGGAAATCTTGGTGTTTGTTCTACATAGACTTCTTCCTTTATAATACCATTAAGAAATGTGCTTTTAACATCCATTTGATATAACTTAAAATCTTTGTAACATGCATATGCTAAAAGCATTCTAATAGATTCTAATCTTGCTACAGGAGCATAGGTTTCATCATAATCTATGCCTTCTTCCTGATTATAACCTTATGCAACTAATCTAGCCTTATTTCTAATTACTTGACTAGATTCCTCCAATTTATTCTTAAATACTCACTTAGTGCCAATAATAGGATGATCTGAAGGTCTAGGTACTAATTCACATACATCATTCCTTTTGAATTGATTAAGTTCTTCTTGCATTGCTATTATCCATGAACTATCTTTGCATACTTCAATAATATTCTTTAGTTCAATGGATGATATAAATACACAATTAGTCATTTGTTCTATTTGAGATCTAGTTCTTACTCTATCAGAAATATCTCCAATAACCAGATCATGTGAATGATTAGAAACTTCAACAAATGCTTTAGGAAGAATTGTATTTTCAGGAATTATCTTAGGAATGAAATTAGTAGAATCATCTAACTTAGTGTTTTCTAAAGAACCAGTGATAGGTATAGAATCTTCTTCATCTAAATGTGTGATAGGTGTAAAATTCTCATCAAAATTTACATGAAGAGATTCCTCAATACATAAGGTTCTTTTATTATAAATTCTATATGCTTTACTACATGTAGAATATCATATAACAATACCTTCGTCTGATTTAGAATCAAACTTATCTAGTGAATACTTAGTGTTAAGGATAAAGCATTTACAACCAAATACTTTAAAATAAGATACACGAGGTATACGACCATAAAACAATTCAAAACAAGTTTTATTCATTTGTGGTCTTACGAAAATTATATTCAAAACATAACATGCAGTAGCAACGGTTTCTGTCCAAAAATATTTTGGTAAAGAAATATCACATAACATGGTTCTAGCACATTCTTGTAATGTTCTATTTTTTCCTTTCAACTACACCATTTTGTGGTGCGGTTCGAGGAAAAGAGAAGTCATGTGTTATACCATATTTATTATAAAATTTTGTAAATAATTCATTTTCAAACTCTCCTCCAAGGTCACTATGTATAGTAATAATGGATGAAGACTTTAAATTTTGAATTCTTTTACAAAATATTGTAAATTCTTCAAATGCGTCATTTTTATATTTCAAGAATAAAACCCAAGTATATCTTGAAAAATCATCAACAATCACAAATGTATATTTATTACCATTTAAAGATGCTATCTAGAAGAACCAAATAAATCTAAATGCAAAAGTTCAAATGGTCTTTTTTGTAGAGATAGCATCTTTCAATTTAAAAGAAGATTTATGCATCTTACCTTGTTAACATGCATCACAAAATTGTGTGAGTGAAAGATATATTAGGCATTCCAGAAACTAACTTTTGTTTTGATATACATGCTAAATGCTTAAAGTTAGTATGACCAAAACGTTTATGCCATAATAATATGTTATCGGTGGATGCTAGTAAACAATGATCATTTGAAGATATTTTTCATGCAAAGACATATATATTATTCTTACGATTACCTTGAAATAATATATTAGTCATATTAAAATCATATATAATGTATGCATTCTTTTCAAAAAACAATTTTAAAATCTTTATCACATAATTGAGAAATGGATAAGAGATTGTGTTTCAACCCGTCAACGAGGAGCACATTTTCGATGATTGGCTTAGTTCGATTATCAACTGTTCCAATGCCAATAACTTTACCTTTGTTGTTATCACCAAAAGTAACGGTGCCACCATCTTTGAATTGAACGGTTGATAGAAGTTTGATGTTCCCGGTCATGTTTTAGAACATCCACTATCTAGTATCCATCTTTCTTTTATGGGTACCTGAAAGATAAACAATAAATATTGGTATCCTTTATATGGGTCCTTATGATTAGTCCTAGGAAACCAAACCCAAGTGCAATTTGGTTTCTTAAAATAATTTGGAGAAAGAATAATATTTTTCATAAAGTTAGAAACATATATATCCTTATCATATAAACAAATATCTTTGGGAACCTAAATATTATGCATATTTGTTTTCTTAGAAGATGTAAGAAAATTGGTCTTCTTTGAAATATGAATAGTATCTTTTTTCATATTATTGGAAGAATCCTTTTTTAGTATTAATAAATACATGCCTTTTCTTTTCTAAAGTAACATTACCAAGAATATTGGATTTGAGAGTATTCTTCTACCCCAAACCTTGTCTATGCTTAGCAGAATGTTGTACTCTAAGTAAATCATCAAGATTATTCTTTCCTTTATTAAACTTACTAATGTTAGAAGACATATATCATCATATTTCAACTTTAGAGAATAAATGTCTTTATCTAAAATGGAAATGAGTGAAATCATGTTATGATTCTCAGATTTGAGAATCTCATTTTCAAGAAGTAGTTTATTATTTTGAGAGGATAATGTTTCCTTCTCAATTTTTAGACTATCTAATGAAGAAGATGAAGAGGTTAGTTCTTGATGAGAAAGAGCTAATGCCTTATGTTGAGAATTCAATTTCTTGAATCTCGTATATAATTCAATAAATGCATCAAGTAGGTCTTCATTATCTAAACTACTTACCTCATTATCACTTTGTGCCATAAAGCACATATGAGCATTCTCTTCATTAGATTGATCGTTGACTTCTTCTTCTTCATCGGAAGATGAAGAATCCCATGTTGCTGCTAGTGCCTTCTTTTTCTTTTCGAACTTCTTATTCTTTCTGAAGTTGTTGAATGTCCTTTCTTTTGGCTTAAGAAGTGGACAATCCTTTTTCATATGTCCCGGTCTGTTACATTGAAAACACAAAGAAGCTTAAGTAGTTTTAGGCTTAAAACTTTTAAAATTCCTCTTCATAGAAACTTCTTGAAGTTTCTAGTTATTAGTGACATGTCTTCATCGTCCACGTCTGAATCATCGGTGTCTGATGAAGCGGCGAAGGCAAGAGTTTTCTTCTTTGTATCTGCTTGTTCTTTGCGATCTTGAAGTTGTACTTCGTAGGCCATCAGGTTACCAACCAAGCTTTCAACGGTGAGGGTTGACTAGTCATTGGCTTCTTCTATGGCGTTAGTCTTCTTCTCCCATTCTGACGTTAAGGCACAAAGAATCTTCCTTGCTTGTTCCGTTTAAGAATAGGTTTTGCCAAGAGCAATTAAGGATTTGACAATGTCGATGAAATGAGTGATCATTTCTCCAATTGGTTCATTCTCCTTCATTCTGGATAACTCAAACCTGTGAACAAGAACAGAGATTTTAGTTTCCTTAACTTTACTAGTTTCTTCATGTGTTATCTGGAGTGTATGCCAGATGTCATCTGCTGTTTTGGCCTGGGAGACACGGTTGAACTCATTCTTGTCCATAGCACAGAATAGTGCATTCATTGCTTTAGAGTTACGGGTCGCAGCAGATTTGTCATTAGTGGTCCATTGGGCATATGGAGTTGTAAGCTTCTCGTATTGAGTTTCCAACATGTTCCAAAGTTCATAGTCGATGCTTTGAAGATAGATCGTCATCATTGTCTTCCAATAGGAGTGGTTGGAACCATTGAATAGTGGAGGCCTTGTAGTAGAGTGCCCTTCTAGAAATTGTGATGAAGACGTTGAAGTGTTCGTCGGATAGGTGTAGGCCATCTTAACCATGAAGCTCCGATACCAAATGTTTGATCTCTTGGCACACCAAATACACTAGAGGGGGGTGAATAGTGTAAATCATGACGATATTGCAACATTAAAAGTTAATAAAAATTGCAATAAGAGTGCGGAAATAAAAGATCACAATCCAAAATATTCCAAACCCAAACACAGAGATTTATCCTAGTTCGGATCCTTGTGTTCCTACATCCAGTCCTCTACCCCGTAGAGATTTCAATCCACTAAAACACTTTCTCCCCGTAAGTAATCAACATACAAAGATGCCAACACTCCCCGTGTTGCAAACTTGTACAATCTCTTCAACAAGAGATTCACCAAATAAAATAAAGAAAGAGTAAGAAACAATATCACATATAGCCTTGATAATATCAGAATTATAGCGCAAGGTTGGTGATGGAATATCCAAGATTCAAAATGTGAATTGTGGTAGAACACTCTTGGAAATTGGACTTCCTGAAGGGGCAGAATTTCTGCAGAGTTTCCCTATGGAAATCTAAAAATCACACACTTTTTAGAGAGAAAAAGAAAACTTAAGAAAAGAGAAAGTGATAGAATTTTCGTGTGTTTTAGGCAGAGGTCTGGGGGTCTATTTATAGTTCAAAAAGTTAGTTTTCGAATGTTGGACAACTGCCTAAATTTTCAAAAAATTCTGAGCCGATTTTCAAAAAATTAGTCGACTAGTCAAAAGTATTAGTCAACTAACTAGTTTGATAGACCAAAAATGGCTGTTGGAGTGTCCTTTGAAGGAGAACGGATATACACTTCCAAAACTGCCAAAAACAGCTAGGAACTGACAATATGGACGTTGGAGGTAATTTATAACTGCCATAAAATAATTAGAAAAATTATTTTAATAGAAATCAGTTATAATAACTGACGTTATAACTATTTGGAATACTGTCTGGTAGACCGGGAAAACTTATTAGTCGACTAGAAATCAAAATTTGAGAAATTTTCAGAAATTAATCCTTATGATTGGAAAATATATTTTGACCAAAAATTATTTTTTTCTTCATAAAATAAGAAAAATTGTATTAGTCGACTAGGTGAAAGTGACTGTCTGCTAATTTTCTGAAGTTTGGATTTTGAGGCTGAGTCCTAAAGAACTAAGATAGAGTATTATCAAGGCTTTAACAATCTAAAGTTATGTAAGAATAAAAATTACAATTACAACATCTTTCTCAAGATATAAGAATTGATTGCTTGAGCTTCATCGTGCATTTTGATACTTTTTCTTGCAACGTAACTTTGACGACTGCCATATATGAAGAATATGAGCTTGATAATCTGCATCGAAAGAGTTACTATGCACATATATATACAAAATGATTGTATCATCAAAAACTTTATGGGAAGAAAACTTTATGTTTCCAACATAATCAATTTATCCACAAGGGAGTAGATCAATTTGCATCAATAATAAACATTCTAGCATACCTGTTACGACCGAAAGATCGTGGTAGTACGACCTTCTGCCCTAAACCACCGAATTACCCCGTCGGTACGATCCTGTCCCCCCAAAGGGGCGACCAACCCCGCAACGGGGCGCTCCACGCCCGACCTTCAGAGGCCTGCAGGGCGCCTGCCGACCCTAGGGTCCGACCCGATAGGGAGGTGGGTGCGCCCTGCCTTGGCCGCTGATAGGGGCGCTCCCCGACACGACCCCAGTGGGATAAGCGTCAGTTCGCGCCTAGTTCGCAAGGACCAGGGAGCAAAATGAGCATCCGGGCTACCCATCTCAGCCCGGGCCGGACCGTCGACGCGTTTCAGGTCCTCCCCCTGGGAGGCACTCCGACGGATCTTTGGCACGTCAGACACGACAAATAACCTAGTACAAGGACACTACTGACACTTATGCCGCCTGACCATCTGACAAAGGACCCTCTGGCCGTTGCGCCCCCTGACACTTAATGCTTTCGGCCTTGACACTCTGACAAAAGCGCCCCTGGCCGTTGCGCCGTCTGAAAAAAGCGTGGCTAACACTCCTGTTACTGACATCCTCGTCTGAAGCTTCCGCTGACTCCCAGGCCAGCTCAGCACATCGAGTCAGCATGCCAGGTCAGCCCCACCTAACCGTCCCCCGTCAGGTATAAATACCCCTTCGCCTCCAACGGTGAAGGGGTTAGCAAATTTACCCTCAATCTTATCACTCACACACAAGAGCAAAGGTCGTCCATATCTTTGTTCTTCCACTCATAGCTCGTCACGTACGGTCGACTCACCCTCAGTCCGACCTGTGTGCCTAGCCCTCACTTTAAGTCCTATTACTGACTTAGGCATCGGAGAGGCTAAGGATTGGACCCCAACCCGGCTTCTCTGACGAGTTGCTCCTTGCGCAGGTCAGCTCGTCGTCACCGGTCGTGCTCGCCATCCATCTAGGTTGTTCGGCATCTTCACTGCATCCTCCCAGATTCGACACCGTGGTCAGCTCCTGCCACAAGTTTAGCCTCATCACCCTACTAACTACTTGCCAAATAGCCTGTCGTAATCCTATCATTAGCATAACCATCATGCCCTTGGTTTCCCACAATATAAATTCATTGTACGCGAGGTCTACCCCGCAACAATACCCATAATCACCAATCATGTAACAACCCATCAATTTCTATCAATCCATAGCAAAATTCAATAAGGCTCAACTCATCGTCCTGTTGAGAGATGTATGCCCTCGAGGTAATTTATCTATGTAAACATCTTGTTCATGAATGAAAGTATGCTTTCTGGTATCAATTGTCTGATTAATTTTCTATTGATATGTTGCGTAGATAATTTCCTTATACTCATAGTTAAGTCATACATATTTCAAGATAGAGATCACGATTATGAGAAATGTCTGACCGATAGGAGCTTGAGTCGTAAAGCGTTAATGGTCATAGATGCGTTGAAATATGGATATCGGCACATCGGACAGACCATTCTGTTTTTGTCTTGATGATCTCATAATCATGCGACTTTGTGAAGTCGGAGACAAGACATAGGTGCTCATTAGAGAATGAGTCCATTGAACGACCCAATATAGAGTTATTAAATGGTTAAACATTAACTAACTGTCATTAATAACTCTCTAGTGATGATAGGCAAGTTGGTCCTTTGGACTTGAGATCATTGTACGAACCTGTGCATGAACAGTGTCTCCTAGGTCTATGATCTATCTTCAAGGCAAGGCCTATTGAAAGGTCTTAGGTTGGGTGACACTTGAAGCGTACGAGGTGAGTAGTGATCAAGAGAGGATTCGTCTCTTCCGTTAATGGGAAGTTAGTGTCGTAGGCTCAGTACGGCTCTTGGTAAAACCTTGGCCAATGTATGTTGTAGGAAGTACAACATGTATGTACCAGAGACCGAAAGAAATTAGACAGTGCTAGCTAGTGGGGTTGACAGTTTTCCATACCCTAGGAAATGCAAATGACATAGTTAAAACGAAGGGACTAAAACTTCGGTATTCATCACGGACGCAGTCAGAGTGATCATGACGACAATTTTCATCGACAAGTCAATCACGTAATTATGATACCGAAACAGGAACGACACATGTTGCTCGTGGTTACTGTCATCTAGGGATTTCGAGTCCCAACCTGTAGTAGGGTCAGGCTGTAGGGTCTCACACCGAGTAGTATTCATGTCTTAGTAATAGGAAGAATGTAAAGAGGAATGCATTTGATGCAATGGAGTAATTGAGCTCACAAGTGAGTTGTGAGATTAAAGATAAAAATTTTAGCACTTGGGATTGAAGAGGACTTCCTGAGAAATCCAAAGGAAGAAACCGCGTTGGAATTAGGGCTCAAACGAGCCCAAAAACACGAAAACAGCAAGAAGGGGCGCTTTGTGGGTCGGACCCACGCTAGCGGGCGGGCGCCTGCCCGCCCGCAGGCGCAACAGGGTGCGCCCGCTTCAGCCCAGCAGGGCCCACCCGTACAGCCAATGCGGGCATGCCTGTTGTAACTGATGCAGGCGCCCCCAAGCAGGAGCGCTTCCCAGCGTGCCTGCAATGCTGTGGGCCCCACCTAGGGGCCCAGTTTCTAGGGGTTTTGAAACCCTCCTTGACGGCTATGAAATGTGATTTTTTGCTCAAATTTGAGCAATTGTTTGAGGGGTCAAATGAAGTCAGAATTCATCGTCGTTTGTTCCTATGCATTCACCGTTCGTAGCTCTTCGAAATGATAGGTTGTATCACTTCTTAAGCTCAATGGAGAGTGAGAATTAATTAGTTGAAGTTTAGCCTTTGAGAAAGGCAAACTAACTTAATTTAATCTCCTAAATTTTTAATAGTCCCACATTGCTCGTTCGACGAGCAAGGGGTCCGACTCCCTATATAAATAGGAGTCGACACTCCTTAAAAAATTGCACCAAGTCTCCAATTCGAGAAGCTCCAAATTTTTGAGCACGCTCGATCGACGGCTTAAATTATTCCTCCTCTTATATTTCTTCCTATCATCCAATTGAGTCCTAGTAAGATGGCGAGGAGGTTTGGATCTGATCTAAAAGTCTCTGACGTGGGTCTACTCAAGTGAAATCTTCTCCGGCGAGTGATTGGCTCGGAGGCGCGGTGCGGCTCGGGAAGCGGTGCGGCTCGGGGCGAGGCACATCATGGTGTGGTTCGGAAAGCAGCTCAGCTCGGGACATGGTGTGGCTCAGAAAACGGTTCGGAACACTTTGCTGGTGCAAGCAAAGTTTCGGGTAAGTCAGCTTTATTTGTGCTTTTCATATTTTTCAGTGGTTTAGATCTTTCTTCGGGTTGGTCAGACCTAACCCGATTTAGTAGATTATCCTGGCTAGGGTGCATGATTCTTAGGGTTAAGATTTATTAAAGTGTTTAGTAAAGTTTTCGTTGCATCTTCTTGATTCTAATGTCCGTCCGACTTAGGACGAGCATATTTTTTGCCCTAAGGGTCCTTGAAAAACCCAACAGGTCCTAGATGGATGACTACTCACGATCCACTGATAAAAAGGCAGTCAAATTGGATAAATGATGCATTGCAACAATATAGATGAGATATAAATAAGAAAGCAATCCACAATGAAGGAGAATAGAAAAAGATAATACTATTGCAAAATTTAAAACTAGAATTCAAAAGAACAAAAAGGATTACAGAAGTCTGTAGGGAATAATCAACTAATACACCTGAAATTCTCTGTAAAAACCATGAAAAAGCTATGCAAAAGGTGTCCCCCATTGGGGGGAAGAAGACATGTATTTATATCCCCACAAATCCCATAAAATTCCCCAATCTGCCCATAGCAGTGCCCATAATCGACCCAAAAATCCTAATCGACGTGGTCACGTCGGATTTAACGCGGCCGCATCATCTACAAAGCCGAAAAACTGATGCTCTGTTTAATGTTGATGCAATCGTATGGAAATCCATACGACCGCGTTGTTCCGCATTTCAGCTCCTTCAGAAACTCCATCCAAACGGCCGAGTGGGCGACCGTTTGGAGCCTTCAGCTCTCCGGTGCGACGCAGTTGCATCATCTACTCAAACGACTGCATCGATGGCGCTTTTTCTCCTCTTTTGCCTTGTGATGATGCGACAGTTTCATCTGCTCACGCGACTGTGTTGATGTGTTTCATCTACTCACGCGACTGTATTGATGTGCTTCTGGCAACTTGGGAGTGCCATGGTGACGTGACCGTGTGGAACCGCTACGTGATCACATGTGTCACGCTTTGTCCTCTTCTTCCTTGGCCATTTGAGCTCACATTTGCTTCTTGCTTAGCTCTATTACGTTTGCCTCCGCTCTAGGATCCCAAAATCCTTCGCTTATTCCTACAATATGCGCAAGAGACCCAAGAGTAAAAAGAAACTAAAAATGGGAGAAATGAAATGGAAGATCGATTAAATGGCGTGATATGTATAGGAATAGAGCATGAAATATATATATAATGAACACTCATCACTTTCTCCGCTCTTCTGATCTCGACAGATAAGAGGTAGTATGATCTGGACTACATCTGATTCCCTTTCACCTTTTCGACTCCTTGGGAAGTCTGAAATTTAATCATCTGGTGAAAGGTGGAGTCTACCGCCTCTACTGAGTTAAGAAGTGGCTGGCCAATGATTCCATTGTAAGCAAAGTTGATCTTTACCACGATGAAGCTAATCAAGCAGATGATTTAACATGGGGACTTTCCTAGGTGACAGGCAGCGTGATCATGCCCGCAACAGGCACAAAGTGTCCCATGAAACCGACCCGGGGACCCGGACATTCTTTTAACTCAGACAAAGCTAATCCCATCTGCTCTAAAGTAGTAAAGAAGAGCACGTCACACAAACTCCCTGAGTCGACAAGCAACATCCTTACTTCTGTTGTGCCAATGATGGTGCTGACGACAATGCCGGTGGCATACGGCAACTCCACACCCTCCAAATCTTCATCAGAAAAAGATATAGGGGGTGTTGCATTCCTTGTACGCTTATGTCCCACATTAGTGGTCATCACCCTCCTAGCATATGAACTCTGGAGAGAGGAAGACAACTTGCTGTGTGGTGGTCCGCCCAATATCATGTCGAGGATATTAATACTGGGTGGAGTTGAGGCATTCTCCTTGGAGGGGACGAGCCTCTGCGTCCCTCGATTGGTGGGTCAAGTCGACATCGCCTTTTAGATTAAGGAATGCAGTGATGTTGACTTCTGGTTTCACAAAGACGGTGCCAACTGTTGATGGATGTCTTCCGGCAATCAGTAAGGTGTAGCTGACTTGACTGCTTCTGGTGACATGTCACTCTGTCAGCTGAAGGATGAGACCCGCGGTGGCTGGAAGTCAGAGAGCTCCAAGTTTGAGCTACAGATATGAAGCTCAACCTAACTCTGGGTCGTTCCGAGCGATCCTTCAAGCTACTTGCTGAGTCGACCATCGAGTTATCAGCAACACAGAAAAATCGTCAAGGGGGTGTGATCTGGGTTCCGACCCAAATTCACTCCGGTGCTTAAGTTAGTAAGGGACTTAAGATGACTTGGGATAGCCAAGACTGACATATTGGGAGGTCGACTTGATATTGTCTCATCGAGTTCTAGAGGAAAAAATATGAGTGAAAAGTAAAGAGAGAAGTTGTCAGAGTACATAGTATTCAATACCTCTGGAGTGTGAACCCTATTTCGTCCTTCTTCCGTCCATTTATAGATGATGATTTCTCCCCCATACAATTTGTAGCAACGGATTTTCCTTTGTTGTGGCTTGATCTTCCTTAAAGTGAGGATAACGACTGCCCTCTTAATTCGCCATTATTAGACAATCTCGTGTGGTTAGCGGGACCCAACGAATAAGTGAGCTGGTGACGTGCGTTCATATTTTATATATTCACGCACGTCTTCTCCATTGTTTTCCATCGCTTTTCGTTGTTTCGTATCCGTCCCTTTATGATTTTAGTTCCTTTTTACTTTCGCTGTGTTTGTGTGCATTTGCAGGACATTGCTAGCACAGGGGACGTTGACGCACTGTAACCTACACCTATGTTCCACCTAGCGGTGTCACGATCACCAGGCGTTCTATTGCACCTAGGCTACAATTTCGGGCTCAATCCGCAAGCGGACGGTGTCGAGTTATAGTATATAAGATTTCGAATCTCACAGGAACGGTGATAGTGTCAATCGGTTCTCATTTTATCTCTAAATTTTGAAGTGGGATAGCTATCGGAGTGAAGGATTTGGTTTGGGTGATGTTGTTGTTGTAATACTAATAAAAGTGACTAGGGCTTTAGGGATCACCACTAGAATCGTTAAGGGTCAACAATGGAATATGATCCTTGCATTGCATTAGGGCTAGGAACTTAATCCCCCAATTCATACCACTCTCGTGGGTTAGAATTGCGGGGTATTTCGGGGGCTCTCGTTGACACAATGGCGGTAGCCGTCAACGTAGCAGTATAGTTCGTCGATGGATCCCCTCAAGGCACGAGCCGTGCATGGTCATGAGCCTTGGTTGGATCCACCGATTTCCCTATTCGAATCCCTAGATACCCCTTAAGCACATCAATGCCATAGACCGTGGGCTTGATCTCAGTACGGGTTATCTACGGATTCGGTAGGATCTACCGAAATACTACCCTAGGTCCCCAATTCAATGTAGGGATCCAGATCTACATTTTCTCCATTGGATCTTAGGGCTAACCCATCAGCCATAGAATAAATCTACTCACACATCGCAATAGTGACAGGCCAAAACATCAATTCCAAGGAAGAAAACATTATAGCAATCAAAAGATTAGGGCTAAAAGACTTACAGCGAGAATTCAATAGAAATTGCAGATCCGGAAATAGTTTCAGATTCCAAAACAAGAACAATCCAGAACAAACGCAATAATCTCTCAGTATTTGATTCAAAAATTTCCTTACAAAAACTAGTCTGAGAATCCCTACAAAAATCGCCCAGCTCCCCTGTCAAAAACTATTCAAAAATTCCTTATGAAAGTTCTCCCACTCAGTCCTTACACAGCTCACAGCTTCGAAGCCTAGAATCGCGCACATCGCGGCCTCGGAAAAACATTCCAAAAATAGCCTTTGGGTTACCGACCGAGTAGGTGACTTGGTCGAGTAATGAGCTGCTCGTTCGGTGGCTCGGGCTGAGCAGATGAGCTGCTCGACCGGGCACTACAGAAATCTTCGAAGACGTTGCTCAGCCTTCCCGGACCGAGTAAGCTCTACTCGGTCCGAGTAGGCGTCGACTCGGTCGGCTGCTAGGGCCGCGTCGTGGCTTGCTTCGACTTGGGGGAATTGAGGCTGCTCGACCGAGCAGCTGAACTGCTCGGTCCGAGCCAGCCCGTATCAGCTCTCTTCTCAAACTGAAATGGCTCGGTCGATCAGCTGAGCTGCTCGGACCGAGCATTTTCTGGGAAACTCTGCAGAGGGATCCTGGGGCTGTCGCTCTCTCTCTCTCTCTATACTCTCTCTTCTTCTCCAATGTCTCCAGAAGTGTGGCGAACTCCTCCAGAGCCTCGCCAGTGAGCTCATGAGCATGCCGGATGTGTCCATACCCAAGTGGGGTCCTAAATCGCTCCAAAATCCCTGAAAACTCATAAAACACTACGAAACTCGAAAATATCGTCAGAAATGCAATATCGTAGTAAAATAAGGGATTTGGATGCGAAAATGGCATGAGATGCAATGGAATAGTGATATGAAAATAGTATAAAATATGGACACATCAAAATCCCACAAGCTTACCTCTTACTCGTCCTCGAGGAAGACGAATAATCGGTACGCCGGGAGGAAAACAAAACGAAAATAAGAAAACGAAAATAGAAAGAAAGGAAAAACAAAAAGAGAAGCGGGAGGAGAGTGCTAAGGAAGATCGGTCAGATCTCAGGCCTAAATAGTATATCACAATACTCTAAATGATAAACATACATGCTACTAGAAATTTCTAGCTTTACACATCATATGACTAGCATGCAGTATAGGCAAAGAATAGGGATCTACTAAAATAACACCATCAAATCATATCAATCTCATGCAATCCCTAGAGTCTAGTATAAAGAAGTTGGCACCGCTTTTCAATCACAGATACACAAGGAGCATAAAGAGATAACACAACATGTAATAGAGAATAGAAAAAGATCATGCCACTCATATATTCATTTCAATACGTGAAAAATCTCCAAATTTGTAAAGTTTAGGTGTTATTAAATCTCCTCGTTATGCACCGTCTCCACTCTAATGTCATGCTCACTCATGTGATCAATTGGTTTACCCCCCCCCCCCAAGCTTAGCTTGAGGCGTCGCATCTAGGAAAATGATATAGAATTTTTATTTTTCTTCCCAAAATAAATGATAACTTCTAATGAAATGATATAGAGCAATATTTATTCATTTTCTTTCTTTTTCTTTTCTTTTTCGCATATGAGTATATATACACTTTTTTTTCTTTTCTTTTCTTATTTTTTCTTTTCCTTTTCATTAGAAGCTATACTTTTCTTTTTGGGTTTGGGAAGTAAGATGCGGTAAAAATATCAATGGGGGTGTAACCAACTGATATGTAGAGATATAAATAGATAAGTGGAGAAGGAAAATAGTAGGACTCTCGGTTCATTCATAAGAGGGTTCACAACGGTTTGATAAAATAAAACCCTAACTAAACTCATAGATAGCATGGATATTTTCACTTCTCTAAATGAATACTGAAAAAGGCATGCAGTAAAAATCACAATATCAGCAGGTATGTAATCAGAAGTGAATAAGATAAAAACAGATACTCCAAGTGTTCTAGTGATGTGTGAACCTAGGTGCGTTTCCAACATAGATCATACTAGATACTAATTCATGCATTCGATTTTCAATTCATTTCAGGTATTAAATCAGATAGATCATCAAAAGAAATGCACGCATATAGATAGTAAAGCTGAAATTCACCCTAATATCATGTCACAGAAATGAGCATCGCAAAAGACTAATAAGGCCATGAGATATATCATCATGCGGAACATCCCTAGCAAATAAAGAAAAAGAAGCGGAGAAAAATGGAAAATAAAGAAAAATAGATGCATGCATGATAAAAAATGGAAAATATGATGCAAAATGAGAAAAAAGAAAATGACGTGAAAACGGTGGAAAAACGGACTAAAGACTGAAATAAGGAAAGAAAATGTAAAATAAAAAATAAAAAATAAAGCGGTAGCGCTCATCCCCCAAGCTAAACCTAGCAGTGTCCTCACTGCTAAGAAATCGCTCGTGTATGGGAGATGATGCTAAAGGGGTGGGGGTGGGTGGGGGAATAAAGTAAAAATGAAATAAACAAAAAATGTGCAAAAAGAAATACAATAAAAAACGTGACATGATGCAATGCAAAATGAGATATGATGCATGGGTGGCGCCTCCCCAAGCTATATAAAAGTAGGGCCCAAACAGACAGATAGGCACAAAATAAATAGGGGAGGCAGAAGCGGGTGAGGACTACATCAAGCAGAGGCACCACCCTCTGGGGTGGTGATGGATCCCTCTGCTGTGGACCAGGAGTGGTGGGTGAAAGGTCCGGTGGGTACTCATGGGGTGGGCTGGCGGTGATATCGATGGTGGCAAGGGAGGGCTCAGCAGAATGTAAAACCAGGGCAGAAAGTGGATCTACTATGACAGATGACTCAAAAGTGGTAGAAACAGGCCCTGCAGAAGCCTGAGGAAGTGAAGCACTGAGTGGTGCAGAGTGGGTCACAGTGTCCGTCCTGGGAGGGGGAGCTGGTGCAAGGATAACAGTCGGTGGGCCACGGTGACGAAGCATGTCTATGATAGAGATGAGATCCGACTCGACTCTGGATCTGTGTGTCGCCGTCGTGAGTAAAAAGTCATCGAAATCCCGTCGTAAGCTGGAAGTCAACTCCTCTAACGCGGTCAAGCGATCGTCGGGAGTACGCGAGTTGGGTGGAGAGTGAGGAAAGCGTCTGTGACATACCACTCTCATGAAGCGGCCCTGTGCAACTGATGCACGGTGCCTAGCGTGTATTGTAGGAGAGGGTGAGCTCGTAAGTGGCTCAGAGACGGCTAAAGAAAGAGCTGTAGCTGACACAGAAGTGTAGACAGATGTCGACACGCTCTCGGTAAAAATGGCGACTGATGCAGAGGGAGTGGTGCCAGAAAGTGGGATGTGGGGACCTAAAGAGATAGGAACTGATGCTATAAGGTCCAAAAGACGTAGGAGCGTAGGGGCAGGATCATGGACGGGAGAGTCAAGATCTATGGGTGTGTCATCAAAAGGTATATCGGTGCCCTCTGGCATTGATACAGAGGTAGAAGAAATCTGAGTCTCGGGGCAAGAGGTGAAGACAGTCCCCGAACACTCGGCAGAGGCAGATACGGCAGAAACCGTAGTGGTGGAAGAGGCGGCTCCAGAAACTAATGGGTGAGCAGGTGGGACAGGGAGGCCGGCAACTAATGCAGCTATGTCAAGAAGCTCGAACACCGGGGAGCGGGAAACTGGGTCATCGGTAGGTGCCTCGACCTGTGCTCCAGGTGGCTCGAGAACATGGATGGGAGGGAGCGGGAAGACCTGAGGAATCATCCAGTCAAGCTGGACGGTGAGGATGTAAGTCAGGTGAGGGGTGGATAGAACCATGTGAGGAGTATGGGTGGTTCCTACTAGATACAGCCAATGACGATCACCGTGTGGTCGGATAATGTGCATATGCTCGAGCATGCCAATGGTCAAGCATGTCGAGCCAGCTAGACGGTGAAGGTCGCCTGGGATGGGAATATCTAGCATCCTCGCAAATATAGTGAAGAAGGCACCGCAGCAAATGTCTGTGGCGTGGTAGCTAATGGCTGTCTGGTAAAGTCGGTGACACAGACAGTGGGCTGCGTCAGAGAGCATGAATGGTCGCAGAGAGCCGTCAGGGTGGAATCAAATAGGTCGAGTCATACCCATAAGATGGGCAAGCTCAGGGAGGGACATGGTCCCGACCTCAGGTCTGCAGAAAATGGTACAAGCTAGGTGCCGATGAGCATAGTGAAGGCATGGGTGCACAATGCATGATGCCTTCACCCAGCTAGGGCGATACTATGGAAGTCCAGAAATACGCTCCCAAAAGGAGCGAGCATCAAAATCATCAACATCAAAAAGTAGGGAGAAGGCTAGTCTGGGCTCTGGGACGGCAGGGAAGTGAAAATACTCCCAGATCATAGCAAATGTGACGGTGCAGTCGTGATTTAGGAGGCGGAAGGTAATGCCGTCACCTGCCGGTGTGAGAGCAAGGGAGCCGAAACCCTCTAGTGCTATGTGGGTGTAGGTTGGAGCGTGTACACCGAGGAATCAGTCGAAACCGATCGCTCGGTACAGGTGGTAAACTTCCTGTAGGAGTCCCCGGGACTTAAGGGCGGGCAGGACGTGGGGGTCGGGAAGAGGAGGCACAAGACGATGGCCTCTCCCGTGAACGGGGGGGTGTGGTGGCTCCGCGTGTGCAAACCATCGTGTCGCGTGCAGTATGATGATACTGTATGAAAAAGATAAAAGAACGAGTGTACCATATGCGCGAGGGATGCGAATGATGCGAGTGCACGAAAGATCCCCCAAGCTAGTCCGCACAGCTGGTACTGACGTAAGCGGAGAGTACCTGCAATTCGAAACGGTCAAAACGTCAGATAATCGAGTAAAAATGGGTGATATGCAGATATGAGGTGACTCGGACCGAGCAGTGATACTGCTCGGTCCGAGTTGTGCTACCGGTGGGAGGTTGTGACTGAGCAGACGAGCTGCTCGGTCTGTGCCCTAGGGCACATTCGAAAGGACATTGGGGCGATGCTCGGTGATCACCGGTTTGAGAGGGGGGGAAGCAGCGGGGGTGGGGGGGTTTTAAGACGAGGGGTGTTTTTGTAGGGAAGGGGGTCGGCAGCGCCGTCGGCGGCGACGGCACCGTCAACGGTGCCGTCGACAGTGTAGGGTGAAAGAGGGGGGGAAAGAGAGGGGAGGTGGTGGAGAGATAGAGAGGGGAGAGAGAGAGATAGGGGAGAGGCTGACCGGAGGTGGCGGCGCAGACGACGGCACCGACGGCGGTGCGGGAGGAGGAAGGCGGCTGAGTGAAGGGTTGAACGAGTTGGGGGATTGAGAGAGCTCAGGGGCAATTTGTGAGGGTAAAAGTGATTTATATTAGTGTTAAAAATTTTGACGGTGGAGTAAATAAAACGAAACGGGTTGAAACCCGATTCAACTCGGTCCGAGCAGATAGGCTGCTCGACCGGGTCAATGTAAAATTTTGATGCGAATACTCCCTTGTATGCTCGACCGAGTTGCTCGATGCTCGGTCCGAGTCGGTTCCTACTCGGTCCGAGTCGATAATATTCTGTTCGGGTTGACAGAGTGACGTTTTCTCCTCAACTTTGAAGGCCTGTAGTGCTCGACTGAGTAATGAATTGCTCGGACCGAGTTGATTTCTACTCGGGCCGAGCCAATAATATTCTGGTCGGGTTGGCAGAGTGATGTTTTCTCCTCAACTTCAAAAGCATGTAGTACTAGACCGAGAAAGAGGCTGCTCGGGCCGTGCCGTAGTGGCAGTGTATCCTTCCTTTTTTCTGTGTCTGCAATGCTCGACCGAGCAGAGAAGCTACTCGGTCGAGTCTCCGGTGTCTTCTTATTTCTTTGGTTTTCTCCCCAAATCTTCGAATCTGATGTTCTCCTCCGGCTTCTTTCCTTTTATAATGTCTATACGCATACCCCCACTTGTCCATTCTACACAAAAGACGAACTCATCAAATTTTTGTGATTTTTATGATTTTGTCTAAAAATACGAAATAAAAGTAAAAAGAATAAGAAATCGAAAAAAGAAAATCCAAAATCTAAGGAATTTGGTTGCCTCCCAATAAGCGCTCGTTTTCAGTCATGAGCTCGACTCCCTCAAATATATCAATGATCATTTGGTGCACGCGGTGGTCGCGCGTCAATCCTCTTGATGGTGCAATCCGGCAGCAATTGATTTCCGCCTGCTTCAAGACTCTCCTCAACATAGCTTATAGTCTCCAGTTCTTAAGGATTTGGAGAAAGACGTGGAAATTCCTCATCCAATACTTTGATGTACGCGGCGACCACTTTGTTGTAGGTCGGGTCGCCATTGTCGTCGATGCTCGTCTTCATTGGGTCCTTCATGAACCCATCGGAAGTAAAATCTTCAATTGCTTCCTCTTCAAGAAGCTCCAGATAACTAGCCCCTTCTACATGGGCTCGCTCCCTCATCGGCTTTTGTATCGGAAATCAGCTTCAATATCCCCCACGTTGAGAGAGAGAGGGTCCCATCTCGGACGTCTATCAGAACACCGGCCGTTGCCATGAAGGGGCGACCGAGTGAGAGTTGGGAGCTCCCTCCCTCAGGCAAATCCATGATGATGAAGTCGACTGGAACACATAGTCCTTGGGGTATTTGGAGGATGAAGTCCCTCGCTATTCCCACCGGGTAGGTGATGGAGTGATCAGCGAGCTGGATGGACATGCATGTCGGTTCCAGCTCACTTCACGTCTGAAGTCTCTTGAAGATGGAGAGGGGCATCCGGCTGATGCTAGCCCCCAAGCCAATCAACGCACTGTTGATCGACATCCCTCCAATGGAGCACGGCATGGTAAAGTTTCCCGGATCCAGCAGCTTCCGGGGGAGGTGATTTCTGATAACGGAGGTGGAATCCTCCAATAGCTTTATTTCTTCGGGCCTCCTCTTTCCCGTGATGAGATCCTTCAGAAATTTTGTGTAGATTGGGATCTCCGTGATCGCGTCCATGAAAGGGATGTTCAGCTGGATTCCCTTTAATAACTCCATGAACTTGGAGTACTTCTTCTCTAATTTGGCTAAGGCTAGCCTCTGTGGGTATAGATGAGGAGGTCTGGAGACTTTGCCCTTAGATGCATCAACTGGAGGCGGCGGCGTAGTAGGTATGATGGGAGGTGCATCCGCTTTCTTCTCAATAGTGATAGGCCCTTCAGTGGCCTCAACTCTATCGATGTCATCAACGGCGTCTTTAATGGTGATCTTGACGGGGTCAGTCACCCGTCCTCCTCGTGTGGTCACTGAAATCACGGCATTGGCTTGAGCTCTAGGGTTAGTCTCCGGCTGGGGGGGCAATCTCCCCTGATTCTTCAGCAGCTGCGACATCTACCCCCTTAGTTCATCGAGTGAAGAATTTATATTCTTGAATTGGTTCGATGTATCCTGATTGAAGTGGATCTGGCCGCTCATGAAGGTCTCTAGTGTGGCTTCGAGATTAGACTCGGGTGGAGCCGACGCATAATTCTGCTGAGGCGGCCGGTTGAACTGATATCCAGGTGGCCTGTAAGGCCCAGCTGGCCTGAAGCCGCCCTGCTATTGCTTCTGCTGCTGCTGCTGCTGCTGCTGAGGAGTGGGTATGGGCCTCTGAAAGCGGAGGTTGCAGCCATTCACTTCGGTTTCCATAGGAAAACCCCGGGTGATTCCTGGCAGCTGGATGCTGCCACTGATTCCTTCCCTCTCCTTGGATGTATTGCATGGTCTCAGAAGTCTCAGCACCATCGTAGTGGGCCTCACTAGGGATGTATCCCGGATCTACATATTCTTCTGCAGGATGATACGATGTACTGGGCAAAGTGGGGATGGAGTCTAGCCGCTGCTCAATGCGGGCCACTTGTTTGCACAAGGTCTCGATGTGAGAATCTAAGTGGCTAGCGGCCTTGACCTCGGGATTCTGGGCCACAACAGTCCGTTCATCGCTCTATTGCTGAGTGTTGGCCGCCATGTGTTCCAACAAATCAATAGCCTCCTCAGAAGACTTATCAAGTAGGGGGCCCTGCGCCACAGCATCGATGATCATCTTGGTGCTAGGCTGGAGCCTGTTGTAGAATCTCTGCACCAAATCTCAGGGCTCGATCCCATGGTGAGGACACTGGTGTTGGAGGTCCTTGAACCTCTCCCAAGCCTCGTAAAGTGACTCCTGTGGGAGCTGCCTGAAGTTAGAAATAGCCCCACGGATCCGGACCATCTTCGAGGGTGGATAAAACTTATCCACAAATGCAAGCGCGAGCTTCTCCATGTGGTGAAATGGTTGGGAGGGTGAGCTCGGAGGAGGCTTTGTCCCTCAAGGTGAACGAAAAAAGCCGCAGCTTCATAGCATCATCACTGACGTCCTTCGCCTTGAACGTTTCACACTTCGTCAAGAAGGAGTCAATGTGATGGTTGGGATTTTCATGAGGATGCCCGTGGAAGGGGTCCTGCTGCATCAGATTAATCAACCCTGTCTTGAGCTCGAAGCTCGCCGCCGTCAGTTGCGGTCTGAGGATGGAGGAGTTGTTCCCAAAAGTTGGTTTCATATGGTCCCTGATGGACCCGGTGCGAGGAGGAGGATGATGATGATTTTCTCCCATCTAAGCAGATGGAGATGAACTTCTACTAGAGGCACTCAAAGCCCTAGCTGTCTTTTCGATCTCAGGATCGAATAATAATTCTCTAGTAGACCCCTTGTAGGGGGTGTTCATGCACCAACAAAACTCAGAAAAATACCGTCAGTAGCACCGAAATAAATAAAAAAGAATAAAAATGATGGAAGGGTGAGAAACGATTAGAATGCTAGCAGACCTCACAAAATAAAAACAAACTGAGATAGAACACTATTGCCGTCCCCGGCAACGGCGCCAAAAACTTGACGCACCTGTAACCTACACCTAGGTTCCACCTGGTGGTGTCACGATCGCCAGACATGGTATGACACCTAGGCTACAATTTCGGGCTCAATCCGCAAGCGGACGGTGTCGAGCTATAGTATATAAGATGTCGAATCCCACAGGGACGGTGATAGTGTCAATTGGTTCTCAATTTATCTCTAAATCTTGAAGTGGGATAGCTATCGGAGTGAAGGATTTGGTTTGGGTGATGTTATTGTTGTAATACTAATAAAAGGGACTAGGGCTTTAGGGATCACCGCTAGAATCGTTAAGGGTCAACATTGGAATAGGATCCTTGCGTTGCATTAAGGCTAGGGACTTAATCCCCCAATTCATACCACTCTCGTGGGTTAGAATTGCAGGGTATTTTGGGGGCTCTCGTTGACGCAATGGCGGTAGCCGTCAACGTAGCAGTATAGTTCGTCGATGGATCCCCTCAAGGCACGAGCCGGGCATGGTCACGAGCCTCGGTTGGATCCACTGATTTCCCTATTCGAATCCCTAGATACCCCTTAAGCACATCAATTCCACAGACCGTGGGCATGATCTCAGTACGGGTTATCTACGGATTCGGTAGGATCTACCGAAATACTATCCTAGGTCCCCAATTCAATATAGGGATCCAGATCTATGTTTTCTCCATTGGATCCTAGGGCTAACCCATCAGCCATAGAATAAATCTACTCACACATCGCAATAGTGACAGGCCAAAACATCAATTCCAATGAAGAAAACATTATAGCAATCAAAAGATTAGGGCTAAAAGACTTACAGCGAGAATTCAATAGAAATTGCAGATCCAAAAATAGTTTCAGATTCCAAACAAGAACAATCCAGAACAAACGCAATAATCTCTCAGTATTCGATTCAAAAATCTCCTTACAAAAACTAGTCTAAGAATCCCTACAAAAATCGCCCAGCTCCCCTGTCAAAAACTATTCAAAAATTCCTAATGAAAGTCCCCCCTAGTCCTCGCACAGCTCCCAGCATCAAAGCCCAGAATCGCGCGCATCACGGCCTCAGAAAAACATTCCAAAAATAGCCTTTGGGTTGCCAACCGAGTAGGTGACATGGTCGAGTAATGAGCTGCTCGTTCGGTGGCTCGGGTCGAGCAGATGAGCTGCTCGACCGGGCACTACAGATATCTTCGAAGACGTTGCTCAGCCTTCCCAGACCGAGTAAGCTCTACTTGGTCCGAGTAGGCGTCGACTCGGTCGGCTGCTCGGGCCGCGTCGTGGATTGCTTCGGCTTGGGGGAATTGAGGCTGCTCGATCGAGCAGCTGAACTGCTCGGTCCGAGCCGGCCCGTATCAGCTCTCTTCTCTAACTGAAATGGCTCGGTCGAGCAGCTGAGCTGCTCGGACCGAGCATTTTCTGGGAAACTCTGCAGGGGGCTCCTGGGGCTCTCTCTCTCTCTCTCTCTCTCTCTCTCTCTCTCTCTCTCTCTCTCTCTCTCTCTCTCTCTCTCTCTCTCTCTCTCTCCTCCTCCTCCTCCTCCTCCTCCTCATCCTCCAATGTCTCCAGAAGTGTAGCGAACTCCTCCAGAGCCTCGCTAATGAGCTCACGAGCATGCCGTATGTGTCCATATCCAAGTGGGGTCCCAAATCGCTCCAAAATCCCTGAAAACTCATAAAACACTACGAAACTCGAAAATATCGTCAGAAATACAATATCGAGTAAAATGAGGGATTTGGATGCGAAAATGGCATGAGATGCAATGTAATAGTCATATGAAAATAGTATAAAATATGGACACATCAGACATATACGGCCAACATCATGAGTCCCCGGAGCAACGGGAGGTGTCGCACGAGATCCCAAGAGCCATTCATCGAGAAAAACCATGTATCAGCTCTCAACCGATCGGGTGGAACAGCCACCCGATTGGGTCATGCGGCTGTATCAGTCCCGAGGAAGAGACAGATCCACCCGATCGGTTCAGTGATCGGGTGGATGAATAACAGAGGGCAGTTTTGAAGGCCGAATCTCACCCGGTCAGTTGACTTGTCAACCGATCGGGTCACCTGTAGCTGCTGCTTTCCATGCTCGAGAAGTCGAAGACTCACCCAATCGGTTCAGTGATCGGGTGGGATTTATCAGAAGCTGAAGACACAATTTCCCGTCATTTCACCCGATCGGTTGAAGTCTCATCCGATCGGGTGAATGTCTGTTTTTGTCTTTTTGTGGGAATATTCCCTGGCATCTTGCCCACTTGTATAAATAGGGCTAGGTTTTTCCAGAAGCGAGATCCCCATTTTAAAGCTGTTTTAAGGGATTTTTGGCTGCTCTGAATTAAACTCTAATTGTAAGTCCTTTGATCGTTCTTATTTATTGATATTGAGTTTATACTTCTATTTGCTAGGGTAAACTATCGCATGATTTCTATTCTTATGGATATATCCTGTTTTACTGCATTTCATACCATGCATAGTGAGTAGTTCTTCAATCTAGGACATTGGTAGAAGCCCTTTCGTGGGTTCTTCCTAGAACGACCATAGGACTAGGGATCCGATTGGATCTAGGGATTTTGATGGTTACGCGGGGGCGTTTCATTGTCATCGGCGGGAAAAAGACCGCCTTTGACCGTTGGGCCTGTTGAGTATTGGACTTCTCCCTACTTGGTGTTAATGATAATCAAACATAAATACTTGTGACAAATCCCTTATTTTGCAGTTAATCCATTGCCTAAGCTTATTATGAAGATCTACTTGCAATGGATGATACTCAAAGATCATTGAAGGCAAATGAAACGGATTTGATGATCGTAGATGGTGATTGAAGCTCCTAGAAGACTTCAAGCTCATGCGTTGGATAGAAGAGAGAGTTCATCAAATGTAACCTTCTTATATCTCTTCTGGTATGTAGCTTAGAAGTAGAACATTGTCGGAGCATACACACATCTTCATTTCTGTCTTAGGATATCATTAGATCAATCTTTATAAGACTCCAATTCATTTCTATCTTGATTATGCATTTCATGTTTATAACAGTCGACTGCCGAACGATTTACAGTCGCCTGACTCAAAACAGTCGACTGTGTTTTGTTCTACAGTCGCCTGTTATGCACAAACTTTTACAGTTTAGTTTTGGGCTTCTCTGTTTTAACTCTTACAGGTGACTTACGCATGACTCACAGGCGCCTGTCCAAGTGACAGTCGACTGTGTTTTGTTAATCAGTCGCATGTCTATCTATAGCCCAAAGTCTATCTGTGTGATTATTTTGGCCAGTCGACTTATGTTGGATTTACAGTCGATTGTCCAATGGAACAGTCGACTGTCAATGCTGCAACAGTCGTCTGTCTATGAGCCAATTTGTTGACTCAACTCTCTGGAAAATCTCAGGGTTTTGACAGTCGTCTGTAGAAGGAATTACAGCCGCCTGTTCTGATTAACAGTCGACTGTTATAACTTCATCAGTCGTTTGTCCTGTTCTCCCAGACGTTTTCCAGATTTCATCAACTTACCCAACTTACAGCCAGTCGCCTGTAGTAGGATTTACAGTCGCCTATTGGTTTAACAGTCGACTGTCTATGCCTTATCAATCGACTGTCCACGTGGTAAGTTACCGTTATGAATTCTCATCTCCCCTCTCTGACTGTGCAGCAGTCGACTGTGGATTCGTCAACAGTCGACTGTTGCAAGCTCAGATTCTATCCGTTGAGATTTTTCTCACGGATTTCAAAGCGGTTTTCACTGACTTTGTTTGTAGGGTTTGAGAAACCTATATAAGGAGCATCTACTGTTCCATTAAGAGGTTACTCATTCTTCCAAGTTTCATTTTGCTAAATCTCTCAAGATCAAACCTCTCAAACCCTAAAGCCCTTAGAATTCATATCTTCAATCTCTTGCTCTCCAACCTAGAACCAAAGAGATATCTTCTAGACATTTGGTACAGTCAAGAGAAAGGGCTTTCCTCTCTTCCAAGAGAGTCTTTCAACACACAACACACTTCTCCTTCAAGTTCTACTTCAAGGCATAGGTGATTGTAAGTGTTGCTTTCATATTTCATAACTTTCGTTATTTGAATTTCTCTCGGGTTGTGAGAGTGGTTTGCTTGCTCCCAAGTTGTGGGAGTCAAGGTCAATCGATTGCATTTCGATTTCACTTGTAGGGTTGCTACAAGTGGGTTTTAAGGAAACCTCAAATTAGGGTTCTAACTTGAGTATCTGGTTGTTAACCGGGTAGAAGAGACGTAGGATTACCGGGAACAAGTCGGGAAGTGACTTGGGTAATCCGAACCCTTGAAACATCCTTGCGTTTGCATTTGTTTCATTTTAGGTTTATTTCTATTCTGCACTATTTTGTTGGTTAGGAATTTAAATTGGTGTAACGATCTTTTTAAATTGCATAAACACTATTCAACCCCCTCCTAGTGTTTTCCCCATAGCCAGGGTTCTTACAATTGGTATCAGAGCACAAGGTTATCGCTATGGCATCCAACAACAACAACGTTCCTCCACCGACTTTGTACAATAATCATGATCATGATGGATCATCCACAGTTTTCGAAGGACAATCAACGGTGCGTCCTCCACGTTTCAATGGCACGAATTTCGGCTAGGAGTGCTTGTTGAGGGATGGTGCCCTTAGATCATTTGTATACGATACAATAAATAAACGGGACATTATATGCTTAGGAATGTTGTGGACGTTCTAAGAAGAGCATAGGAAGAAACCGCACCTGAATCGGAGATCAAATGAGCAAGTTATGCTCAAAAGAATCTTTTTGTAATTAATGGAATTACAGGGACTTTTCTGTAAAGAGGACAAAAGAAGAAAAAAAACCCCCTCCTGGCGAGCTGACGCGGGCCCCGCTGACGTCAGCACACGTCAGCGAGCTGACGCGGGCACGCGTCAGCGTCAGCTGACGCTGAGTGCGGGCGGGGCCCGCACTCAGGTGCTGCGCCCGCATCTGCGGGCGCAGCGTTTACGCGAGCGGCCGCCCGCGTAAGTGCGGGCGGCGCGCCCAATTGGAGTGCGCCACGTGGCGCGCTCCGGGCGCGCCACGTGGTGCTGCGGGGTTATTTTTCCCAAGAACGCGATCTGATCGCTGTTCTCCCTTTTTCTTCCGAAAATATGATTTTCAATCTCTAGTTTGAGGGGCCAAACGAAGTCCAAATGAGGTGCCGTTTCTTCCTATGCGTTCGTCTCGTCGAGCACTGTGATTTACATATATGATATGTAAGTTTTGCTTGAGAAACGAATTATCTATGGTTCTTTATAGTTTTGAACTATAAAAATCCATTCCCATTGTTTAGTCCCACATCGACTATTTCATTTGAGGAGCTCCTCACTCCCCCTATAAATAGTAGGGTGGTCTCCTCAATGAAACTTGCACCAGCCGATGATCAAGGTAGTTCAAATTAAGAACAAGCATTGATCTGGAAGCTAAATTAAAAGTTCTCGTTCTCATTCTTTGTTTCGGTCGAGCCCTAGCAAGGCATCGGAGGAACTCAGATCGGATCTGAAGTCTAGGCGTTGGATCCATTCAAGTGAAACTTTCTGGAGCAAGTGGTTGGCTCGGCGACCAGAAGTTGCTTGGATCGGCGTAATCGGTTGATGGGATCGTAACGGCTAATGCGGGAAGGGCAATTGATTGCCTTCGGTAACACTTTTGCTGCAAGGCAAGAGTTACGGGTATGTTGAGTTTTCTCAACCGTAGTTTTAATTAATGTGCATTATTTTAATTGCAGTAGCTACAGTAGTTAATTAGATAGTAGTATCCTCAGGGGTTGGTCTGGACCCAACCCCAGGATAGTAGCATTCTTGGCTTGGGTTTTATGCAGATAGGGCTAGTTTATATAAAATGTTTATATAAATTTTTCCTCTTTATTTTCGCTTCCGCTTGTGCAAGGTTGTCCGGCCTTCGCTCTCAAGTAGGGCAAAGGACGGACAATGCACTAGTCGAAAGAGAGCCTTTGGACCGCGAAAACCATTAGTGCTTTCCTTTGGAGAACCCTCCACAAGGAATACGTCGAACCCACCGAAGAGGATTTCGAAAAATGGACGACTTCCGAGAAATCCGCTGAAGTCAACGACGCAAAGGCAATGAACGCTTTTCATTGTGCGTTGGACCCAGATGAGTTCAACAAGATATGGACATGTAAGAGTGTATATCAAATTTGAAACCATCTCGTCATTACCCATGAGGGAACGAACAAGGTAAAACTTTCTAAACTCTATGTTGCCGTGCAAAACTTCGATATGTTTCATATGCAGGAAAATGGAAGCATAGCATCGATGTACGGACGTTTTACCGATATCATTAATGAATTCGAAGCTCTCGGACAAGTCTATTCCCAACAAGATAAGGTAAGGAAGATCATAATGGGAATGATCTCCAAATGGGAAAGAAGAGCAATCGCCATCGAGGAGGTCAATGACTTAAAGACTTACACAGTTGTGAATCTTATCGGGACTCTCAAGTTTTATGAAGTAAGACGGGAGAACCAATTAAAGATTCGAGCTATGATGAACCCTTCGGAGGACAAGAAGAAAGTTTTGGTATTCAACGCTAATTTCTCATCCTCCGATAGCGAAGAATCAGAAAATGAGATGGACTTGGATGAAATGGCCCAAATGGCGAAGAAGTGTCAACGCTTCTTTCGCAAAGGTAAATTTCCCTCCAAGAATATATTGGATTCTACTGATCATTCTTCCTCTCTTTGCTTTAAGTGTAATAAGCCAGGGCACATCAAGAAGGATTGCCCTATGCTACGAAACAAAGAGAAGTGGAAGGCTCCGAAGTACCACAAGTCCGACAAGAATAAGAAAGACAAGAAGAAAGGACTACTAGGTAAATTCGATGATTCAAGCGAAGACTCATCAAGTGATTCCGATGATGAGAAGGGTGAAAGTGCCCACATGTGCTTCATGGTCTGAGAAGATTCACTCTCCGATGAAAGTGATTCAGACATAGATGATACCGAGGTAACTATGGATGAATTGTGTTTTGCTAATGAAGAATTATTTGCTACGTATCAATCTTTAACGCTTAAATATATTGGCTTAAAGAAATTGAATGTTAGAAATCCATCCATTCCATGCATTATCAACAATGACACCATTGTTAATACTTTAACCCTTGAGAAAACGAATTTAGCTTCTCAAAATGTCACTTTGAGAAATGAGGCGAATACCCTCAAATCTCAACTAGATCAAACACATCCGAAGTTTAATAGTGATCTAGTTTCACGACACACAATTGGGTTTAGAGAATGATTCTCTTAAAACCCAAGTACACGAGCTCAAAGCACGGGTGTCCACATTGGATACCAATATTTCTTCTCTTAAGGAGAAATATGAGCTCATGTCCTCCCATATTATAAGATTCAATAAGGGAAAAGGACAATTTGATGATTTGCTAGCAAACCAATTTCTGGCCACACATCGTGTTGGTCTTGGTTTTGTGGAAGCAAATGCATCCAATGCTCGCACCTCCTATAGTGACGTCACTATAGACTTTGTGAGGCCATCCTCCGGTGCACCCACAAGTGGTGTCAAAGACACTATAGGTAGCAAACCTACCAAAAAAGTCACCACTTCACAGTCTCTTCCTTTTGGCAAGAAAACCACTAAGGGTGGAAACCAAAAGAGAAGCCATGCTTACATGTACACAAACTTTCATCCACGTAGGAAATCTCCTACTTCACAAGTGGATACACCTGACACTTTCTATGCTCAACACCCACGGACACGTATAAATCCACACATGAGAAATACTCATGTACGTGATCCTATACACCCATATGCTTATATGCATCATTCTTACATGTATGCACATCCTCCATATGTCATGCATGACCCATATGTTTCATACAACATGCATGTTCCCAAGCATACATATAATCCTCGCATATCCAATGCATATCCACCACCTCATTTTCATGCTAGAACCCATGTTCCTAAGAAGCATGCACCACATAGAAATCTAACCACTATTCATGCAACTAGGAAAAGGACTCCCAAAACATACACCATTTGGGGTCCTAAGAACACTAGATTAAATGATAGGAATGCATATGTTGATTCCTATTTTCATGATGTCATTAATAATGGTAATTATGTTACGAAGAAGAAGTCCACTTGGACTTGGCTTCCAAAGGGCTAATCCCCTTGGACCCAACAAAAATTGGGTACCATGAGCTTATGATATATTATATAGGTACCCAAGAAAAAGAAAAAGAACAATAAAGAACAAGCTAGCTCTAAAAAGGAAAGGATGGATTCTCGACAGTGGTTGCTCCAAACACATGACGGGAGATCGTTCTTTACTCTCCGAAGTGATTAGCATCAAGAACGGTGCAACGGTCACTTTTGGAGGTAACCAAAAGGGAACCATCATTGGAGTAGGTATAGTTGGAAACTCCTCCAAACCTTTAATTATTAATGTATTTTTAGTTAGTGGCAACTCATTTCCATTAGTCAACTTTGTGACAAAGATTACAAGGTTAACTTTGGAGAAGGATTGTGTAAGATTGTTGATTCTAATTCAAATATTTTATTTACCGGTATTAGGTGTAAAAATATTTATTATTTGAGCTTGTCTAAAACCGTAGAACATTGCTTAGTTGCTAATACAAATAAACAACTATTATGGCATCGCCGTTTTGGTCATGTTCATTTCAAGCACTTATATAAGTTAGCTAGGCATAATCTAGTCAAAGGTTTTCCAAAAATTACTTTTAGTAAGAAAAACTTTTGTGATTCATGTCAAAGAGGTAAACTTAGTAAATCATCTTTTAAGCTTAAAGAATGCATTACTTCTAAGAGGCCTCTAGAACTTCTTCATCTAGATTTATTTGGGCCAACTAGAACCGCTTCTTTAGGCAATGCCCATTATGGATTAGTTGTCGTTGACGACTTCTCTAGATTTACTTGGGTTTCATTCTTAACTAATAAGAATGAAGCTTTTGAAGAGTTTACCATATTTGCAAAGAAGATTCAGAATCTCTTAGGATCCACCATCATCACTATTCGTAGTGATCATGGAGGAGAATTTGAGAATGAGTCTTTTACAAAGTTTTGTGATGACACCGGGATAACACACAAATTTTCTTTTCCTCGGGCACCACCACAAAATGGTGTTGTAGAGAGAAAGAATAGGACTCTTATTGAGTGTGCTCGTACTATGCTCCATGATAGTTATCTTGGACTACAATTTTGGGCAGAGGCGGTGCACACGTCATGTTATGTGCTCAATAGGATCCTAGTGAGACCCCGAACGAAAAAAACTTGTTTTGAGTTATTTTATGACAAAAAGCCTCAAGTTAAATATTTTCGAGTTTTTGGTTCAAAATGTTTTATCAAGAACACCTTTGGTAATTTAGATAAATTTGAGCCAAGATCCGATGAAGGAATTTTTGTTGGATATTCCATACATAACAAAGCCTATCGGATATACAACAAAACTTCTTCAACGATCGAGGAATCACTACACGTATCATTTTATGAAGATTTTGATTTTTCTCATGATATTGATGATAGTGTAGATGATATATGTGACTCTCTTGGTAATGTCAAGATTAATGATTCAATTATTGAGACTAACACTACTGGTGAGATTGTTAAAGATGTTCCAAGTGGTGCAGGAATACCCAAAGCTTACCCAACCATTCGCAACCATCCACATGACAAATTATTGGAGATATTAGTGTGGGTGTTCGAACGAGGTCAAGAATCAAAGAATTCTCTCATTGCGCATTTGTTTCTACCATTGAGCCAAAGAACATCCAAGAAGCTTGTGATGATAGCTCTTGGATAGTGGCAATGGAAGAAGAACTCATGCAATTCGAGAGAAATGAAGTTTAGGAGCTCATTCCTCTTCCAAGTGGTCATCAAGTTATTGGGACCAAATGGATCTTCAAGAACAAGACTGATGAGAACGAGGTCATCACAAGGAACAAAGCAAGGTTAGTAGCTCAAGGCTACCGGCAAGAGGAAGGTATCGATTTCGAAGAATCCTTTGCCCCGTAGCTAGATTAGAAGCTATTAGATTGCTTTTATCTTTTGCATCTCATAAGAATTTCAAACTATTTCAAATGGATGTTAAAAGTGCATTTTTAAATGGGATTGTCAATGAAGAATTGTATGTTTCTCAATCTCCCGGTTTCATTCATGAAAAATTTCCAAACCATGTTTTCAAACTTAAGAAAGCATTGTATGGGTTGAGACAAACTCCTAGAGCTTGGTGTGATCGACTCAAGACGTTTCTTTTGGATTTAGGCTTTAAAATGGGCGAAGTTGATTCAACACTTTTCATTAAGGATTATGAAAATGACATCCTATTGTTTCAAGTTTATGTAGACGATATAATATTTGGTTCTACTAATTTTAATCTTTGTCAAGAATTTTCTAAGTCCATGAAGGATGATTTCGAGATGAGCCACATGGGTGAGCTCAATTACTTCCTTGGACTGCAAATTCGACAAATGAAGGATGAGACTTTCATACATCAAACCAAGTACACAGGGGAGCTTATCAAGCGATTCGGGATGGAATCGTCTTCAAGCAAAAGAACTCTCATGAGTACGATAACCCATCTACACAAGGATGAGAACGGAAAAGATATAGACGTTCATCTATATCGAGGTATGATCGGTAGCTTACTCTACTTAACTGCTAGTAGGCCCGATATCATGTTTTTTGTATGCTTGTGTGCTAGATATCAAGCTAGACCTAAAGAGTCACACTTGATTGCGGTTAAATGAATTTTTCGTTGTCTCAATCATTCACTAGATTATGGGTTACTTTACCCGAAATCTAGCACATATGAGTTATTCTCGTATAGTGATGCTGACTTTGTCGGATGCAAATCCGATAGGAAAAGTACTAGTGGCACTTGCCATTTCCTAGGAAATTCCTTAGTCTCTTGGTTTTCCAAGAAACAGAACTCGGTATCATTGTCCACGACTGAAGCAGAATATATTGCCGCGGGTCTTGCATGTGCACAAGTTCTTTGGATGAGACACACTCTTAGAGACAATGGTGTCAATTTGATACTTGCCCTATCATGGTTGATAACCAAAGTGCTATATGTCTTTCCAAGAATCCGTTACATCACTCCCTTACCAAACATATAGATGTGAGACACCACTTTATCAATGATCATGTAGCTAAGAAGGACATCATCTTAGAGTACATTGAAACCCAAAAACAAATTGCCGACATCTTCACAAAACCTCTTAACGAAGATTCATTTGTGAGGTTACGTGGAGAATTAGGGATTATGGGTGAATCTAAAATTTAGGAGCTCAACTTACTTGTTATAACACTTTTTGAGCTCATGTCATCATGTTGCCTCTCTTCAATTGATATATCATATATTCGTTTTAAGAAAGGCAATTGAGATTTATTTGATTACATGTGTTTTCAGATTGTTTTAAGAGATTTATATTATAAATAATCTATCGTTTGATATTGATTTTATAATGAGTTGATGTTAGAGTATAGGTCGTAGGGTGAGTTGTGCATATCCTCTGGATTTTAACCTCACTATGTATTTTTGGACCAGGACAGACGACTGTCTTTCCTTCGACAGTCGACTGCCCTACTCTATCTATTCTGTCAGCAGACTGTATCTTTCGCCCAGGCGACTGATGTCAAATTTACAGTCGACTGTTGGATCAACAGGCGACTGCATTTTAGTCACCAGGCGCTGTCTATTTCATCAGTAGTCTCTGTTTTTATCATCAATTTTATTGTTCTCAGTCAACCGACTGAAGTGTATAATACAGTCGACTGTCCCACGGACAGGCGACTGTATGTTACTTAACAGTCGACTGTCTGTCATCCTAAGCTTATCTCTTATCACTTCATCCAGTCGACTGACTATTGTTCATCAGTCGACTGTCTCCTATTGTGGCGGTTCGTTCATTTGATCTGAGCCGTCGATTCTTTGATCCAACGGCATAGAATCTTTTACCCCTTCGATATATGATCGAGGGAATTCAGTTCGATCGAATTTTTCTCTCTCCTCCGATTGAAAAACCCTTCGTCTTCCCGCTTCAAACCCTCTATCGATCGTTCCTTCAGTGACTTTCCGTCGTCTCATCTGTCGATTGCGTCGATCGGATCTCGTTGTCTTGTCTGTGCCCCTAGACTAGGTTTGATTCTCTCTCGATTGTCTCTCTCATGCGATTTTCCTTTCAATTCCTGTCGATCTTCCCTCTGTTCGATTGACTATGCAATGGCTCCCAAGACCAAGAACAATCTTCGACTTTGGAGAAGCGTCAAGAAGAGGAAATCCACTTCTGCTTTGTCTTCCTCCACTGTCCCTCCTGCAGACCAGCCATCTACCTATGCTTCTGTTTAAGATGGTTTCTGGTTTGTATGAGTTGGCATTCCTGTCATTCCAGCATCAGGGTATGCCCTTCCATGAGCGTCTAAGACGTTTTGTTCCACCCCAGCCTCATCAGCCTCCTCCTCCACTCATCACTGAGATTATCCTGCACCATGGTGTAGCTGCTACTAAGGGTGGTGGTGCTGCTGCTCCTCCTCCAGAGGATACCACTGCTGATCCAGAGTCAGTTTCATCTGCTGCTGAACCTCAAGACACTCACCTGGAGACCTAGATTTTTTTTGGTTAGGGTTGAGTGGTTGTTCATTGTTTGTATGATGGATATTTTGTGTAGTGATGATATATGAGTATCATGATGTATTTTGTTCTTTTTGAGTCACATGTATGGTGTATTTTTGATATTCTGATGGACATGTCGATGTCCATATGACTTTGTACTCATGTTGTCTTTATAAATATATATATATATATATATATATATATATATATATATATATATATATATATATATATATATATATATATATATATATGATATTTCAGTTTATGTGGCTGCTTCATACTGTGTATAACTGATTCTCTTATCTGTGTGAATTTTGAGTTATTGTCTCCATATATGATGTACTCTACATGTGATGTGATGTGAGACAATATGTTTTCTTCGTGTATCTCAGTGTTGATATTGGACTTCCATTCCTCTATTCAAATAAGTTTATGATGTGGTTGTATGAGTTTTAGTTATAAATATCTTTAAACTCTCTGATTATTGATAGTTTTTATTTAGCACGATTGTTGTTGTTATTTTACTCCTACCTTTTGGATAATGCCATAGGGGGAGAGAAATAAACATATAGATTCATAATGAATGTGCTAAGTATATGCTAATAACACTTGAATCTAAGATTGAAGTTGCCTTAGATTCAGGGGGAGTAAGATACAATGAATAGGGATTTTAAATCCTAGATTTCATGAATTCATTTCATTCATGCATATCTTACTCATTTTCTTCAATTGATATATAGATGCCCCAATATTTATTGACTAACTTGATTGGCATCTATGTAGGTGGAGTAAGTTTTCATTAAGCACAATTATTTATCTTTTTGTTTGTCATCATCAAAAAGGTGGAGAATGTTGAGTATTGGACTTCTCCCTACTTGGTGTTAATGATGAGCAAACATAAATAGTTGTGACTAATCCCCTATTTTGCAGTTAATCCATTGGCTAAGCTTATTATGAAGATCTACTTGCAATGGATGATACTCAAAGATCATTGAAGGCAAATGAAATGGATTGGATGATCGTAGATGGTGATTGAAGCTCCTAGAAGACTTCAACCTCATGCGTTGGATCGAAGAGAGAGTTTGTCAAATGTAACCTTCTTAATCTCTTCTAGTATATAGCTTAGAAGTAGAACATTATTGGAGCACACACACATCTTCATTTCTGCATTAAGATATCATTAGATCAATCTTCCTAAGACTCCAATTCATTTCTATCTTGATTGTGCATTTCATGTTTATAACAGTCGACTGCTGAACGTTTTATAGTCGCCTGACTCAAAAACAGTCGACTGTGTTTTGTTCTACAGTCGCCTATTATGCACAAACTTTTACAATTTAGTTTTGGGCTTCTCTGTTTTAACTATTACAGGTGACTTACGCGTGATTCACAGGCGCCTGTCGAAGTGACAGTCGACTGTGTTTTATTAATCAGTCGCATGTCTATCTATAGCCCAAAGTCTATCTATATGATTATTCTGGCCAGTCGACTTATGTTGGATTTACAGTCGATTGTCCAATGGAACAGTCAACTGTCAATGCTGCAACAGTCGTCTGTCTGTGAGCCAATTTGTTGACTCAACTCTCTGAAAAATCTCAAGGTTTTAACAGTTGTCTGTAGAAGGAATTACAGTCGCCTGTTCTGATTAACAGTGAACTGTCTTATCTTCATCTGTCGTCTGTCCTATTCTCTCAAACGTTTTCCAGATTTCATCAACTTACCCAACTTACGGCCAGTCGCCTGTAGTAGGATTTACTGTCGCCTGTTGGTTTAACAGTCGACTGTCTATGCCTCATCAGTTGACTGTCCATGTGGTAAGTTACCGTTATGAATTCTCACCTATCCTCTCTGACTGTGCATCAGTTGACTGTGGATTCGTCAACAGTTGACTGTCGCGAGCTCAGATTCTATCCGTTGAGATTTTTCTCACGGATTTCAAAGCGGTTTTTGCTGAATTCGTTTGTAGGGTTTGAGAAACCTATATAAGGAGAATCTACTGTTCCATTGAGAGGTTACTCATTCTTCCAAGTTTCATTTTGCTAAATCTCTCAAGATCAAAGCTCTCAACCCCTAAAGCCCTTAGAATTCATATCTTCATTTCTTGCTCTCCAACCTAGAACCAAAGAGATATCTTCTAGGCATTTGGTGCAGTCAAGAGAAAGGGCTTTCCTCTCTTTCAAGAGAGTCTTTCAACACACAACACACTTCTCCTTCAAGTTCCACTTCAAGGCATAGGTGATTGTAAGTGTTGCTTTCATATTTCATAACTTTCGTTATTTGAATTTACTCTCGGGTTGTGAGAGTGGTTTGCTTGCTCCCAAGTTGTAGGAGTCAAGGTCAATCGATTGTATTTTGATTTCACTTGTAGGGTTGCTACAAGTGGGTTTTAAGGAAACCTCAAGTTACGGTTCTAACTTGAGTATCCGGTTGTTAACCGGGTGGAAGGGACGTAGGATTACTGGAAACAAGTCGGGAAGTGACTTGGGTAATCCGAACCCTTGAAACATCATTGTGTTTGCATTTGTTTCATTTTGGGTTTATTTCTATTCCGCACTATTTTGTTGGTTAGGAATTTAAATTGGTGTAACTATCTTTTTAAATTGCATAAACACTATTCAACCTCCCCTTCTAGTGTTTTTCCCATAGCCAGTGTCCTTACAGGGCCAAGAAGAAATAAAACGGGAGTTTGATTCTCTAGCCATAGCTCACCCCCTAGCGTAGACATTGAGTCCTTGCACGTGGGAATGGCTTGGACGAAATGTTGGGAGCAATCGTTGCGAGCTTAGTGCTCCCGGAGTCGGGTGGTGTTGGACATATGAATGCCCACTATCCGAACACGGGTAGACCTAGCGTATCATCCTGGGCATCGACCGGAATATCGGGCCAATGGACGCTAGGTATCACTTTTAGAGGCAACGTCTCACTGCCAAACCCTAGCATTCGGTCATATTCCTATCCTTCAGCCGTAATAGTGAGAACCTATGATTAGGACGGAAGCCAAAGTCCTAGGTTACCTTTTTACCTCTTACACCTTTTCCATAAGTGACAATCGTGACAACCAACCAGAGAATAGGCAAGCTCATCCACCGGGTAACCCGGTTCCTGATTGTTTCTAAGTGCAACACACGCCTCTCCGTGATCGACCCCCAAGCCACACTTCGACACCGTGCGCTTGCGGTTAATAAATTCTAATTCTAGTATCCCGTCCCGATTTATGTGTCAAACGGACGGGCGGCCAAGCTTTATGGCGCCGTTGCCGGGGAGGCAACGTGCTTGTTACATTTAGGACCTTGTTCTCCTTGAGACTAGCTCACATCCTTACCCCGTGATCATTTTCATGTTCTACACTTTTGTTTTTATTCGTTTTTATTTCGTATCATACCATACGTGCTTCACGGTATACCTTAATTTTTCATGCGCAAGAACTCAAGGAGTCTCGACGATTTAGTTCCTTTGGATCCCGAGATCAATGCTAACCTGAGGCGTTTGAACGCAGAAAGAAGAAGAAGAGAAGAATTTGCTGCCATGGCAGGAAACGTCTCTTCTCCAAAGTCTTTGCTCGAATATTCAATGTCGTCTATTAGGTCTACATTCAGCATTCAACCTCCGGCCATTACGACCGGAAACTTTGAGTTGAAGCCATCACTTGTGGCTTGGATCCAACAAGACCAATTTTCTGGATCTCCCATGGAGAATCCCATCGAGCACTTAGACTCTTTCTTGGAGAAGTGTGAGGCATTTAAGATCAATGGCGTATCGACCGAGGCTATTCGGTTAAGGTTATTCTCGGTCTCTCTACGGGATAAAGCGAAGCTATGGCTAAGGGGCAAGGACCCCAATACATTCACCACTTGGGAGCGGCTTTCGAACGCATTCTTGAACAAGTTCTTTCCTCCGGGAAAGATGATGAATCTGAGGAGTGATATCTCCTCTTTCTCCCAAGCCAGCCATGAGTCGCTACATGAAGCGTGGGTGAGGTACACGGAAATGCAAAGGAAGTGTCCTCACCACGAGCTCCCCCGTTGGCAGATTATTAACCTATTCTATAATGGAATGAGGAAAGATTTGAAGTCCTCTATGGATGCTGCAGCGGGTGGATCCTTCATGTCGAGAAACGAAGTGGACGCCGGAACTATCTTGGAGAACATGACGTCCAACAACGAGAGGTGGAGTGATGAGCGTGCAACACCAAAAGCTGGTGGCATGCATCAGATTGAGGAAGTGGACAAGCTATCAAGCAAATTCGATTTTCTTTCCACTCAAATTTCAGCGTTTATGGTTGGAGCCGGTGCCGCTAGCCCACAGCAAGTAGCGGCCGTGGAAACTGAAGCGGTTGGAGACTTCAATGTTGGAGAGACTTCGGCACCCAGAGACCAAGCAAGTGCCTTATTCTATAATCCTACAGGAAATACGCCTTATCCGCCAAGACAAGTTCTAACACTGGATATTCTCCCAACAATCGGAATCATCCAAATTTTAGATACAAGGCACCATACCAACAATTTCAGCAACTACCTCAACAACAACAATACCAACCTCCTCCGCCTCATCAAATGTATCAACAACTTTCCCCTCAACAACAACAACCTCCGCCCCCATCAACATCAACAGTACAATCAACAACAACGAGTGATCTCTCCGGTAGAGAATCTTCTAGTTCAATACATTTCAAATCAGGAGAAGATCACTCAACAATTACAATTTGGGCAAAAATCCTTGGCCGACCAAGTAACCCAATTGGGGCTGCAAGTAGCCAACCTCCAAAGGGTGCAAGGACAATTGCCGGGTCAACCGGAGGTGAATCCTAGAGCACCGAGCCAGAACTTAGCCTTGACACCTAGTCAAGCGTATGTTTCCGCTATTGTTTTGAGGAGTGAAAAAGAGATTCCGGCACGGGAGGCCAAGAAATATAATGAAGCACCCATTGTCAACGTGCAACCGAATATGGAGATGAACAACAACGGAGCTTCAATATCAAGTCATGTGGCCCCGGAAGAGGATTCTGAGAAAAGAAACAAGAGTGATGGTGAAGACTTCAGGGTTCTCAAGTCTTCAGTCCCATTTCCGCAAAGGCTTGCTAAGGCCAAGATCGACGAAAAGTATGGCATGTTTTTTGAGATGGTGAAGGATCTAAGTCTTCAGATCATGTTCCTTGAAGCAATTGAAACTATTCATTCGTATACAAAATTTCTTAAAGATCTAGTGACGAAGGGGACAAGAAAAAATGGTGGTCCATACGGCGGAGTGTATCGCCTTGATTCAACGAGCCAATCCGCCAAAGCTTAAAGACCCGGGAATTTTTTCAATTCCGTGCTCTACAGGGGAAGTCTCTATCAATAGAGCACTTGTTGATTTAGGAGCAAGTGTGAGTCTGGTGCCCCTATCACTCTACAAAAGAATCATCATGGGAGAACTGGAACCTACGAGGATGACCTTGCAGCTAGCAGATCGGGCCGTCAAGTACCCCGTGGGAGTCGTCGACGACCTACCAGTTAATGTCTATGGTGTACATGTGCCGGTGGATTTTGTAGTGATGGATATGCCTGAGGATAATCACACTCCGATTATTCTTGAAAGACCTTTTATGGCGACCGTCGGTGTGCTTATCGACGTGAAGAAGGGAAATTTATCTTTAAACGTCGGTGATCAAACAGTGGAATTCGACTTAGCGTTGTCCATGAAGCTACCGCCCGAGGGGTCCAATTGCAATCTTCTAGAGATTGAAGAAGAGAGAGTTAATGAAGCAGAAGCATTGGAAGTTCTTTCTAGGAACCCCCCTGAAGACTTGGATGGAGTAGAGGAGCACTCTAGGCTAGACGGAGAGAAAATTCTTGAGCCAGGATGTGTCTCCCAATCAACTCCCCTGGATTTGGAAAGAATGCTCAGATGAAGAGCGAGGGTAAAGAGCCTTTAGTGTTCACCGCTGACAAAGAGCGAGACTTGAAGAGAGTGGTGTGTGTTGCCAACACTAAGGAGAAGCATCGGATATCATCAAAGGGGAGTGATTGAGACCATCCATTTGTCGCCGCTATCAACAACCGGAACTTTTGCCCCAACCGCTGAGAGGACGCCAACCATCGAGCATCACCCATTCAAGCCACCTTGAACATCGTATCGGGAGTCGAGCGAACGACTATAAAAAATAGCGCTTCATGGGAGGCAACCCATGTTCTAAACTTCTGCTGGTTTTTAATAAGATTAGTTTATTAACTTTAGTGTATAAATGTTGCTGTGGGGATCTTTTGTTGGGAAACTTAGAGAATTTAAACTTTTTGTGCAGGAATTGCCCCACTCGATCAGGTCATATATCAATCGATCGGGTGGATTGTTTCAGTAAGTGGCCAAGCTTCAGTCGAAGAATGAACCTATCGGGTGATAAAGCCGGCCATCGGGTGACCGATCGGGTGGATTAAAACAGAGACTTCGGGAGTTTTTCAGAGAGCGATCAACCGATCGGGTGACCTGTAGCTGCTAATCCAAGATAATTTTTGAAAATTGATCCAACCGATCGGGTGATTTTCAACCGATCGGGTCGCCAAAACCCTATATAACCCCACCCCCCAACCGACTGCCATTTCACCCGACCTCCAAAACCCTATTTCGAGCGGTTCGTTTGGATTTTTTCTCCACACGATCTCCCCCATCACTCCTACTGTTCCTAATCATCCTCCCCCACTTCCTCCACTAATCTCACACCATTAAGGCCCCTCATTAACCATATTAAAGCTGCAAATCCATCCAAACCCTAGCCTTAACTAATTTCCCCCAATTTTCAAAAAACTCTATTTTCTTCGGATTGGTGTGCGGTGGCTCTTCGGATCATTAACTCACGCATAGAAGGAGCATTTGGAGCTAGGAGCCGCATCGTTTGCTGGGTAAACTCGTTCCATAACTTGGTTGTAATATTGCCCAGAGATTTTTATTTTGTCGCTTTGTCATTTGTTGTGTGCACTCATATATCATCTTGCGTATCACATCCAATCGCCACGATATTATGGCAAAAGACAAAGATAAGGGTAAGCAACCCATGGTGGATGAGGAGCCGTCTCGCAAGAGACAACGACCCATATGTCCTACACGTGGACGCGCTCCTCAACCACTGCCTACCCAACCACCACCCCCACCCACCATACCAGTAAGAGACCCACTACTTGGACCTCAGGGTATTCGCTATATGAGCCAAGCCCACAAAGAGTTTTCTCTCGCCTCGACCAACGTCCTCACCTCGCCACCAAGTTCGTACACGACCAAACCTTATTTCCTTTCGGTGTTTTCTCCAAAGTCGAATCATTATTCACGAACTTGGGATGGCTTGGTTTCCTCCATGCCCATGCACAATCTTACCCCGTGCTCACACTAGAATTCCTTTCCACAATTAAAATCGAGCCGGGGTCAAACATCGTTTTTCACCTTCGAACCGAAATTTCTGTGCTTTTTTTACCACCATCAATGATATCTTCGGGTTCCCTAATCTTGAAGGCATCTCCCTTGCCAATGAATTGCATGCCGACTTTGACGTCGACTTCTTCTGGCATTGTCTCACTTTGCACGATCATTATCCTAGGGCCAAGGCCAAGGCCTCTTCGATTATTCACCCGGTCTTCCGCCTTGCCCATCACATTATTTCCAGCACTTTCTTTCCACGGGATGAGTCAGGCACCGTGACCATCTCGGATCTTTTCATTTTATGGGCGATGACTTTTCCTTTCATCCCTGGTGTTGACGGGATCACTTTCGAGGCACAGCGCATTCGCATCAATGCCGCCTCGTGGCTAATTCAAAAGCTTGTTGACATTAGCCGTGCGAATAAAGGCAAATATTACCATGATGGCCTCATCACACTCATTGCACAGCACTTCAACATCGAGATTCCACCCGATTTGATCCGTGCCTCAGGATCGACCAATCTTGACATCGATGTCCTGTGGCACACTCACATGATTAAGCCGCCCGACGGCGGACGATTTTCTTTTCACTATGGCCATCCCTAGCACCTTATACCATTCTAACGAACCCTGATTGTGTCACCATTGAGCTTTCGGTAGATTGGTCTTTCCCACCTGACCCTGAGTTTGTTGGGGGGCCAACACCTTCAGTTCGTCCTTCCTGACGCTCCTAAATAACCTTCTCCTGCCGCCCACTTTGGTAAGCAGGAAATTCCTGAGTTCAGAGGAGACCCCGGGGCTGGACCCAATACCACCACCACGGCCACTACTGATGTTTCTTCCGAGGCTCTGACTATGGCCCTGCATGGTCTGGCCTCTCTTGTCGACACGACCCCTGTTACCAGCACACACTCTGTCGTGCACCATGCCACTTCTGCTCGCCTCTCTCTCGAGGCCGAGCTCGCTGCTTTGTGCGCTGGTGCATCCTCCTCTGCCCCCTCGGATCCATCTACATCTTTTCTATCACATCCCCGTTTCCTCGTTCTCGAGTGAAACGTAGCTGCCATTCTCCGTCTTCTGACCCATATCTACCGCCCTCCACCACCATCACCACCACCATCACCTCCTCTGTAGCCTCCTAGACGGTCGTCCTATCCCACCACCATTGTTTCCCTTCCCACCACTTCTTTACTTCCCACCACCACTACCATTGACCCGCCGCTTCCGCCACCTTTCACCTCTATCACCACCACCTACTCGCGTCGCAAGAAACAGGCCGTTGTACGAGCGAGATCATTACCCTCACCCTCTTCATCAGTTGCCATATCCCTACTACCCTCCGTTACCACCGACACACCACCCATCATTCACATCTCCACCGAGCCCACCCGTTCACGATCTCCATCTCTTTCTCCACTTCTTCTCACACCCGTCACCTCTCCTGACCACACCCCTCCACTCTCTTCCGAGGAGGATGAGGAGCCTTTGTTCCTGTATCTTGATTTCCTTTTTTCTGATTTTCCCCCCAGCCAGTTTTTCTGATTCACTATGATCATATCTTTTTTCAGGCATTGTTGAGATCAGCTTGGGGAAAATCTATATTTTGTGCTTGTGGTCGTGTCATTCGTTTGCCGTGTGCTTGTTTTGTACGTTTGTGTGTGTCTTTTGTCTAGTTGGTTTCGGTCTTTATTTTCTTTATTTTTCTACGTCTCGTTTTCTGTGTTTTTCATATTTTTCCCGTTTCTTTGTCCGTGTGTACTTCCCTCCCATCTTCCGCTGCCCTCCCACACTTCATCATATTGCATTGAGGGCAATGCAATGTTCAGCTTAAGGGAGTCGCACTATGTGTGTCAGTCGTGCCTTTTTGGCCGTTTTGGAGTAGTTTTCGTCGTGGTTTTCTTTTTTCCTTCCTTTCATTCTCTCTCTCTCTCTCTCTCCTAGAGATGACCCCGCATGATGAAACTGCCACTAAACCCCCCACACACACTTAGCTAAGTAACAATAACTATCTTTACTAACCCTAGGAAGCCGAGTTCTGTTGCATTTTATGCTCCGTGGGTTCACTTTGCCTTTCGTAGTGAGTTGTGTGTTGTGACTAGCTAGTTGGTGTGCTTCAAGGTCGTGGTTTGGTTTTATATGCCCATCCATGGATAACCCCTAGACTATCATGCTTCAATTCCGAATATGTGATATATTGCATCTACTTTCTGCTTCATTATACATGAATCATACTATATATATATATATATATATATATATATATATATATATATATATAGTGATCTTCGGTTGCGAAAAATCCCGTGCGAAAGCCCGTGCATACGCTTCAAATCGCATGTGTCGGGACTCTACCAGTAGGACTAGGATAACCCATGTTGCTTACGCTCTGATCCCGAAAAAGCACCTTTTGCCAAGTGTTTAGAATTTGAATTCTTTTTTATTTTACTTGGTGCAAATCCCCTCGTCATGTACTTTACTTCCACTTGGGAGAGTACACATTTTTGCCACTTACCAGCACATCGTTCTCCCGTTTTGGAGAATGCGCATTTTCATACATCTACCAAAAATCCAAAGGATCAAAAAAGTGGGGAAAAGAAAGAATTTGTATAGCCAAAATCCAAAAAAAAGATATATATATATATATACCCACACACACAAAAGATCCAAACCCCAAAGAAATTCTGTTGTAAATATTACTCCTACCTCCGTGAATAAAGGGAAGGCGATAATTTGCACCAAGTGCTCTCCTCCAAATCTACTCAACTCCTTTCGTTTTCGAACACACTTGGCATAAGAGCTTTCTAGCAATCATCTCGACAATTGTGCGGTGAGTTCCTAGTTTCTAACGGTAGAGTACCAAACATATGACATGTCTCTATTCTTACTCTATTCTCATGAACTATTTTTCACCGCAAAACTCGAATTGATTAGATATTTGGGTCATTCCATGGACATGTGTATATGGAGCTTCATCGCATGATTTAGATAGTTACACCGTTGGCTAGCTCACAACCACACTCACTCGCGCTTCACCACGTGGACCCATGACACTAGTAGGAACTCGTATTCCTGGGCTTAGTGTTATGCTTCTCGCACGCTTGCTTAGTGTGTTGTGTTTGTTTCCGTTGGCTCTGACGGGTAATCTAGGATTCCTTTTTCTTTGTCTGTTTCTCTCCTTCTATTTTCTCCCGCCGGGCTTTTATTCTCACTCGTCTTCCTCGAGGACGAGGAAGGGTTCAGTTTGGGGGATTTTGACGTGCGTTTATATTTTATATATTCACGCTCGTCGTCTCCGTCGTTTTCCGTTGCTTTTCGTTGTTTCGTATCCGTCCCTTTGTGTTTTTAGTTCCTTTTTACTTTCATTATGTTTGTGTGCATTTACAGGACATTGCTAGCGCATGGGACATATACGGCCAACATCATGAGTCCCCGAAGCAACGAGAGGTGTCGCACGAGATCACGAGAGCCATTCGTCAAGAAAAACCATGTATCAGCTCTCAACCGATCGAGTGGAACAGCCACCCGATCGGGTCATGCGGCTGTATCAGTCCTGAGGAAGAGACAGATCCATCCGATCGGTTCAGTGATTGGGTGGATGAATAACAGAGGACAGTTTTGAAGGCCAAATCTCACCCGATCAGTTGACTTGTCCACCGATTGGGTCATCTGTAGCTGCTGCTTCCCATGCTCGAGAAGTCGAAGACTCACCCGATCGGTTCAGTGATCGGGTGGGATTTATCAGAAGCTGAAGACACAATTTCCCGTCGTTTCACCCGATCGGTTGAAGTCTCATCCGATCGGGTTGTGGGAATATTCCCTGGCATCTTGCCCACTTGTATAAATAGGGCTAGGTTTTCCCAAAAGCGAGATCCCCATTTTAAGCTATTTTTAGGGATTTTTGGCTGCTCTGAATTAAACTCTAATTGTAAGTCCTTTGATCGTTCTTTTATTTTGATATTGCGTTTATACTTCTATTTGCTAGGGTAAACTATCGCATGATTTCTATTCTTATGGCTATATCCCGTTTTATTGCATTTCATACCATGTTTAGTGAGTAGTTCTTCAATCTGGGACATTGATGGAAGCCCCTTCGTGGGTTCTTCCTAGAACAGCCATAGGACTAGGGATCCGATTGCATCTAGGGATTTTGATGGTTACGCGGGGGCGTTTCATTGTCATCAGCGGGGAAAAGACCGCCTTTGACCGTTGGGCCAAGAGGAAATAAAACGGGAGTTTGATTCTTTAGCCATTGCTCACCCCTAGCACAGACATTGAGTCCTTGCACGTGGGAATGGATTGGATGAAATGTTGGGAGCAATCATTGCGAGCTTAGTGCTCCCGGAGTCAGGTGGTGTTGGACATGGGAATGCACACCGTCCGAACCCGGGTAGACCTAGCGTATCATCCTGGGCATCGACCAGAATATCGGGCCCATGGGACGCTAGGTATCACTTTTAGAGGCAACGTCTTGTTGTGTTATGGTTCCCCGGATTTGGTTTTGGATGATGAGCAAACATAAATAATGGATACTAACTTATTTGTGAGCGCAGTTATGGAGATCGTCGCCAAAATACCACGTACAACAAAAGTGACGTCTCAAGACTTCTCAATACGCGTGATCGTGTGCCTGGAGCTTCGTTGAAGCTCAAGGAGAAATATTGAAGTCAAGAGGAATGAAGATTGAAGCTTTGAAGACGGCTCGTAAGGTTGATTTTTATAGTCTTCTAGCTTCATAGATTAGAATGTTAAGCCTTGAGTAGGACTTACTTTATAATCTTCATTTCGCTCATATCTTAGAGCTAGGATTATCATAGAAGCCATTAGAAACTTTTCCGAAGCCTATCGCTTCTTCCCTCGGCTTCTTGTGCATGTTAGTTGGTTCAAGAAGAGTCACCAACCGACTAGATGACGATCTAGTCGGTCGGCAACTCTACTTAAACCGACTAGTTTGCCTTCTCTATATTCAGCTCTTTCCATGACTACAGTTAGTCGGTCAAAGAAGAGTCACCGACCGACTAGATGACGATCTAGTCGGTCAGGAGTCCTTCTCAGACCGACTAGTTGTGTACAGTCATTTTCTGCCTTAGCTACTGTTTCGAGTTAGTCGGTCAAAGAACGTTTACCGACCGACTAGTTGAGAAACTAGTCGGTCAGCATTTGTTCTTAAACCGACTAATTCATCTTGAAGTCAACCTACTCTATTTCGACTGGTAGTCGGTCAAAGATCATTCACCGACCGACTAGTTGTGGAACTAGTCGGTCGGCAAGTCTTCTTAGACCGACTAGTTGTCTTTGCCTGTACTTCGACTTCTTGGCTGTTCTACCGTTAGTCGGTCTACGTTGTATCACCGACCGACTAGTTGATAAACTAGTCGGTCAGTGATCCTTCTTTGACCGACTAGTCTGCTTCAGAATAGAGCCGTTGGGATTCTTTCAAACTCGATTTCTCTTGCCCCTTTAAATAGAATCCTGATTCGTTTGAAGAGGGGTTAGAGGTCCTATTTCCAAGCAATTTCAGACCTAAGAGAAGAGCTCTCCCAAGCTAATTCAAAGCTCTCTCTCCCTCACAAGAATCTCTCCCTTCACTCTTTGAGCCATCTTCCTTAAGAGAGATTCTCTCCATTGTGAGCTTCTCAAGCCAAGAGCTTGATTCTAGTCACCATACTCCACCCTAGGCTTCCATTGCTGGTCATCTTCTTGAAGCTAGGGTTTGGTGACATCCTCTTCCTCAAAATCCATCATTGCCCTAATTTGGTAAGTATACTCAAGGCATAGGATTTTGTAAGGTAAGAGTTTATTTTATTTCATATTTGAATTGTAAGTTTCACTCTCGGTTGTGAGAGTGTGGTTGTGATCCCGGGTTGTGGGAGTCACAAATTACTTTGTGTATGATTTGACTTGTGAAGGTTGTTCACAAGTATTTCATAGTGGAAATCTTGAGTTAGGGTTGCTAACTCAAGTATCCGGAGGGGATCCGGGTGGTTGGGACGTAGGATCACCGGGAACAAGTCGGGGAGACTTGGGTGGATCCGAACCCAGTAATATTGTTTGTTTGCGTATGTTTTAATTCTTGTTGATAGTTGTTCAATTCCGCATTGTCGTTTGTTTCTTGCACAATAATTAGGAATAACTATCTTGATTATTTTAAGTACTATTCACCCCCCCTCTAGTACGTGTGCAGTAGCTACCACAGGGCACTACAATTGGTATCAGAGCCAAGGTTAAAGCTATGACGAACAACGACTACAACGTCTTCAAGAACCGCGATGGAGCTTCTTCAGTTATGGAAGGACTATCCTCCGTCAGGCCTCCACACTTCAACGGTACCAACTACGGGTACTGGAAATGCCGGATGCAAATTTTCCTCCGGAGCGTTTCACTATGGAGAGCCACCATGACGGAGTATGTCGAGCCTTCCGAAGAAGATTTCGCGAAGTGGACACCCGCGGAGGTCGCCGTGGAAGTAGCCAATGCCAAGGCAATGAATGCCTTGAATTGTGCGTTGGAGCCCGAGGACTTCAATAAGATATGCACATGTAAGAGTGCATATCAAATATGGAACCAACTCCTCATATTGCACGAAGGATCGAGTACGGTAAAAGATTCTAAACTCGTCGTTGCTAATAAAGAATTTGAGTTGTTTCATATGGAGCAGGGCGAAACCATGAAGGATTATTATGCTCGCTTCGTGGATATATCAAACGACTTGGAAGCTCTTGGGAAGACCTACACCCAAAAGGAGAAAGTCTCGAAGATAATCGATGGACTTCCTTCTTATTGGGAGAAGCGTACCTTCGCCATCGAGGAAGGTAATGACATGAATAAATATACCGTCGTACAACTAATGGGTACCTTGTTGTCTTATGAGGTACGCAAGGATAGTAAGATCCGGATGAGGGAAAAGATGAAGGCGTACTTGAAGCAAGACGAGCCAAAGAAAAAGGCAATTGCATTCAAGGCCGCTCCATCTACCGATGATGAAGATTCGGAAGAAGAAGAGGACGAAGAATTGGACATGGAAGCATTGGCCAATATGGCAAAGAAATTCATCCGATTCTTCCGACAAGGTAAGTTGAATCGTAAATCTAAATTTATTTCGACTAATGTTTCTACTCCCGTGTGTTACAAATGCAACAAGCCAGGACATATCAAGCCGGATTGTCCTCTCTACAAACACAAGGGAAAATGGAAGGGATCCAAGCTCGACAAGTCAAGAAAGCACAAGAAAGGGCTTGTCGGCACTTTCACCGACTCCGACTCCTCAAGTGGAGAATCGGACGATGAAAGAGTGGAGATTGCACACACGTGCTTTATGGGAAAAGAGGATTGTGATGAAGAGACTTCCTCCGATGAAAGCGAGGATGGAAGCGAGGATGGAAGAGAGGATGAAGGCGAAGAGGTAACCAATGATGAACTTAGAATAGCCAATGAACAACTATGGAATAAGTTTTCTAATATGGCTACTAAGTTTATGAAGACTAAAAATGAATTAGATAGTCTTAAAAACTCGCCTAAGCCCTTCATCGTCAACAACGACACCGTTGTTGATGGGTTGAGAAATGAGATTGAAAATCTCAAGTCTCAACTTGAGCATGTTCATATCGAGGATTCGGATGAACATGTGATAGCGGATTTGATGTCTCAAATCTCAACTTTGAGTATTGAGAATAAAAATCTCAAATCACGTGTTTGTGCACTCGCATCACAAGTGTCCACTTTGGATGCTTCTTTGCATTCTCTCACCGAGAAGCATGAGAGCACATTAGGCCGAATTCATGAATTCAACAAAGGTAAGGGCAAGTTGGATGATATCCTAAATGACTTACCTCCGACCAATCATCACATTGGTTTGGGGTATAAGATGGGAGAGTCATCCAAATCGTCCGCCACCTTTGTTAGGCCATCTTCCGATGCTTCTACTAGTGGAAGTAAACACGTCATGGGTAGATCTTCTACCAATGGTGCTTCCGCTAGGAACACGCCCCCATTTGGAAAGAAACCCACTTTGGGTGGACCTCCAAAGAAGGGTCATGCTTACATGTATACCATGCCACGTAGGAACACACATCCTACCCCACATGTTAGCACAAATGATGATTTTTATGCTCCGCACCCACGAGCACGTGCACACCTTATGAGACACACTCATGCACGTGTTCCTCCACATCCATATGTTCATCCTCATTCTCATATGAATAATTATCGTCATGCACCATTGCATCGCATGCCATATGCTTACCCACGTCATGCATCACATAGAAATCAACAACGTATGCATGTTCCCAATAGGATTAGGACTCCCAAGACATACACTATTTCGGGTCCAAAGAACACAAGCATGCATGCTAAGAATTTGTATGTGAAATCGTTTATAAATGATGTTATTTTGAATGATGATTATGTTGGGAAATCAAGTTCCTCTTGGACTTGGTTTCCGAAGGGTTAGTTTCCTTTGACCCTTCATTGCTTGGTACCATAAGTTTTAATTTCATTTTTATGGGTACCAAAGCAATTGTGGTATGTATGGGTTACATTTAATTTGAATTTAGTTAGCTAAATTTATTGCCTAACACATAGGATCCAAAAGGATTTTTGGATACCAAAATGATATTCTCTAGGTTAAATCCACCATGAGATACCAACCCTACCAACTCCGTGATTTGCAAGGATTTTCGTTCGATTGGAGTTGTTGGTGCTTGAGTGATGCACCAAAGTAGGGGGAGCTTAATGTTGTAAGTATGTTCATACTTTTGATTCATATTGGTATCCATTGGTAGAATATATTACAATTGGTATCATTTTGCTTCATTTGGTATGCTAGATTTGTGTATGCCATTGTTATATGATGTTCTATCTATTTTTTGGCATAACATTCTTGCATGCAACATTTAGTATGCACATCGGATTATTTTTGTCTCTGATGTTGATTTCGTCGTTCGACGATTTTATGGATTTAATAGAATTCTTTCTATGGAAACATAGAATTGTTTTCCATGCATTCTATTGATTTTAGAGAGTATGTTCCAAAACTCAATAAGTAAAATTGATTTGAGTTTTGATGATTTCGGATTTCGTTTTTCGCCTATGGCTTGATGATTTCGTATTTCGATTTTCGCCTATGGCTTGGTGATTTCGCTTTCCGATTTTCGCCGATGAATTTATGATTTCGGTTTTCGAGTTTCACCTATGGCTAGATGATTTCGTATTTCGTATTTCGCCTATGGTTTGATGATTTCGGTTTCCGATTTTCGACTTTGGTCTCCTTGACACGCTTTGCTTTTATTCGGTATTTTACATTTGATATTTTGCATTGGTGTTATTTTGGACCTTGGTCGTATTCTTCGACTCCCATGCATTATGTTTAGCCATTGGTTGTGTTGTTGTTCTCCTCCCGCTCTTTTTGCTAATGCCAAAGGGGGAGAGATATAATAATGACAATGTGCTAATTAATAATTCAAAGGAATTTACCATGAATCTAATTTGATGTGTTAGATTCAGGGGGAGTAAAGATATAAAATGGATTTAGATCCTATATGTCAATATGTGGTTCATATTTCATATCTTCCCTCGCTGCTTGATGCATATGAATATTATTGAATATGGAACTAACGTGTCATCAATGCAGGGGGAGTAAGTAAATTTCAATTGAATCATTATTATTGCTTATTATTTATGATTGGTTTGTCATCACCAAAAAGGGGGAGAATGTTGTGTTATGGTTCCCCGGATTTGGTTTTGGATGATGAGCAAACATAAATAATGGATACTAACTTATTTGTGAGCGCAGTTATGGAGATCGTCGCCAAAATACCACGTACAACAAAAGAGACGTCTCAAGACTTCTCAATACGCGTGATCGTGTGCCTGGAGCTTCGTTGAAGCTCAAGGAGCAATATTGAAGTCAAGAGGAATGAAGATTGAAGCTTTGAAGACGGCACGTAAGGTTGATTTTTATAGTCTTCTAGCTTCATAGATTAGAATGTTAAGCCTTGAGTAGGACTTACTTTATAATCTTCATTTCGCTCATATCTTAGAGCTAGGATTATCATAGAAGCCATTAGAAACTTTCCCGAAGCCTATCGCTTCTTCCCTCGGCTTCTTGTGCATGTTAGTTAGTTCAAGAAGAGTCACCAACCGACTAGATGACGATCTAGTCGGTCAGCAACTCTACTTAAACCGACTAGTTTGTCTTCTCTATATTCAGCTCTTTCCATGACTACAGTTAGTCGGTCAAAGAAGAGTCACCGACCGACTAGATGACGATCTAGTCGGTCAGGAGTCCTTCTCAGACCGACTAGTTGTGTACAGTCATTTTCTGCCTGAGCTACTGTTTCGAGTTAGTCGGTCAAAGAACGTTTACCGACCGACTAGTTGAGAAACTAGTCGGTCAGCATTTGTTCTTAAACCGACTAATTCATCTTGAAGTCAACCTACTCTATTTCGACTGGTAGTCGGTCAAAGGTCATTCACCGACCGACTAGTTGTGGAACTAGTCGGTCGGCAAGTCTTCTTAGACTGACTAGTTGTCTTTGCCTGTACTTCGACTTCTTGGCTGTTCTACCGTTAGTCGGTCTACGTTGTATCTGATGGGTTTTATTAGATCCGGGGCTTACTTTCGACTAGTGCATTGTTCGTTCATCGCCCTACTGGAGAGCGAAGGCCGGACAACCTTGCACAAAATTTAACGCAGCGGAAGCGGAAAAATTAAGAGAAAAACTTTATATAAACACTTTATATAAACTAGCCCTATCTTCATAAAACCCGAGCCAAGAAAATGCTACTATCCCGGGGTTGGGTCCAGACCAACCCCTGAGGATACTACTATCTAATTAACTACTATAGCTACTGCAATAAAATAATGCACATTAATTAAAACTAAAGTTGAGAAAACTCAACATACCCGTAACTCTTGCCTTGCAGCAAAAGTGTTACCGAAGGCAATCAATTGCCCTTCCCGCATAAGCCGCTCCGATCCCAGCAACTGCTTCCGCCGATCCCAGCAACTTCTGGTCGCCGAGCCAACCACTTGCTCCAGAAAGTTTCACTTGAATGGATCCAACGCCTAGACTTCAGATCCGATCTGAGTTCCTCCGATGCCTTGCTAGGGCTCGACCGGAACAAAGAATGAGAACGAGAACTTTTAATTTAGCTTCCAGATCAATGCTTGTTCTTAATTTGAACTGCCTTGATCATCGGCTGGTGCAAGTTTCAATGAGGAGACCACCCTACTATTTATAGGGGGAGTGAGGAGCTCCTCAATTGAAACAGTCGATGTGGGACTAAAATTGGGAATGGAATATTATAGTTCAAAACTATAAAGAGCCATAGATAATTCGTTTCTCAAGCAAAACGTACACATCATATATGTAAATCGGAATGCTCGACGAGATGAACACATAGGAAGAAACGGCACCTCATTTGGACTTCGTTTGACCCTTCAAACTAGAGTTTTAAAATCTGATTTTCGAAACAATTGAAGAACTGCGATCTGTATCGCGTTCTTGGGAAAAAACACCCCCCAACGCCACGTGGCACACCCGGAGCGTGCCACGTGGCGCGCTCCAATTCGCCGAGCCGCCCGCACGAATGCGGGCGGCATGCAGCTGCCGCTGCGCCCGCAGAAGCGGGCGCAGCAAGGATGCGGGCCCCGCTGTGGGGCCCGCCTGCGCCGTCAGCAGATGGGTGGGGTGGGGTTTTTTTTCTCCGTCCTTTTACAAAAAGATCCATGTAATTACACTAATTACAAAAAAGACTCTTTTGAGCATAACTTGCTCATTTGATCTCCGATTCAGGTGCGGTTTCTTCCTATGCACTTCTTAGAATGTCCACAACATTCCTAAGCATATAATATCCTGTTTATTTATTGTATCGTATACAAATGATCTGAGGGCACCATCCCTCAACATCTCCCACTTGCACTCAGGTTCATTTATCCCGAGTACAAACTATCTGCAACTTCCTTGCAGTATTAGTTCTCATGCATCATCATGCATTATTCTCTTTTCTTTTACTAGACGTAAGACCACACTCTTTGTGAGACCCTACAGCCTGACCCTACTACAGGTTCGGGTTCGTGACCCTAGACGGCAGTGACCACGAGCAGTAGTTGCCGTCCCTGTTTCGGCATCATAATTATGTGGTTTAACCCATTGACAAAATCATCGGGACTACCAAGACTGTATCCGTGATGAATACCGCAGTTTTAATCCTTTCGTCAAGACTATGTTGTTTATTCAAGTTTAGGGTATGGTAACATGTCAACCCCACCAACTTGAAACCGGTCAGTTACATCGGTCTTTAGTTAAATACATGTTGAACTTCTTTCAACATACTTTGATCAAAGATTTTCACTAAAGCACCGAACCAACACATACAACACTAACTCTCCTTAATGAGAGAGACGAATCCTTTCTTAGACACAACTCCCCTCACACGCTTCAAATGCCACCCAACCAAAATCCTTTCGACAAGTAAAGTCTTGAAGCTAGGAAAATGATCTAAGTGACACCATTCACATGCAGGTTTGTTCAATGTCTTCAAGTCATAGGACCAGCTTGCCTATCATCACAAAAAGTTATCATTGACATTTTAAATTAAGTTTAACCAAATGATAATCTTTTATGAGTCGTTCAGTGAACTCATTCTCTAATGAGCACATGCGTCTTGCTTCTGACTTCACCAAGTCAAACGATTACGAGTCCATCGTTACTAATCCATAGTGAATACAAAGACACAATGGTCTTATCGATGTGTCGATATCCTTTTCTCGACATATCAACGACCACGAACCAGTTTAAGACTTTAAGCTCCAATCGGTAAAAACATTTTCTCATAATCATGATCGGCATCAAGATAAGTGTATACCTTGCTATAAGTCTAAGGAAACTATCTAAGTATATAAGATGACACGAATGCACAAAGATAATTAGATACCAATAAATTTATTTTATTCATGAATAAGATGTTTTTCAGGACAATGTGCCTCATAGGCATACAACTCTCAAAACATCTACCACTCACTACAAGGGCCACTCTTTATGGTATCTCATACCGCTTTTACACATTAGTTTCTCCAAACGATCACGTGCAAGGGCCTTTGTAAATGGATCAGCTAAATTCTCTTCAGACGAGACTCTGAGAATTTCTATGTCCTTCCTCTTCTCAATATCACGTATCAAATGATATTTTCGAAGAATGTGTCTGGATCTCTTGTGGAATCTGGGTTCTTTAACCAAGCTCAATGTGGCATTGTTATCACAATACAACGGTATTGGATCTATAACAGTAGGCACCAATCCTAGCTGGCTCACAAATTTCCTAATCCAGACAGCTTCCTTTGCTGCATCATTGGCCGCTATATATTCGGCCTCCATAGTTGAATCAGCAACGGTGTCTTGCTTTGAGCTCCTCCAGCTCACTGCACATCCGTTGAGAGTGAAAATGTATCCTGAAATTGACTTGCTGTCATCCACGTCACTCTGAAAGCTGGAATCCGTGAAGCCCTCAATTTTGAGTTCTTCACTTCCATAAATCAAAACTAGATCTCTTGTTCTTCGTAAGTACTTGAGAATCGTCTTGACTGCTTTCCAGTGTTCTTCTCCATAGTTTGACTGATATCGACTTACTGCACCTAGTGCAAAGGCGACATCAGGTCTGGTACATATCATGGAATACATGATCGATCCAACTGCCGAAGCATATGGAATATTGCTCATGCGTTCTCTTTCCAAGTCAGTCTTTGGAGACATCTTCTTGGAAAGACTTATTCCGTGATTTGCGGGTATAAACCCACCTTTACTGTTTTTCATGTTAAACCGTTTTAACACAGTATCAATGTACCTAGATTGGGAGAGTCCTAGCATCCTTTTAGATCTATCTCTATAGATCTTCACACCTAGTATGTAGGATGCTTCTCCCAAATCTTTCATGGAGAAGTTAGTTGATAACCAATCCTTAACAGACTTCAACATCGGTATGTTGTTACCTATTAAGAGAATGTCATCAACATAAAGTACGAGAATGACTAAATTGTTTCCACTGGTTTTCTTATAAACGCATGGCTCATCTTCATTTTTAATAAAATCAAACTCTTTGACCGTATTATCAAATCGGATGTTCCAGCTCCTGGATGCCTGCTTCAATCCATAAATGGATCTATGCAGTCTACACGCTTTCCCTTTGCTCCCACTGACTTCGAAACCTTCCGGCTGAGACATGTAAATATGCTCTTCTAAATCACCATTTAGAAATGCAGTTTTTACATCCATCTGCCAGATTTCGTAGTTGTGATAGGCAGCAATAGCGAGTACAATCCGAATGGATTTGTGCATGGCTACGGGTGAGAAATTTTCTTCATAATCTACACCTAGAATCTGACGATAACCTTTCGCAACAAGTCTAGCCTTGTACGTTTCTATTTTTCCATCTGCACCGATCTTCCTTTTGAAGATCCATTTGCAGCCAATAGGAACACTTCCCTTGGGCACATTCTCTAAAGTCCAAACTTTATTAATGTGCATGGAATCCATCTCAGATTTCATTGCATCCAGCCATTTCTTAGAGTCTCTACTCTGAATTGCTTCTTGGAAGCTAATAGGATCATCTTCAACTAAGATGCTATCCTCAACTCCTCCATCTACGAGAAATCCGTAGTATCTTTCTGGAGCTCGAGGAATCCTATTTGACTTCCTAATAATTGCTTCAGGAGCATTAGGCTCTGCCTCTCCCACTAGTTCCGCGATCTGTTCATGTGTTGATTCAGTCTCTAGACTTTCGTCCAGTTCTATTACCTCACCATTAGACTCCTTCACAAGGAATTCCTTTTCAAGAAAGGTGGCGTGTTTGGACACAACAATCTTTTGTTGTTCCTGGTGATAGAAAATGTGTCCCGTCGAGTGACTAGGATATCCAATGAATCGACACATAACAGACCTATCCTCCAGTTTATCTGGATTAAGCTTCTTGACATACGCAGGACAACCCCATACCTTAATATGCTTAAGGTTTGGTTTCTTCCCGTTCCATATCTCATATGGTGTCATCGGCACGGATCTAGATGGAACTCTATTAAGGATATGGGTGGCAGTTTCTAGGGCATAGCCCCAAAGGGAGATAGGTAACCCAGAGTCACTCATCATTGATCGAACCATGTCTAACAAGGTACGATTCCTTCTCTCTGACACACCATTATGTTGAGGTGTGTAAGGAGGAGTGATCTGAGAGAGAATCCCATTCTCTTTTAAATGCGCAAGGAATTCATGGCTCAAGTATTCTCCTCCTCGATCAGATCGAAGAATTTTAATACTTTTGCCCGTCTGTTTTTCAACTTCGTTACGATACTCTTTGAATCGCTCAAATGTATCAGACTTGTGCTTCATCAAGAACACATGTCCGAACCTAGAGTGATCATCAGTAAAAGTAACAAAGTATGAATATCCTCCTTTAGCTAAAGTAGACATTGGTCCACATACATCAGAATGTACTAGACCCAAGAGTTCACTAACTCTTTCCCCTTTACCCGTAAAGGGAGTTTTAGCCATTTTACCTTTGAGACAAGACTCGCAAGTATCGTACGACTCATAATTCGAGAGGTCAAGAGACCCCTCTTTATGCAACTTGCTAAGTCTTTTCTCTCCGATATGGCCTAGTCTACAGTGCCAAAGGAAAGTTTCATTAAAACTAGATTCCTTACGTTTTCGTGTGTTAACACTTAACACAACGTCATTAGACAGAGTGTATACACCATTATTCATTGTTCCAAATCCCAGCAATTTATCATTAAAGAAAATGTTCATAACAGATTCATTAATGGTAAATTTATATCCGTCTTTGACCAAAGCCGAAATGGAAATAACGTTGCATAGAAAATTTGGTATATAATAACATTGTTTCAAAAACAATGTGGCACCGTTTGCCAAGGTGTGCTTTAGGTCTCCTACGGCTTTAGCAGCTACATTAGCTCCATTACCAACTTGAAGAACTATTTCGTCCTTTCTTAAGTTTCTAAATTTGCTCATACCTTGTAACGAATTACAAATGTGAGTACCCGCACCAGTATCCAATACACATGCGTTAGAAGTTACAGAAAGGACTATACTCTGTATAACTAATACCTTAGAAGTCGAGACATCAATATGTCCTTTCTTCTCTCCGTTAAGCCCAAAGTTTTCTAAGCAATCAATATTTAAACCAGTCAATTTATTATTCAGGATAAGATTCATATTCGTTTTCATGCTGCAAAAGACATAGAATGAATTTAGTGTAATTCATGATAAAATAATATAGTTAATATGGTTTTTAATTAACTATGGTCTCCCACTATTTTACGATCATTCTCGGAAATGAACGAATTTTAATATCTTAAAATATAGTGAAAGAGGGACCCAATCATCATGAACCTCACAACCTTGAGGAGACTCAACAAGTTGATTGGTTCCATGATTGGTAGACTAACTCTTAGTCAATCACATCACATGTGACTCCCTATCGATTCTTACCCACAGTTACTTATGATCTTGAGGAGACTCAACTAATCATAATGACTGGTCTAGTCAGACCCTTGATTTCGTGTTCAGATTTGACTTAGATCGATGCTCGAGGAGACCCGACGCATCGATTTGGGTCAAGTCCAGACTACATCACATGTATGTTGAAGTTTGTTCCTTAAAGAGAAACATGTCATAGCTTGAGGAGACTCAACAACTATAAATGTTTTCTTTGAGTTACAAAGCTCCAAAATCAAGGAGGGATACGAATTAATCTTTAACAAGATTTATAACGCATTGACTAGATATAACCAAAGCTAACACATTTTATTATCAGCAACTTTGCGGTACAAGCGGGCATGACCAGGGTTAGGGCCGGGCAGGATCACTTGCGCCCAGCAAAGCTGAGTCGATCCACAACACCTTCCCTAACTACCTACCCATACCATTCTCCATTGAAAGTGCTAATGATAAAAGGTGTTATATTGATTTAATCTGGTTGTTATGATTTATTTAACTAGTTAATCCTATCAACTAGTCATAACCTATAATTCAAAATTATTAGGATGTGTTTCATAACTTTTATTAGAAACCTATCAACTATAGGATTTTAATAAATCACATCAGAATTGTTTCAACAAACAAGGGACAATCCTAATCATTCATTAGGATGTGTTATTTAAAATATTGTGAACAACATTTTAAAACATAGCCAAAGCTAGTCATTTAAATTTAATCAGATTAAAGATTTAAATGAATTTTAATGGCTAACCCTACAAGTCTTTCTTTTAGCAATTATCAAATAAAAGCAAAAAGAAACATAAAGACATTAATTATCACATAATTAAAAAGATCTAATCTTGGTTTTCAAAACAATTTTCGAAAAATTTGAAAAACAACATATAGTTAGTTCAAGACTAACTACAAGTTTTAATAACATGCATTTCATAAAAGCAGTATTTAGATAGTCTATGTAGCCTGGCTCTGATACCAATGATGGGTTTTATTAGATCCGGGGCTTACTTTCGACTAGTGCATTGTTCGTCCATCGCCCTACTGGAGAGCGAAGGCCGGACAACCTTGCACAAAATTTAACGCAGCGGAAGCGGAAAAATTAAGAGAAAAACTTTATATAAACACTTTATATAAACTAGCCCTATCTTCATAAAACCCGAGCCAAGAAAATGCTACTATCCCGGGGTTGGGTCCAAACCAACCCCTGAGGATACTACTATCTAATTAACTACTATAGCTACTGCAATAAAATAATGCACATTAATTAAAACTAAAGTTGAGAAAACTCAACATACCCGTAACTCTTGCCTTGCAGCAAAAGTGTTACCGAAGGCAATCAATTGCCCTTCCCGCATAAGCCGCTCCGATCCCAGCAACTGCTTGCGCCGATCCCAGCAACTTCTGGTCGCCGAGCCAACCACTTGCTCCAGAAAGTTTCACTTGAATGGATCCAACGCCTAGACTTCAGATCCGATCTGAGTTCCTCCGATGCCTTGCTAAGGCTCGACCGGAACAAAGAATGAGAACGAGAACTTTTAATTTAGCTTCCAGATCAATGCTTGTTCTTAATTTGAACTGCCTTGATCATCGGCTGGTGCAAGTTTCAATGAGGAGACCACCCTACTATTTATAGGGGGAGTGAGGAGCTCCTCAATTGAAACAGTCGATGTGGGACTAAAATTGGGAATGGAATATTATAGTTCAAAACTATAAAGAGCCAAAGATAATTCGTTTCTCAAGCAAAACGTACACATCATATATGTAAATCGGAATGCTCGACGAGATGAACACATAGGAAGAAACGACACCTCATTTGGACTTCGTTTGACCCTTCAAACTAGAGTTTTAAAATCTGATTTTCGAAACAATTGAAGAACTGCGATCTGTATCGCGTTCTCGGGAAAAAACACCCCCCCCCAACGCCACGTGGCACGCCCGGAGCGTGCCACGTGGCGCGCTCCAATTCGCCGAGCCGCCCGCACGAATGCGGGCGGCATGCAGCTGCCGCTGCGCCCGCAGAAGCGGGCGCAGCAAGGATGCGGGCCCCGCTGTGGGGCCCGCCTGCGCCGTCAGCGCGCTGACGCGCGCTGACGTCAGCGCGCTGACGCGCGTTGACGTCAGCGGGCCCGCGTCAGCGCGTCAGCAGATGGGTGGGGTGGGGTTTTTTTTCTCCGTCCTTTTACAAAAAGATCCATGTAATTACACTAATTACAAAAAGACTCTTTTGAGCATAACTTGCTCATTTGATCTCCAATTCAGGTGCGGTTTCTTCCTATGCACTTCTTAGAATGTCCACAACATTCCTAAGCATATAATATCCTGTTTATTTATTGTATCGTATACAAATGATCTGAGGGCACCATCCCTCAACATCTCCCACTTGCACTCAGGTTCATTTATCCCGAGTACAAACTATCTGCAACTTCCTTGCAGTATTAGTTCTCATGCATCATCATGCATTATTCTCTTTTCTTTTACTAGACGTAAGACCACACTCTTTGTGAGTCTTCTTGAAGCTAGGGTTTGGTGACATCCTCTTCCTCAAAATCCATCATTGCCCTAATTTGGTAAGTATACTCAAGGCATATGATTTTGTAAGGTAAGAGTTTATTTCATTTCATATTTGAATTGTAAGTTTCACTCTCGGTTGTGAGAGTGTGGTTGTGATCCCGGGTTGTGGGAGTCACAAATTACTTTGTGTATGATTTGACTTGTGAAGGTTGTTCACAAGTATTTCATAGTGGAAATCTTGAGTTAGGGTTGCTAACTCAAGTATCCGGAGGGGATCCGGGTGGTTGGGACGTAGGATCACCGGGAACAAGTCGGGGAGACTTGGGTGGATCCGAACCCAGTAATATTGTTTGTTTGCGTATGTTTTAATTCTTGTTGATAGTTGTTCAATTCCGCATTGTCGTTTGTTTCTTGCACAATAATTAGGAATAACTATCTTGATTATTTTAAGTACTATTCACCCCCACTCTAGTACGTGTGCAGTAGCTACCACAGGGCACTACACGTCTCACCGCCAAACCCTAGCATTCGGTCATATTCCTATCCTTTGGTCGTAAGAGTGAGAACCCGTGATTATGGCGGAAAGCCAAAGTCCTAGGTTACCTTTTTACCTCTTACACCTTTTCCATTAGTTACAATCGTGACAACCAACCAGAGAATATGCTAGCTCACCCATCGGGTGACCCGGTTCCTGATTGTTTCCAAGTGCAACACACGTCTCCCCGTGATCGACCCCCAAGCCACACTTCGACACCGTTCGCTTGCGGTTTATAAATTCTAATTCTAGTATCCCCGTCCCGATTTGTGTGTCAAACGGACGGGCGGCCAGCTGGCTCCTTGACTGGGTAAGAAATCGACTTTCTTGATTGGCCTCTGGGTTATTGGGTCGAGGCCCAGCACTTCAAGTGGGCCTATTTTTCCAAGCAGAATACATCTCCCCGCTTCGTGGCCGGACCCATGTATCAATACATAATTTTCTAAACATAATGCCAATTATTCATCTTATAGATGGACCAAACCTGATTCTTTATCAAGTTTTCTTTGTAAAATTTCAAATGCAGATGTATTTCAAATAATTACTTTTCTTTATTAAGTTTTACTCAAAGTTATAAGTTTTATGGCTCCTTCACTGATGGTGTATGTGCTTGTTGGACGGATTTTATACATCAGTAACATGGATCTCAAAAGCATCCAACCCAATTATTAAGAGAACTTACTTGAAGATCAATACCTTCTAGAAATTTTATAAAATGGATGCAAACTCGGCAATAAAATATGAACATTAAATGTTCGAATACGCATATGGAGATTGGAGGGGTAATAAATAACACAAAAATAAAGTTTTGGTTTATATATTATGTAAATGAATAAGAATCAATAATTATATAAGTAAAATTAAGCTAACATAAATGAAATAAGGATTTAATGTAGAAAAGCTGCCAATAGATCAAGTGGCAAGACACAAAAAAGGTGGAGAGTACAAGCCCCCACATGGGCTTGTACTTGTTGGGCCCCACTCCTTTGTGTCTTGCACTTGCTCCTTTAGATCAGGTAGGGGTGGGAATCCGAATATTCGGATCGGATTATGCCTCAATCCACCATCCCATCCGATTGAATCGGATGATGAAAAATCGGATTCGCATCCACTAATGAAAAAAGTTAATCTGAAAATTCGGATGATTAGAATTTCGAATCGGATACGATTCAAATCAGATTAATATTAGCTTTATTGAAATTTTAAAGTTTGATGCCACAGTTTGTAACTCGTTTCATTATATTCTGAAAATTTAACTTTTAGACACTGAAGTCAATTCCAATGTCGAAACGAAATATCCTTACAAAATAAAAATTACTAGATAACATAAAGAACTTATCTCTGTTTGCAATATCTTCATACTAGTTTGGCATCAACTTCAAGGAGGATGAGCTTGACAACCAAGAGCTCTCCTTCCAGCAAAAATGATAAAAACCAAAAAAATCAGGGCTCTCCTTCCACAAAGATATCAATTTTTAGTAGTTGTTGCTGTTGTCCTAGTCTCCTCATGATGCTCCACCTCCGCATTCATCATTACTTCAAAATCTACAAATAATATGAAGTGACTATTAGTTTACTCACTCTAAGTTGGTCAAGTTTAACAATTGAAGAAATGGAAGTAAAGAAAAAAGGAATTTTTATGCACACATTAGTAATGAGTTAGAAGAATACCAGCTTCCAAATTTTCTAAGTCTGCATACTGTTGTAATTCATTCTCTATTGGATCTTTGAACACGGGTTTGCAAGTTGTTCTTAGCCAATCACTTGTACATACAGGTGCTTCAACCATGTTTGGTGTCAAGCTTGCACAAAATGGGTCAACAATCCTCGATCCAAGACTAAATGCACTCTCTGAAGCCATTGTTGACGCCGGGATTACAAAAACATCTTTTGCGATCAATGAAAGTATTGGAAATCTCCATGTATTCTCTTTCCACCATTTTAGCAAGTCAAGTTGTGGGTTTGAAATGGACTCTAATGCATCCATCAGATACTTATCAACTTCATTTTTTATCACGACAACATCTTTGTCTTTTGACTTCCTTAACATTATAAACGCTTGTAATTTTAGCCTGTACGGATCAATACACTAAAGGGGGGGTGAATAGTGTACATAAAATTTTTGCAAATAGAACGTTACTAATATTTGCAAAGATGGCACAGAAATAAAATGATAAGTATAGAAAATTAAACCAATCGCAAACACAGAGATTTATCCTGGTTCGGATCCTCTTGATCCTAATCCAGTCCTCTACTCCCAGTAGAGATTTTCAATCCACTATAATCACTTGCCCCGCAAGCACAAACTTACAAAAATGGCGACACTTCCCGTGTCCCAAACTTTGTACAATCTCTAAACAGAGATTCAAACCTGTTAAATAATGAAATAGAAAAACACATATGCTTTGGTATAATTTTCGGAGAAAGAATTCAAGTATGGTGTTAAAAGACGAACTTCAAGATGTATAAGATATGTAATGAAGAACAATACTTGAAGTTCTCTTGTTCATAAAAGAAGAGAGAGATCTATCGATTTCTTCTTACAATTATGAACACAAACAACTTTCCAAAATGATGTTGAAAAAGGACAAAATTGCTTTAAGGAAGAAAACTTCAATTCTCAAAAGATCTATGATTAAGAATCTTGAAGTTCTTCCGTTCTCATAAGAAGAGAGAAATCTATGGATTTCTTCTTGCAAATGAGAATGAGAACAGCTAAGGCAACATTGCTTAGAATCAACAATTCTAGAAAAGAGAGAAAGAGGAAAGTAGTGTGTCTTGAAAGAGAGGGTCTACCCCTTTATTTATAGTGTTTTGGGACGGTTGGGAAGTGTAAGTAACGTTGGAAAACGGTCATGAACCGTCCCTGAAAATTTGGAAAACGGCTAGTATTGAAATTGGTCGACCAAAATGACCACATTGGTTGACCAAAATTTAGAGAGAGAATTTTGACCGTTGGAAGACAGTTCCAGAATGTACACGGTTATGGGAGTTAGCATATGTAATCCCATACTCAAATTCGAAGGTTTAAAATTGGTCGACCAAAATGAGGTTATTGGTTGCCAATTTTCAAAGTTACGAATTTTCGAAATTGGGAAGTATAGATCTCTGAGTAATGGAACCTAGATGACAAAGACATATTATCACAAGGCTTTGTGACTCTAATAAAGTAAATTTTACGTTGATTACATAAATCCGTAGATAAGACTGCATCTGCAACTGAATCTGAGAAACTTCTTTGCAGGGGATCCTTATCAAGTGATTATATATCCAAGTCGTGGATGTAGATGCCTTTGCCTTTCCAGCTTCATGAATTATGATATATCTGTTTGAATACGCATGAAGATATCTGATTGTGTGGAATTCAACATTGATTTATATCTGCATACATAGAGTTAGTAGTACTGAATGTGTTTATCATATCAAAACCATATGTGAATAGAAATATGGAATTATGAAATTCCAACATTCTCCCCCTTTTTGATGATGACAAACATGAAAAATATATCGTTAAAATTGAACAGATCAGATATACTCCCCATGAATATGTGGATATTCCCCCTGAGTAGATAAAATATATTCTCCCCCTTTGGAATCCTCAAAAAGAGGCAAAATTTAAAGTAGTTAATAATAATAAAAATAAGGTAAAAAATGGGAGAGAAATATAATTAGCGGCAAAATAAGGAGTATATAGCCATAAATAATGAACAAAATGTGGTCATTGGAGGAAAAATGATTGGTAAGCCTAATAGAGTAGGTTGGCCAAAAATAGTTGTAGGAGAATAATAGTGTATATTGGCCAAAAAATAGTGAGGACAAGCCATAAAAAATTATGAAGTAGTAGGCCAGTAAAAAAAAATTGAAGAGCAGGCCAAAGTATTGACAGAGTAAGAGAGCCATTTATGGGATTGGATTTGTGAAAAAAAATAGAGATCAAATTTTAGTGCCCAAAAAAAATATGTAATGGAGGACACAAGAAACAGGACGTGTGACAAGAGTGTGAAGTGCCCAACAAAGACGAAATGTTAATGGGAACCATAATTTTGTAGCAGGTGTGAGTAAAATGTACTGGTTGGGAAGAAAACAGACAGTTATAGTGGTATGAAAAAAGACATGACAGAACATGTAAAAAATGTACTGGGTCAAAATGAGTCCAAGTATAGGGGCAGTTGCAAAAATGGGAAGAGCATGACATTGAAAAATGTAAGAAGTGAGACCATCCTGCAGAATATAGAGATAGCAAGGAACAACAAAAATACCACAAAACTGAGTCTATTTTAGAACACGAACAGAGGAAAAATACATAAGAGAGTACATCACTAAAAAATATAAAGACCCAAACAGAAACAGAATATCCAACTGAGCACCAAACTAGCCATAGGAACATTCAAAAACAACAGTCTAAGTACTGCACCAACATAAAAACCACGTACAGAATATCCAACAACGCTTTCATGTTGGCTGCATAACTATCCTCCTCCTCCATACTCGATTGAGTAGCAAACTGAGGCTGTGCAGCATATAAAGGAGCTTGTTCCTCTTCTGAATAGTATGATGCATACTCATTATAGAGTTGGACTAAAGTTCTCTTCACATCTTGAATCATGATTTCTTGCAAGACCTTGTTTGATTGGAGCATTGGAAAGAATGACTCCAAGTATAATAGCTTGTACCTAAGAAGTGAAGAAGTTGATTATAAAAATATAGTAACTGATGGCAGATTAATATTTAAACAGATTAGAAAAATATGCACTTAGTATAAGTATAGAAAATTTGAAGAAATACCTCAGATCCAAAACCACTGCAAGTATAAGGACCTTGTTCAACTCATCAAGCTTTCCCCAATACTTGTCGAACTTCATCTTCATCGACTTTGCAATGTTCACAAGCAACGCATCATTATCTTGTAAAAAAATACAAAACAGTAATTAAACATCACAAAATATATAAACAATATTTATTTTAGAATAATAAGTGAAAATTCAAACTTGTAAACAAAGTTACATTTGGAACACTTCTCTAAAGCTCCAATGATGGTACACATCCAAAATAATGGTTGACTTGCAGTAACAACTTGTGTACCACTTAACATTAAGGTTGCCTCATAGAAAATCTTAAGGAACTTAACCAATCTTGCTACCTTATCACAATCTTCCCCGTTTGGAGGTCCATCCTTCTTCTTACCGCCATTATCAGAAAAATAAGACTCAAACTGAGGATCCTCGTCATCCATCCTAGCAAAAGCATTCTGATATTTGACGGCTATTTCTAGCATCAAATAAGTTGAGTTCAAACGAGTGCACACATCTAGAGGAACTATCCCACTTTTGTGCTCAATTTTTTCATGAGTTGCACAGTTCCAGAACTTTTCAGCCTTGCTGGGCTTGACCGTATATACCTCACAATTTCTAATCCCCTCAATAGAAGAATCTAATTGTGCCATTCCATCTTTCACAACTAAATTAAGGATGTGACAACAGCATCACAAATGCAATAACTCTCCATTTAACACCAACTGATTCCAATTCTTAAGCTTTCCTTTAATATAAGGTATAGCTGTCTCATTTAAAGATGTGTTATCTACGACAACACAAAATACTTTCTCAATTCCCCATCCTATCAAACAAGTCTCAACTAGCTGCCCAGTAGTCTTACCCTTATAATTTGGTATCACACAAAAATTAATAATCCTCTTATGAAGGACCCAATTATCATCAATGAAGTGGGCTGTGATAACCATATAGTTGATATTTTGGACCGATGTCCAAGTATCAGTAGTTAGGGTCACTCTTTGCCCAGAAGAACTTAAAATCTTTTTCATCCTACTCTTCTCCGATTCATATAATTCCAAAATATCTCTAGCCACAGTCCTACGAGATACGTTCTTAAATAGAGGCTGACCTGTCTTATAACCTCTCTAAACCCTTCCCCGTTGACAAAATTGAAAGGCAACTCATCCATAATAACCATCCTAGCAAGAGCTAACCTTGCCACATCTTCATTGAAACCCTTTGCAACTAATTTACCTCCACTTTGAGGGGCATCCCACACCTGCAAGAAATAGAATATATAAAAAAAATCAAGTTACATAGTTTAACAAATATATTGATTAAAAAACTAGAACTAGGATTGAGACTTAGGATTCAAAGTAATTAGTAATTTCCAGTAACTTCTGTTTTTTGTTAGGAACAAACAAAGGAGACTTCTTGCATTGATAAAACGGGTGGTTTTTCATGTTGCTAGTACCACCAGCTTTCCCATGGCAAAGATATGAATGCGAACAATAATTGCACTTTGCCCTTCTAATCTTGAACCATCATCATTCTTCATTTCGGAAAAATGTTCCCACACAACACTCTTATGCTTCATTGTTGGGGCTGCTACTGGAGCATTTCCTTCATTTGTGTCAACCGACGGTGTCACCGATTGACTCGCCATTAATGATTAATCTGCAATTACAGTAAAAAGAACAACAAAGTGAAAAACACTGTTAGATCATGAATTTGAATTTCAGTGTGTGCATTTAGTCTTGTGCTCATTTCTAACTCATACAGTGAATCGCTAGCTGCCACAAGCCTACAAGCCTACTCTACAAAGCTAAAAAATCAATGAATAATCATAATATGATAATATCATTTTGTTTCTAGCTGCTACAAGCCTACTATAAGGCTACAACAGAGCTCAAATTTTAAATTTATATGTATGACAGTATGTGTACCTGAGGATTGCTATTTGCTAATTTTATTGCATATATGCTTCGCTGTCATCACCATCCAAGCATTCATGGCATTAGCAGGTGCAAAGATAAGGATTGACGAAATGTATGAACCAAATAATTTTTGCCCTTATAAACTTCCAGTGAGTGGTCCAATATAAGTTGTTGCAGCCAATGAATGAAATTGAATAAGGTGATTTTTGATTACTAGGGTTAATAGCCATAGTTTTACCTGATAATCAAGGTACCATTGAATGAATCGTAGATAAGATGTTGGTTAGTCTAATATTTTTTAAGTGCCTGATAATGTAAATAAGAATGCAAGAAGAAGTCAGTGTTTGTTCCAACCTTTCTGCCGAGCAAATTATCCCTAAGCCAAAGCACGAAACAGCTCAACTTCTCTCGCATCGGAAGCCCAGTTCGCCAGCCATGAATCCCTTTCCCGCCTTAATCCATGCCATCTCCAACTTCATCGAAGCAAATCCCTGTTTCTTTAACATCTCCTACAAGTCAGTTACTCGGAAGTCCCATCCGGAAACCAAGAACCAGCACTAGGGCCAGCTATCAAGAGAGGAGCGATTGATTTCCTCAAAACATTAGATGAAGGGTACACCATGGTCTGCACAGCCAACAAAGGAGACTTTTATAATGTACGGTACATGAATGAAAAGTTGAAAACTGAACAGAGGTGAGAGAAGAGAGAGACGAGGAGGCACTGCATCTGCATGGATCTAGGGGACCGGATGAGACCGATGGGGGATGCAATTGAGTCTATTAGTCTTCTTAACTAATAGCCATGATGCATTGATTCAGGGGCTTTTAGGTAGTAGTGAAAAACAATCGGATCGGATTGAGAATCGGATATTCGGATGAACTTAGACAATAACACAATCCGCTCAAAACCTAATCGGATCGGATCACATTGTGTTGGATGAAAACTAAAATCCGAATCCAAATCAGTTTCAAACGGATCGATCGGATCAGCTTATTAATAACAAGTCACTTTCATCGGATCGGATATCCGATCTACTTTTTCAGATCGGATCGGGTGGATTCAATCGTTTAATCGGATCTTTGTCCATCCCTAGGATCAGATGCCACATGCTCTACATTAATCCCATAAACTAAAAGCCAATATTAGCTGAAATAGGCAACACAAGAAGGGAAATAATTGCCAACAAAAACTTATTACGAGGCAAAATAGCACACTTCATTTTTTAATTAAGAGCATGAACAAGTAAGAGAGAGAGTGTGTGATGTAACTTGCGATGTGATAGCCAAAGGATCATGGTCCAGCGGCATTTACATCCGCTTCTTAGTGAGGCCACCGGAGATCGATCCCTGTCGGATGCAAAATGTGCGCGCGGCTTTAACCAACTTTTCGATGTATAAAAAAAGAAGAGGACTATATACACTGAAGTGTTGAGGTGTAGGGAATGATTGCTTTTCACTTTTGGGGAAAAAACAAGTGAGAGAGAATGTGAGTTAACAAATTGATTTGATTTATTTACCAAAAATAGAAATTAATCATTACCTACACGAACCGTTCGGTGTTAATATCTTCCTCTAAAAAAAAGCTTCCGATGTGATATATTTTTCCATTGGAAACTCATCCTTGCATACATCGCAGATTTGCGATGTGTATAGTCCGTCTCTTAATTAAAATTTAGGTAGAATGAAACATTGGAGCATATATAAGGTTGAATATTATTTGTTTGTATGCATAACATCACTAAAAATACGGAATATATTAACAACCTGTTCAAAACAAAACTGCTCTATATATGGCTATGTAGGATTTTTCATTTTTTTCTGGTTACATAAAACTCAGAAGTTAAGCGTTTGGAGATGAGAGCAGTATCAGGATGGTTGACCTTCTGTAAAGTTCTCGTGTTTTCGCGACGCATGTGCACTCCATTCTGCAATGTGAGTATGTGAGGAATCGTACTTAATGCTTTACTATGAATAAAAAAACAAAAGGTGTTCCGTTCCATGGAATTCGCATTGAAGACCAACCAATCTATCTGTGCAAGGCCCACGGCCCGATAAGCGATTGGGTAATTATCAGCCATTCTGGGTCGGGCCTGGGCTCAACAATTCCATCTTTCTAATTCCCTCTCCTACTTCACCCCTCCAAAAATCTCAACATCACAGAAACCCTACTCGCCCGTCAGCCTCCATGGCTGCCTCCTCTTCCCTCTCTCCCCTTAGACCCAAGCTCACATCATCCTCTCTCTCATCTTCTTTCTCTCTCCTAAATCTCTTCTCCACTTCTATCTCTCAACCTGAACCTCAAATCAATCCAAATGATCTACCACCCTCGGAATCGAAGCTCCTCGACTCCCTCCACACCCTCATCAAATCCCACAACACCTCCACCCTCACATTTGACACCTCTCATCTTCCTCCAACTCACACCATCCCCTCGCTCTCCTCCTCCCTCTCTGACCTCTCCCCTTCATCTCTCCCCTCCCGCCTCCCTCTCCTCCTCCTCCGCCGCTTCTCCGATCTCCGCCACGGCGTTCCCTTTCCCCAGGTCCTCTCCTTCTACAACTGGTGGCTCTCCTCGTTGCCCCCCGAAGCCAAACCCGACCTCGCCCACGACCCGTTCGTCGAAATGCTTGACCTCTCCGCCAAGCACCACCACTTCCACGTCGCGTGGCACGTTCTCGACACCATGAAGGACCTGGGAATGCACATTCCACACTCCGCGTTTGCTGCCCTTGTCAGGAGATATGCCCGTGCTGGCCGCCCGGAGGACGCCGTTCAGGCATTTCATCGGATGGGCGACTACGGACTCGAACCGTCCGCATCGTCTTTCTCTTTGCTGATTGCTTCTCTGGCGAAGAAGAGGTTCGGGAAGGAAGCCCAAGAGGTGTTTGATCTTTTGAAGGTGAAGTTTCCTCCGGATGTGGTCGTGTACTCCGCCTTGATTCATGCTTGGTGCAGGGCCGGAAAGATTGAGGAGGCTGAAAAAGTGTTTCTTGAGATGAAGAAGAATGGGGTTAGCCCGAATGTGTACACATATACATCGGTTATCGATGCCTTGTGCCGATGTGGGCAGATTCCGAGGGCGCAGGAGGTGCTCTGCCAGATGATCGACGCAGGTTGCAAGCCAAATGCTGCGACGTTTAACAATTTGATACGGGCACATGTGAAGGCCGGAAGGACGGAGCAGGTGCTGCAGGTGCATAATCAGATGAAGAAGTTGATGATTGAACCGGATGTTATCACCCATAATTTTATAATCGACGCGCATTGTGGGAAGGGGCAGAGGAATCTTGATGCGGCGCTGAAGGTTTTGAACTCAATGGCTGCGAAGGCTTGTTCGCCAAATGCCCACTCTTTCAATCCTATTTTTAGGTGCATTCTTGATGTGGGAGATGTGCGCGCTGCCCATAGACTGTATGATAGGATGAGAGAGCTTGAGTGCAAGCCGAACACGGTGACGTATAACTTGCTGATGGAGCTGTTTACTAAGGAGAAGTCGACGGATATGATGATGAGGATGAAGAAGGAGATGGATGATGAGGGGGTGGAGGCAAATGTAAACACATACAGGGTGCTTATAAAGGCGTTTTGTGAGAGGGGGCATTGGAAGAAGGCATACCAACTATTGAGGGAGATGGTGGAGGAGAAGTGCTTGAAGCCGACAATTCCGGTGTACGAGATGGTGCTTGCGTTGTTAAGGAGGGCAGGACAGTTGAAAAAGCATGGGGAACTTGTAGAAAAGATGGCAGAGAGAGGATTCATGACTCGTTCTTTATAGCGGATGTGTTGTGGTACAATCTGCCGCACTTATCCTAGTATTCTTGTTGTATTTGTGGTGTTCCTTTTGAACGGGAGTCCTAAATTTTATATCCATAGCACTTTCTGTTGATGTCTTGCTAGTTTTGTCCCGAAGAGTGCTTTTACTATTTGTTTGCTCTATCTAATCACCAACTAGACATACTAATGTCGAACATGTCAATGGATGAGGTAGCTTTTAGCCTTTTATTGCGCTAGAAATATTAAGTGTTTTGCACCGGGAAGCAACGGTTAGGCTTTAAGTTGAATATCTCCTTTTTTGTTTCACAGTGTTGGACATCTTTCATATTCCCATGACCCCTAATCCCAACTCCCATCCTCACCTCCCTCTCAGCTAGAAATGCAGTATCTTCCATGTTTGGGTGGTTCTTAACCCATTTGGTCTTTTAACATTGTTGATCATTATTTCATCGTGTCACTAAATTTTCTTCTTGATGCACATTACAATAATGATTGACAATGGACCAGATAAGTCCAATTAATTGAATATACTGTACAATCAGAAGACCTTCTGCCTGGTGACTAAACCAGTACCATTTTAAAAACTACGACAAGAAAAGATCACGACGCTTGAATAGTTGAAGCTAATGTTTAGATAATTTAATGGTTAATCAGTCATAAAAGCATGTACAAATATTCTTTTATTTGCACCTAATCTCAGCTATAATGCAAACTCTTAGCAGTTGTTCCATAAACTCAGACATGTTGTCCTATTGTTTCCCTAATCAACCTAACCTTCATTCATCAAATCATTATGATCCCAACTATAATAATTTTTAGCTAAATTTCTCTTTAACAATGTTAATTTCATTAAATACAGCCTGCATATATCAAATTCAAGCAATTATGAGTTTTTCAAAGCAAATTCCAGTCCTTCGATTTTCTAGGGGATTGAGTCCTAATATTCAAAATTCAAATTTTGATAAATTCTCCCAAGAGAAAATGACCACTTGCTTTTAGACATGCTGAATATCTTGTCAATGTATAATTATGAGATATATGAAGACTTTTAACTTGATCATCATTCATTTTGATGAACCTGAAATGCATGCTTTCCTTTCTTCCTGTATCTCCTACAACTTGGCATCTGAAACATTTCGCATGCTTAGATCCTAGTTAATTGGTGACTTTAGGCAATCAACGTGCAAGAAATGTAGGACAAACCTGCCAAACCTTCAAATAAAATAATGGACAGCAATTTCCCGACAATGCAGTATGTACTTGCTAATATTTGGAAGGAATTTATTAGTAGCTTTTTTAAAAAAAATTAACCATTAAAGAAATCCTTAATGTAATCAAATTCACTATGTCAATCAATATGATAATTCGTATCTGCATGCATACATCCGTATTCCAATTTTCATTGTATTTCTCGGAAATGCATGCATTAGGGGTGCAAAAGAATATGAAATTATCCGACATGCTATAAATTCGAATTTGGATTTGGATTTTTTCAAAAAATTGTAATAAATTTGTTACCAAATTAAATACGAATTTATGGCAGTGTGATATGAAATCTTTTTGGACCTAGATTTGAATTTGAATCTTTATATAAAATCCGGTTCAAATTGATACATCGCATGCAAGCGGCGGCGGCAAACGGAGAGTCAAGGAGTGGTGGTGGCAAACCCTAGAGGAGACAATGGCGAAAATTGTAATTTCTGAACACAATGGCAGGTCGGTAATTTCTTGGTACACTGGGGCATTTTTGTAATTTTGAGGGTCCAATGATAGATCTATAATTTTAGACTGAAAACCCTAGGTCAGGGCTATTTTGGTAATTTAGGGGTGGCGACTCATTAGGAGTTTTATTATAAATAACATGGAGGAGATTAGAAGGTGTTAATGTGGAGTTTTATGATGAATTGATTGAGAAAGGGGATAGATCCATTAGACTCGTGAGAGAGTTAGGCTTTTCTCTCGAATTAAAGGCTAGGAGAGCGGACTCCTCTTGAAAGATGTCAACTATCTTTGCATTTCCTTCAATCAATAAAAATATACCTTTTCTTCCAAATCCACTTCCTAGCCTTAAAAATCCCACATTTCATCGTAAAAATCCCATCTTTCACTCCAAAATCCAATGAAAATCTTATTTTATTCCTAAAATCAGATCCGGATTGCATCACAAATCCAGATATGAGAAAACTTATGTTATGTATATAATATATATTATATTAATATTCTTTGATGAAGGTAGTTTTGACTTTTAAGATCCTTTACCTAGATGTGTAAGTCCACATTGAATGATATGGGCTACTAATTATGTAAGCCCCATTTATTAATATCTAATGAAATACATAATCCATTGTTACAATTGTGTGTTGGGCAATAATCCACTGTATAATTGTGTCGGGCAATAGCTGACTTTAAATAAAAAAACCAAGGAAAAAGGTACGTGGACGTTGAAGAGAAATGGCCATGATGTTTGGTATCTGGGTAAATTAGTTTTTTATGTTTTTAAATAATTATAGATTTTTTGATTTTGTTTGAATATAATGACATGTGATATTAGATCATGAGTTTCCAATATGAACTGTTTGAATTGTTATTATAATAATAAAGTGTAAACACCCGTGTGCTCATTAAATCTCTACTAACATGTAATGTGCCTTTTTACTCTTTCTTTCATATCTTCATTTTTCTTTTCTTGGTTGGCCCACCAAGCCCAAAGCCCACGGGCTCTTTTATTCTCTTTTTTCTCTCTCCTTCATTTTTTTTCACACGACTGAGCCCACTTTGGGGCTTTCGATCTAGGGCGATTATGGCTGTGGGTGAGGTTTAATTTTTAGGCTCATACGTTCTAAAGTTGATTTGGTGCCAATGTTTGTGCAACTACTACTATCAATCCTCAAATAAAATGATTTATTTTCTATCTTGATGTAGGTATACAAGAGAATAGTTTGTTGCCAAGTTTTATGGTTCATATTCATGACTAGCATATATCTAATGACGTGCAGAGAGGTCCTAGGCTGATGCATATCTTCATTTGCACTGATAGTGTCGCATGTTGGGATGTAAACCTCCTTCGCAGGATCAACTAAATAATTGTCGTAAGCCTTAATTAATTGTTTTCTCATGAGACATTAATACGTAAGGAGGCTACCCATAACATCTAAAACATTAAGTGCACATGCTTCTAGAATGTAAAGACTCATTAATCATAGCTTACTCTTAAGATTCTTTATGACAGTGGGTTTAGGTTTACTCATGTTCTCTACTTGTCACTTATGTGGCTTTCTGACTTTAAAGTCAGCTTCCAATCAAATGGAGTTTTTAGAGAAGTTATATAATTTAAAGCCAAGTGATACATCTCATTAACAACACTAATAGAATGGGAGAAAATCTCATTCTAAATCTCAACCCTCAATCCATCACAAAACTCCTGGGAGTCTTCTCGAACATTACACCCAACAATTAGATTGTCAAACCTAATTATATACCTTACAAGTGTTATACTGTCCGTACATAGATTATCCAAAATTTACAACAGAATATCTTTATACGATGGGGCCATATACTTCTTCAACTTCTCATTCATTATACCTAGATTATGAATTCCTACGCTACCTCTAAAGTTATCTCTTTATGGAGATCCAATAGTACTGGGTAGACCTGTGCAATTTCCTTCTAGCATAACGCACATTACATGTCTCAAACATATCATACTAATCGAAGAAATGATCAATATTAGCTGCTGGTCAATTATAAAAATTAGGGGGTCGTTTGTGCCATAAAAGGGGTCGTCTATCTTGACTCTTCATGTATGATCATTTGGCCATACCTATAAATGCTCTTTATGTCATCATCAGAATCATCATCCTTATATGATCGTCATGTTTATTTTAGCCTTTATAATCTTTATCTTGAATAGCTCTATTCATCGCAAGGTATCGGTTATGTATGCTTTTTATGAAACTGAGACGCATGTCATCAATAGTTCGGCTTATCTAGAGCATGTTTCTAAAGCGTCTAATTATGCATCTATATATTCAAACCGTTGGGCACCCTTCAAAGGAGAACACGCTCCAAGCAAGAAAGGAAACTGATAAGGATCAAGTTGACAAGTTCTTATTGGTTGGAGTTAGTTGAGACTATATTTGATTTTCAATTAAGATTATATTTGTTTTTATATGGTTTCATTTGTTAGAATTTTTAGTTAAGATTTTAATTGTTTTTATTTGATTTTATCTGTTGAAGATTTTATGTGATATTTCAGTTATTTGATTTAGTCCCACATCGGATAAGAGAAGATTTGTTTTTAGTTGTAAGCCTATAAATAGGCTCCAAAACTTATTGTATTTGGCAATAAAAAAGGAATTGCTTTAAGAAGAAGATTTCTCTTTTAAATCTTTCTTGTGAGATGAGGGGGAGCATGCGCACGAGAGCCTTGGTGAGAAGCTTAGATCTCTAAATTTTCGGCGTGTGATTTGTTGGAGTGGAGAGGATGGCCTGAGTGAGAAACTTTCAACATCCCATATTTATGTAGAATCCCTAATTTCGTCAATTTGTTCATCCCTAATTTCCTAAATTTTCCACTTTAAAACCTCGAGATCTATTAGTTTTTCTATTTTTTCCTCTTTAGATCTTCCGTCCTAAGTCAATTTGGTAATAAAGCTAAAAATTGATTTGTTTTTACTCATAAAAAATCTTTTCTCTTTTAGTTAGGTTTTTATCAGAGATAAAAAGAAATCTTACATCTTTTTTCCATTTTCATCATTACTTATCTTTAAGATTTTAGAAAAAACCCTAACTTTTTCGTCATCTTTTTCTCTTAGCAAAAAGAACTTTTTCTTTTTTTCTTCTTCCAATTAGATTTGGAATATCTAAAAAAAAGTGAGAGAAAATTAAAAAGGAGGAAAAAAATTGAAATAAAGAGAAAAAAATCAAAAAGATAGTGGAATTTTTTTTAAAAAGGAGAACAAAATTAAAAAATAGAACAAAAATTCAAAATAGAGTCAAAAAATTCAGTTGAGGCAAAAAATCTTAATTAACAAACTTTAAAAAATTCTCACTGCTATTGCTCATCTTTTTCTTCATCATCCTTTCAATATTTTCGCTTTCTTCGTAAAAACCCAAATCACAGTTCTTCATCCTCATCTCATCCTACCAATCAACAAACTTTGTGCGGTCTCCTTTCTCCAGTGATTTGTTCCATCCTCCTAAATATCATCGTCTACTCGTTTATATTTTGATTCATTTCAAAGTTTGAGGACATGTAGTTTCCAATTTCAAGAGGTTGCTTACTACCTTATCAGATAATATATTACATTACTAACATTCACCAGGTGGTGAATTTTTCAAAGTCGGGGAGAATGGTAATGATCAAGTCGACAAGTTCTTATTGGTTGGAGTTAGTTGAAATTATATTTGATTTTCAGTTAAGATTATATTTGTTTTCATATGGTGTTATTTTGTTAGGATTTTAAGTTAGGATTTTAATTGTTTTTATTTGATTTTATCTGTTAAGATTTTGTTTGATATTTTAATTATTCGGTTTAGTCCCCCACATCAGATGGAAGATTTGTTTCTAGTTCTAAGCCTATAAATAGGCTCCAAACAACTTATTGTATTTGGCAATCAATGAATGAATGAATAAAAAAGAATTGCTTTGAGAAAAAGATTTCTATTTTAAAATTTTCTTATGAGATGCAAGGGAGTGGGAGCATGAGAGCCTTGGCGAGAAGTTAGATCTCTAAATCTTTGGCATGTGATTTGTTGGAGTGGGCGGAGGAGGATGGTCTGGGCGAGAAACTCTCAACATCCCTTATTTATGTGGAATCCCTAATTTTTTAATTTGTTCTTCCCTAGTTCATTAATTTTCCCACTTTAAAATCCTAGATTATTAGTTTTTCTATTTTTTTTCGTATGTAGATCGTTCTTCCTACATCAGAAATCAATACGACACTTTGCTTTTACCGCTTATTCTATATGAGAAATGCATTCCTTGATGAAAAGATGCCAATACACTTGACCGAATAGTAGAAAAGTACTAGTATCAAATAACAATAGCAGTTTAATGCAAATTTATCAAGGCCTAAGGATTTAAACTTAGGAATTTAAAAAGTTTAAATTAAACTTAGGAATTTAAAAAGTTTAAAAATATCAGATGCCATGAGAACCGTGTTGACGAGTAAAGAACATCAAATAACCTTTGATGCCTAGGAAGAAAGCTGAAAATTCAAGTGAACAAGGCGGAAATTGGCCCAAAATTAGCTCAAATTGACTTAAGTACACTGTTGGCTAGGGTTCAAGCTGACGAACAATAGTTGGCTCGGATTGAGCCGATGAATTGTGTTCGGCTAAGGCCAATACTTGTTGGCTTGGATTGATTTGGATTTGACTCGGTCGGCTTGATCAGCTTGGGTCTGAGCTAGCCAAATTGGCTCAGGTCTGAGCCATGTTGTTTCAGCTTTAAGGTTTTCAAATTCAGCTCAGGACAGGCCGAATCTAATGTAGTAAGAGACTCTTAGTGAAGAAGCTCGCAATGGTGGTTGTTAGCATTAATGATAATAACAAGAGCGGTACTGGAGAAGGTTGGGGTATGCGATAATGTTGAAGCAACGACGACGACAACTATAAAGATGAAGACAACGATTGAACACCAATAAAGAAGTTGGTAACGAGACAGGGGTGTTGATGGTAGCATGATGGGTTTGGAAGGCGATGGCAAAGACGGCTGTAGCTGTTAGCTTTGCTGAAGATGGGGTAGGGTTTGGGGTATCTTTCAGGAAAATGAAAATTACTTACAACTTTTTATAGGATTTTTTTCTAAATGATTTTTTTCTTGATATGTAGGCTACACGGTTTAGGGTTATGGGATTTTTACTGGCTAGGGGTTGGTTTAGATTTTTTTTGCTTACTAAGATATAAAGGAAATGTCAAGAAGATTGGATTTTGAGGGCTGGATTTTGAATCTACTTTGATCGAATGCCAAATCTGCTACGAAACAACTGTAAGTGTTGGTCTGGAGCTAGATATATGGTTTTAAGTGGTGGAAAATCAGGAAAGTCAAGATGAATCTAAGGATTTGGGATAAAACTAGTGTTTTAATAAAGGTAGATAGAATTTGGATCCCTTGCACAGTCTCTTCACACACACACACACAATCTCAACTCTTCATAAGAAAAGAATTTTCTCAAGAAGGCTAGAGCTCTTCACGAACCAATTTAAAATTTCTTTCAATAAACAAAGCTTTTAATTCACGAAATACTCTAAAAGTTATAATTATAAGCTTATTTATAGCCTATAGCTACGTGTGCAACACGTGTATATCAGAAAATCAACTAAAAAAATAAAAGAAAGCTCTAAAGTAGTAAAGCACGTGCGCTACACATGAAACTTAGAATCAAATTAAAAAGTTTTTAAAAAAAATTAAACATGGAATTGAATTCCAATGATTCATTTCTTGGCCATTAGTAGTATCAAGTTCGATGTATTTTGTGTTGGATTAAGATTTAATCATATGTAGTCATCAGGGCATGTATTAGTATAGATATCAACATTTGAAGTATAAAAGTCCAATTATGCTATATAAAAAAGGGATAGAAAGATGATACAGATGGTTGAAAATCTATACAACATTTTAAATGAAATGTGATATATAATGCTTCATAACTTTCAAATTAAATCAGGAGCAGTCTCTCTAAATATTTCAAGGAAAATTTACTTCCATGTAGGCTCAGTCATAATAGTTTGAAAGCATGAAAGGGAGAAAAGTGTATTAGATTCATTGGACATCAACTATTTCTAAGGAGAAAGCGGATAACTGTGATCCTCAGGAAAGTATGACTGTAACTATAGTAACAATAATTATGGCATATACTGATGGTTTTAAATGTCGAATATCGTGATTGTATCGGTTGGAGGTATTCATATAGGATGCCATATATCCTTGAATATCATGATTGTATTGTTTGTAGCATGGATATAGATATCAGCAAATACCCATGGGCATCGGCCATTTCGTTTCAATCTCGGTCGCAACCGAGACCGAAACGGCCATATAAACTCGGTTTCTACCGGATTGGCACCGTTCCGACTGAAACCCATAATAAATTTGAAAAAAATAAAAAATTAAACGAAATTCAAAAAATTTAAACTCAAATAATTCCTTACCCCATCGTCGAGGAGTTAGAGAACCCCCATGCCTATGTCGTTGTCGAGTCAGAGAGCTCCTGTATCTTCGTCGTCTCCGCATGCGTCGTCGAATGAGAGGAGTTGAGGGGGAGAGAGTGCCATTGGATTTGATCGATTGAAGGGGGAAGAGAGCGATCCCGCATGCGAGAGGAGTCGAGGGGGGAGAGAGTCCCTTTTTTATTGATTGAAGGAGGAGAGAGAGTATGCCGGTGTCAATTGAGAGGAGTCGAGGGGGAAGAGAGCGTCCCTTTGTTTTTGATCGATTGCAAGGAGAGCATCGGAGAGAGCTATAAGGGCAAAGCTGGAAGTTGTGAGAAGCTTCTTGTAGTTGTAGTGGTTGCTACTCACCTTACACATTTTGTTAAACCTGATTCATTTATTTACAAGTTTGCCATTCTAGTTACAATTTTAATGGAAAACTGTTAAATAAATGCAATATTTTAAGCAAAATGTGTAATGTGAGTTGCAGCTAGTTCAAAAAATTAGGCTAACTTGTAAATAAATGCAATATGTTTAGCAAAATGTGTAATGTGAGTAGCAATCAATGCAAAATTAATTCTGGCTATAGATAAATGTGAGTACACAAATATTTGAAAATATCGATATGAACGGAACGAAACGAAATGAATTTCTGAAACCAACGAAACGGACGAAACCGAAACCAACACCTACATTTTCGAAAGAATGAAACCGAGACCGAAACCACGACCTCAAACCTTAGTTTGTAGGTATACATATGTGATGGCATAAATCAAAAGATATATAAACGATACATGAGCATATTAATTGTTGATTGGCATTACATTAAAAATGGGCAAATGGGAGAATAAAAGGAGAAATAAGGGAAAAAGGAGAAAGATGGAGAAAAGAAGGATAGAGGACAGAGAAAGAAGAATGCAAAATAGTGGTACCAAACTGAAATAAGATGAAAAAGGAAATATAAGGAATGAAGAAGAAATACTAAAGAAGAGAAGTTAATAGTAGCAACAACGACATCGAGCAAAGGAAGAAAAAAGAGGATGGAAAGGAGGGTGAAGATCTATTTCATTTAATATTAATGAAAAATATAGATTTTGTTAAAAGTTGCTTGAAAAAGTTAACTAGCACTTATTTTCGACAAACATTTCTATATTAACCCATCAACGACTCTAGATGTTGCTATAGTTCTCTCTTCTGATGCGTTCTTTTTCTTTTTTCTTTTTGATCGATTGACGTATGGTCAGCGATTTGTCTAGGATAGTGAGATGTTATATAATCGGGTTTGGGTATAAATGGGTTAAAATTTTTGACCAAAAATGGCTTTTTAACTTAAAAAAGAAAAAAAAATAGACTATAAATGCTGATTTATCAGCTGAAATGATGATCATTAAACAACATGGACGATGTATTTTATCGTATCATATCATTAGTGAACAAAACCAATATTTCTGTTGTATACACCAATATTTAGAAAAATGCTATAATAGGATTAAATTCTACTACAAGGGGAAGCTATGATGTTTAATTGATTTTTAATATGACAAGTACTAAAGCTTATTGTTAGAATTCTTTATGTATTTAGATGTTTGGGTTATTAGTTGTAAACCCTACGAGTATCTTAGTTCTCCATGTATATTGCAATAAGTTAGAAAATGGGGTTTTTCTTCCTCTTTAACCTAGTTTCGTATTCTTTAATTCTAACATGACATCAGTGCCATGAAAATTTGTCTTGCTACAGTACCTGCTACAGTACCTGCTATTGTATACTACAACTCTGCTATAATATAGTGGTTTTCACGGTATTGCTACCATGATATAATAGCACTTACTAGTCAAACTCAAAGGTATGTCTATCTTGAGTTTGATGGGAAGTGTTACTGGTAATAATCCAACATTTGATAAAATAAAAAAAAGGCAATATCTATATATTAATAGTTTGGTTCTTATTATTAGCTTAATTTTTTAGGTTAGATATCGTTCAACTATCTATTTATGACTTACCAAGCTTCATTTGATGCCCTTTTGTTAAGTGACATGTGATTTGATTATTATTTCTCTTGGACTTGATGTTGTAGGCTATCATTAGATGTTTACAATAAAGGATAAGTCGAAGTCATTGTCGACAAATATAAAGCTTGGTTGCTAAATGCTTCACACATATGGAGTTGACTATCTGGAGACTTTTTCTCTTGTTACCTAACTTATTTCTATCTGTGTTGTTTTATCTCTTGTGGTTAATTAACAATAGCCAGTGTTCCAGTTAGATATGTAAATGCCTTCTTTATGGAGATCGTGAGGAGGTTTATATGTAGAAACCTCCTTGTATATTGCTCTGGAAATGAATATGATGTGCAAACTAATGCGATCTGCAAGAGAAATAGAAAATAAAATTAATGCTTTTGGTGGATTTAGGAAAAAAGGTATGATTTTTATTAAATTTGGAATACAAGGTAACAAGATAGGTGTTCTCGATTTGAGAGGAGGCCGCTCTCTAAGCTTTGTATTCGAGATCAAAGCTTAAATATTCAAGACCTAGCTTTTACTACAAAGAAAAAGCTTAAACCTCCAAGATCTATAGTTTCTTTCACAATAATCAACATGCCCCATTAACCCTAGCTGTCACCTACTTATAATCATTGTTTTTTCCCAGAATTATAGAAATTACCAAACTGCTCTTAAAACCCAAAATTATTAAAACACCCCTAGATCAGCCCCAACAGCCCCTTGCTTTTGCCACAATTACCTCGAGCCTTGTCCTTCTCCTTTGGTACATGCAGATCGCATGATTACTTCGTTCCCAAAGAACCACCTTGTCCTCAAGGTGATCCCACGAAATTCATGAGGCATACTACTCTAAATGGAGGTGCTTGCTCCTCTCGGCTCTTCCTCTTCAACTGCATTTTCTTCTTCATCCTCGACTGTCAGCATATGGAGAGCACGATCTCGACAATGATGTCCCGGCCCGAACCTCTCGCCATATTGGAAGCATAAACCTTTGGTGTGCCTGTCCTTGATCTCGCTCTGTGTAAACCGTTTGATCCTGCTGTCTGGTGAAAGCTACTGTTCTTCTCTTGGCTGGACTGGTTCTCTCCTGATGGTGTCTTCTCCTCCCCTATCATTACTTGACGGCAAAAAGTGGGTCCGCCTAGGCCACATTGGTCCGTCGCTCCTATGTGAGCCGATATTCAATTATCTGAGCCAGCTCTATTGTGTATAGTAATCCTCTAGGTCTTTGGATGCTCAGCTCCGCCTGAATGCTAGTCTTAAGACCTTTCATAAAACACCCCTCTAATGACTCCTTAGACAGTTCAAGCACACGACCTGACAACATCTCAAATTTCTTGATGTACTCCATGATTATCCTATCCCATCTAAGAGCAAAGAGCTGCTCATTAAGGTCTCCTCTCCGAGTGTCTCGAAATTGGTATAGCAGGAAATCCTTAAATTCCTCCCATGAGCTCACAGGTCGTTGTTACTCTCTACCGAAACCAAGACTAGGCCTCACCTTCAAAACATATTTCTACCACCCTCAGTTTCTCCGGTGTAGTGAGACATGCCACCTCAAAATACCTCTCCATCCTATATATCCAACCGTAAGGATCTTTCCCCCCTCAAATAGTGGCATCTTTAACTGCCTTATACTGTCATCAATTCCAAGTCTCTCCTTACCCAGTCGTCCTGTTGCATGTCCATAGTAATGGGAGCGATGATAATTGTCTTGTCGTACTCCTCTGCGTCATCCATATCCCCTCAATGGGCCGCCATCTTTTTCTTCATCATTGCCTTAGTCATCATCATTCCAAGCCTAGTTGTCAACATGCTCCTCAAAGCCTGGGTCCTCGCCATAGTCAACTTGAAACTTCTCGTACGCCATACATACTCGGTATCATTGCCTTTGTCGCAAACCGAGGCCCACGAATCTCTTGGAGCTGTTCCACGTCATCCTCATGCCTCAGGAGAAGCCCAAAATCATCGTTAAAGTCTCGACGGCTCCCAGAAGTCGCCAGGACTAGGATGATTCATCCTTAGCTCGACGGGCCTCTGGTGTGTCGCCAGGGGCCCGTGAGGGTCTTGGTGGCCCTGTAACCTGCAGGGCCATCGCAGGGAACTACAGGGCCCTGCAGCCCTGCACGGGGTTGCGGGCCCCCGGTAAGGGTGGCTGGGGTCCCTGTCTCTCGTGTGGTCTTCCTTTGCTTCTTCAGACTCCTTCGCGTCGGTTAGAAGCCCTTCTTTGAATTCTTCTTTCTTTTCCTTCACATTCTTCCAAGTTTTTGTCTTTTGTCCTATATCTGGTTGGATGTCCAGATCTAAGTTTCTTGCTGCATGTAAATCCGCAATTCTTTGGGGGTTGTTGTTACATTAGGGTTTGCATGAAGTCTCCTAACTTCATATAAAACTTTGCCGCCCACTTTGCGTCCATCCTTGCATCTGATGCACTAATCTCAGATCTGGAAGACTTCAAGCTTTCTTTCAAGTCGTCAACTGACTTCTTCAGATCCGTTACTTTGCCATCGAGTCTTTTCTCCAAAGCTCCACCTTTTCTATGCTTTCGCCGCCGACATGAATCGTAGTGCTATGATATCACTTTGATGCGATCCGCAAGAGAAATATAAGAAAAGTTAGGGATTTTGACGGATTTAAGGAAAAAGGTTAGTTTTTATTGAATTTAGAATAAAAGGTAACAAGATAGGTGTACTCGATTCGAGAGGAGGCTGCTCTCCTAACTTTGGATTCAAGATCAAAGACTAATCTTCAAGAACTAGCTTTACTTCGAAGAAAAAGTCTAAACCTCCAAGATCTATGGTTCCTTACACAATAATTAAAATGCCCACTAACCCTAACCGCCACTAGTAATCACTATTTTTTTCTAGAATTACAGAAATTACCAAACTGCCCCCCATAAAACCCAAAATTACTAAAATACTCTAGATCACCGCAAACAACACCTTGCTTTGCCGCGACTCCATCGAGCCTTCTGCTCATCCTTTGGTACATTCGGATCGCACCACAAACTCAAGAAGATGATTTATGGTCTTATGTAGAGTCCTCAGGTATGATATGCTAAAGTTAGCAAAGTAGTTATGGGACCGGGCTTTTGAAGATGATATTATGATCAATTTGTTTTTATTCGTCAAGGTACTTTTGTAGTAGTGATTTTAGCAATTTATGTTGAAAATGTCCTATTGACATGCAATGATCATGTTGGCATTAAGAAGATCAAAGCGTATCTCAAAGAGCATTTTATGACCAAGGATATAGAAAGTTCTGAGTACTTCTTGGGCTTGAAATTACTAGTGATCAACATGGATATGTTCTTTCTTAATGGACGTATGGCTTAGATTTACAATATAGGACCATATTACTTGGCCATAGCCTTATGAATGCTCCTATGGACACTAATGTTAACTTGTGAGCTAAGGCTATTAAGTTGTTTGATGATGTTTTCCTGTATAGGTATTTGGTTAGAAGAAATATTTATCTTAAAGTTAATAGACATATATCATTTTGTTGTTAGTTTGGTGGTTAGGTTATTCATTGGAAAGCAGTGTTTTCAGATTTTAATTTAGGTTAAAGGATCTCCGGGCAGAGATTTGCCATATATGCAGAATGTATATTTAAGGAAAGAAGTTTTTTCTGACTTTATGTATGAGACAAAAGGGACTTGAGCTCTATCTTAGGTTATTGCATGTATGTATGGTTAATCTTGTTATGTGTATGAGGGAGAAGAAAAATGTTGTGGTTTACTCCAGTATTTGAAGTAGAGTATAGAGCTATGACCCATACAATATGTGAGATGATATGGCTAAAGACGATATGGACTTGTTTTCAGGAAGGCGGTCATATGGCTATAAATTGTGACATTCAGTCAGCGATTTACATGACTAATAATCTGGTCTTTCATAAGATGATCAAGCACATATAGGTGGATTGTCATTTTAATCTTGATGTGCTGACAGACAAGTTGATTTGTACTCCTTTTACTCATACTTTAGATCAGCTAGCAATTATTTTTCACAGAAGTCATCTTTCTTAAGATGGTTTTCTCTCTGTGTGACAAGCTATGTATGATTAATATCTATGCTCTAACTTCATAGGGTTGTGCTATAATTCTTTATCTATTTGGGTATTTAGGTTGTTAGTTGAAGACCCATATCTTAGTTCTCTATATATATTGCCATAAGTTGGAAGGGTGACTCAATTTTTCCTCTACTCTTCAACCTATTTTCTTGTTCTCTAATTCTAACTCTTATTAACGTGTAAGTGTTAGGCTGGCATAACTCTGCCCATCGGTGCGGTAGGCTGTAGCAATAAGAGTTCGCAAATCCAAATATCTAGTTTTGATGCCAATGGAGAATGGCTTTTCAAATAATTATGCATGCCTTTCAGGTTGAAGTACTGTTCCCAATACTTAAGGATGCATGATTGCATAGTACAATCTGAGGCAAACTTTACAAAGAACATCATAATAGTAGAGAAAATCAAAATAGAGAGACTAAGTTTCATATAATTTTCATCTTCAACATGTTTTATAAGCATAAATAAGATTTGATAGTTGGAAACTTGGAATGAAATTCACTGGTAATTAGTACAAAACACCCCTATGATACTTGAATGTTTTCTTAATTTTAAGATTTTTAAATACAATGGGTTACTTTGATTGACATGCTTTTTTGCTGTAAGTATCAATCTTCTATCATCCAATATGCTGATTATAATGTCATCTATAAACAGTCATAGCTGTTGAATACAACTGTCATGGAATCCGGATTTTCACCTCTTTCTCTCAATTCTTCGATTGTACCATCAACAAGGACATTGTTGTATCTTTGTGATTTTCCCCGTTACATATTATTTTATGAACTGTAAAAAGACCTGCAGCATATGATATTGGGAACATTTATATAACCATCATTATGTAGCAAACACAGTTATAGAACAAGCACTAAGAAAACCTTGTGAACCACCGTCCCAAACCTTTGAAACACATAATGTAAGATTCTCTTAAACTATGGTTCTGCGCTTAAATCTATTGCAATCTGCATTCTGTAGATACATCAAAGCATGTATTTGTCATCAAGGACAGTGCTTTTTGTAAATATAACTTAAATCCTGAAATTTTCTATTCAACTGCAAGGTCGAACATGTCAATTGTATGATATTCTTACCATTTTGGTTTTTTGGGTGTATCAATTATAAAATCATTTATAACGCTCACATGATTTTCTTTACTTCTGTCGTTATTTTTGACTAATGAGCTTTGTCATCTAATAGATAATTGTGATTGTTCTCTAGGTCTTTTGATGAGCCATCTTGAAAAAACCAAGTTGCTGATTATGCAACTTGTGTGAAGGATGTTTTTGTAAACAGAGGTGATCTTTGGTCATTTTGATGGCAACATCACTCTTACATATATTATGCCCTGGTAAAGATGATAACATTTATACATTCTTCATTTTGTGATCAGGTGAATTGGGAATCTGATGCATTTCCTAACCAATGTGTGAACATCCAAATAATATTATGTTAGGCCTGCAAGTTGAAATATGCAAAATCCCATTGTACCTGCACATTATAATTGCAATCTATTAATGCTTGACATGCACCTATGTACATGCTTTTATTAATTATAGACTTCTACAATTATTCTAACTAGCCTTTTAGCATTAAAGCTTTAGTATATCCATCTAAAAGAACATTCAAATTGGCTTTTTAACTCGTGCTCCTTTATCTTTAGGACGAAGTGGATTAGTTACTGGTATTAGGAAGCCTGCACTGTATATCTCCATGTACGATGTGTTTTATGATAGAATGGATGCTTCAACCATAAAGCTGTGTTGTGTCCGGCCTATGTGGGACATGCTCGACACACATATTTGACACTATACTTCTATTTTGAATATACCTTCTAGAATTTTCTTAAATGTTGCCGGATCATGTCGTGTCATCTGTGTTGTCATCTCCGTATATATGCAATACACAGTTTACCTTTTGAATTAACGAGTTGAGGATAACGTGGGGAAGAAGGTCTTGTTCACTTGTTAATTTTACATGAATTAAAAATAATGATGTTTTCAAATAATAAAATCAGACCTTGAAAAAGCTGAGCACCTGCTATACTCCAAGTCTTGAGGACAACTTGAACTCCTGGTTTTTTGGATATACCATACTGATGGAGAGGAAGATGAAATATGCTTGAACTGGCTAGACATGCTTATAAAGTTGCTTATGCATGGCAAGTTCTCATGGAAACTTAAAAAGGAAAATATTTGCAGTATGCTTTGATTGATTGGTGGGTACATGGACCAACAAGTTCTTAGAATGAATGCATTATAGCGATAGCAAAGAGGATGGTACTTGAAGCTTTGTGCCAAAGGAATACTGGGAGACTGCATTGGTCATGTTGCTTTATTGCCTAGAAGAGGCTTCATTTATGGTACTTCAATAGGATTGTGTATATGATGCGGTAACAAGATGTGAAAGTGAATGTGGTCTAAAGAAAAAAAGTTGCGCAGAAGTTTACATGCAAACCTTAGGATATCTTATTGAGAATTATATCCAACACGAAAGTTTGACTGCAGGAGTATATTGGAAAAAGTTCTCTGTGAAATCAAGTTGCTGACAAGAAAGACAAATATATGCTATTTGGAGGTTAAAGGTGTGTCGGTTGGCTAATCTTATTATATGTAATGAATTTTATGTGAAACAAATAGATATACCCGAAGAAAAGTTGGTACTATAGTATGAAATTCTTTCCAATGCCTCATGGATTGCTAAAACCGTAGTTTATATGTGAAAGAAATCACAGATTGAATATGAAGCTCTTTTCTGTCAAAATCATCCTGAACCACTAGGTCGGCAGAAATATTACTGCCGGCTTCAAAAATGTTCTGATGTAGTTTGGGATATGCTGTCTATCTCTCCTGAATTATCTTATTTTTCTTGCCTTTTAAGTTTCTTAGGACAAGTGAGTAGCTTATTAATTGTCTTTAGAATTTGGGTTTCCTAGAGTTGAGTATTTTGAAAATTTTTAAATGAAGGGGATTTTAGATATATATATATACCCCAAATCTTTCGTACTTAGAAGTTTACCCCTTAAATTAGCTTAAGTTATGTGATTTTACTATTTTGATTATTTAAAAGAGAATATCACCCTAATTGTTGGATAGTAGAATTTTTTTTTTAAAAATGACCAAATAATCCTCATTCCTTATCTCTCCCTTAAATCTATTTCCTAGCAAGAAACCCAAAATCATGTGGAAGATTTCAAAAATTAACTAATCCAATTTCTTTCATTCTTCTTATTGTTTGCCTCTCCTTTCACTAGGACCCCATCTCATCCTCAAGCAAGAAAATCCAACATTTTAGAAGCAACAACATCATCTAAGCAAGAGAAAGGACAAATAGAGATTAGAGTCTTGGGAGTTGGGATCAGGGGCAAAATAGGAAATGTAATTTTGAGTGGTAAAATCATATAACATAAGCTAATCTGAAAGATAGATTTTTAGAAATGAAGATTTTTGGGGTTTGTAAAATATTGAAGGCATAATTTTGAAAAGGTTAGGCGGAATTGGATACACAAGGAGAAATAGATTCATAAAAGTAATATGATTCATTTTATCTCTCAATCTTAGCAGCTTATTTACAGATACATTATAAGCTTCCAACTACTCACACTTATGTCATTCTCCAACCATTCACACTTATATAACCTGTAAAGCCCATTTGTTTTTTTGGGCCCAAGGCTTTTTTTGTCTTTTATTTACTTACTTTTTTTATTTTTCCTACCTTTGGCCCAGCCCATCAAGGCCTTTAACTAAAACCCCTCCTCTCTTTTCCTCTCTCCCCCTCCCGATCTCTCTCCCATCTGTCTTTCTCACGCGATAGCAGCGCACGCGCGTGAAAACAGCCGCCCGACAAAAAAAAAGAAAGAAGAAGAAGAAAAGATCAGATATGATTCTCCCCATCTCCTCTACATGCCAGCACCTCCTTGGAGCAAATCGAAGCTGATCCTCTTCTCTCCACCTCCTACTACACGTGTCTCATCTCAAACCCATTTTTGGGGGTTTGACACGTTTTGTTTCAGATCTGAAGGTAAGGGCTTCGTGGCACCTTTTCAGCTCTTCTACAAGCCACCTAGGCTCTTTCCTTCTCCTATTTAAGCTTGGTTAAGTCCAAAGATTTCAGCTTTTTATCAAAAATTTCGTTTTTCAAAGGAAAGTTGCCCTTTTATGCGATTTTGTGGGTTTTCTCTCTTGTTTGTGGGCTGATCTGAAATCTGAAATTGTGATCTCTATTATGTTCGTTCGACGAGTCTGAATTTCAGGTAAATCACTCTCAACTTCTGGAATTTCCGTATTAAATGTTGTTTCATAGCTATGATGATTTCTGAGCGCAAGTTGGTTGTTATTGGGCTTGGTGGCAACTCATGCCGCTGCCCTATGCTCTGTTGTATCTTTATCATGATGGTTTGAGCCCTATTTGGCTCTGAAATTTCAGCTAAGCTTTTTCTTGGCTCTGTTATTCATGGTAGTCAACTTTTGGGTATTGATACGAACCTGTCGATCTCTTTTCTGAGCATGGCTGAACCCTCTTTTGTGTCATGGAGACCATAAACTCATAAACCACGACTTATTAGATGATTGGTTGTCTTTTGAGCTATGTTGTATACTTTGTCCCTTAAAATTCAGAATATCCAATGTTGTTTGCTGAGGGTTCAGACCCTTATGTCCCTAAATGAATGCTTGAAGGATCATAAAATTAAACCATGAACTTATGGTTTGATAATTAGGTCCCAATGTTTGCCTAAGGATAAAAGTGAAACCATGAAAATATGATTAAGTCCTGTAAAGATGATCAATGCTGACATTTAACTGAGATCACCATCAATTCCATCTTAATTTCAAAATGAAGTGCCAACCGTTGCATGATTCTCATATTCAGGTATTTAGTATTTAGTTAGTACTTTGTTTCAATTAACATTCATATGGAATAATGTTCATAACATCTGTCATTTGTAGAATGCTGGTTTAATTGATAACATGGCTGCTACTATGTTACATGTTACCATGCTAATATTTCATGTTCAAGCTATTGTTATCACCTACATGTTGCTATGATTATGTTAATGATTGCACTTTAAGTCCATGACGTTGAATTTAATTTTATAACGGGTGTGCAATGATAAATACGGGCACTAGAAGAAAGTGTTGTTGAAATATCTTGTTATGAGTATTATGTGCAACATCTTGATGGAACATCTTGTTAAATATATGGTACCACATAGCACACCCACATATTGTCTAAATTCAATGTGACTATAATTGAATCAAGAATTGAATACTTGCCTCCTGTGATAAATAAAAGAAATGGTATCAAATTAGTATAACACATGTGACATATCACTAAGAGGTTGAGTGTTGTACACTTGGCTTACACTGAGCACTTGAGACTCACTGGGTATGGGGTAAATCATATTAGTTGGAGTACGGGTGCGACTGGAGCCATGATTTGTTCCATAAGACAGTGTTACTCCGGTTGTTAATGTGGGTCAAATGAGTCAAGGTGTCACTCCTGTTGTTTTCTGTGGGCTTAGCCCGGGTGAGCACCCCAGTGGCCTGTAGTGGACTTCATGGTTGCTTCTATACTCCCCAATATGATTCACGGCCTAGGTTTGGTTTAACCTGTAGAAAGTAAGAAATCTACCACATAATGATGCTTGTTACTTATTTCTTTGCCAGCTTGAGTAGTTAGTTCTTTGGTAAAATGTACTCTCATTATTTTAAGCTTGTTTTCAGTAATTTTATTTACGCTCACATAAATGTTTAAACATCAAAATTCTTGAAGTTATTGTGATTTACCTGGTGCTCCTGTTTTGCATTGAACACCAGGTGTTGGTAGTTCTGAGGAGTTTTCTGCAGTCGGGGTTCTGGAGCCAAAGGTGGAATCTGCTGATATTTGACTTAGAGGTAGTCATGTGTGTTATCTTTGGAGAACTTTTGGTGTACCTAGGTCTTAGAACATGATCCTATTTTTGTGAAGTATATATGTCATGTTCTAAGAGCCTCTTTTGTAAACTCGCTTATATAAATAAAACGAAGTTTTTCCTTTACACATTTTTTGTACATATCTGCTCATAGCTTAGATTGTCAACACTGGGTAACTGCAAAAACTGCCAACTTTGTGAAACATGTTGCGGCCCCGGGTTGCGGGGCATGAAAGTGCACAAGTGCGTAAGTTTACAAAATGAGATTTTGGGCAAGATGATACATGCGACTGATTAACAAGTCACATGCACCTAAACGTCAGACAGGTGCATGTACATTGTACAGCAGTCACCTATTTAGCAGAAAGGAATAAAAGCCCAAAACCTAGCAGAAATGTGACGATAGATGAGCAAAACATAGGCGCCTGTCCAGAGACAGTTGCCTGGCTTTTGAGCAGCAGTCGGCTATCAGACATCCAGAATGCACAACTAAGGGTTTTATGATTTAGAGTCCTAGAAAAAGGATTTTAAGGGGTTCCTAGGATAGAATGAGGGATGTGTGCGTGCTCCAAGTTATCTCTACGTCAAGGCTACAATCTAAGAGAAAAAAACAAAAGAACAAAAAGTTTTACATTGAGATTTAGCTTCTTTTTTCTCTTGATTGAAGTTGAAGTCTTTGAGTCTTCTTTCTTTGTCTTGATCACTCAATCATCTCTTTGAGCTTTGATTGATCTTGATTTTCATTCATTGCAATTGATCTTCAAGATTGAATTTGGCAATGAATTAACTGCATAGAGGGGATTATTCACAAGTATTTATGTTTGCTCATCATCAATACTCAACATTCTCGCCCTTTTTGGTGATGACAAACAATCATAAACAAAAATAAATAATTGTACTTAAAAAATACTTACTCTCCTGTATAGATGTCAATTAAGTGAGATATGTGCAACATATGATCAATAAAAGGTAGAGTATGATATAAATGCAAAGAGAGTATGGAATAAATTCATAGTTTTTGAATTTAGGATATTTGAATCTAAATTCACTATATCTTACTCCCCCTGAATCTAAGGATATATCAATATTAAATTCAAACAAATGTTTAACTTCTAATTAGCACAAAATTATGAGTTTGTTTGTTTCTCCCCCCCTATGGCATTATTCAAAAAGTGGGAGTAGAGAAACAACAACTAGTGCTAAATAAAAGAGAAAACAATATGGGAATATAAAGAGTAGGATATATATTTAATGTGATACCAAATGAAAAAATAGAATACAAGGTGTATCACAATAATACTTATTAAAATCATCAAAAACATAGTTGACTAGAGGAAGAGAAGTCCAATAGCAACATTCAACATTCAATACATCTCAACATTCAACATATATATTCAAGAGCACAAAGAAGGGAGAAAATTCACACAAGAGTACAATGAGCCAAAAGATCACCCCACACACACATATTATGAGCACAGAGTACAAAAATGATGCCAAATCCATAATCAAAACATCATAACATGAAATATAATAATCTAAACATCCATCATCACGCAATGTCTATATATACGAAGACTCTCAAACCCTAATACAAAAAACAAGACCTAGGGTGAGATATCTCCAAGATGTATCAATCATCTAGCTGGACGAAGGTGGAGGAAGCCTCAGGAGCTGAAGAGGTCTCTGGAGCTCTCATCTCCACGATGAATTCGAAGTAGCAACAACATCATCATCAGTAGGAGTGATCACATGAGTAGCCTCAGCAGGCTCAGCAGCAGCAGTGGGAATTTGAGAGACATCGGCAGGAGGAGGCTGAGGGTCATCGGCAGGAGGAGCAGCAACAGATGGGGTAGCCTCAGAGGGGTGCAACAAAGACTGAAGAGAGGCAGGCAAATGTAATCCCTGGTGCTCCAAGGAAGTGCTGAGCATCTCTAGCAACAAATTCACTTTCTTATCCAACTGGATAAAGAAGGGATCTAGAGGAGATGAAGCTGATGAGGATGAAGGAATGGTGGCATCAACTAGAGGCACGGAAGAGGAGGAGGGCTCAGAAGCAGCTTGCCTCTTCTTGGTTGCAATCTGCAGAGTTGAAGAAGACTTCAGCTTTGCAAACTCATTCAGGAGAGGACCAAGAGGAACATACTCAAAGGATGCAAGATCAATTTTGAAATGCCTGAAAACATGGGTCAGGATGCAGCTGTAAGGGAGGTGACATAGAGTAGGGGTGATATCAACGGAGTCCATCTTATCTAAAGATGACTCCAGCCCAATTTACATCCATGCCAGAATGGATGGCATACATGAACTTAAGGATATCATGAGATGGCTGATCAGATGAGCCAGATTTGGGGAGGATGTTTGATTTCACGTGGTGGACTGCTCAGCCACGTTTGGAGAACTTAATGGTTTTCACTCCAGAAGTAAGAATATGAGGAATAGTCTTGAACATATCTTGAAGCACGGTTTGATCAAGGTCGGAAATTTTAGAGATGCTAATGTTAGCGGGAAGAGACACTTAAAAAGGAATACCAAGAATAGTACATAGATGCTTGTGGTCTAGCTTGATGGAGGTCCCCTGAACAAAAGTATCAATCACCCTAGAATCATTATACTCAACACGAATGCGGTTTGCATAAAAGAGTTTGACTAGCTTGGGATATGGCTTAGGTGATTCAGCAGGTGAATGACGAAAGAGATCAATAAGTTTGGTTTTCGTCATGAGTTGGTACAAATTTTCAACTTGAAATCCTCGTAAACTATGAATCTCTCCTTAAGGATTTTGACGTTCAAAAGGGCATTGAATTAAAATTGAAAGAAACCAAGTTTTAGGGCACGATTTGAAACTGGAATGAGTCGAAAATAGATACCTAGACGGAAGAATGAGATGACGGAGGGCTCGAGGAGACTGACGGAGGAGGAAGACGACGGTCGGAGCAACTGATCGCTGGCGAAATCGAACAGTGAGCTCTCAAACCCTCTCGACTGACACTAGGAATTTCGAATCGGAGGAGAGAGGAGCACACGATCGAAGTTAAATAATCAACTGTCGGATCGATCACAACCGTCGGATGAAGACGAACGGCTGTGACTAAGGCTTACGAACCGCCAAACATCTCAAACAGACGAGACATGCGACTAATGCACATTGTGCAGGCACCTGTCAAGCCTTGAATCAAAATGACATTAGCAGAAGCACATGTGCCTGTAGCTCATAATACAGTCGCTTGTTGATTGGCATGCGCCTGTGAAATGAATTACACGGGCATGTTGCAAACAACAAATTTTGGGTTTGAAAGTTCATCTCTCGGGAAAATAAAGAAGATCTAGGAAGGTGCCTGATGACAAAAACACAATCGCCTGGGTGACAACCAGGCGCCTGTATTATGAACACCAGTCGCCTGGTTCTCAAAGATGTGATTTAAAGACAAGATAATAGGGTTTGGGCAGGCGTCTGTCCTGGTTCTCAAAGCCAGGAATGAGGCAAAAATGAGAATATGATTTCTCTCACACCCTAGACCTATACACTAGAAACTCTAATCACATCAAAATACTATCATAAGCATATAAACTAATTCACATATAGAGGATATCAATATAATCATAAATTCATCAAATTCTCTAAGAAATCTCATAGAAAACTTATTGAGAAAATAGACACAATCGATATATGAGATGAAAATGATCATATAAACACAAAACATGGTATAGCATAAGAAAATGAAGTCCTAGATTTCAGATTCACCCTTAATTCCTAATTCTTCACGCAACCTCACAAATGAATCTTCTTTAAGAGGTTTTGTGAAAATATCGGCAATTTGTTTTTGGGTTTCAACGTACTCTAGAATGATGTCCTTCTTAACTACATGCTCATTTATAAAATGATGTCTCACATATATGTGTTTGGTACATGAGTGATGTACCAGATGTTTGGAGAGGCATATTGCATTTTGGTATCAACCATGATAGGACAAGTATCACAATTAATACCATAGTCTTTAAGCGTTGATCATCCAAAGAACTTGTGCACATGTAAGACTCGCAACAATATATTCCGCTTCGGTCGTGGATAATGATACGAAATTTTGCTTCTTGGAAAACCAAGAGACAAGAGAATTTCCTATAAAATGGCAAGTGTCATTAGTACTCTTCCTATTGGATTTGCATCCAGCAAAATCGGCATCACTATATGAGATTAACTCATATGTGCTAGATTTAGGATAAAATATTCCATAATCTAAAGTTTGATTAAGATAACGAAATATTCGTTTAACCGCAATCAAATGTGATTCCTAAGGCTGTAATTGATATCTAGCACAAAGACATACTGAAAACATGATATCAGGCGTACTTGCGGTTAAATAAAGTAGACTACCAATCATACCTCGATATAGACGAATGTCTACATCTTTTCCGTTTTCATCCTTTTGAAGGTGTGTAGTTGTATTCATATGAGTTCTTTTGCTTGAGGATGATTCTATCCCAAATCGCTTGATAAGCTCCCTGGTGTACTTGTTTGACGGATGAAGATGACATCCTTCAATTGCCGAATTTGAAGACCTAAAAAATAGTTGAGTTCACCTATGTGGCTCATCTCAAATTTGCCCTTTATAGACTTTGAAAATTCTTGGCAATGATCATAGCTAGTAGATCCAAAAATTATGTCATCTACATACACTTGAATGAGAAGAATATCACTTTCATAATACTTACTGAAAAGAGTAGAATCAACTTCACCTATTTTAAATCCCAAATCCAAAAGAAAGTTTTTAAGGCGATCATACCAAGCTCTAAGAGCTTGTCTCAAACCATATAAAGCTTTCTTAAGTTAAAAACATGGTTTGGAAATATTTCATGAATAAATCCGGGAGGTTGTGAAACATATACTTCTTCATTAACGATACCATTTAAAAATGCACTTTTAACATCCATTTGGTTTAGCTTAAAATTTTTATGAGATGCAAAAGACAATAATAATCTAATAGCTTCTAGCATAGCTATTGGAGCAAATGATTCTTCGAAATCAATACATTTTTCTTGCCGGTAGACTTGAGCTACTAACCTTGTTTTATTTCTTGTGACGACTTCATTCTTATCCATCTTGTTCTTGAAGATCCATTTAGTCCCAATGACTTGATGTCCACTTGGTAGAGAGACTAGCTCCCAAACTTCATTTCTTTCAAATTGACTGAGTTCTTCCATTGTCACGATCTAAGAGCTATCTTTACATGCTTCTTGAATGTTTTTTAGCTCAATTGTGGAGACAACGGCGCAATGAGTGAATTCTTCAACCCTTAATCTTGTCCGGACACCCACTCCAATATCTCCAATAATTTGGTCATGTGGATGGTCACGAACGTTTAGGTACGCTTTGGATACTCCTGGATCAGTAGGAACAATCTTAATGTCTTCATTAGTAGGGTTAGTCTCAATAACATCATCAAGTTTAGTATTACTAATAGAATCACACAAAACTTCTAAACTATCATCATGAACACGAGGCACATCAAAATCTTCATTAAATGAAACGTGAAGTGATTCCTCAATTGATGAAGTGTTCTTATTGTATATCCAATAGGCTTTGATACATGTGGAGTATCTTACAAAAATCCCTTCATCGGATCTTGGATCAAATTTATCTAGATTACTATACGTGTTCTTAATAAAACATTTCGAACCAAAAACACGAAAATTTTTTCTTGAGGCTTTTTGTCATAAAATAGTTCAAAACAAGTTTTGTTCGTACGTGGCCTTATTATGATACTATTGAGCACATAACATGTCGTATGCAACGCTTCCGCCCAAAATTGAAATCCAAAATGGAGCATTGTGCGTGCACACTCAATAAGTATCATATTCGTTCTCTCAACAACACCATTTTATGGTGGTGCACGAGGAAACAAAAAGTTGTGAGTTATTCCGTGGTCATCACAAAACTTAGAGAAAAGCTCATTCTCAAATTCACCTCTATGATCACTACAAATAGTGATAATGGTGGTTCCTAAGAGATTGAGTTTTCTTGGCAAACTTGGTAAATTCTTTAAAAGCTTCGTTTTTAGTAGATAAAAAATATACACATGTAAATCTAGAAAAGTCATAAACAATGACTAATCTATAATGTGTATTATCTAAAGATGCAACTCTAGGAGGCCCAAATAAATCTAGATAAACAAGTTCTAGGGCCCTCTTAGAAGAAATGCAATCTTTAAGTTTAAATGATGATTTACGGAGTTTGCCACGTTGATAAGAATCACAAAAACTTTTCTTATTAAAAGAAATCTTTGGAAATCCTTTAACTAAATCATACTTAGATAATTTATAAAGATTTTTGAAATGAACATGTCCAAAACGACGATGCCATAAAAGTTGTTTATTAGTGTGTGCAATTAAGCAATGTTTTAGTGATTGTGGCATACTTAAAATATAAATATTTTTATGGCGTGTGCCGGAAAATATAACACTAGATTTATTATCAATAATACTACACATACCTTCTCCAAAGTTAACCTTGTAACATTTGTCACAAAGTTGACTAATGAAAATGCGGTTATGTTTTAAACCATATACAAGATACACATTTTCTATTAAAGGTTTTGATGGATTATCGACTTTACCAACTCCAATGATGGTTCCTTTTTCATCGCCTCCAAATGTTATCGGTGCATCGTTCTTGATGCGGATCACTTCGAAAAGTAAGGAGGGATCTCCCGTCATATGCTTGGAGCAACCACTATCTAGTTTCCATCCTTTCTTCTTAGAGCACATTTTGCGTTTATTGCTCTTTTTCCTTTTCTTAGGCACCTACACATATTTACCATAAGCTCATGGTACCCAAGCTTGTTGAGTTCAAGGGGATTCATGTTAGGGTTTCTATCATGCACAAACAAGTTTATACGCAGTGGAGATCCATGCGTTTTCAAATTGATTTGATCAGATTACTAACCTTTTGACGATTCGAATGTATCGGACTGCAGGTGCTGCTTTACGAACGACCGCCCTCTATCAGTATCCACACGCGAATGTTACGAACGGGAATTGCGAGGGTGCTAGCTCCTTCGCTGCAACTAGGGGTTCTCTCTCTTTCGCTCGTCGCTTTTCTCAAAAACGGGAGTGATAGATTGAATGCGTAAAAACTGAAAATCATCTCTATATATTATATAGAATCCCACGTTAACCCTTTAACGTATTTCAGTTACGAAACGATATCTTTAGGATAATATCTTATATTATCTGTTAACTCTTTAATGCGTTTTAGTTACACGACGATATCTTAGGGATAATATCTTAAATAGATACAATATCTGACAGTTAAGATATTTTGCCTTATTACAAATTTCAAATCAAATTCGAAATCACGTTTAAACCCTATCCTATCCATTACGCTCTTTGTGTGCGACCCAATAGGCTCATATTAAATTGGCAGTGGGCCTAATCATATTAAAAGCTCACAAGTCATAATTGGTCTCTAGCAAGACATTTATGACTACCCAATTAATATGAATATCGTTAGTCCGATATTAACCTAACCAATAGACATGTCATAATCCTTTTGTCACACGATATCTGATTTAAACATAAGTCATGGACAATGTCATACTTATATTGTTCTAACATTTAATTTCTCCCTTACTAAGTAGACTGATAAAATCACATTCATTTGAGCACAACCATGCATTTCTCTGTCCTACTTATCGAGGGGCCCATTAGATCTCTCTCATAAGAGAGGGACAAATTCTATCTTGTTTATTCACTTTCCTCTGCATAATTCACATCATGTTCAATCATAACCTTTATGATTATCTGATTAAAGATAACGTTTGGTTATGTCAAAACATGATGTTCTTTATGTAGGAAAATGTGATGATCTCAGGTCTAAGGATTCTATGACATAACTATTATGAGATCATTTATGACACTAAACCATGCAATGATCTTACAGTGAGTCTATCCAGTACATTATTCTCCAACAAGTACCTATAAATTTGATTTGTATCACTATACTCATAATTATCAATCAAACTCATACTAGTCTCAATTCATCATTATACCTTTAACGATGAATGACCAGGGATGCTTAGAATAACATAAAACAGCTATTCAAACATTATTATAATGAAACATGCAAGCAATATAACAATAATAATAAGAAAACATTTTATAAATGAAAAATGACATAACATAAAGATCCAAATATTTGGCCTAGGGCAAAACCACTAACAATTCGTCCTTTGGAAACCAAGTCCAAGTGGACTTTGGCTTCCCAACATAATCATCACAATTATCCACATCTCTAAAATAAGATTGCATATATGAATTCCTATCATGTATGCTAGTGTCCTTGGGACCCCAAATAGTGTAAGTTTGGGTGTTCTTTTCTTAGTTGCATGCACATGAAGTTGATTTCTACGTGGTGCATGGGACTTATAAGCATGTGATTTAGCATATGTGAATGGTGGAGGATAAGCATGAGACATATAATGGTCGTGTGAAGCATAAGAAGCATACATATGATGAGGTGCATATGAATGAGCATACATATGTGAAGGTGGTGTATGAGCATATGTATGTGGAGGAGCACGTGCATGAGCATATCTCATGTGTTGGTTTGCACGTGTCTGTGGGTGATGTGCATAGAACTCATCATAAGTGTCCACACATGTAGTAGGAGTGTTTCTACGTGGGTGGGTGTGCGTGTACATGAAGGCATGTCCCTTCCTTTGAGTTTCACCCTTGGTGTGTTTCTTTGCAAAGGAGGGAGTGTGAGAAGTAGTGACTTTCTTGGTAGTTTTGCTACCCAAGGTGTTGTGATCACCACTTGTGGATGCACCGGAGGTTGGCCTCACAAAATCTATAGTGTTACCACTATAGGTGGTGTGTGCTTTGGATGCATTTGCCTTTGAATAACCAAGTCCAATACGATGATTGGCCGGTAGTTGATTTGAAAGCAAATCATCCAATTTTCCTTTCTCTTTGTTGAATCTTTCAACATTGGAGGAAATGAGCTCATATTTCTTTTTAAGAGAAGAAATGGTAGTGTCCAAGGTGGACACAAGTGTGGTGAGCTCGTGCACTCGAGTTTTGAGAGTCTCATTCTCAATTCCCAAGTGTGTGTTTTGAGATAGAATATTTTCCATCTCAAGATCATTACTATCTTCAATAGATACATGATCCAATTGAGATTTGAGGGTTTCAACCTCATTTCTCAATTATCTATTTTGAGCAAGTAAAGTAGCTTTCTCAAGGGTGAGTGATTCAACAATGGTGTCATTGTTGGTGATGGAAGGCATGGATGAATTACAAGCAATTGTTTCTTTAGACTTAGTATATCTAAGCACAAGTTTTTGGTACTTGGAAAATAATTGTTCATTGGCAATTCTAAGTTCATCCATAGTTACCTCGGGTTCTTCACTTTCACTTGAGCTCTCATCGGAGGATGTATCCTCTTGTGCCATGAAACACATGTGAGCACTTTCATTCTTCTCATCCTCGGATTTACTTGAAGAATCTTCGGTTGAGTCATCAAATGTCCCTCCCTTTTTCTTGTTCTTGTAGTTGTCGGACTTGTATTTTGGAGCTTTCCACTTCTCCTTGTTCTTTAGCATTGGGCAATCCTTCTTGATGTGCCCCGGCTTATTACACTTATAGCAAAGGGAAGTGTTGTTAGTGGAATCAAATTTGGACTTAGATGGAAATTTACCTTTGCTGAATCAACGTTGGAACTTCTTCGCCATAAGCGCCATAGATTCCAAGCACATCTCTTCACCGGACTCTTCACTTTCGGAGGATGAAGAAGTGTCTTTGAATGCTATTGCTTTCTTCTTTGCCTCCGTTGGTTTCATCAATCCCCTTATTTTCATGCGGTTTTTCCTTCTCACTTCATATGACATGAGTGTACCAATAAGGTTCACCACGGTGTAGTTTTGCATGTCATTGACTTCTTCAATCGCTATGTTTCTTTTTCCCATTTCGAGGTCATTGCCATGATGATCTTTCTTACCTTTTCTTGTTGAGTGTACGTCTTTCTAAGAGCTTCAAGCTCATTGGTGATGTCGGTGAGCCGAGCATACATTGTAGCAATTTTCTCATCTTCCTGCATTTGAAACATATCGTAGTTTTGCACGACAACATATAACTTTGAGAGTTTTACCTTGTTGGTCCCTTCATGAGTAACAATGAGATGATTCCAAATTTGATATTTACTCTTACATGTGCTTATCTTATTGAACTCATCGGGCTCCAAAGCACAATGAAGAGCATTCATTGCCTTGGCGTTGTTCACCTTTGCGGACTTCTCGGCGGGTGTCTATTTGTCGTAGTCCTCTTCCGTTGGTTTTATGTATTCTTTGTGAATGGTTCTCCATAGAGAAGCACTCCTAAAGAATGTCTCCATCCGGCAATTCCAATATCCGAAGTTTGTGCCATTGAAGCGCGGAGGTCTAACCGTAGATTGGCCTTCAAAAACCGATGAAGCACTGTCTCGATCATGATGGTTGTAGGAAGGATGTGGTGGAACATTGTTGTTGATGTCGGATGCCATAACTTAACCTTGCGCTTTGATACCAATTGTAAGGATACTGTGCTATGAGGAAAACACTAGGAGGGGGGGTTGAATAGTGTTTATAAAATTAAAGAGAAAATTACGCCTAATTAAAATCCTAACCAACAATAATGCGGAATAATCTGAACCAACAATAAGAGCAATACAAACACAAGATGTTTAAGGATTCGGATCACCCAAGTTAACCCGACTTGTTCCCGGTAATCATACGTCCCTACCAACTGGGATACCACCCAGATACTCAAGCTAAAATCCTAGCTCGAGTTTTCCATTAAACACACTGGTAGAAACCCTACAAATGTAATCAATACAACTATTGATTTCCTTGATTCCCACAACCTGGGATCAAGCAAACACTCTCACAAACTGAGAGCAAATCGATATAACGAAATAGTTATGAAATATGAGATCACACTTACAAAACTCATATGCCTTGAAGTAGATAACTTGAAGAGGTAAGAGTGGTGAGTGTGTTGTGGTCTCTTCAATGAAGAGAGGAGCACCTCAGCTTGTCACTACCAATTACTAGAAGATTAGGAATGGATTCTAGATTGGTGAGCAAGAGAGATTGAGAGCTTGAAAACTTGAGCAAGAGAGCTTGGGTTGAATCAATGGAGTCTCTAGATTAGATCATTAGGGCTCAATGAAACAATAGAACCCCTATTTATAAGCTCTCTCAAAACCCCCAAGAGATTACCCAAACACCCCAATAAAAAACATTTTTGATTGGGCAACGGATTAAAAATACTGTCAAGATAGGCGACTAATGAAGAACCAATATGCACATGCTGCACTGTGTCAGAGGGTAGGTGAAAGTACAAATGGTAACGTACCACGTGGGACAGACGACTGCTTAAGGTTGGACAGGCACATATAAAGCATGCATGCGCCTGAGAAACCAAAGGCAGGCTTCTGTGTGGCAGAAGTGTGTAACTTCACAATTTCCAAGAAACAGGGTAATCAAAGGACATGCGACTGATGTGGTATACACAGATGCCTGTGCCATGGGCAGGCGCATGTAAAATCAAAGACATGCATCTGAATACACAAGTGCGAAACTTCTCAAAATGAGAGTTTTGGATAAGGATGGACATGCGGCTGTAGTCGAATTGACAGGCGCATGTGCCATGGGCAGGCGCATGTAAAACCAAAGACAGTCGTCTGAAAGTGCATAAGTGCGTAAGTTGACAAAATGGGATTTTGGGCAAGATGATACAGAAGACTGATTAACAAGTCACATGCACCTGAACGTCAGACATGTGCATGTACATTGTATATCAGTCACCTGTTTAGCAGAAAAGAATAAAAGCCCAAAAACCTAGCAGAAATGTGTGCATTTCAGACGACTGAAAAACAAAACACAGGCGCCTGGCTTTTGAGCAGCAGTCGGCTGTCAGACATCTAGAATGCACAACCAAGGGTTTTATGATTTAGAGTCCTAGGACAAGGATTCTAAGTGTTTCCTAGGATAGAATGAGTGATGTGTGTGCGCTCCAAGTTATCTTTACTTCAAGGCTACAATCTAAGAGAAATAAACAAAAGAACAAAAAGATTTATATTGAGATTTAGCTTCTTTTCTTTCTCTTGATTGAAGTTGAAGTCTTTGAGTCTTCTTTCTTTGTCTTGATTACTCAATCATCTCTTTGAGATTTGATTGATCTTGATTCTCGTTCATTGCAATTGATCTTCAAGATTGGATTTGGCAATGAATTAACTGCATGGAGGGGATTAGTCACACGTATTTATGTTTGCTCATCATCAAAACTAAGTAGGGAGAAGTCAATACTCAACAATTTCTTGTGCCACCCATTGCATGCAATTACTCATTAAATTAATGGCCAATTGTCCTTCCATTTCAATGAAAATTCGTTGCAATTATTTGATGTTTGGTGGTGTCCTATCAAGTGCGGAAAGTGGGCTAGCTGCTCATTTATTGACACATAAAGAGTGTCCCTCAAAAGATACTTGTCAAGCATTATATTTGCCATGAAGAACACAGAATTCAGATCGATTCGTAAGTCTCAGTGTTACCCTGTGTTACCCTCCTTTTAAATATTTCTTCTGTAAATGTTTCAACCATGGTCTATCAATGTGGATGGAGGTTTTGTGGATTCTTATTTTATTTGAGTAGTAGAATGAGAAAAAAAGGATATGATGCATTATAATCCAGAAAGAAAGATTGTAACTCATGCTCCATCTATATTTTAAAAAACAATCAAAAGGTATTGTCATGATCGAGAGTAGGGATGGGCTAACAAATGATTTGTATACATGAAACAACCCAATATCTAAGACATCAAGAAGGGCAATTGTTCCATAACAATAACTTCTAGTTTATTATGGATGCTAACACAATGGAGATGTTTACAAAAACCAATTCTCCACTTACTCTAGCATAGTTTATCTAGAAATAGCTAAGAAACACCCATAACTATTACAAATTATTACTTAACAACAATGCAAATGAAACAAATGTGATTGTAGTTTTAAGTTTGCAACTCATACCTCAAAGCATCTTGAAGATACATACATGAACATTAATCTTATAAACTCCCTTACTTTCTGACAAAAATAAAAGAAAATCTTTTTATTACTTATTTTTTACTTTTCACATCAAAAGTTCCATAGTCATTATACTATAATGGTGTTCTATATTATTACATTAAATAGTCATTAGACTGTAAATAATATTGTCTAGATTAATGAAAGCTAAAAGCCACATGCCCACATCCTTTCATATGTTTTACGTAATACCAAATATCTGACTCAAACTAATACCAAATGCCATAAATGCCTCTACATTCAAATTTCACATATAAAAGCTACCAGTAAAATGGCAAATAAAATGAAACAAGCCATTGTCTACATGTCACATGTTGACATATCAAAATGAAGAAAAATTAAGAATTTTGTTGAAAACCCCTAGATTCAAGTAAATCTAAAGACTGTGCTTGAAAGAATTGTGCTTGATAATGATTGTTGATGTCAAATCATGGAAGAAAACACCAAGGTATCATGAGATTTAACCAAGTTTTGAATATCAGTGTTTTACTTTCTAAATCTAAAATTCTATTTTGTTCATATAATGGTTAAGAAAATCTTATTTCATAGTCAAAGGTACAAAATATTGTCACGTGATCAAATGGGTTAAAGAGAGAAAACATACTACCCTAGATTCATAAATCATATGGTTAAAGAACCATTCGTTGAAGATATATTTGCAACTAACAACCAGTTTGAGCTAAGGCAACTGATACATAAAGTGTGGTACTTTCGATATGTATCACTATATAGTATATACTTTCAATATAGCTGATAATGATATTACAAACCAACAGCTGATACCAAGACTAAAACTAAGATTTCGAATCTTGGATTTATGTTAAAATCAAAATCAAACTGCATGATGCCCACTTACAAATGGAGGTAGGAAGGCATTCCATCATTGGGTTGTGTTGAATGGCTATTTGCCAGACTCGATGGATCAAAACCACTTTTTTGGGACAAACCAATCAATCGTATTGATTGTATTCTTGATTTTGGAATGAAAATTGGAGTAGTGTCAAAATAAAAATAAAATCACTTTAAATTTTTTAAGAATACAAATAAGACCCAATAAAAAAACTCTAAACATGCATAATGAGATTTGAGGAAGAGATTCAAGAGATGAAAGAAGATTCTCAATAGAAGCAAAAAAGTTCGAGAGATGTAACGTAAGTTGAGCAACCACGGTGACCATAACAGAGAAGCAGAAAAGCCAATGATTTCTTTGGAACCGATAAAAAGAAACAACAATTGTGTTTTCCCCCTTTTGATCTCATGTGACGCCACCTCTCGTGATTGAATCATAGCCAAGGGATTATAGCCAAGGGATTAGGTTGCATGGCAGGTGTGGTTCTTCATCTGAAATTGGCTAATTCCGATTCCTTTTTTCATTTCACTTGCCACACGACTCAAAGGACTTGAATTAGGTCTCTGATATCATCAGGTCCTCCTTTGTTCTGTTCCATCTCGCCAATTGGCCCTATTGGGCTTGAGAAACTGTTGGGTGTCATCAAGTTGAGATATTTATGCCATGTGCGTTAATAATTTGAAGTAGATACTCAAAAGGCTAAGATGTGCAGTTTACAACCACTGCCAAAACGTAATTGTCAGTTTCCTTAATTTTAGATATGACATGTATATTTTGAGTTTGAGTGCCTTGAGCTGGATAGCAAAGATGTCCTTGTCATGGCAGGAAAAAAATCGTGAGGGTATGGTTGTCCTTATGTTGAGATAGATGCCATTAGACCAAAGTGTGCCATTGACAGCCCACAAACTAAAGCTAAGACTGTCATTAGTTTCCAGTCCTGCATGTGTTTGTGTTTTGAGACGAGCTGAGATTGTTATGGGTATGGCATTTGCGAGGCCAAGGGATTACAAGCGAGGTTTAAGTATATGTGTCATTGACACCTAGGGGTTACAAGTGAAGATGCTATATTATCACAGTTTGACATTATGGTTTCAAAAGAGAAAGTTCTCCAGACTAAAGGCATGGTGGGTATTTACTATTGAAGATTGTGAGCATGTTCATTGACTTAAACCGAATGTAAATATTCGCATATGTCTTGTGAAAATGAAAAATCAGTACCTGATCTCAATTCCTAGAGTTTTTCTAGTCCCCAGACTAAGCTCGGGGAGCTAAAAAGTTGTTACGCCTGAAAAGTAGATTTGATATGTCCAAGATAATCGGATTTCAACCTCGTTTGTCATTATAACATCTTTTCAAGTGACACTTCTTGCTTAATTTGTTAAACTAATTATTAAAATCATCTACAAAGTTTTCCACTTTAAATTTATATTCCAAAGAGTCCAAGACAACTAAGGGTTCAGTTTGTTACAATATATAATTCAATATGGCGGTGTTTGATGAATCATGAAGCACTACAATGGCCACGCGGCACGGATGCAACATGACACGAACATGTGACATAGCAAATTCTTAAAAAGTAGGATACAGAAACAAGATGATATAATTGTCTATGCGCATGCATAGGTATCCATATATAATATACATCAAATCTATGTTGACTAGGATTTATTCTACTAAAAAATAATTTAAATTTCAATGACAAAATTCCAGTTTCTAATCAAAAAACAAAAAAAAAATAAAAAAATCTAGAGAAATCTACTTGATACTTAATCTAGTTCAATTGATATTTAAGCTTTCTCAACATACTAACCACATGTTAAAAAAGATCATTTTCATGTATTTTTTAAAGAGACATGTGGTTCTGAATTGTCCGACATACACTTTCTGTTTTTATTTAAAAGCTGACGTGGCTCGGGCACGTGACTTTTTAGGTTTATAATATTGGTCATGTTTCTGGAATGTCTGATACGTGTTGGGCAAATGTCGGGCAAGTGTCGATATCCAACATGGGCAAATGCCTATTTTGATGTGTCCATCTTTCATATTGGCCAGGCACTGCAACAATATTAAAAAGTTATTAAACATCGCGATAGTTTCATCGAGAATCAGTTCTTGGAATCTGTTTTACCATTGTTAATTCCAAGATAATCCAAGTTGCTCTATTTGATATGTTAATGATGCAAAGTGCGCTTGTGCATACTTGTACGATATAATTTGATCATTGTTCTTGGTACTTCTAAATTTTCCATGGTTCAAATCCCTCAGATAACTTTGCTCGTTTATGTTTGAAGATAAAAGGTGATGGTTTCTATGATTCTCTATATATCATTGTACATGGTTGATGGGAGACAGTTTAATTGGTTGGCTATTTAATACTGGAAGAATAATTTGGCATCATGAGTTGCTAGGAGTATAGGTGAAAGACATAAAGGGATCTACCGGAGTTCTATCTCTCTTTTCTTTAAAATATTCTTGGGAAAATACTCAAATTGAAGACATGATTTGGTTTAACACACTCATTAGGGTTTATATTTGGCTATAATCTGCATATCTAAACCAAACATCATTTGGATTAAAATAATGTTAACAATAGTCCCTCCATATTGTAATATTTTCCGTTTTGTGTTGAGTGCCTCAAAATCCAATATGATAATTCATCCTAGCTAATATACTATGATAAGCCATATTCTTCGTAACCACCATCAATTTTAATTTAGTTCTCAGCCAGTGCATTTAGGTATTGGAGAAGTAATTTGGTTGCTGTTTAATGTTTGATCTCTAGGATTAAATATACTATGGTCCATGGTATTCCTTATTCTTCTTTATAACCATAACATCTCCTAGACTATTCCAACCTTGAAAAAGAATGGAGAAAAAGAAAAGAATCCATCAAAAACACAAGGCGAAAGGTAAGAGAACAATAAACCAAAATATGAAAATGAAAACATATTAAAACACCCCTCCCTCACTAATGTGATTGATTTAGTGAAGCTTTTAGACCTAAATGTTATGTTCTAGGATCTGTTGTTCTTTAATAAAGTAAACCACAAACAATAGGCACTCTCCCTAGTGCCCTCTAAACAAAAAAGAAAAATAAGAGGGAAAAAAATCCTATATAACATGTACAGCGCACATATGCATACATATAGAAAATATAATAGAAAATATCATTATTGATAATTGGGATACGAACACACAAGAGTTTAAATCTAGATCGGATTCAAGAATTAGATTCAGTTTAGAATTCCTTTTGATAAGGAATTGGAGTTTTGTTAGGCTTAGGACTTTAATTATTTAGTTGTGTGTGTTACAACTAAATAAGAGTGGTATTAGGATAAGTTTCTTTGTATTCCTTGTGTCATTATATATCTCTCTTATATCTCTCTTATCGTTAGATGAGAGGTGGCTTTGTTGGCTTTGGCTTTGGCTTTAGTGGATTAAGAAGCCTTGAGATAGAGAGCGTGCGTATAAGAGAAAGGTGAGATTATTGATTAGATAAGCATGCATCTTGTAATCTTTTATTCCCTTCATATACTGGATTTCTATATCTGTGCTGTGGATGTAGGTTGTATTTGATCGGCCGAACCATGCAAGTCTTAATATTTTTTTCTCAATCTTATCTGCGTTTATCGTTATCTAATGGGCTTGATTTTCCACGAGTGTCTGAAAAACCTCACCATTTGGTTTCAGAGCTTCATGGTGTTCGATCCTTTTTTAGGCTTGCAAGATGAATGAAAGAGAGCATGCAAAGATCATTAACGTCACGAGATCGAAGAAGAAAAAAAGACGGCCTTGAAGGGTGCGTGTGGCGATGAGCAGCAATGGTGGATGGAATCGATCAAGAGTTTTTGTTGAAGAATTTCATCAAGCATATGGTGCATGTGCAAAGTTGTGGCCATGGTGATGTGTATGATGGTGGTGTGTGCATGTCACATGTTATGGATGTTGCAGACGATAGCGAAAAGCAGAATGCATATCAGCACGAGACGATGACATGTGGCAATGGATGTTGCAGACTATAGCGAAAAGCAGAATGCGTAGCAGCACGAGACGATGACCTGTGGCAACGGTGCATGCACTTGGCATGCATAATAGCGCATGTGGCAGTGCACGTGGGGTCAGGTTTAAGTTGGCTTTCAGAGGGCATGGCAGCAAGCAAGCCAACAAAATTTTAGATTTTTTGTTCAAGCATTCTGTCAAACAGTTGGTGTGCACATTGTTTGAGGTTGAACGAGACTAATTTGAAATTATTGTGCACCGAAAGTGAGGAGAATGTTGTCAGGATCGTGAAGATGCAGATATGGATCGATAGCATATTTGAATTCTCAAGTAGGTTTCAGATTTTGGATTTAAAATGATGAAACAGCTTGCATGATAGCTTGCGGGCCGATGAGTCAGTGCAATAGTGGCAGGTGACTTGCAGTGATGGCCATGAAGATAGTGATGGCCAATGGCAAAAATGAACAGTGAGTTTTAAAAGGTTTGGTGTAGAAATATGTATTTATGTGTTGGTTTCTAATTTGATTTGGGCTCGGGTTTTCAAGGCAAAAAGAAAATTTTACGGACATGTTAAGTTTGCTCTTTGATCGAATATTGAATTGAGAAGAATGGTTGGCTTACGATTCAAAGATAGTAGTTTGAAGATGAATTTAATGGGTTATTAGATTTGGGTTTCTTCCACCCATACTGGGTTTGGTTAATTAGTTGTTAGGTTATATTAATACATCTATTAGCCCTAGCTTTTTTATGAACATGATCTCAGTGTGCTGAAGTTTGGGGGATTCTTTTATGGGTTCAATTTTTATTCTTAAAGTTGTAGAGGAGAAGATAAAGCCGGTGTTGGATTTTGTGTGAGGCAAACACCAAACGTCAAACATCCTAAAAAGTCCATTTTTTATTTTCTGTATGGAGAGAGGCTTTCAGATTTGCTGTAGTGCATAGGATATCGAACATCAAAAAATGTGTGGAGGAAAAACAAGATATTGTACTATTGGATCTGATGGTGAGAATTGATGTAAGTGTAATTGAGCGTTCAAAAAGCTGATTTGGACGAGTCAAGAGTCAACCCTATGTTTCTCGGCACTCCGGATACTGATAAAGCCAAAATTGGCGATAAAGGCATTTGGGCTGAAGATGGTTCCTTCATTGAAATGGAGCCTCATCAGCAGTAGTGGGACCCGTGATCAAGCGTCTCCGGGTCATGGTGAGCTTGGATTGGACTTCACGGATAGATATCGGCTTAGCTTTGCTGTATCTCCATTATCCTACATCACACGAAGATCGTTAGGGGGTCGGGGTTGGAGCCCGACCAATTCCCCTCCGACGCTCAAGTTAGTTTCCAATGGATGAAATATATAGAGCAAGATCAAATGGAAAAGATTAGAGAAGGAGATCTAAGCATATTGTTGAGTGGTACTTAGCCTTAGGTGGAGATCTGGCCTCTTCTCTCATCATCCTTTGAACTATTTATCTCATCCCCTTTGACTTGTAACTTCCTCCCTCTTTAATAGCCTTTTCCCTATAACTCCTCCCATGAGTATAGCCCTTTATTACTCAATTAGTGGCTATTGAATTAGTCCATCATGTGATGTAACCGCCACCATTATTCTAGACATTCATGGCTCTTGTAAGTGGGTTATGATGATGGATAAATTCCCAATATTAATGGCTCTTCATGAGGATGCTTTGACTCATTCAAACCAAGGGTTACGGGTTGTGGGCCGGCTTGGCATGGTCCTTAATATAGCAGTCCATATAGGATGTAATAGATGGGCCGTCAAGCTATTGAGCCAAAACTCACTTCTTCACATGGGCTTCACCTTTCTAGCTGCGTTTATACAGCTCCGCTCCGTGGGCCGGACCCATGTATCAACAATGGGCCCCCATCATCCGAGTTCAACCGCTTTCTAAGGTTGAGGTTGGATGATGTGATAATTATGAGGAAGAAGTAACCTTGGTCGAACAGTCGGGTTGGTTTGCAATGAAAGTAACCCATCACCACTGAACGACATTCATCGTTAGCCATGAGCCGATGAGCAACCCTTCGCCATTGAGTGACATTCATTGTTAGCCGTGAGCCGAGGGGTCAACCCCTCGCCATTGAACGACCATCGTCGTCAGAAATAAGTTGAGAGGCCAACCCCTCGTAACTGAACGACTCAATTTTGTCCTCGATCATAAGCCGAAACAACCAAACAACTTTTGTCGTAAGCCGAGGGGCCACCTCCTCGTAACTAAAGGAAAACCCTCGTCGTCGGTCGTAAGCCGAGGGACCATCCCATCGCCACCGAACGATACTCGTTGTCGGATGTAAGCCAATGGAACTTCCCTCGCTACAAAACGAATGACTAATTCAAGACAGATTCCTTGCGGGGCAAGCAAGCTAAGCGATTTGGGCCGAGTACACGAGTATGGGTCATACTTCGAAGTCATCACAAACCGATCTACTGATGTAGCTCGACACCGGCTGAAATCCAAGGGACCGCATCCCTTGCCTGTCAACCAAGAGTCGAGGGGTTACTTTCATTGCAAAACAACCCGACTGTTCGACCAAGGTTACTTCTTCCTCATAATTATCACATCATCCAAGCACAACCTTAAAAAGCGGTTGAACTCGGATGATGGGGGCCATTGTTGATATATGGGTCCGTCCCACATAGCGGAGCTGTATAAACGTAGCTTGAAAGGTGAAGCCCACTTGAAGAAGTGAGTTTTGGCCGAATAGCTTAACGACCCATCTATTACATCCTATATAGACTGTCATATTAAGGACCCTGCCAAGCCGGCCCACAACCCGTAGCCCTTGGTTTGAATGAGTCAAACACTCATGAAGAGCCATTAATATTGGGAATTTACCCCCTCATCATAATATACTTACAAGAGCCATGAATGGATAGAATAATGGTGGTGGTTACATCACATGATGGACTAATTCAGTAGCCACTAATTGAGTAATAAAGGGCTATATTCATGGGAGGAGTTATGGGAAACATGCCATTAAAGAGGGAGGACGTTACAAGTCAAAGGGGATGAGATAAATAGTCCAAAGGACAATGAGAGAAGGGGCCAGATCTCCACCTAAGGCTAAGTACCACTCAACAATATGCTTACATCTCCTTCTCTAATCTTTTCCCTTTGATCTTGCTGTATTTGTTTCATCCATTTGAAACTAACTTGAGTATCGGAGGGAAATTAGTCGTGTCCCAACCCCGACCCCCTAACGATCTTCTTATGATGCATGATAATGGAGATGCAGCGAAGCTAGGCTGATATCCATCCATATAGTCCAATCCTAGCCCACCATGACCTGGAGACGCTTGATCACGGGTCCCACTTCAACCGTTGATGAGGCTCCATTCTAACGAAGGAACCATATTCAGCTCAAATACCGTTATCACCAATTTTGGCTTTAACAGTTACAATGGTGAAAATGAATTGGGTAAATTCTATAGTTTAGAGTGAGTATCAATGATCATTGCAGGATTGATAGGGATCAAATAGAGCAAGTATAGGTCAAATGATTGGAAGGTTGATGACATTTATGGTACGAGTGAGGTGTTGAAGCTTTATAATTTGGATGTTAGTGTTTTTCAAGGCATGATGTGGAATACGGTTTGTATGTCATCATATTCGTCTCAATTGCTATTGATGTTTGGATTCAGGTGGAGCATGATGTAATGATCGTGAATATATGGAAATGGACAATGGATCATCATTAGTACTTGGGATAAGATCTATGTGGAGCATGGTGTAGCGATAGTGATTGCCTAATGTGTGATAGGGGATAATTGTAAGTGCTCAGTTTTGAATAAGGTTGATCATGATGTAGTGATCGTGATTATTTATGATGTAACATGAGAACAGTTATATGTGCTAAGTTGGAGATTGATGAGTATATGAGATGGTTTTCGGAGATGGAGTATTGTGTATGTGCAGATTTGTATGTGAAGCAGAATGTCAAAAACAACAGTATACGCTGGTTTTATGTGGTTTGCCAGATACAAACCAATGTTGAGTGTTGCGATTATGTCTCATATTCAGGTATTGTGTTCAAGAAATTTTGTGTTCATATTAAGTTTGAGTGTTATTGCGATAAAATACATAAAAGTTTGAATCTGGATCAGATTCAAGAATTGAATTTTGGTTAAAATTCCTTTTGATAAGGAATTAGATCTAGATTATAAGTTCTATTGAGCTTAGACCTTTGATTATTTAGTTGTGTCGACGACAACTGAACAAGAGTTGTAGCAGTATATGATTTCTTATTACCAGTTATACTAGGATAGTTATTTGTACAACTAGATGTATCTCTCATTGTTAGATAAGATATGGCTTGTCTTGACAATGTTTTGGAGGCTTAGGAAGCCATATGATAGAAGCCAGGTGTATGTGAGAAAGTGGAGATTATTGGTAAGACGATGTGCATCTAGTAATCTTATATGTGGATTTCTCTACCGGTGCCATATACATGTAGGCTATGTTTGATGGGTTGAACCAAGTAAATCTTGATGTTCTTCTTGATCTTGTACGTGTTTTTCATTATCATGTGTGATCGATTTTCCCTAAAGGGTCTCGAAAACGCCAACAATCATTTCATACATTATGAGTGATTAGTTAGCTTAGGTTAACTTATAAGATACTCGGATCCAAGTTGACATTCTAGGGTCCATACTTTTTGACCATGTGGTATCACTCTTAGAGTATGATAATATATCCATCGCAAAGTTACCTAATACACCACCACTTTGGATCTGTGATTTGGATCGCGTGACCCAATTCTGGGGTCATTCACGATTTGGATTGCACAAGGCAAGGATACAAGTGATCTGAATAAATATGAAGAAAGAATAAGATATAGATACACTAATATTTAATCTACCCTTAACAAATGAAACTTCAAGAAGAAACAATCAAATAGTTGTTGATTGATTATTTATCATTTTAGTCGTGAATTTATAAATTATAGGAAATACCTATATGTGGATCACAATCTTGCTCTATATATGTGTGTAAGTGCATGTGTATGAATGATTCAAGCCAACCATGATCTTACCCCCCCCAAGTCGTGTATCCCATGAAGTAGCATATTGTAATTTGTGTATCCCATATTGGCATACCTGGTACTGTGTATCATGCTAGTGTACCGCATACTGAAGCATACCACTATCCGGGTTACATTGATCCCTTGACACTTCCCTTACAAATGCATTATAGATAGCCATGAGGAGGGACCCGCTTCACATTTCCTGAATAAATACAGAAACATCTCTGATTTATCCTGGAAATAGCTTTTTATCACCTAGGGTAAAAATAACATTTTGTTTGTTGCAAGGAAAGATTAGCATTATTGTCATCAAAAGGTTTTCAGTAGAGATCTTTTGTTTGTCCCACGTAATAATTCAAATAAGGAAATGCCAATTGTGGTAGATCTCAACATTTCATCGATGCTTTAAATGGTGACATCACTGACATGTAACATTCGTCTACTATTCTACTATTTGTTCCTTTGTGTTAGGTTTTGTGTTCGAATCTCTCCATTTGAGGTGGGCTAGGGTTCTTTCAAATTGAAATACAGGGTGCACTATTGCAGGCTTATTGGAAAGGACTCAAGTTCATGGCACGTGGAGATTATCTGCACATGTAGCAAGAGGACAAATTAATATTACCAATGCAATAATTCTATCCTTTTATAGAGCTTTTTCTCCCCTAGTGTTAGTGAATCACTCTCCCCCCCTCCCCCCCGCCCTCCCGCCCTCCCGCTTTGTTTTCTTCCTTCTGTATTACAACGATACCCAATTTCCCAAACAAAACAAAAGGAAACAAAACAAATAGCTCTGGTTCCCTTTTACCTGTTTTGCTAAGGTAGCATGACATGTGAATTATTTCGTATCTCAATGTATGAAACAACCAAGGAAAATAAACACATGATAACTAGACACAACCAGTAAAATCCACTCGTCATATGCTTTCTAAAAACAAACGGCATGTAACACATGTATATGGAGAGCTTAGGCATCACTTGAACACTTCGAAAAGCATGTAATCCACATTGAAATGCAACTAATAAAGAGTAGCCATATATACTTAGTGTTGTGCCTTGAAAGTAGGGGTGGCGGATGGGCCTGATCAGGCCAGTCCGGCCCGCCAACCGAGTTGACCTATCCTGTATTTTTATGGGGGTCAGCCTAACCCAGTTCATGGTACCAACTTGCGATGGGCCGGTTGAAGACAGGTTGGGCTTGCGAGCCAATTGGCCAATTGGTCTTTTTTAATTTACCCAATTTTCCATTTAGTTTTTAAAATTTTTATACATTTTTAATAACACAAAATTTTATTAATAACATAAAATATAATAATAAATAAAAGGAAAGAAATGGAAAATCAAATTGAACCCATATAAGCCATTTCGATTGTCTAGCAAGCTTTTGGATAAAAAGGGAAAAGATAAAATATAACTAACAATAGTTAACCTCTAACGATTAACAAAAAATTGATTCTTGCATTCTGGCATTACTCCTTCAGACATAAGATTGCATATATTTATTGATTGATCAAATTAGGATCAATCAATCAACAAATATCAACAAATATATGTAGTTTTTTATGCATAAGAAGCTATCGCGTATCAAAGTAGGATCGATATGTGGTTCATCAACAAATGAATCAATGGGCATAGCTTTGACGGTTGATATGGGGTTCATCACCATCAGCTTCAAAGGCCACTAAGGCGATGATGATGAAGAATCATAAATCGACTATTAAAGCTCAATTGAATAAGACATTTAGGAGTGTAATAAGAGAATCCGAGCCTTAAGTATTTGTGTGTGCACGTATTTAAGAGATGGATTTTGTGTGGGCGAGGGTGGTGGTATTTGTGGGAGATGTATGAAAGAGGGGAGTATGGCTGATTATAGAGAAAAAATAAGGCAGTCTATCTCAACAGGTCGCCCAAAGGCTAGCCCACGAGCTAGCCCTTGGGATCAGTTTTTAAAAAATTAAGCTGGATAGCCCACTCTACAAATGACACAGCTAACTTGCAAGTTCATTGTCATTTCAACATCTGGTTTTGGCCTATCGGTTGAGCCTGGCTTGGTTCATCATTGGGCAGTTGAAAGATTGGCCATGCTCGTAAATACACTATCCCAACCTATCCCAACCTGGCTTGCGGGCCAACCCACCTTGGGTTGAGTTCGTCTTCAACACATCACAAGATCGGCCTGTGGTGGGTTAGATCAGGCTAAACATGCGTTGACCCAACCCATCAGGCACCCTTTCTGAGGTATATTCTAATTATACATAGCTTACATGAGTATGATTTGCACCTACATTTCTAGAATTATTCTTATTGAGGTGTAATTAACTTGGACCTTATAGAATGACAAGTATCATTGTGATGCCTTCATTAGGAGTCATTTATTGATGGTTTAAATTAACTTTGTAACCAATGGCTGGATTATAGCTTGGGGACGGTTGGACGTTGTTTATTTGGCAAATTTCTAATGTATATACTGCACAACTTACTGGCCAGATTACTGTGACATAAATGATACTTCAGAGAAATGTCCGACAGATGAAAGTGAAACCCTTTTCATGTTTTTTCTTTGAAATCGATGAATGATATGTTTGTCTAATTTTCTATGCATATATCACGTTGGTTAAGATTCTATTGTATTATCTCTATGATGAACTTGGGGTGCGACGACCAACCAGTGGTAGTGGTAGATCTGTAATTTTTGGACACATGAACAAAATTGTTATTTTAGCGATTCAAGGACAGATCTGAAATTTTAGGTTGAAACCCCTATGTCATGGGTATTTTCGTCATTTGAGGGTGACGACCTATTATGAGTTTTATTATAAATAAGTGGAGAAGATTAGAAGGTGGTTATGTTGAGTTTTGTGAGGAATTGATTGAGAAAGAGAATAGATCTCTTAGACCAGTGGGATAGTTAAGCTTTTCTCTCCAATTAAAAGTTAGGAGTGCGGCCTCTCAAAAGAGGTCAACTATCTTTTTATATTCTTTTATCAAGAAAAATCATATCTTTCCCTCTGAATCCACTCTTTTAGCCATATACTCCCATCTGTGCAATAAAAATCCAATCTTTCCACTAAAAAAAAAATCCTATTTTAACCCAAAAATCAGATCCAGATTTCATCAAATTGGTATCAAAGTATCGATCTTGGAATCAATGGCTGCTAAAAAAATGGATACATGGGAAGAACGATGGTAAGTGAAATTGGAGGAGTTGAAGGACACAATGAAGCAACACTTTTAGGAGACGAGCGGCCAACTATTGGAGAAAATTTCAGAGATCTTTCGTCAAGCCTGGCTGAATCTAGATATGAAGAAAGACGAAGCCAATGACACAGATCTAGCGCTAAAGACGATGCTTTTGGCCAAGAAAAAAAGAGAGATGTCACCTTGGACAAGGATCTTTAACAAATCAGCCACGGATCATGTGCGAGGAGCTTAAACCCATCCAAACAATCTTGGAAGAGGCAGACAGGGCTGAAGGACCAAGGGAGGAGCCATGACGACCCCCAAGAGATAGGTGGCACCTGGGTCGAGCCGCCTTCACCCTCCTAGCAGGTTGCTCGGGCAAGGTCGAGCCCTAGACGACCCCTGTACGGGCTGCCCATGATGCTATGGCCTTTTAGCGGGTCGTCCAGGCCAGGCCTACTGACAGGCAGGCCGCCTAGGTACCCATGACCCCTGTGCGAGCTTTCCCGGAGCCTGACAACCCTCGAGGGATTTTTCAGCAGGCCCGCAGGCCGTGGTTGGCAGACGGAGCCCATCCTATGACTCGACGACAATACTTCAGGTGCCATGGACCTTCAGGCAAGCTTGATGATCGCAATGACGTCCATCCAGGCTTTGTGGAGGACGATGGAGACTTTGGGTGGCCCTACGATAGCAGAGGAGACATGTAAGGCTTCGACGAAGCCAAAGGAAACCCACATAAAGGCGACGACCTGTTCGAAAGCAACGACGAAGGCGGTTGAGGAATTCCGAGCTTTGACCCAAGCGAAGATTAGCACCCGAACTGGGAGTAGTCCACGGACTTCGTGCACCACCTTAAGGACAATGTGATTCTTTTAAGATTTAGTAATAATAAACTTGGGGTGTGGCAGCCAACTATTGGCAGATCTGTAATTTTTGGGCACATGAGAGACTGTAATTTTAGAGGTTCAATGACAGATTTGTAATTTTAGGCTAAAAACACCAGGTCAAAGGTATTTTCGTGATATTTTTTTTTTGGGGGGGGAGCGGCCCAGTAGGAGTTTTATTATAAATAAAGGGAAGGAGATTAGAATGTGGTTATGTTGAGTTTTGTAAGAAATTGATTGAGAAAGGGGGTATATACCTTAGATTAGTAGGAGAGTTGGGCTTTTCTCTTGAATTAAAAGCACGGAGAATGGCATCCTTTCGAAAGAGGTCAACTATTGTTGTATTTCCTTCTTTTATCAATAAAACGCATCCTCGAATCCACTCTTTTAGCTCTAAAATCACATCTTTGCCATAAAAATCCAATATTTCCACTAGAAATCCCATTTTAATCCCAAAATCAACCCTGGATCGCATCACTCCAGCTTATGCATCAATATAAGTATAGAGTTCTTAGGAGCTGACATGTGTTTGTAACCTATAAATGTTATCATTGATTGCAGAAAGTGGCAACATCACATGATAAATGGTTATCCAAATGCCATGTTTTGATGGAACCCAGAACATTTTGGGAATATCCCTACGTCGCTGCTATTGTTCCCATATTTTATTGGTATGTCTCTTTTGGGTTCGTGGCCTCGTTTGGTTACTTTGAGTGGTTAGCCTTCTTTATTTTTCCACCTTTTCTTGTTTTCGGATGATTATTGTGCTGGTGTCTTCCATTCTGACCTGCTTCGATGCATTTCTTGATGTTGGCTCCCCGGCCACCCCTGCCACAACCCAGTTTGATGCATAACCATCTTGTTTTCTGTCTCTTAAAACAACCTTCACTCTCTATTCCATTGAATTAGATGCCTGACTAGGTAAAAATTGCTGTTTCTTTAAATAATTGTTACCCGAACAGCGGGGTGATCATGCCTAAATTAGAATGCGTTTCTAATATATACGAGTGTTTAGATCTGTCTCTTATGCTACATGTGGACCGAAAAGCAATAGCTCAATCAAATAAAACAAAAGTAATGGTTGCAGTTTCGCTAGCTGAGTGCTTCATTTACCAATCGGTATGCAATCATGTATGCATTCATGTATGCCAAATGTGTAATGTGTTATCTAAGAGCTGTTAGTGTCTACTTATGTTGGTATCGTTTGTCAATCTGCTTATGCTAACGTTAGATTATGCTAAACCATCTTCTTTCCTTTCGTTCTGTATTAGATAGTCGGATTCCCCCTTCCCTTGTGGGCCAACGATTCTGATGCCTATGTCAGGTTCATGGTGGAAACCTCGATGGCTATGATCAAGGTATCTGGAATGCGCTGGAGTTCTCCTGGCAATTACAGAGATTCAACAACATTATTGTCTTCATTGAAACACAATAGCATGGCGGAGAACGAATCCAAGATGTAGCTAGAAAACCTTTGCATGGTACAGTGGAAGCTTCCACCTCTCTCCCATCCTGTCTTCTGATTAAAGCATCTTGTGCCCTTTTGTTGTTGTTCTACGAGCTTTGTGCAATCAAGGAAATTTTGTGACTAGCCCATGCATTGTTGATTGCCGCCTGTTGTTTCTTGCTCTAAGATATCTGTAAATTGTTGTATCAAACCCCTGCCTTGTTGATTGTCTTACTACAAGGGGGGGTTTCCTCGTATATTCTGATGATCTGTTGGCTGCTGTCTGGAAACAACCTAAGTATCAATAATATAGTGCTCATTGGCATGCCCAGTCCTGGGATTTACAAACCAACAGTCCATCCATAGAATCCCATGGTTAGCAGTCGACCATTCAAAATTTGTTTGCTTATATACATATTTTAAGCCTGGCTGATGAGATTAGAGCACCTCACATGTCCTTAGATTGCTTGCAGTGGAAATATGTGTAAAAGAATTCCCAACGGTTCAGCCAAACTCGATAATCAAATAAACAAAGGACAGGTGCCTTGAGAGAAACCAAAACTTCACTCCCTAAGTTCGGAATCCCCAACACTCTCCCCAAAGCAAGCATCGCCTCCATTTGGATTCTTCTTCCAAGCCCCGCCAAGGAGTAATACAAAAAGGACACCTCATTCTCCTCCCCCTTTCTCTCCTTCCTCCACCATCTTCAATCTGCTTTCAAAGGGTGAAGGCTGGTGCCCAAGGAAAAGAGATGGGCATCCCCAAAACTCCGCCGGTCCCCTCTCCTCCGAAGAAGAAGAATTCGACGCCTCTCCGGTACCTCTTCAAGCTAGACTCCGACATCGACGCGTTCCTACACCATTCTCCGGGATCCCCCACCGACGATCTCCTCTCGATGATCTCCAACTGCGCTCGGCTCTTCACCTTCACCAACCCATCCGAGTCCCCGACACAACAAGACCTCAAGCGGCATAGCCTCCTCCACATCCTATCCATCCTTCGAACCACCAAATCTTCGTGCCTCCACGACCGTGCCCTCTCTCCCCTCTTCTCGATGCTTGCAACCAACCTATTCCGCCCGCTGCCTCCAACCGGCCACCCCTGCCTTTGGTCCGAGCCCTTGGACGATGATGCGCCCCCGTTGGCCCTCTCCCCCTCTTGGCCCCATCTTCACATCGTATACGATATCCTCGCCGTTCTAATCGCCAACATCGATCCCGTATCCCTTGCGGTCCACATCGATCATGCCTTCCTCCTCAACTTGCTTGCTCTGTTCCAATCCGAAGATCCTAGGGAGCGCGATAGGCTGAAGAACATCTACCACAGATTATATTCTAGGATGATCAGCGAAAGATCGTTCATGAGGAGATCGATGACCCACACGTTCTTACTCTTTGCGACTGAGACGGAGAGGCATTGCGGGATAGGAGAGCTGCTGGAGATTTGCGGAAGCATAATCAATGGGTTCTCGGTTCCGCTGAAGGAGCAGCACACGGTGTTCTTTGTGAGGGTGTTGATACCCCTGCACAGGCCCAAGGGGATGTGCACGTATCACCGGCAGCTATCTTACTGCGTCACGCAGTTTGCGCTCAAGGACCCGGGGCTCGGCGTGGCGGTGGTGAAGGGGATACTGAGGTGCTGGCCGGTGACCAACTGCCCGAAGGAGGTGTTGCTGATAGGGGAGCTGGAGGATTTGGTGGAGGTCATGGAGCCCGATGAGTTTGAGGAGGTGGCCGTTGTCTTGTGCTCACGTGTTGCCAAGTGCTTGACCAGTTGCAATTCTCAGGTTAGCAGTACTAGGATGAGTGACCTTCTGGGAAGTCCAAAATATGTTATTTGCTATTTTAGAACAATGAGTACAATTCAACATGATATAAAGATATTGCACGTATGAATTGTTAGCTTCTGATAGCCTTTTGGTTTGTCTATCGTCGATTGATCAGGTAGCAGAAAGAGCCCTCTACTTGTGGAGCAACGAGCATTTTGTGAGGATGGCATCGCGGCACATGAAGGAAGTTCTTCCTTCTTTGGTCCAGGCCATTGAGGAGAACATCATGTGGCATTGGAACGAGTCGGTCAAGAATCTGACGGTCAGCGTGAAGAAGATGATCGAAGAGATGGAGCCCGGGCTCTACGCAAAGTGCCGCCAGGATCTTGATCTGCAGGAGACCATGGCAGTGCAGAAAGAGAGGAGGAGGAAGGAGATGTGGGAGAGGTTGGAGGGGGTTGCATCTGACAGGGATTTCGTCAAGTCTACTGCTAAGTGCGTGCGTGTTTCCCGCTGAGATATCTGGCCTCAAATATGCTTCAATGTTTCACAAATTATTATGGATCCACAGATTTTAGATTTCCTTAAATGTAAGGAAACGTTAACCAAACGGTTTTGATTACTCAACTCATATTTCAAATTCTTTATGTGGTATGCCTTCATTTTTATAGATGATAGCTTCTTTCATGTAGTTTCAAAAGAAATGCAATTTTCTGAAGCTCACTCAATAAAATTAAAATAGCCGATGATTCTTTTTTCTTGAAGCAAGATGAGATTGGGTATGGGGCACAGCATAAGTTGATAGGATCACACGGGAATTGGGGTCATTTTTTGGCTTTGTGCAATAGGTGGCCTGAGAGACTGAATTTATGTTCTTTTGTGGCATCCCATTGGAAGTAGAATAAATTACGGTGTGATCAATATTTCTTGAAATAGTGGGTCCCGGGTGGACACATGTAAAGGGGGAGTTGATGTAAACACAGAACTTAATTGTTTCACACACGGACCATTTATTTACGGGTTTGACGTTCCATATTTACAAGTTTGCCGTTCAAAATTTTTCTTTTTCACCCTCCTCAATTCCTCCTCATCCTCACCTCACCTCTTCTTCTATGTTGCCACTACCATCTCCAGTTAGACCCTTCCACCACCACAACCTCTCTCATGCCGCCACCTACGTTGAAGAAGAAGAAGACAACGACGACGACGACGACGACGACGACGAGGAGGAGGAGGAGGAGGGGATGATGAGGAGAGTGTAGAAACTAAAGATCTAGATGTGTACAAACCGAATAACACAGATCTAGATATATAACATGCGGAATCTTAAATCATTGCATACTCGGATTTAGCGGAAGCGTACCTGAGTCCATCGCTAATAATCTGAAAGAGATCCTGACGATACCGCAACGGACGATCTTCCAGAATAGCACGAATCAACCGTTTGGAGAATCCCTTTAGCCTTCTACCGGTTTCTCTCCAAGCGACGGGACGTAGAAAAGACAGCTCAACTTTGTTCGTGTATTCTGGGGACCATGACCGCTAATATTTATAGGCTAGCCTCCATAGCCCTAGGGTTTCCAACTCGGCCCATCAACGAGTTGAAGCCCAATAGTCTCTACACATAAAGGCCCCACAACCTGTTTAACTCATTTAGCCCATTTAATTAATTAAAACCAGATCACTAATATATTGGGCTTAATATGACAGCGTAGCACTTATATAATTATTTACCGCATATTAGCCCAACGTTGGATTAAGATCCAACTTGTCGGATAAGTTCCAACAATCTCCCACTTGGGCTATATGCTAAACTTTATAATTATATTTCATAGTGCATACAACCAAATAAGATCTTAACTTACTGTCATTTATTTAATGAGTCAAGAACAATCCGGTCCATCAATTATATTAGCAATGGATCAAAGAGATCTTCGCCGCAGCAATTGCAGCTCGACCCATCAGTGGTCACCGTGCTAATACAAAAGAATGACATGGATTATGAAGTGGATGTGTAGCATGGAAATTACATGTAATGTGATCTAACATGTCTATTTCCAACTGATCCTCCTTAACCTTAGTGAGATCATAAACAAACCAAAATCGGAGTGAAGCCGAACTGAAACCAAAAAACTTTATTTCTGATCAGAAAATAACCTCAAGCTTAAGCTGGAGACTTAATTTTGTATATCATATGAGCACCCAAAAGAACAAACTCCCACAAAACTGAATGTTCTTAATGAAATGACATCCATATGAGTAGCTAGCTCATAAAACCTTTTGGATGACATTTCCTTACTATAACGGATCCGTAATTACATGGTTTGTTCCGATGTGCTCATTAGACAATTATACACTCCTATTATTAATCAACAATCTAGGAACTTGATCTATGAATATCTAAACTTTGTCGAGTTCCTGTTGTTGCTGGAATATAAAACTGCAGACTTCATTGTCACTAAATAAACTGTGTGGTGTTTCAACACCATCCCTAATTTGCAGCATAGTGACAAAATATGCAGATATATTTCATGATTTGGATGTCACATAATATGATATGAAATCTAAAGCCATGTCAAAAGAGACTATATTAAGGGGACCATTTAAATCTCTTCTAGTAGATGGCGCCTAACATAGATTTTCATATATTCTTTGCATCCAATAAATGATCAGAGTCAGTATACCAAAATGATCTCAAACCTTTTTGACTACTGATCCTTGAACATGTAACCCTTTTGTTCTCCATAAATACCGTAAGACACATTTGGCTGCTGTCAAATGGTCAACTCCTGAACTTAACAATCTGCCCAACACACCTGTAATATATGCAATAACCAAACGCATATAAAATTGAGCATACTTTAGACTCCCTATTGGTGAGATATATGAAATCTTCTGAAGATTATTCTCAGGGCAATATTTGAGACTAAACTTGTCTCCCACAGAACTTAGCATTCATTACCCACTACAAAAAAGTGAGTTTCTTGTGACCAAACTTAGTGTCGACTTAAATTTGCTGACACTAAAAGTATACTTTTAGTGTCGGTAGAAGAAAGTCGACATTAGAAAAGCCATTTTTTGGATTCCTACATATATGCCGACACTAGAGCTCATATCTTGTGTCGATCTTAAGTTGTCGACACAAGATGATAAATTGTCGACACTAGTATGTATTTTCTTGTGTCGGCTGCAGATGTCGACACTAAAATGTATACTTTCTAGGGTCGACCTTGGTGGTCGACACTAGAACGTATACTTTCTAGGGTCAGCCTTGTTGGTCGACACTAAAACGTATACTTTCTAGGGTCAACCTTGGTAGTCGACACTAGAACGTATACTTTTTTACTGATATATAAAATTAAAAATTAAACTGTACATGTGCACGTACGGTGGAAGTGCACTTAATTTTGATAAAAATTAGACCGCACTTAAAAGGTCTGCTAATCACGTCACACATTGCGCTAAATATATTTGGTCTTTGTTAAATTTATCAACTATAACGGCAAACCGGTAAATAAATTGAACCATGATACTCAGCCCAGAACACATATTTGCTTCGATCCATGCAGTGCTTCGATTGAATGGCACGAGTAAATTGAATGTCAAAATTGTAAATAAGTGGTGATGCGCAGATCAAAACGGTAGGTGCGAAAAGCGTTTCCCTTGGGCACACATCTGAAAATCCCCCCACCCCCGCCCCAAATAATTTCCACAGTTCCCCCAAAAACAGAAGCTCAGAAAGAAATTAGGTCTGTGCGCATCAATTGAGAACTTAGGTCTATGCACATCCGCCGCTTCCCCTCTTAACCACCTCCATCTCTCTCCTTCTCTTCTGCCTCGGCATCCTATTCTTCAACTTCACCATGTCCCTCGCCCACCACTTCGCCTTCTTCCTACCCCTTGCCCTCCTCTCTCTCATCATCCTAAAAAAGACCTGATCTTTCCTCGTCAAATCGCGGCTCAGGCCGACCCAATCCGTCAAGTGGTTCATCGGCGACGACAGGGGCAAGGTTTGCCGAAATGGGCCGTGCCTAAAATTGAATTTTGTGAAGGAATGGGTCGAGTTCTACAGCAATGGGGACATTTACGAAGGGGAGATCCACAAAGGCAGTTGTAATGGGAGCGGGGTGTTCAATTTTTTCCCCAGAGGGAGGTATGGAGGGGATTGGGTCGATGGGAAGTACGATGGGTGTAGGGTTTTCCAGGACCCTTAGGGCAAAAAACTCTATGCCCGTTCTAAGTCGGACGGAACATAGACAGAAAAGCAGCGGAAAATAACTATGTTAATCTAATTAACATTTAACCCTAAGGTCCAAGACCCTAATCCAAGATCTATGTCGACTTGGGATGGGTCTGACCATCCCAAGAAGGACTAGCCTACTGTGATTAAATTAAACTAATGCTTAATTAAACACATACCCAGAATCTCAACCCTGGGGCAGGCGAGATGTTCCGCACCGTCTTCCGAGCCGTTCCCTGTCCCACGCTGAGCCGCTCCTCGAACCGCTCCGTATCCCGAGGCGATCAATCCCGTGTCGCCGAGCCAACCACGCGCCGAAGAAAGTTTCACGCGAGTGAAACCTCCGCCTAGATTTCGGATCTAAATCCGAACTCCTTTGCGGATTTGCTATATCCCTCAGGAGTAAGGCAGAAATTTATAGGGAGAGGAGAAATATTAATTTAAGCTTAGATCCGAGCGTGCTCCAACATTTACGAGAGCCGCTCAGATATAGAGCTTGGGACGAGTTATGAGGAAGGGGGAGGGCCTCTATTTATAGAGGCGGCTGACTCTCCCCTTTTCTCCACAACCGAGGTGGGACTATTAATTTGGGATTAATTAAATCAAGTTAGTTTTCCTTTCACAAAGGGCAAACTTCCTCGAATTTTAACTCCCACACCGTTGAGATTCAATGTTGGTACAACCTACCAAATCGAAGATGGTTCAACGGTGAACCCGTAGGAAAAACGGCCCGTCAATCCGAGTCCGTTTGACCCTTCAAACAATTGTCCAAAGTTAGCCAAAAGTCATGCTTCTCTTATAAACGTAGCCGTCAAGAAAATCCCAGGTTTCAAAAAACCCTAACCAGAAAATTCGGGTTTGGCGGGCCTCCATTTTCGCTGGTTTCAGCCCAACAGTTTGGGCTGACTTGTTTTTGGCTATAACTTGTGCATTTGGACTCCGTTTTTGACGTGGTTTGAACCTGCGTTTAGAGCGGAACGATCCCGTCATCTAGGTAACCTTTTCAACGTGTTTATTTAATTAAATATAGGCTTAAACAATTTAAGACACATTTAATCTCTTTTGCATCATATGCAAATTAGTCCCTATCTAGGCTTAAATTTTCATTTGCATCAAATACAAATGATCTGAGGGCATATTCCTCTACATCTCCCACTTGCACTCAGGATCATTTATTCCGAATACAGGAGATTATTGCAAACGTCTTTTGCAATATTTATCCCTTGCATCAAATGCATATTCTCCCTAATGTTTCTACCTATTACTAGACGAAGGTCGTACTCTGTGTGAGACCCTACAGCCTGACCCTTACTACAGGTTGGGCTCGAAGCCCTATACGGCAGTGACCACGAGTAGTGGTTGCCGTTCCTGCTTTAGAAATTATCATTATGTGGTTGACTCATTGACATGAGTATTGTCGGGACCACCCTGACTGTTTCCGTGATGAATTCCGCAGTTATAGTCTCTTCATCTAAACTATGTCGTGTAAGTCAAGTCTAGGGTACGGTCAAACTGCCAACCCCAATAACTTGACTCCGGTTAGTTTCTATCGATCTTTAGTCAAATAATGTTGGACTTCTTCCAACATACTCTGGCCAGAGTTTTTACTAAAGACCGAACTAACCCTATGACACTAACTCCCATTGACCGGGAGACACGAATCCTCTCTTGGTCATTACTCTCCTCATACGCTTCAAGTGTCACCCAATCAAAGACCTTTCGACAGGCCTTGCCTCGAAGCTAGGTCATTTGATCTAAGTGGCACCGTTCACGCACAGGTTCGTCAAAATGACCTCAAGTCAAAAGACCAACTAGCCTATCATCACTCAGAGTCATCATTGATAGATTGGTCAATATGACCATATGATAACTCTTGTGGATCGTTCAGTGAACTCATTCTCTAATGAGCACCTGTGTCTCGTCTACGACTTCGCCAAGTCAAGCGATCATGAGATCATCGCCACCGCTAAACGGTGAAGACTAAGACACAATGGTCTATCCAATGTTTCGATATCCTTGTCTCGAAACATCTATGACCACGAACCCTTTTAGACTTATGCTACAGACGGTCAAACATTTCTCCATGATCGAGATACTCATCTCGATACATGTTTGACCTTGCATAAAGTCTCAGGACTTTACCTAAGTTAATGTCTAATGTTACCTACATTATAAAATAACTTAGATAAATTATTACCAAACAGCTTACTGTTTTTTCGAACAAGATGTTTGTGCTATTCACACATAGAGATAGATTGCCTCGAGGGTATCATCTCTCAACATCTCCCACTTGCACTTAGGCCCATTTATCTCGGTATCTTATACCGTTTTTACACATAAGTTTTCACGACTTCATGTGGTAGAGTCTTCGTGAGTGGATCTGCTAAAACCGTCTACACTATAGACTTAAGGGGTTTCTATGTTCATGTTAGACCAACCATTTGAATCTCATTCAAATAATTCACTTGGTCTTACGGAATCTATAATATTTTATTTACTTGGATCTCATCCAGTTCATCGTACCTTACGATAATAATTCTTTAAATTTGTTAATGGTCATTTCAAATGGCTCATATCTGTTTCTGATAAAGTATCAAACTTTTTGATTACTTTGTCAAAATATATGTTCCATTCCTTTGATGCCTCGCATGTAATTTATACGATCCCACTGACCTTGAAAACTTTCTGGTTAATTCATATAAGTTGGTCCGTCTACATCAAATTTAGAAAAACGAACTTATAAGTGAATGTTCCAATTTTCATGGTCAACTTTGAGCGTTTTACATCGAGCTTGGTCCGAGTAGATCTGTGCACATCTGCTGGTGAGACGGTTTCAACTTAATCCGTTTATAGGAATTAATATGAAAACCGTTCTCGACCAACATGATTGCACTTCACTACTTTCTTTTCTGCACCAATCTTTCAACTTAAAGATTTACTTGCAGAAAGTGAGGAAACATTTTCCTTGGACACGTAAACTAAATTTCAAAATTTATTTACGCACACGGACCTATTCTGATTGCATTAAGTTATAAATCGGAGTTACTACTCCGAATTTCATCCCGGAAGTTGACTAAGTCATCATCAGTTATGATGTTTAACTCAACTCTTCGTCTCACGAAATTCGAGTAATTATACAACTTCCTGATGATTGATTTAATGAATATCTTATTGATAATGTCCTCACAGGACATTATCAAAACCTAGGCATTACTATCTGGGACTTAACCCAGAAGGAGGACTTAACTCAGAGTCACTTACAATGGATCACACCAAGTCTAACTAAGTATGATTCATACCTTTTAACACACGGATGTGTTAACAGACTTGACCGGAGAGAAAATCACATTTTCTTTTAATTACGCAAGATTTAATGTAGCTAAGTATTTGACCATTCGATCTAATCGAATCAGTTTAAATACTTTAGTCATTTCGTTCTTTATTTTATCAGACTTGTGTTTCATCAAGAACACGTGTCTTATTAAAATATACGAATAACTTATTTTGGTTAATATAGACTCGGGTACATCAGTATGTACTAGACTGAGTTCGACAACTCATTCTCCCACTGTCTCACAGATGGGTTTCCGCCATTATATCTAAGAGGATAAGACTCACAAGTGTCCGTAGACTTCGTAATACGAGAGGTCAGACCCCTCTTTATGTGACTTGTGAAGCTTAGTCTCTCGATACGGCCTAGTCTATTTTGCCATACAAGTTAGCTACTATCTTGTGTGTTTATATATATTAACATTTAATATATATATTATCGTTATACATATTACTTATTGCTTCAGAAGCAATGTGACGACATTCGTCAAAATGTGTTAACCTTTTGTATAACAATTATTATGAAATCGTGACATTAAAATATGTCACATTTTTATTTCCTCCTACTTATGCCTTTACTAATGATAAATTAAACTAACTTTCTCAATTGACTTTCCGGAGTGCCTTCTTTCTTTTCTAAATCACATTTAGATATAAATAGCCCAACATAAATAAATAGCTATGCAAGCATCTCATGTATCCAAACGCCTGAGAGTTGCAATCTCGAGTGTAGCTCAAGAAGTTGCTTGTCTCAAGATCCGGTTGGGATACATAGCCTTGCACCGCTCATGCACTCGTATTCGACTCAAACAATTTGATCGAATTCTTGAACTTTGTGGATCAAAATTGTTTGTCCATACAACCTTGAGGGTAGCTCGACAAGTTGTAGGGAGAAACATACTTCGAATTTTCTATATGTTCAAGCTGTCTCATATAGAGACGAGTGACATGTTGCGTGAATTTACTTGTTGGACCCAGAACTTAATGAAATCATATTTCTTAAGTCTGTTCTTTAGAAAGTCATTTTAATGTCAACGAGAATATAGTTTTGATTCTATCAATTAGAATTTAGCTTGATTTCAATTAATCAACCTATTTGACCAGTTAACTTATTCCATTAAAATATTATATTTCGATTCCTTCGGTAAACATAGTCTTGCCCTAGTTTAGCAAATGTTCAATATTAAATATAGGTAGATTGGCATTCATCTATCTATATCCTCCCACTATTTTTACGATCGTTTCAAAGCTTAATAACGAACGATTTAATCGAATTAAAATATTTAAAATTTAGTGAAAGAGGGATCCAATCATCCTGAACATCACAACCTTGAGGAGACTCAACAAGTTGATTGTGTCACGACCCGCTTCCCTAAAATGGAGGCGAGACGTGAAAAGGTCCGCACGAGAGTGGAGCTGTGAAGCCCCAAACCCGATAAGCGTCAATAAAACATAAGCAGGTCCCTGTAACCACAACGGAACAACAATAATAATACAAGGAGAGACTGAAATAAAATCTCACATCTCATATATTGTCCAACATGAAAATAAGTCCAACATCCAGAAAAGCCACCAGGCTAAAAGAAAGAGTCTAAAGGCCCAGAACAAGGCCAACAAAAGCAACGAAATAACAAGGTACAGGTGCTACGCACCGATAACAAAACAACAGTCTAAACAAAAGTAAAACACAACGAAGACACTAGGACTGGTCCCCAGTGTCCACGTACTCCCCGTCAAACACAAGCTCGGGCTCGGCGTCAGTAAACACCTCGTCCTCAACAATGTACTCAGGCTCAGGATCTAACATGTGTCACCCAAAAGAGTAAAGGTGCACATGTCAGCAAGTCTAAAAGACTTGGGCAAGGAAACTGAAAGTAAGGCAACTAGCAACCTAGCAGTTATAGTATGCATGACATGGCAGTTATAACATGAGTGCACAAGTAAGACATGGTGAACAACAAGTACAAGAGAACATTTATCGGGACAAGACAAGAGTAGCCAAGCTACTAATAATCTCGATCAATTCACTATTCACGTTTCACGTTGTTTTGTAGATGTTTACGCCCTTCAGCTGAATGGTACATCATTCACACTGATCGGCACTAAACACTACCCCACCCCAGAGTTTACGTCTTACAACTGCAGTTGCTGATCAGGCAGACCCCCAATTGAATGACCGCTTAACCCTTACCCCATCCCACACGTAAACAAGCCAGGGTCGCTGCACATGAGCCCAGCGAGTGAGCCAGGGTTGCCCCGCACGGGAGCTTGTTTTCCAAGTTCACAATTCAATATCGAGCGTTGGGGTTAGCAACTCATTATGCTCGCTTCTGGTCACGAGCCAGGAAACACAAGTATTGTAGAGATGCTACGCAATCACGGGATCACTTAAAGAATGCAATGACATGACAATTAAATTGCGTACCGTTAATGGAATTTAAACATGACATGGTAATTGTGCAACATGCTATATGTCGGAACTAGCTTCGTTGTCAAGCTAGTTCCCCAATTTGCGCCTAGGCGAGTATCATTTCGTCGCCTAGCCTCTTTTACGCCTACAACAAGCAAATGGCCTAAAACATGGCCTAAACCCTAAGTGGCAAGTTTCACTTGCCTAGCACCGGGGATGACGATCACGAAGGTTCGTCTCGCGGATGCTAATCTACGGGGGAAATCGCTGTTATGGGGAAACATTCATCAAACAACATGAAATTTTATTAGGGTTTCATAAAAATACACATAGGCTATGAAAACATAGAGGAATCGATTTCTTACCGAGAGGAAGCGGAAGAAACACTCCGGAGAACCCTAGGACCAGATCTGGAAAAGATTGGAGAAGTTTGGAGAATTAGGGTTTTTGGGGGATTTTGGGGATTTGATGGAAATTTGGGGAAGATGAGAGGTAGATAGAGTGAATGGATGGTTTGGATGATGGATTTAGGGCTTGGAATGAAGGAATAGGGCTTGGAGGAAGATGGGGGCTCAAAGGGGGAGATTTTAGGGTTTTGGGTCGAGTGGAGGAAGAAGAAAACGTTTGGGATGGGTTTAAATAGGATGGGCTGGCGGCTGCCCAGAAATTAGGGTTTTAACACAGGTTAGTCGGTCAAAGAGCAACCACTGACCGACTAGTTTGGCAACTAGTCGGTCGGTCGACCAACGCAGACCGACTAAGTGTAAACAGTAACCTCTGAACGAAAATAGGATTTAGAATTAGTCGGTCCATGAACAAATACTGACCGACTAGTTTAGCATCTAGTCGGTCGATGGACGTTCTTAGACCGACTAAGAGTGAACAGTATTGATACTAAAATTTAGATGATGAGTTAGTCGGTTAAAGAAGCATTGCCGACCGACTAGTTTGCAACCTAGTCGGTCAACCAACGTTCTTAGACCGACTAACGATAAACAGTAACTCCTGAGAAATTTAGAAAGCCAACTAGTCGGTCCAAGAAGGATTGCCGACCGACTGGATCGTCATCTAGTCGGTCGGTGCCCCTTCTTATACCGGCTAATGAGCACAAAAAGTTCCGATACGGAGCGCGGGGCCCCGGGATCGATTCCTAAGACTCCTAGGCTTGATCTAATAGTAAGATACGACCGTTGTGAAGTCCGTCACGAATGACATACTTCGAAATCGACAATCCTAAGGAAGAAACGAGAAAATACGACGAATCGATCGAAAATGAAAGCTACGGAGACGAAAACCACACATGAGAAGAAAATTCACCAAAACACATATTATATTATAATAAATCCAGATACATGAAAAGCAGTCGTTACATCCTCCTTAACTTAAGAAAAATTCCGTCCTCGGAATTTCCAAACACTCACGAGTCCGGAAACAAAAGAGGGAAACGCTCTCGCATCTCATCCTCATTCTCCCAAGTAGACTCTCCAGGTGAGCCGTGTCGCCACATCACCCTCACAAGAATGACAATCTTGTTCCGAAGCGATTTCTGACGCATGTCCAGAATCTACACTGGATGCTGGTCATACGTCATATCGGGGCGAACGGTAATCTCCGAAAAATCCACAGCATGAGATGGATCGCTAATGTATCGACGAAGCTGCGACACATGGAAAACATTGTGAACTCCTTCCAAAGATGGAGGCAAGGCCAAGCGATAAGCTACCTCGCCAACCCTCTCCAAAATGTCAAACGGTCCAATGTATCGCGGGCTCAACTTCCCACGCTTCCCGAAACGAATCACACGGCGATTCGGGGAAATCTTCAAGAACACATGGTCGCCCGGCTGAAACTCCAAAGGACGACGTTTAGCATCCGCCCAATGCTTAAAACGGTCCTGAGCAATTCTCAACCTCTCCCGAATATTCCTAACGATATCCACGGCCTCCACGATCATCTCAGGTCCCAACAACTCCCGATCACCAACGTCATCCCAACTCAATGGCGATCGACATTTCCTCCCATAAAGAGCGGCGAAAGGCGCCATGCCAATACTCGCCTGGAAACTGTTGTTGTAAGAGAACTCCACCAAATGCAGATGGTCCTCCCACGAACCCTTGAAATCCAACATGCACGCCCTCAGCATGTCTTCCAAAATCTGAATCGTCCTCTCGGACTGGCCATCCGTCTGCGGATGGTACGCCGTGCTAAAACTCAGACGCGTACCCAAGCTCTTCTGCAAACTCTGCCAGAACTGAGATGTGAACCTCGTGTCTCTGTCAGACACGATACTCACGGGGACTCCATGAAGTCGCACGACCTCCTGCACGATTCACGTTACATCACTATCCAAACTAGGAAAAGGAAATAAAAACGGAGAGTAAAAGAATTTTACCTCCATATATCTCCTCGCTAGCGTCTCAGTGGACTGTCCCACTCGGAACGGAATAAAGTGCGCAGATTTGGTCAATCGATCTACGATCACCCAAATCGCGTCATTCTGCTTCGGACTCCGAGGTAGTCCAGTCACGAAATCCATAGTGATGTGTTGCCATTTCCACTCCGGAATCGGAAGCGGTTGTAGCAACCCGGCCGTACGCTGATGCTCTGCCTTCACTTGCTGGCAAACCAAGCACTTGGCTACACTCCGAGCCACGCTCCTCTTCATACCATGCCACCAATAATTCAGACGAAGATCCTGGTACATCTTGGTGCCACCAGGATGCACAGAATACGGCGAACTGTGTGCCTCCACCATCAACTCCTCTCTGATATCCCCAGCTGGCACACACAACCTGGCTCCGAACCTCAGCGAGCCATCCTCATGAATCAAAAAGTCAGTCCGCAGACCGGCTTCCACCTGCTCCCAAATCTTCACCAGCTTCGGATCCTCAGCCTGGCCAGCCTTAATCCAATCCACAATCGTCGACTGTACCTGCATGTACATCAACGACGAAGCCTCCCCAGGAAGAACAATCTCCACGCCAGACTCGCAGAAATCCTGCTGCAATCTCCACTGCGAGGTCAAAATCATCACCGCTGGAAGCCTACTCAAAGCATCCGGAACCACATTCACCTTGCCAGGGTGAAACTGCAAATCAATCTCATAATCCGCCATAAGCTCCAACCATCGACGCTGTCGCATGTTGAGCTCCTTCTGAGTGAAAATATACTTCAAGCTTTTGTGATCGGTGAAAATCTTCACTTTCTCACTCAGCAAGAAGTGCCTCCAAATCTTAAGAGCAAACACAACGGCAGCCAACTCCAAATCATGCATCGGGTAATTCTTCTCATGAACCTTAAGCTGACGAGAAGCATACGCCACAACATGTCCGTGCTGATGCAACACACAACCGAGACCCTTGCCAGAAGCATCGCAAAAGATCTTAAATCCACCGCTGCGATCAGGCACAACAAGAATAGGGGCAGTCGTCAACCTCTCCTTCAGAATACCAAAAACATTCTCACAATCACCCGACCAAACAAAAGCAACATCCTTCCGCGTCAACCTGGTCATCGGCTCAGCAATACGAGAAAAGTCCTGAATGAATCGTCGATAATAACCAGCAAGTCCAAGGAAACTCCGAATCTCAGACGCAGACGACGGAACAGGCCACTCCCTGATGGCCCGAATCTTCTCAGGATCCACAGAAATACCATCTCCAGTCACCACATGCCCGAGAAAATCAACTCTATCCAGCCAGAACTCGCACTTCGAAAACTTAGCATACAACCGATGCTTCCTCAAGATCTCCAATACCGTCCTCAAGTGCGAGGCATGCTCTTCCTCCGACTTCGAATAGATCAGAATGTCGTCAATAAAGATAACGACAAACTTATCCAAAAAGTCGTAGAAAATCAGGTTCATCAGATTCATGAAAACTGCGGGCGCGTTAGTTACGCCGAAAGGCATAACCACGAACTCATAATGTCCCTACTTCGTCCTGAACGCTGTCTTCGGAACATCATCCTTCTTCACCTTCAACTGATGGTAACCACTCCTCAAATCCAATTTAGAAAACACCCTCGAACCTCCAAGCTGATCAAAAATATCATCGATGCGAGGCAACGGGTATTTATTCTTAATGGTCACCGCATTCAACTCCCGATAGTCCACGCACATGCGACGCAAACCATCCTTCTTCTTAACCAGCAACACCGGTGCTCCCCACGGAGACACGCTAGGACTAATATAACCCTTCTGCAAGAGCTCATCCAACTGCTTCTGCAACTCTTCCAATTCTGCAGGTGCCATACGATACGGCGCCTTCGAAATCGGCTGCGCGCCTGGAACAGGATCAATAGAAAATTCCAAAGCCCGATCAGGCGGCAAACCAGACATCTCCTCGGGGAAGACGTCGCCAAAATCACGCACCACCGCTGGCCACTCCAGCTCCATCTGCATAGCCACAACCTCCACCGGCCTGGCCCGAAATCTGACAGGACCAAGCGAACTGCTACCACGACTGAACTCAAATACTGGATGTCCGGGAATCTCGAACACCACCTTCTTCCTTCGACAGTCGATCGTAGCATAGAAGCTCGCAAGCCAGTCCATCCCAAGAACTGCATCATAGTTGATGATGTCATGGACAATGAAATCAGCGAAAAGCTCATGTCCACAGACCACCAACGAGCAAGAATTGCAACCACGATGCACCGAGACCACGCCATTCCCTGTAACGATATTCCAACTCTTGGAAAGAGGGGACGTCGACAAGGAATGCCTCTCCACGAAGCTCCAAGAAATAATGCACATCGATGCACCAGAGTCAAAGAGGACTCGTGCAGGAAATGTGCACACCAAAACCACACCTAACAATCAATTAAAAATCAAACCCTAGTCTAGCAAACAACCATGTTCAAGCAAACAACACAATCTAACAATCAAAACCAGCTAGGAAAGTAACAGCTAGATTGAGGATTACCTGCGATAACCTCATCCACAGCCTCGCTCTCCGCAGCGGTCATCAGAAAAGCCTGCCTCCTCGGCGGAACAGCCTGCCGAAAAGCCTGTCCCTGTGGAACAAGAGCTGCTCCACGTCCAGCAGGAACAGACGCTCACTGCTGCAACGGCTGTGCTACAACAGGTGCCCTCCGCAGCTGACCCGCATGCCGACAATCCTTCGCGACATGGGAAGCATCACCACAAACCAGACACTGGCCCAAAAACTTCCGAAACTGATCCTTGACGTGGCCAGGCTTGCCGCAGAAATGGCAAGTCTTCAGAATAGGCCCTCCTGGCTTCTTAAACTGAGCAGACTGATTAGGCCTGAATCCAGGTCTAACCACAGCTCTCGCCTGTTCCACAGGCCTCTTCCCAGCACCAACAACAGACCCCCTCCTCTGGTTCACGAGCAGCTCCTGCCTCTTGGCTGCTACTAGAACCTTCTGATAAGACTCCCGGTCAGAAGAGGTCACAAAACTCTGGAGCTCCGAAGCAAGTCCCTGCAGGAACCTCTGAGCCCTCTCCTCAGCGTCCTACACCATCTTTGGCGCAAACCGACTAAGCATCATGAACTCTTGGTGATATAGATCCACCGACGAGCTCCCTTGCTTCAAATCGATAAAACGCTGCAGCATCTCTTCCCTGGCAGCTTTCGGGAAGAACTCACCCTCAAATCTGGCCTTGAAGGTAGCCCAAGCTATCGGCTCCACCAACATCTTCTCTTCAGCATCCCACCAATTCCGAGCATTATCCTTGAGTTGCCTCTTCGCCAAATCAACCCATCCAGCCGGGGTGATCTTGGCCATCTTCAGATTGTCCTCGATGTTCCGAATCCACTCATCGGCAGCCAGAGGACCCTCAGACCCATCAAAATATGCGGGACCCAGCTCCCGAAATTTCTTCGCTCCCGGCTCAGAGCGAGGGGCATCCGGAAGAGCCCGGGCAGCTCGAGCAAGTGGAGCATTCTGGACTTGCAGAAGCACGCCCTGCTGCACTTGCATCATCTGGAGCATCATCCGCATCATCTCACCGCTGGTGGGTTCCCGCTCAGGCTCCTCATCATGAGGGAGCGCACCACTACCCCCACCACGGGTGAAACTCCTTCCTGCCATCTAGTGACACAGAAAACGAATCAGATTAGACTCATAGCTTATGACATCGGACGTCGAACTTAGTTTATTGGACATTCTAATATTATTATCGCTATTCCAAAAATCACAGTTACAAAAGGACCTGCATGGGCCACCAACAAAACCTGTCACGACCCGCTTCCCTAAAATGGAGGCGAGACGTGAAAAGGTCCGCACGAGAGTGGAGCTGTGAAGCCCCAAACCCGATAAGCGTCAATAAAACATAAGCAGGTCCCTGTAACCACAACGGAACAACAATAATAATACAAGGAGAGATTGAAATAAAATCTCACATCTCATATATTGTCCAACATGAAAATAAGTCCAACATCCAGAAAAGCCACCAGGCTAAAAGAAAGAGTCTAAAGGCCCAGAACAAGGCCAACAAAAGCAACGAAATAACAAGGTACAGGTGCTACGCACCGATAACAAAACAACAGTCTAAACAAAAGTAAAACACAACGAAGACACTAGGACTGGTCCCCAGTGTCCACGTACTCCCCGTCAAACACAAGCTCGGGCTCAGCGTCAGCAAACACCTCGTCCTCAACAATGTACTCAGGCTCAGGATCTAACATGTGTCACCCAAAAGAGTAAAGGGGCACATGTCAGCAAGTCTAAAAGACTTGGGCAAGGAAACTGAAAGTAAGGCAACTAGCAACCTAGCAGTTATAGTATGCATGACATGGCAGTTATAACATGAGTGCACAAGTAAGACATGGTGAACAACAAGTACAAGAGAACATTTATCGGGACAAGACAAGAGTAGCCAAGCTACTAACAATCTCGATCAATTCACTATTCACGTTTCACGTTGTTTTGTAGATGTTTACGCCCTTCAGCTGAATGGTACATCATTCACACTGATCGGCACTAAACACTACCCCACCCCAGAGTTTACGTCTTACAACTGCAGTTGCTGATCAGGTAGACCCCCAGTTGAATGACCGCTTAACCCTTACCCCATCCCACACGTAAACAAGCCAGGGTCGCTGCACATGAGCCCAGCGAGTGAGCCAGGGTTGCCCTGCACGGGAGCTTGTTTTCCAAGTTCACAATTCAATATCGAGCGTTGGGGTTAGCAACTCATTATGCTCGCTTCTGGTCACGAGCCAGGAAACACAAGTATTGTAGAGATGCTACGCAATCACGGGATCACTTAAAGAATGCAATGACATGAAAATTAAATTGCGTACCGTTAATGGAATTTAAACATGACATGGTAATTGTGCAACATGCTATATGTCGGAACTAGCTTCGTTGTCAAGCTAGTTCCCCAATTTACGCCTAGGCGAGTATCATTTCGTCGCCTAGCCTCTTTTACGCCTACAACAAGCAAATGGCCTAAAACATGGCCTAAACCCTAAGTGGCAAGTTTCACTTGCCTAGCACCGGGGATGACGATCACGAAGGTTCGTCTCGCGGATGCTAATCTACGGGGGAAATCGCTGTTATGGGGAAACATTCATCAAACAACATGAAATTTTATTAGGGTTTCATAAAAATACACATAGGCTATGAAAACATAGAGGAATCGATTTCTTACCGAGAGGAAGCGGAAGAAACACTCCGGAGAACCCTAGGACCAGATCTGGAAAAGATTGGAGAAGTTTGGAGAATTAGGGTTTTTGGGGGATTTTGGGGATTTGATGGAAATTTGGGGAAGATGAGAGGTAGATAGAGTGAATGGATGGTTTGGATGATGGATTTAGGGCTTGGAATGAAGGAATAGGGCTTGGAGGAAGATGGGGGCTCAAAGGGGGAGATTTTAGGGGTTTGGGTCGAGTGGAGGAAAAAGAAAACGTTTGGGATGGGTTTAAATAGGATGGGCTGGCGGCTGCCCAGAAATTAGGGTTTTAACACAGGTTAGTCGGTCAAAGAGCAACCACTGACCGACTAGTTTGGCAACTAGTCGGTCGGTCGACCAACGCAGACCGACTAAGTGTAAACAGTAACCTCTGAACGAAAATAGGATTTAGAATTAGTCGGTCCATGAACAAATACTGACCGACTAGTTTAGCATCTAGTCGGTCGATGGACGTTCTTAGACCGACTAAGAGTGAACAGTATTGATACTAAAATTTAGATGATGAGTTAGTCGGTTAAAGAAGCATTGCCGACCGACTAGTTTGCAACCTAGTCGGTCAACCAACGTTCTTAGACCGACTAACGATAAACAGTAACTCCTGAGAAATTTAGAAAGCCAACTAGTCGGTCCAAGAAGGATTGCCGACCGACTGGATCGTCATCTAGTCGGTCGGTGCCCCTTCTTATACCGGCTAATGAGCACAAAAAGTTCCGATACGGAGCGCGGGGCCCCGGGATCGATTCCTAAGACTCCTAGGCTTGATCTAATAGTAAGATACGACCGTTGTGAAGTCCGTCACGAATGACATACTTCGAAATCGACAATCCTAAGGAAGAAACGAGAAAATACGACGAATCGATCGAAAATGAAAGCTACGGAGACGAAAACCACACATGAGAAGAAAATTCACCAAAACACATATTATATTATAATAAATCCAGATACATGAAAAGCAGTCGTTACATCCTCCCTAACTTAAGAAAAATTCCGTCCTCGGAATTTCCAAACACTCACGAGTCCGGAAACAAAAGAGGGAAACGCTCTCGCATCTCATCCTCATTCTCCCAAGTAGACTCTCCAGGTGAGCCGTGTCGCCACATCACCCTCACAAGAATGACAATCTTGTTCCGAAGCGATTTCTGACGCCTGTCCAGAATCTACACTGGATGCTGGTCATACGTCATATCGGGGCGAACGGTAATCTCCGAAAAATCCACAGCATGAGATGGATCGCTAATGTATCGACGAAGCTGCGACACATGGAAAACATTGTGAACTCCTTCCAAAGATGGAGGCAAGGCCAAGCGATAAGCTACCTCGCCAACCCTCTCCAAAATGTCAAACGGTCCAATGTATCGCGGGCTCAACTTCCCACGCTTCCCGAAACGAATCACACCGCGATTCGGGGAAATCTTCAAGAACACATGGTCGCCCGGCTGAAACTCCAAAGGACGACGTTTAGCATCCGCCCAATGCTTAAAACGGTCCTGAGCAATTCTCAACCTCTCCCGAATATTCCTAACGATATCCACGGCCTCCACGATCATCTCAGGTCCCAACAACTCCCGATCACCAACGTCATCCCAACTCAATGGCGATCGACATTTCCTCCCATAAAGAGCGGCGAAAGGCGCCATGCCAATACTCGCCTGGAAACTGTTGTTGTAAGAGAACTCCACCAAATGCAGATGGTCCTCCCACGAACCCTTGAAATCCAACATGCACGCCCTCAGCATGTCTTCCAAAATCTGAATCGTCCTCTCGGACTGGCCATCCGTCTGCGGATGGTACGCCGTGCTAAAACTCAGACGCGTACCCAAGCTCTTCTGCAAACTCTGCCAGAACTGAGATGTGAACCTCGTGTCTCTGTCAGACACGATACTCACGGGGACTCCATGAAGTCGCACGACCTCCTGCACGATTCACGTTACATCACTATCCAAACTAGGAAAAGGAAATAAAAACGGAGAGTAAAAGAATTTTACCTCCATATATCTCCTCGCTAGCGTCTCAGTGGACTGTCCCACTCGGAACGGAATAAAGTGCGCAGATTTGGTCAATCGATCTACGATCACCCAAATCGCGTCATTCTGCTTCGGACTCCGAGGTAGTCCAGTCACGAAATCCATAGTGATGTGTTGCCATTTCCACTCCGGAATCGGAAGCGGTTGTAGCAACCCGGCCGTACGCTGATGCTCTGCCTTCACTTGCTGGCAAACCAAGCACTTGGCTACACTCCGAGCCACGCTCCTCTTCATACCATGCCACCAATAATTCAGACGAAGATCCTGGTACATCTTGGTGCCACCAGGATGCACAGAATACGGCGAACTGTGTGCCTCCACCATCAACTCCTCTCTGATATCCCCAGCTGGCACACACAACCTGGCTCCGAACCTCAGCGAGCCATCCTCATGAATCAAAAAGTCAGTCCGCAGACCGGCTTCCACCTGCTCCCAAATCTTCACCAGCTTCGGATCCTCAGCCTGGCCAGCCTTAATCCAATCCACAATCGTCGACTGTACCTGCATGTACATCAACGACGAAGCCTCCCCAGGAAGAACAATCTCCACGCCAGACTCGCAGAAATCCTGCTGCAATCTCCACTGCGAGGTCAAAATCATCACCGCTGGAAGCCTACTCAAAGCATCCGGAACCACATTCACCTTGCCAGGGTGAAACTGCAAATCAATCTCATAATCCGCCATAAGCTCCAACCATCGACGCTGTCGCATGTTGAGCTCCTTCTGAGTGAAAATATACTTCAAGCTTTTGTGATCGGTGAAAATCTTCACTTTCTCACTCAGCAAGAAGTGCCTCCAAATCTTAAGAGCAAACACAACGGCAGCCAACTCCAAATCATGCATCGGGTAATTCTTCTCATGAACCTTAAGCTGACGAGAAGCATACGCCACAACATGTCCGTGCTGATGCAACACACAACCGAGACCCTTGCCAGAAGCATCGCAAAAGATCTTAAATCCACCGCTGCGATCAGGCACAACAAGAATAGGGGCAGTCGTCAACCTCTCCTTCAGAATACCAAAAGCATTCTCACAATCACCCGACCAAACAAAAGCAACATCCTTCCGCGTCAACCTGGTCATCGGCTCAGCAATACGAGAAAAGTCCTGAATGAATCGTCGATAATAACCAGCAAGTCCAAGGAAACTCCGAATCTCAGACGCAGACGACGGAACAGGCCACTCCCTGATGGCCCGAATCTTCCCAGGATCCACAGAAATACCATCTCCAGTCACCACATGCCCGAGAAAATCAACTCTATCCAGCCAGAACTCGCACTTCGAAAACTTAGCATACAACCGATGCTTCCTCAAGATCTCCAATACCGTCCTCAAGTGCGAGGCATGCTCTTCCTCCGACTTCGAATAGATCAGAATGTCGTCAATAAAGATAACGACAAACTTATCCAAAAAGTCGTAGAAAATCAGGTTCATCAGATTCATGAAAACTGCGGGCGCGTTAGTTACGCCGAAAGGCATAACCACGAACTCATAATGTCCCTACTTCGTCCTGAACGCTGTCTTCGGAACATCATCCTTCTTCACCTTCAACTGATGGTAACCACTCCTCAAATCCAATTTAGAAAACACCCTCGAACCTCCAAGCTGATCAAAAATATCATCGATGCGAGGCAACGGGTATTTATTCTTAATGGTCACCGCATTCAACTCCCGATAGTCCACGCACATGCGACGCGAACCATCCTTCTTCTTAACCAGCAACACCGGTGCTCCCCACGGAGACACGCTAGGACTAATATAACCCTTCTGCAAGAGCTCATCCAACTGCTTCCACAACTCTTCCAATTCTGCAGGTGCCATACGATACGGCGCCTTCGAAATCGGCTGCGCGCCTGGAACAGGATCAATAGAAAATTCCAAAGCCCGATCAGGCGGCAAACCAGACATCTCCTCGGGGAAGACGTCGCCAAAATCACGCACCACCGCTGGCCACTCCAGCTCCATCTGCATAGCCACAACCTCCACCGGCCTGGCCCGAAATCTGACAGGACCAAGCGAACTGCTACCACGACTGAACTCAAATACTGGATGTCCGGGAATCTCGAACACCACCTTCTTCCTTCGACAGTCGATCGTAGCATAGAAGCTCGCAAGCCAGTCCATCCCAAGAACTGCATCATAGTTGATGATGTCATGGACAATGAAATCAGCGAAAAGCTCATGTCCACAGACCACCAACGAGCAAGAATTGCAACCACGATGCACCGAGACCACGCCATTCCCTGTAACGATATTCCAACTCTTGGAAAGAGGGGACGTCGACAAGGAATGCCTCTCCACGAAGCTCCAAGAAATAATGCACATCGATGCACCAGAGTCAAAGAGGACTCGTGCAGGAAATGTGCACACCAAAACCACACCTAACAATCAATTAACAATCAAACCCTAGTCTAGCAAACAACCATGTTCAAGCAAACAACACAATCTAACAATCAAAACCAGCTAGGAAAGTAACAGCTAGATTGAGGATTACCTGCGATAACCTCATCCACAGCCTCGCTCTCCGCAGCGGTCATCAGAAAAGCCTGCCTCCTCGGCGGAACAGCCTGCCGAAAAGCCTGTCCCTGTGGAACAAGAGCTGCTCCACGTCCAGCAGGAACAGACGCTCGCTGCTGCAACGGCTGTGCTACAACAGGTGCCCTCCGCAGCTGACCCGCATGCCGACAATCCTTCGCGACATGGGAAGCATCACCACAAACCAGACACTGCCCCAAAAACTTCCGAAACTGATCCTTGACGTGGCCAGGCTTGCCGCAGAAATGGCAAGTCTTCAGAATAGGCCCTCCTGGCTTCTTAAACTGAGCAGACTGATTAGGCCTGAATCCAGGTCTAACCACAGCTCTCGCCTGTTCCACAGGCCTCTTCCCAGCACCAACAACAGACCCCCTCCTCTGGTTCACGAGCAGCTCCTGCCTCTTGGCTGCTACTAGAACCTTCTGATAAGACTCCCGGTCAGAAGAGGTCACAAAACTCTGGAGCTCCAAAGCAAGTCCCTGCAGGAACCTCTGAGCCCTCTCCTCAGCGTCCTGCACCATCTTTGGCGCAAACCGACTAAGCCTCATGAACTCTTGGTGATATAGGTCCACCGACGAGCTCCCTTGCTTCAAATCGATAAAACGCTGCAGCATCTCTTCCCTGGCAGCTTTCGGGAAGAACTCACCCTCAAATCTGGCCTTGAAGGTAGCCCAAGCTATCGGCTCCACCAACATATTCTCTTCAGCATCCCACCAATTCCGAGCATTATCCTTGAGTTGCCTCTTCGCCAAATCAACCCATCCAGTCGGGGTGATCTTGGCCATCTTCAGATTGTCCTCGATGTTCCGAATCCACTCATCGACAGCCAGAGGACCCTCAGACCCATCAAAATATGCGGGACCCAGCTCCCGAAATTGCTTCGCTCCCGGCTCAGAGCGAGGGGCATCCGGAAGAGCCCGGGCAGCTCGAGCAAGTGGAGCATTCTGGACTTGCCGAAGCACGCCCTGCTGCACTTGCATCATCTGAAGCATCATCCGCATCATCTCACCGCTGGTGGGTTCCCGCTCAGGCTCCTCATCATGAGGGAGCGCACCACTACCCCCACCACGGGTGAAACGCCTTTCTGCCATCTAGTGACACAGAAAACGAATCAGATTAGACTCATAGCTTATGACTCGGACGTCGAACTTAGTTTATTGGACATTCTAATATTATTATCGCTATTCCAAAAATCACAGTTACAGAAGGACCTGCATGGGCCACCAACAAAACCTGTCACGACCCGCTTCCCTAAAATGGAGGCGAGACGTGAAAAGGTCCGCAAGAGAGTGGAGCTGTGAAGCCCCAAACCCGATAAGCGTCAATAAAACATAAGCAGGTCCCTGTAACCACAACGGAACAACAATAATAATACAAGGAGAGACTGAAATAAAATCTCACATCTCATATATTGTCCAACATGAAAATAAGTCCAACATCCAGAAAAGCCACCAGGCTAAACGAAATAGTCTAAAGGCCCAGAACAAGGCCAACAAAAGCAACGAAATAACAAGGTACAGTTGCTACGCACCGATAACAAAACAACAGTCTAAACAAAAGTAAAACACAACGAAGACACTAGGACTGGTCCCCAGTGTCCACGTACTCCCCGTCAAACACAAGCTCGGGCTCGGCGTCAGCAAACACCTCGTCCTCAACAATGTACTCAGGCTCAGGATCTAACATGTGTCACCCAAAAGAGTAAAGGGGCACATGTCAGCAAGTCTAAAAGACTTGGGCAAGGAAATTGAAAGTAAGGCAACTAGCAACCTAGCAGTTATAGTATGCATGACATGGCAGTTATAACATGAGTGCACAAGTAAGACATGGTGAACAACAAGTACAAGAGAACATTTATCGGGACAAGACAAGAGTAGCCAAGCTACTAACAATCTCGATCAATTCACTATTAACGTTTCACGTTGTTTTGTAGATGTTTACGCCCTTCAGCTGAATGGTACATCATTCACACTGATCGGCACTAAACACTACCCCACCCCAGAGTTTACATCTTACAACTGCAGTTGCTGATCAGGCAGACCCCCAGTTGAATGACCGCTTAACCCTTACCCCATCCCACACGTAAACAAGCCAGGGTCCCTGCACATGAGCCCAGCGAGTGAGCCAGGGTTGCCCCGCACGGGAGCTTGTTTTCCAAGTTCACAATTCAATATCGAGCGTTGGGGTTAGCAACTCATTATGCTTGCTTCTGGTCACGAGCCAGGAAACACAAGTATTGTAGAGATGCTACGCAATCACGGGATCACTTAAAGAATGCAATGACATGACAATTAAATTGCGTATCGTTAATGGAATTTAAACATGACATGGTAATTGTGCAACATGCTATATGTCGGAACTAGGTTCGTTGTCAAGCTAGTTCTCCAATTTGCGCCTAGGCGAGTATCATTTCGTCGCCTAGCCTCTTTTACGCCTACAACAAGCAAATGGCCTAAAACATGGCCTAAACCCTAAGTGGCAAGTTTCACTTGCCTAGCACCGGGGATGACGATCACGAAGGTTCGTCTCGCGGATGCTAATCTACGGGGGAAATCGCTGTTATGGGGAAACATTCATCAAACAACATGAAATTTTATTAGGGTTTCATAAAAATACACATAGGCTATGAAAACATAGAGGAATCGATTTCTTACCGAGAGGAAGCGGAAGAAACACTCCGGAGAACCCTAGGACCAGATCTGGAAAAGATTGGAGAAGTTTGGAGAATTATGGTTTTTGTGGGATTTTGGGGATTTGATGGAAATTTGGGGAAGATGAGAGGTAGATAGAGTGAATGGATGGTTTGGATGATGGATTTAGGGCTTGGAATGAAGGAATAGGGCTTGGAGGAAGATGGGGGCTCAAAAGAGGAGATTTTAGGGTTTTGGGTCGAGTGGAGGAAGAAGAAAACGTTTGGGATGGGTTTAAATAGGATGGGCTGGCGGCTGCCTAGAAATTAGGGTTTTAACACAGGTTAGTCGGTCAAAGAGCAACCACTGACCGACTAGTTTGGCAACTAGTCGGTCGGTCGACCAACACAGACCGACTAAGTGTAAACAGTAACCTCTGAACGAAAATAGGATTTAGAATTAGTCGGTCCATGAACAAATACTGACCGACTAGTTTAGCATCTAGTCGGTCGATGGACGTTCTTAGAACGACTAAGAGTGAACAGTATTGATACTAAAATTTAGATGATGAGTTAGTCGGTTAAAGAAGCATTGCCGACCGACTAGTTTGCAACCTAGTCGGTCAACCAACGTTCTTAGACCGACTAACGATAAACAGTAACTCCTGAGAAATTTAGAAAGCCAACTAGTCGGTCCAAGAAGGATTGCCGACCGACTGGATCGTCATCTAGTCGGTCGGTGCCCCTTCTTATACCGGCTAATGAGCACAAAAAGTTCCGATACGGAGCGCGGGGCCCCGGGATCGATTCCTAAGACTCCTAGGCTTGATCTAATAGTAAGATACGACAGTTGTGAAGTCCGTCACGAATGACATACTTCGAAATCGACAATCCTAAGGAAGAAACGAGAAAATACGACGAATCGATCGAAAATGAAAGCTACGGAGACGAAAACCACACATGAGAAGAAAATTCACCAAAACACATATTATATTATAATAAATCCAGATACATGAAAAGCAGTCGTTACAGATTGGTTCCATGATTGGTAGACTAACTCTTAGTCAATCACATCACATGTGACTCCCTATCGTTTTTTTAGCCACAGTCACTTATGATCTTGAGGAGACTCAACAAATCATAATGACTGGTCTAGTCAGACCCTTGATTTCGTGTCCAGATTTGACTTAGATCGATGCTCGAGGAGACCCGACGTATCGATTTGGGTCAAGTCTAGACTACATCACATGTATGTTGGAGTTTGTTCCTTAAAGATAAACATGTCATAGCTTGAGGAGACTCAACAACTATAATTGTCTTCTTTGAGTTACCAAGCTCCAAAATCAAGGAGGGATACGTATTAATCTTTAATAAGATTTATAACGCATTGACTAGATATAGTCCAGGGTGTCATACAATCATGATTCGCGACATTGCGGTCCAGTGGAACACAGCCATGGAATTGACTAAGCCAGGATCACTGCCCCTTGGACTAGCAAGGGTTGATCCAGAACTCTTAGCCAAGCACATTGACTGGATCATGGTCCATTGAATGAAGCTTGTCACTTTTATATGTGTGCCATAGACTAAACAGCTTTTATTAACAACTAATTAATCTTATCAACTAGTTGCATCCTTAAATTCAAAATTTTAGGATTTGTTTAATAACTTTTATTAAGACCTTATCAACTATAAGGTTCACGTGCTATCCTAATCATTATTAGGATTTTAATAAACTTTATTAACAACGCCTAAAGCGAAGTCCTTTAATGAGAATTAATTATAACAATTAGAATTAAGATTCATTAAAATGACTACCCTAATCATGAATTAGGTCTTAAAGGGTTGTTAAAAGTTTTATTAAAACATAGCATGTCATTAAAATTCAAGTAATAAATTTTAATCATTTTAATGGCTATCCTAAAGGGTTGTCTTGTGTTATCAAATAAGGGACAAGAAGAACTAGCCATTAAAATAAAGCTACACTAATTTATCGCATAAAGATAGTGCACAACTATTTAACAATTAAATAGATTAAGTTTATCGCATAAACAATTTTAGCATGCATACATAAATTTAAAATTTAAATTTAAAATATGATTTTAAAATATTTTATTTTTATCTCATAAAAACTTGTTTTTAAAATCACAAATTTGCATGCTACTTTAAAAAATTTATCGCATAAAAATTTTAACCTTTAAAATCAGTTTTAAAATATCTCATAAAATTAAAAAATCATTTTAATAAACTTTCATGCTTAAAAAATTTATCATATAAAATTTAAGGCACTTTAAACTTATCACATAAATTTTAAAAGATTTAAATTTAGTTTAAAAAATTATCACATAAATTTTAAAACGTCATTTAAACATTTCCATGTTCAAAATTTATCAAATAGAATATTTGAACATCTAAAACATTTTTGAAAATTATCTCATAACTTTAAAAACATTTTTAAAAGCATTTAAAAGCATTTCATAGTTTAATAGAAATCGCAGGCTAGATCATTACGCAGACCTATGCTCTGATACCACTGTAGGGATTTCCGGGACCCTTAGGGCACAAAAACTCTATGCCCGTCCTAAGTCGGACGGAACATAGACAGAAAAGCAGCGGAAAATAACCATGTTAATCTAATTAACATTTAACCCTTAGGTCCAAGACCCTAATCCAAGATCTATGCCGACTTGGGATGGGTCTGACCATCCCAAGAAGGATCTAGCCTACTGCGATTAAATTAAACTAGTGCTTAATTAAACACATACCTGGAATCTCAACCCTCGGGCAGGCGAGATGTTCCGCACCGTCTTCCGAGCCGCTCCCTGCCCCACGCCGAGCCGCTCCCCGAACCGCTCCCCGAACCGCTCCCCGAACCGCTCCGTATCCCGAGGCGATCAATCCCGTGTCGCCAAGCCAACCACGCGCCGAAGAAAGTTTCACGCGAGTGAAACCTCCGCCTAGATTTCGGATCTAAATCCGAACTCCTTTGCGGCTTTGCTAGAGCCCTCAGGAGTAAGGCAGAAATTTATAGGGAGGGGAGAAATATTAATTTAAGCTTAGATCTGAGCGTGCTCCAACATTTACGAGAGCCGCTCAGATCTAGAGCTTGGGACGAGTTATGAGGAAGGGGGAGGGCCTCTATTTATAGAGGCGGCTGACTCTCCCCTTTTCTCCACAACCGAGGTGGGACTATTAATTTGGGATTAATTAAATCAAGTTAGTTTGCCTTTCACAAAGGGAAAACTTCCTCGAATTTTAACTCCCTCACCGTTGAGCTTCAATGTTGGTACAACCTACCAAATCGAAGAGGGTTCAACGGTGAACGCATTGGAAAAAATGGCTCGTCACTCCGAGTCCGTTTGACCCTTCAAACAATTGTCCAAAGTTAGCCAAAAGTCATGCTTCTCTTAGAAACGTAGCTGTCAAGAAAATCCCAGGTTTCAAAAAACCCTAACCAGAAAATTCGGGCTTGGTGGGCCTCCATTTTCGCTGGTTTCAGCCCAACAGTTTGGGCTGACTTGTTTTGGCTATAACTTATGCATTTGGACTCCGTTTTTGACGCGGTTTGAATCTGAGTTTAGAGCGGGACGATCCCGTCATCTAGGTAACCTTTTCAACGCGTTTATTTAATTAAATATAGTCTTAAACAATTTAAGACATATTTAATCCTTTTTGCATCATATGCAAATTAGTCCCTATCTAGGCTTAAATTTTCATTTGCATCAAATACAAATGATCTGAGGGCATATTCCTCTACAATGGATACATGATTGAGAGCTGGGCGAGGGGGAGCAGATACAAAGGGCAGTATCGGGATGGGTCGAGGCATGGGCTTGGGGTCTACAGGTTCTTTAATGGCGATAGCTATGCGGGCGAGTGGGTGAGTGGGCAGAGCCATGGGAGGGGAGTTCAGAGATGTGCTGATGGCAGTTGTTATGTCAGGGAGTTCAAAGGTGGAGTCAAGCATGGGCTTGGCTACTACCATTTCAGTAACTGATCAACGTCAAAATCTGATCTCTGATGTTGTGTGTGTTTTTTATTTGTTGATTGGTTTGTTGTGTCTAAAATCGAACCTTTCCGTTGATTCTTGAAGGAGCTTCAACTGATATGTATGAATTTAAGTTGACTGGGTTTATTCTGATTTATTTAGATGAGGTGCTCATGCCAACTAAATATTGTTTAATTTAGATGAATCAACCCCACCCATCCGACACACACACACACACACACACACACACACACACACACACACACACACACACACACACGGAGAGAGAGATCAACATGAGGCGCAGACACAAGCCAATACAAATCCTTTGCAGAGGATTCTATTAGTTTTCAGTAATGTGTCAAAAGCCGATGCCTAAGCCTAAGCCTATGTTTTTGCATGTGTAAAGCCATTTTATGTTTATGCTTTTGCTGAGGATTTGAATCAGAAGGATCCTCTGATTTAGCATCAACTTACAAATTTCTTAGCAGCTTTTTTTAGTAAAACCATGAAACGATGTCAGAAATTTATTTTGTTGCTGGCAGCTGCTTGATCTCCTCAACCGGATATGGAAGTACACATGCTTAAGAGGCTTTTTTATTCGTTGTATTAAAGGTAAAAAAATATCTCGTTGAGATATAATTTTACTATACTTATTTTGTATTTTATTTGAATGTCACACTAGAATGTATGTTGTTAATTGGTGTTTTTTTGGTTTCGAGATAATTTTGTTTCTTATTTCTAATGATGTTGGAGACTTCAAGTTCCGATAAAATGGATGCCTATAGTTTTTACATATACATGGATGATTATGTTTTTCTTCATCTTGCAAAATTGAAGAATTGTCAGAACAGGCTATGCCATCTCTTGTGACATATTATATCTCAACATATTTCAATCAACACATATTATGCTCTCTCTTATGCCATCTTATGCCATATTTGTAGCCATGCATACCATGCTCATGTCTGAACATATTTTGAATAGCACATATTATGCTTGCACATATTATCTGATGATGTGCTATTGCATATTCCAAACCCAGATTACCCAAGAATGCCATGACATCTAGCTATTCTATTTGGTCCTTTTTTATTTGTACATGTAAAGATGTGAGATATGGAATTCAGCTCTTCTCATAACTTGTGAAAATCAACATAACGCTGAGAAAACTTCTCGCTGGCTTTTCTAAAATGATTATGATACATTATGAGCTCTTAAAAGATTCTATGCAGAATATAAAGTATCCAGAAACGCATAAATCTCCTTCATAGCCTTTTTTGTCCAATTACAAGGTCTTGAATTTTGTATAGTCTAGCAACCGATTCATTTTGTATAGTCTAGCAACCAATATAAAGTATCCAAAGATTAATCATCAAAACCAAAAAGTACTAAGAAAGCAAGTAATGAAATGAAGTAGAGTGTTTAATTAGTGACTTACACCACCCTTGAGTTGATGGAATTAACCAAAGATGTTAATTAGAGTGCAGTTTGTATGGCAGTAGAAATATGGTATTGCGATTTAGAATATGTAAGATGTCTTTGGTTCTGCTCTTCCTTATGATTTTTTACTCTTTTTGTTCAAACCTTGGCAATATGATATAATAAAGAAGAAATTTTCATGGGTTTAGTAAATAGCTAATAGTTCATTCAATTATCTTATACTCCGGCATTTTAGAGAATTTGTTTGTAAGAGTTTTCAAATCGGAGTTTTTATTGATCATGGTCATAAATCCCACTTAGATATGATGATAACAAGTCCTATTCAAAGTGAAATTACTTGACATGTGCAAGAGCATTTAAAGGTTAAGATGTTAAATGATGGTTCAACAAAAAAGAGGATGAAGAATGATAAATTGTGTGGTCTTTATGCACACCACTCTCAAACTAGCCACTACATCTAATTTGTTCTTCACTCTCAACTTATCCTACTCTTTTTTTGACCCTTCTTTTTTTCTACTGCCCTTTGGTGAAAAACCCACAGTAAGCTTGATGATGCTGTCTTAACTGCAGAATTGCTTCTTCCTCTTTCTATAAAGTTTGAACATAACTCTTTTCAGTTGGGAAACTACATACAATGGATACCCGTCTCGGTATCAGTCTCAATATCGGAAACCCTTGCTTACAGCTGCTGCTTGCATTCTGTTGCATTTTACACTGCTCTTGTGCGGATAATGAGAAGAAATTCTAATCTGCGATGGTAGTAGGAACTGTCTACTACGACACATGCTTTCAGCAGCAGTACTCAAAATCTAGCTACCTCATTTCAGGTTCGCTCATCTCTTTCTACCCATCTGACTTCAAATATTAATACTTGACATCAAACATGGTGCCTAATTAACACTAGCTCGATTTCTTATTTGATCTTTGTACAACATGTAGGAAAAATAATAGTAGTCTTTGGAAGCTATCCACCTCATTTCAGGCACTGCTTTCTAGAACATTCATATTATAGGTTCACTCTTTGGAAGAACACATTCTTCATACATATCATCTCGAATACACATGCAAACTAGTAGTCTTCTAGATTTGATGTACACTGAACCTATAATATTTCTACAAGTTGATTAGGTAAATAATAAGCTAAATTATGATCTTCATGCAACACGGCCAGATTGGCGAGCAGTCTGGTCCTTAATCTGCAGTTATTATACAATTCATGCGATGTTGCCAGATTACAGAGCACTCCGGCTTAATTTGCATTTCGATCTATTATACAATTCATGCTTATAAGTTAATGGTGCAGTGTATGTAGCTTAAGAGCTCCACATATGATACAGAACTCTGCTCCAAGACACAGCTGATCACTTCCATGGTAGGCTGTAGTAAAAAACAAAAGAAAATCAATTATCAATCCATTTTCTTTGATTTTTTTAACTTGAAATGAACAGGATACATCATGTTTATATAAGAGATGTATACATCATGGTTAATATGAAGCTTACCCCAACTTGAGCGATGTGTCGGAGCTGTCATCGTAGTCTTGTGGTGCGGAGTGTGAGACGTTGGTGACTGATTCCGAGGACTGTCATTCCTCGTAGAAACCATTGACCGAATCTGTCACCAATTGTTTCCCCACCATGGACATCCCCACCATCTGATTAACGAAACAAGGTGATTATTACACAAACAACGGGACAATGATAAATGCTAAAGGGGGTCACCCTCCACTTGGATCAGTCAGTTGATTTATTTTCCATTCTTCTTATCTAAACTTTGCAATTGCATATCGTTATTTTTTGTGCTGTTCTTTTTAGGTGATAAGTTTTCAGAATCAGCTCAAACAGTTCGAACAGGTGTCGAGCATGCTATTTACAGAGCTATGCGAGCCGCAAGCAAGAAAGGTGATTTCAGAAGAAGTTTACTTCATTAGCATTGGCAGCAACGACTACATACTTGGCTATTTACATGATGCGAAAAATCGCGAGGCCTACACGCCCGAGGAATTCATCAGTATGGTGATGGGCAACTTGTCACAATCGATTCAGGTAACTCCTCACAATCATTCGATTTCATCATCAATAATTTCAAGAAATTTGCGAATTTTTCTTCAGGAATTATATGAGAAGGGAGCTCGAAAATTCTACATGCTGAGAATAGCTGATCTGGGATGTTTGCTTGCATTCAGAGCAGTAAATCCTAAAGCTGACGGCAGTTGTTTTGAGGTTGCTTCATCACTTGCATTGGCTCATAATAATGCATTATCGGCTGTTGTCAATGACCATTTTTGTCAATGACCGATTTCACAAAACTAGTCATTTACAACTTTCAATGGACAACGTTTCTATTTTGATAGTTGTAATAAATGTTTACCACAACTTTTTTCTCTGAAAGTTGTAAAAAATGTTTATTACAACTTTTTTCGCGGATAGTTGTAAAAAATGGTTATTACAACTTTTTTCGTGAATAGTTGTAAATGTTAATTTTGAAACCACGACTAAGACAAATGGTGTGGCACCATCAGATGGAGATATGTTCATCCATTTGCATTCATGCTCCAATAATGTGGCATCTGATCCAAAAGCGAAGGAGTTGATTGTATGTCAAGAAATATTTCGAACTTTAGTTGTCTATTTTTCTTATATGCATATCATCAGGATTATGATTGCTTGTCTAAAATGCAGGATGAACTGCACGCGGTGGCAACAGAAAATAATGGAGGAATCCTATCCACGTCAATAGATGACACTACATACAATCAGGTGATGCCTCCACAACATAGTGGTCATCAACATTCTTATGGACCTGGTGTGACAGCAAAGACTCGTTTTGGTTCTACTTCTACACAGTCCAATGGAACTACATCCTCTCAAATCATGTCCATGCAAATGCAATTAGAGGAATATCGTCAACGAGAACTTGCAAGAGAGGAAGAACATATGCAAAGAGATGAGGAATATTGGCGAAGAGAGGAGGAACAGAAGAAAAGAGATGATGAATATATGCAAAGAGAGGATGAACAACAGAGAAGAGAGGAGGAATATAGGTGAAGAGAGGAAGAACAAAAACAAATCATAGAGGAGAATGGAAAACGTGATTTAGTAAGGGATCTACAAATAAAACAACTTCGTGACATGTTATTAGAACTCCACCGCTAGGTACATATTTTATATTTATATTCCATATTTACTGTTTTTTGACATGTTACTAGAACTCTTATAAATAACATGTGTGTTCTTTAACTTATTTTCATTTACTTTGTTTGTTTGTAGGGTTAGAGTTATAGAGGATTTGATATACTTTTTGGTACATATGCTTAACAAGAGGATGCTCCAGAGAACTTGAAGATACTTTTTGGTGATATAAGGGCAATGAGAGATGATACATTAAAGGTCGAAGATACTTTTTGGTGAATACAAGGGCAAGAAGATACTTTTTGGTGAATGCTTGTATTATTTTTTTGAAAAATAATGTTGGAACTATTTTGATTAAGAGAATGTTTGCATAATGCAAGTAATGAATACTCTCTACTTTCATTTATCCATTTTATTGTATCATTTTTATTTATGAACATGGATTTGAAAAAAATATGAATTTGAAATTGCCTAGCTTCGGAAATTAGCTTTTGCGTAAACAGTTTTTTGTGTCGACAAACTGGGAACTAGTGTCAATAATCAGTTATCTCGAATCTATTTTTTTGTGTCGGTTTTTGTGGACACTAGATGGCATATGCTCTAGTGTCGATTTATTCCCACACAAGAATACTTGTTCTAATGTCTACTTGTTACGTCACTGGAACCTTACTCTAGTGTCGACTTGTTCCGTCACTAGAACCTAACTCTAGTGTCGACTTGTTCCGTCACTAAAACAGTACTATAGTGTCGACTTATTTCGACACTAGAACAATACTCAACTGTCGACATTATCCGTCACTAGAATGCTACTCTAGTGTCGACTTAATCTGTCACAAAAACCTACGTTGTTGTGTCGGTTCCAATGTCTACACTAAACCCGGTTTTACTTCTAGAGACGCCCCTTTAGGTGACGGTCCGTCACTAGAAAAAAACCGACACTAGAACCCTATAGTGTCGGTTTTTTACCCTTTTAGTGTCAAAATTGGTGGACACTAGAAACGCCTTTTTTTGTAGTGACCACATGGATATTATATAAATTACATGATCCCACAGAACTTAGACAACATCATTAAATATCATCTCAAAACCGAACGAGGTGATCACTTAATGAAAATTTAATATATCAGTAACGATATCGAAATGCTCTACTAATCCCATTATAAACCTTATGGAGTCTTTCATGAAAACTGAATGAAAGTCTCTTTTCAATTAATGCATTCTTTTCCGTATAAAGTCTTTGAGTGATACGCTTTAAATCTTTTCTAATACCCTTTTGAATTCCTATTGATTATAAAAAACTATTTACAATCAATAGGTTTCAAACCTTATGGCAATGAGAAAAAGATTTTAAGTATCGTTTAAAGATTTTCTTAATTAATGCATTAATCCATTTTAGAGATGTAGAATTGTTATGACTTGATGTAAGTCGAACTTCCATCATCCTAATGTCAAAAGTGAGCTTGTCATCTCTTTAATGGATTTCCTGAATGGCAATTAGTGCTTTGAGGGTGCTAGAGTTTGTCCTTATGAACAATTTTCCGAATGGGAGGAATTGCAACATTATCTTGAATTTATTGTGTCTTGAACAATGTCAGGAATACCATCCTGAACAATGCCAACAACACCTGTGAGATTAATCTTCTTCAAGAATAATGTCACTAACTAAATTCCCCCCCAAACTCAGCATCCTCAAATATGTGTGCATTTCCTAATTCGTAAATCAACTTAATAGTGGGATTATGTAGAATCATACAAAATAATATCAACTTTAAAAACTATTCAACAAAACTAGAGAATCATTAGCATTATGTCACATTTCTTTATTAGGCTTATAAAGCCTTACCTTAGTTGGACATCTCCAAAAATGCAAGTGATTCATTTGTTGAAACTTTATTAAGGATATAAGCTGCAATGAAAATATAACTGAATTCTAAACTGTTAATTCTTTCATTACAACACATGTACTTAAATGCAGGAATTCTATAAATGAAGCAATATTTCCAAATAAATGAAGATTATAATGATATTTTAAAGAACTAGAATAAACTAATTTTGAATCAAGAGACAACCAAATTTTCCATCATAATTGAACACTTATAACCAAATTTGTTCAAAAAATAGAAATGGAAATCCAAATTCTGTTAAAAACGGTTCATAATAGTCTCATAAAATTCAAATACAACCTAGGCTTTAAAAGAAATAATCTAAATTTAATTTGCTTCTACTTGAACCATCTTGTCATTGCCCATATCGATGTATCTTTCACCATCATTTGGCTCTTGGCATCTTAGGCAATCTTGCATAGACACAATGATGTGAATGGTTATACCAAAATCTTTCCATCACGTGTCTATAAGTACCAAAGGTTGCATGAAAAGAAATTAACTTAGAATCAAACCAAATTAAAGAAACATACCCTTTTTAGCACACCAAGCATGATAATTTGAGCAATTCTTCTTTACATGCCCTTCAGCTCCACAGAAGAAACAACCATGACCTTCTGAACTTTTCAGTGCCCTTTGTTGTTTCTTTTGAGAAGCTGTATCTGTAGCTTCAGTATCATTCTTCCTTTTGTTGAAAGTGGATGTCAGGAGAGGGCTTTCTGTCATTTCTTGCTCAAGCCTTTCATCTTCCTTGACACAGTTTGAGATGAGCTCATCCAGAGACCACGTCTCATCCTTCAGATTGTAGCTCATCTTAAACTGGTCAAACTGAAATGGAAGAGATATCAAAACAAAATGCACTAGCAGAGCCTCAGAGAGGTCTTGCTCAAGTGCTTTCAACCTTGAAGCAATATTAGACATCTTCATTTTATGCTTCCTGATGTTTCCTTTACCTTCATATTTCATTGAAGATAGGGTTGTCAATAGTGTACTAATTTCACTCTTTTCATTCTTGACAAACTTCTTTTCAAGCTCAATAATGAACCATTTAACTGTGGAAATTTTCTCTGAAATAGAGCCCCTGAGATATTCTGGAATGGCATTCCTCACTAGCATTAGGCACATGCGATTTGATCTCTTCCACTTTTCCAACTCCCTCTTTTCATCAGAGGTACTCTCATCAGTGAGTGGTGGAGGACAATGAGTCCTTAATGCCAGATCAAGATCCATGACTCCGAGGATTATCAAAAGATTCTCCTTCCATGCCTTGAAGTTAGTGCCATTAAGGACTGGAATTGATTTTAGGTTGGCAGAAAAATTTTCAGGAATAATAGCTGAAAAAAACAAGAAAACAATTTTAACATGTTCATATGAGTATTAAACAAAACAACACCAAATTCAAATTAATGCTATTTTCCCATCTCAAGACATCCCCCACTAGCCCAATATTTATCTTTGGATAATCTATTGACTAGTCACTGACATCTTGTTGTAGCAATCAGACAATGACAATAATAACATGCCAAAAATAATACTTCCTTTGGGCTGAATTAAATTTGCATGCATTGATCTCACTAATCATCACCTTGTCTATTGTCACAGGTGCACATGAAATGGTATAGAACGTTAATCTTCCTTTGGGCCGATTTAGCGTTCTTACGAAAATCACGGGCACAAAAAATCCTTTTTATATTAATGAAATGAAATAATGCAAAACAACAGAGCCCACTTTGGCGAGATGATGATTGCACGAAGTCATCTCAAAAATATATACCTTTACACAATTTGAATCTAAGTCGCAATTTAATACATTAACTTATACTTTAAGTGGAGATATTCAAGTCCACTTTTATTCAAAATCAAATTTAAGGCAACCAAAATTTTCATACAAAAGTATGTATTGAACTTGTTATATTTCGAGATTAAAACTAATCTTCACAAGAAAACCCACTTTGGTGAGTTGATGATCCAATCAATCCATATTCGAAATATATAATTAATTGTGCCAAAAATTGAAATTGAAACTAAAATGAATTTAACACAAAACTGATTACACTAAGTGGAAATATATATAAGAGCTTTTTATTCCACCCTTCTAATCATTTATATTGAGTTAAATAAAATCTATAACTTCAACACAAATTTTCTTCTGTAAAATGGGGTATATAGGTATACTAATGTGCATATGAACAAACATATAAAGTTATATATATATAAATACACACCCTACCCCATTTCATATATAACTTTAAAATGTGTCAAATTTCCTTAAGGCCATTTGCTTGATGGTTAGTGCACAAAAAATTCTTTAAGGCCTTTTAAACTTATCCTTGAGGAGAAATATATGTTAAAGATTTTTATTTGCTCCCGAAGAAAACACCTAAATTTTGTGTTTTAATTTAAATCGAAATTTAGGCAAACTAAATTTTCATACCGAGGTATGAAGTCAACTTGTTATATACCGAAGTAAATATATAAATATATATATATATATATATATATATATATATTGTTTTATACCATAAACTTCGAATTTAAATTTATTTTGCACAATTAACACAAAATTTATCTTTGAGGAGAAATATACATTTAAACGTCTTATTCCCTCCTTCAACCCAAATTAAATTCAATATTGGGCAACCAATCATACAAAAGTATGTATTTAACCGTTTATGTTACGAAATAATAATAATTTAACAGTAAAGCCCACTTTGGTGGGATCCCGTAATAATTAAAATTATTTCGAAACATATAATTTAATGTGCCCAAAAATTGAATTCAAATGAAACTGAAATTAAATGTAAATATATAGGAATGCTTTTTATTTACTCCTTCGATCCGTTTAAAATTCATCCAGGCAACTGATCATACTGTGTATGTATTTTAATCCGTTTACATTCCGAAATAATAACAATTTTAATAGTGGAACCCACTTTGGTGGAATTTCACAAAAATTAGAGTTATTTCGAAATGTATATTTAATTGAATTTTGTCTAAAGAATTAAAATTGGAATGAACTTAAATTTAACACACAAAATTGGGCCTAAAGGAAATATATATACACAAGCATTTATTTCCTCCTTTTAACGAATTTAAATTCAAAATTTTAGGCACCAAATTTACATACAAAGTATTTCCGTAACTTTTTATATATCGAAATAAGAGTAATCGTCATGATAAAGCCCACTTTAGTGGGGTGTTGATTACAATCATTTCGAAATATATATATGATGAAGCGTGCCAAAATTGAATTTAAAATTCAAACTGAATTTTAACACAAATTTATACTTTGGGGAAATATATATAAAGATGTCCATTTATTTCCCCTTCCATTAGTGTTAATATAAATCCAAAACAACCCCAAATTTGTGTCCAAATGACCCAAAAATTGGGTCCAAAATTAGCCATGAGGGTGCCCAAAACTGTTTTGCAATAAGCCTAAAAAAGGCTAAAAAACCAGTTTGCAATAATAGGCCCAAAAACAACCAAATACCCAAACATGCCCAATATAACAGCCCAGCCCCCTTAAAAAATAACAGTATATATATATTTTAAATTGCTTGTGGGCCGGCCCAAGAGAGGCCGGCCCATGAGGCTGAAATTTTAACGGGGCTTAGGGGTTTTTATGGGGGGCGGTAGCAGCAGCCGCCGCCGCCCCCTTAAACTCGACGGGGGCGGCGGGCACTGTCGCCCCCCTTTGTCGCCGACGTGGGCGGCTTCTGCCACCCCCTTCTGTTCTCGACGGGGGCGGCAGAAGCCGACCCCCTTGTCGCCGATGGGGGCAGATTCCGTCGCCCCCTGATCTCGACGGGGGCGACGGAAGCCGCCCCCTTGTCGCCGATGGGGGCGGATTCCGCCGCCCCCTCTGAACTCGACGGGGGCGGCGGAAGCCGCCGCCCTTGTCGCCGACGGGGACAGCTTCTGCCGCCCCCTTCTGAACCGGATGGGGGCGGCGAAAGCCGCCCCCTTTGACGCCGACGGGGCGGCAGAATCCGCCCCCTTCCCAGTTTTTTTAAACTTTCAGGGGCGGCTTCGCCGTCCCTTTCTGGGTCTGTGTCGACGCCGGCATGGCCGGTGCCGATCTGCCGCCGAGGGCGAGAGAGCCGTCCCCCTCATTTGCTGTGTCGGACGGCGGCCGGCGGGCCGCCCCCGATCTAGGGTTTGCAAGAAACCATTTTTTTGGAAAAATTAATCAAAAAACCAAATTTTTGCATAGATCCGAATATTATATCTGATAAAAAATGAATTTTTAACAGATCCGAAACTTAAAACAGATTAAAAATCTGATTTTTATCAGATCTACTACGAGCAGACAAAAATTTAAGATCCACAACATGTGGGCTCTGATACCACTTGTAGAAATTAAAGATCTAGATGTGTACAAACCGAATAACACAGATCTAGATATATAACATGCAGAATCTTAAATCATTGCATACTCAGATTTAGCGGAAGCGTACCTGAGTCCATCGCTAATAATCTGAAAGAGATCCCGATGATACCGCAACGGACGATCTTCCAGAATAGCACGAATCAACCGTTTGGAGAATCCCCTTAGCTTTCTCCCGGTTTCTCTCCTAGCGACGGGACGTAGAAAAGACGGCTCAACTTTGTTCGTGTATTCCGGGGACCATGACCGCTAATATTTATAGGCTAGCCTCCATAGCCCTAGGGTTTCCAACTCGGCCCATCAACGAGTTGAAGCCTAATAGTCTCTACACATAAAGGCCCCACAACCTGTTTAACTCATTTAGCCCATTTAATTAATTAAAACCAGATCACTAATATATTGGGCTTAATATGACAGCGTAGCACTTATATAATTATTTACCACATATTAGCCTAATGTTGGATTAAGATCCAACTTGTTGGATAAGTTCCAACAGAGAGATTATGAGGAGGAGGAGGAGGAGGAGATGAAGTAGTAGTAGTAAAATTGGGTTGGGTGGTGTGTGTAAAGGAAGAGGGAGGAGGAGGAGGAAGTAGTAGTAATTTGGGGGGGGGGGTGTGAGAGTGAGAAGGAAGAGGAAGAAGAGGAAGAGAAAGAATAAGAGATGATGATGATGTGGCGGCACCTAACAGCAACCACGAAGGCTAGCAGAGGCAATGGATGGATATGAAGAGGAGATGGGTAATTTGGGGATATGTGTGTATGTGCAAAGTAAAAACTTAGATCTCTGATCTAACTTCGAGGCAGGGCGTGTCGAAAGGCATGTGGTTGGTTGGCACTTGAAGTGTAAGGGGGGAATATTGGCCAAGAGAGGTTTTGTCTCTCCCGTGTGGGGGGGGGGGGGGGGTTAGTATCGAGAGGCGGTACGGTCCTTAGCGGAATTCCTTGGCCGAGGTGTGTTGAATATGATCCAACAAAAACAGAGCTAAGATCGAACGATGATGATCGATTACGAAGCTATTAGGAGTTGACAGTCAACAATATCCTAGGCGTCGCAGTGGCACAGTTTTGACGAAAGAATTAAAACTGCAGAATTCATCACTGACATAGCCACTGGTAGTCCCGACAATGTTTATGTCAATGGACAGACCACGTGATGATGATATCGAATCAGTGACGGGAACGCTACTCGTGGTCAATGTCACCAGGGGCTATAAGTCTCATCTGTAGCAGGGTCAGTCTATAGGGTTTCATACAGGCTGGGATCCTCGTTCAAGTAACAAGAGGAATATGTATATGATGCATGAGAATTAAAATGGTCGCATAGGACGTGACGTGAAAATTAAGCCTGGAAAAGTATAGAAAACCCCAAACAGTGTCGTAGACCCAGTTGCCTGAGCATGAGAGCATGACTCAGGCTTGTGCTAGCCCAAGTTCTGTATTGGGCACGCTTGGGCACAAACCCAGGCTTTCCCAGTGTGCCACACGGGGCCCAAGCCGCCAAGCTGGGCCCAAGCCAAGCGCTGGGTTTGTGCATGCCCGGGCACAAGCCCAGGTGCGCCTGGGCTCTGCGACGGGCATGCACCCCCAAGAGGGCGCACGCCGACTCGAGAATGCCAGACTGTACAACCAGGCAAGTGCCCGAGATCGGGCGTGCTCGATAAACGGGCGCGTGCTCAAACTTGGTTTGGGCACACCCGATGGGCCCAATAGACCCATGCGTTTGGGGATTTTGTGTGTAGCAAAGTTTGAGGATTCGTTTGAGAGGTAAAGAGACCTCGAAACTGAGCGTTGTTTGTTTTTATGCGATCTTCGTTTGAAGCTCTTCAAAATTATATATTATTTTACTTCTTGGGCTTACCCGAGAGGGAGAATCAATTACTCAAAGTTAGTCCTCGAAAGGAAAAACTTGAGTAAATATGGATTCTAATTTTTAGTACCATACCTGTTATGTTACTGATCTAAAGGCTCTGCTCACCCTATAAATAGGATACTCCTCTTCCTCCTAAACACACACCAAGCCTAGATCAAGGGAGCTTATCCTAATTAAGTGAGCAAATCTAGATATAAAGGCGACCAAATTTTTCCCTCTTTTTCCTCTTTGTTCCCTCTTTCGGTTTTAGCAAAACTTTAAGGGAATGTGGATTTGATCCAAAGTTTGAGGCGGGGATTTTAGCTAAGGTGAAAATTTCTGGAGCAAGTGGTCAGCTATGATACGATGTGTTGTGAATGCTTCGGGATGTTGCCCTAAATGAATAGTTTTTGCTACTGTAAAAACTTAAGGTATGTTCATTAAACTTTATTTCACTAGCAGATTAATTTTAGATTTATCTTTGCGAGATCGGTTTGCCCTTCTCCTTAGATAATGAAGATCATGCAAAGGATTATAAATATTTTTCGTTGGGTTTTTAGTAAAAATGTGATTTTTATGATTTTTTTTCTTCCGCTGCTTCCCGCGTTCGTTAAGCCTTGGGCTGGACGATGTAAAAAGCCATATGGAAGCATCCTCAAAACCCTTCAATGGAGAGATGTAGTAACAACTCATGTGCTAACATGCATGATACATGCATGATATAGTAAAGATTCATATTTAGAGTTTGGTGGTTAGACCATTTGAGCTCGTTAAATGATGATGTATGTTATGGGCTCATAAAACGTATGAGTTGGCTTTTAAAGCTGATACTCCCACCATGTTGATGATTGTGATATACTTATAAGTTATAGTTGGCTGTTAATGTTGATAACCATGGATCAATATTTTGATTAAAGCAATGGCCAAGCCTCGTCGTATGAAGGTATGCATGGATCTTCCCGTTGATGCTATTTTAGCCAAGGAGTTGGTTATGTCATACAATATTTCATAATAGTATACATATGTAGCTGTTTTTTTTGGATTAACCTCTCCTTATTTGCTTTTTACAAGGATTGGTGCAAATTATGTGTGGCAACCATGTGTTTCTATTACAAATAAAAATGGTGTATGACCAACATCAATAAGCAATAATCAAGAAGCTCATTAAGTAGCTAGAGGCCATTGTTGTGACTAGTAATAACAAAGACACACTTTGTAAGCAGCTCTCTTTAGAGGTAGTTTGTGCAAAAAAAGGTCCCTATGATTAAATATGATTAAGTTGTTGGAGGTGATGGATGAATTACATAAGAGGGTTGATGAGCTTATAGTAAGTCATAATAAGCTAAGATTGCGATGATGACCAAGAAGTCAGAGAATGACATATTTGCAAAAATGTTCACTTTAGGCATAGATGAGCATTGATAGTGGGTTGATTTATGGAAGAAGACCTAGAGTGGTAAAAATTTCCCAACAACTCTTGTTTTGGAGGATATTATATATGTTTGGAAGAGGTTAAGAATAAGTATCCAAATATACGGGTGTTAGAGTGTGCTCTTAATGTTGGATTTTTATGACAAATTCTTCTGCTAGTCAAAATTATGGCGACATGATGATTCCTGAAGATCTATTGATATTGATCCCATCAGATTAGGTGGTTGGGGTTAGGTGGTTCAAATATGACATTGAAGTTTAAGGGAAAAAAGCTCTTTGTTTTAACATCAGTTTCGTTGATGTCAAGTCTTATGTTTTTCGTTGATGTCAAGTCTTATGTTATTGGGGAATTGTAGTTGTTATTTACTTGTGAACTTTGTTTTTTTTCAATTTTTTGCTTGAAGTTTACATTTTCTACTTTTGGCATGCGTGTTGAGAACATATTTGCGTAGGCACTTTGTGCCAGTTTTGACTAATAAGAAACATTGTTAGCTTCTTTGCTAATTTATTTTTGTGAAGGGGTTTCAATATGCTATGCATGAAATTCTTGATTCCTAGCTTAGCGATTAAGGTGTCGTAGCATTCAAATTGAGTCATTGGATTTATTCTTTCAACTTAGAAGTATATGGTATCAATAGATTTGGAGTTGAGCATAGTAGTTAGTCATTTGACTTAGAAAGTCTGGGCATCATTAACTTAGAAGTTGTATGTAATGATTAGTACATTAACTTAGAAGGATATGTCATCACTAGCTTTGAAATTAAGTGTAGCGATTATTCCTTTGACATAGATGGTTAGGGTATTGCTAGCTTTGAAGTTAAGAATAGCAGTTAGTCCCACAATTTGGAAGGATATGACATCACTAGCTTTGGAGTTACGCTCATTGGTTCATCAATTGACTTGGAAGGATAATGTATCGTTAACATTAGAAGTGGATATATCGTTTAGCCTTTCAACTTAGGAATTAGGCATTGTTGTTAGTCGTTTGACTTGGAAGCATAGAGAGTTGCTAACCGCTTGCATTCATGATTAACAAACATTTATTGAATTTAAAAAGGAGCCAAAGAAATGGCTTCATCCTATCATGTCTCGAACTGAAAGTTCCATAAATTGGAATACTAATGCTATCATGCCCCAACTTCCCAGTATAAAAGAAATAGCATGACACAAGATGCAACATATCTTAACCCAAAAGGAATGACTGCCATTTTTTTCTTAAGATCGATATGCAGTAAGCATACGAAAGGTAGGTTCTACAAGTCACTAGAGAATGATATAGATATGTGCAATATACCAATGGTCGTCCTGGAATATAACTCCGGAAACAATGTAGTTTTACCGCAAGCGCACGGTTAAGTGGTAAGCGGGTATCGATCACGGGGAGGAACTAATAATGGTAATATATATGATTTACTAAGCTATTGGTGGAAAATTAGCTTTGAAAGAGTTAATGTCACAATCGTTCAAGTATTGATGTAAATTCAATATATAAAGATGTCTAGGGCTTGGGAATCCCGACTATAGATCTCAAGTGATCAATGCGAATTACGAATCTCAATGTTACTAAACTTGGGTTAAAGGTGAACTTGTCATAACTAAATAGAAAACCAATGCACGCTCTCGTGCTACCCAAGTCTATAGCAATCTAAACTAGAGCCTCGCTCTCTCGCAAGCCTAGTTCAAAGTACTAGCATTAAGATCGACAATTATATCCAATCCTAACACAAGCTCGCTCTCACACAACTCAAGTTTGGATATAGATCGTGATAATCGTACTCGTTTCACCGTCGTGCAAACAAGTATAAGTATTGAAATATAATAAAGATGCTAGCTTTGGTCGCTCTCGTGCACCAAATCTAGTGAATCTCGATTATAGATCTAAATCAAATATCTAGGGCTTCCCATAGATCAAGATCCTCTCTCGAGCTCTCAAGATCCGAGGGAAATTCCTAGCTTTCTGTAGTAATCCAATCACAATCTAACCTTTAGCAATTCTAGCAACATTGAAATCCAACAAATATCACAAATCTTACTTTAGATCCATATGATTCATCCCTTTGCCCCAGAGCAAGGGAATTACTCACAAATCATCATGAATATTACAAGAGAAATAATATTGACAAGAGAATTCATTACAAAATTCGGATCTAAGAAGAGATATATCATAAAATATAAACTTGCAAGAGTTTTAGAGATACCAATGTCGATTACAAGCTTGAACAATAAAATTCAAGATCTAAGTCTTCAATCTCTCATCAAAAAGAAATCTCTAAAATAAAATTAAAACTTAGAAAATAAAAGTATTGAGTCTCTCCCTCGGGCTCAGATAAATCTGGGTATTTATACATGCCCAAAATAACCAAAAAATCCTGACAATTCTATAAGACTGTGTCGGCAGCGCCACTCGGTCGAGTGAACATCTCACTCGGTCGAGTGAGGAATCCTCTTCGAAATAGGAATATCAACGTTCTGGGCTCCTCAGACCACTCGGTCGAGTAGACTGCTCACTCGGTTGAGTGGAATTCCTACTCGATCGAGTGGAGTTCCTACTCGATCGAGTGGAGTCTTCTGCAGATCCTCCAAAAAACAGATAAGTGTCAAAGATTTCCTTCACAAAATTTTTCTCCACTCGATCGAGTGGAATCCTCACTCTGTCGAGTGGAAATTTTCAATCGACCGAGTACAGTTCATCTCTCAATCAGGCTTGATTCGTCATATCAGTTTCACTCGGTCGAGTGAGCAGCTTCACTCGGTCGAGTGAGCTGCGTCACTCGGCCGAATAGCCTGTAAATCTTCTCAAAACTCATCCTTTGTGCTTCCTCGTCGATTCCTTCGCCTCTTTTTCTATTCCACTCATCCTCCAACGCTGTTAGCTCTCCGATATTGTCATCAATGCCGCTCCGGGATGTGTGTATGCGCTCATGGCTCTAAATCGCTCCCGATTGCTCCATATCTCCTGAAATCAACTGAAACAAAGAAATAGTAAAAAAGCATCACAAAATCGTCGTATAATCGTGAAAATCGCGATATGAGCAATCGAAATGGCATGCAAAAATGCAGAAATAAAGTGTAAAATTTGAGCCTATCAACCAACAGGTAGATATACTTAATAACAACTCCATCAAAAGGAAACAGAATATATAGACATAAGAGTACAGTAAATACAACTTAGGCCAATGGCCTCACAATTTACTGAAACAACACTACAAAACCATCTTGGCTGCTAAAACTTTAGATGATGTTCAACAGCTATTATATCCTCAAACTCTGGACTATCTCCATAGTCTGTTCCAAAACCTAACAAGAACAAAACAACTTCCAAGTTAGTCGTATATCCTGAAAATTACAAAATATGACATGTTAGGTTTGTATATAAGGCATGAAAAAATTAGCATATTAAAAACATAATAAAAATTGAGCAGTGTTAAGTAGCATGTAGCATGTGAATAAAATGACATAAGAAATAATGTGATCTACATGATTTTGCAGGTGATATAATAAATTCTATACTAATGCTATGAGTCATGTTGAAGGACACAATGTGCTAAAAACGAGATTACATGTGCTATGAAGGCACTCACCCGGGCCAGGTTCAAATTGATACAAGAGTGGGACCTAGGATCCAAATAAATAAAGAGTGGGATCTATTTGATACAGTAAGGGATCCAACAAGATACAAAAATGGGATACATCTGATATACTACTATATAAAGAAAAGGTAGCTCCAATCACACCCGCCCCCTCTCTGACATGAGTTGCCACATCCATAAATAGTCATATGCAAAATGTGATGCACAATATCATGTACATGTGTCATTAGAGATGTACCCAGTGGAGTATAATACCAAAGGTGATAAAAAGTATATGGCTTATATCGTCATGAGCAATATCAGTATCATTTCAATAAAATATCCACATTAGCATGATCAATCAAATCTAGTGTATAATCATAGCATGGCTCAAGACTTGACTTTAGATATTAACCAAAAATCCAATCCAGTTTATATTTATTTGTAACGACCGGTGTCTGTAGCTACGATGGAATCCAGTGTTATTATGTTATGCCTATCATTATTGTTATTCTTTACGTCGTTATGATTTATATTATTATATTAAGTTAATATTATTATATTAAGTTAGCTAACCATAAATATGTTATAATTATTTTTGTAAATTCAAAATTTTAAAATGTATAATTTTCATTTTTTCAACAACTTTCAAATTCAAATGTTTAAATTCCATTTCAAATTTTCAACTTTCAAATAGATTCCTAATTTAATCCTAATAAAAGTTATAGCTAATTAGGTATATTCTCTAATCAATTACCATTAATCTCTCCTTGATTATTATGAAATCAATTCAAAATCTTTCCATTTTTCTTTATCACTAACACCTACCAAAAGAGAACCCTACCATATTAGTACAAACCTAACCCAACCCTAATACCCCACGTACAAACCATCTCCTCCTATACAAAACTAAAATAAACCAAAGGAAACTCTCCCTCATCTTTTCAGCCGTCGCTTTTCCATCTCCTTCCAAACTTCGACAGGAAAAGCCAAACCTCAGCCGCAATATTTTCTCCAACCCATTCCTCTCCTCAATTCATCAGCAAATCCATTTCTATCTCCATCTTCCTCCATCAATCCAACAAATTTTTATCCATCTTCTCCCACCTGCCCCTTGGGCCCAACCCACGGCCACCACCGCCACCGCCGACCCCTGCCGACGGTGACCCACTGTTGGCCGCCCCCATCAACAGCCCCGACCACCTCACTGCCTCTCGTGCCACCATAGATCTTCGGTGATAACCAAGGCAGCCCCACCTTCCTCCCCTATCAACTCCACCGCAAGACCCACTCGCAGCCACCCTCTCAGCCGCAACCCCACCCGCTTCTTCCTTACTGCAAACAGCCACCAAGCTCTCGACCAACGTGACCAATAGCACCAGAAACTTCCCTTCCCTTGCATCATCCCAACCCTCTGTTCTTCTCCTTCCTTTTCTTCTACTCAACCCACGCAGCCCTGCTCTTCTCGGCAGCAAGCAGAGGCCAAGCCCCCTGCCACCGGTGACCCAACTCCAGCCTGCGGCGACCCAGCAGGAGGACTGGCATCTCCTCTCCTCCGAAAACATCCGACAAGACCCCCCAAGTCCCCAACATTCCTGAGTCACCTACCAAGTGTTCGGCGAAATACCCCAAAGGGATCCCGTTGACTTCTCGAGCTCCAGTGATCTTCCGACGATCCCGATTCCATCGCCGATGAATCCTACACTTGCCTTCTTCTCGGATCCATGCAACGAATAGTAGGTTCCCTAAGCTTAATTTTGATTTATAACTCGGTTTGGTTTTAATTGATCATGATATTAAGTGTTAGTGTATCCCCATTTTCTTTAATGAGTTACCTATAATGGTACACATATAATCAGTTCCATAGTCATATATGATTTTAAATTAATTAAATTAAATTTGACAGGCCATATATGTTATATATGAATGCAACCTAATTATGTTTGCATCTTAATGAACAAGGGCACGTTCATTAGTTAACATTTGGTGTGAGATCACTAAAGAAACTGATGACCTATCAACATCCTCAAAGAAACAGGCATGTCATCATCATTAAAGAAACCGAAGATGGGGTTATGTTCATTTAGGTCATGTTCGTTTGACCTAAATATTTTAAATATGTTAAGATTTGATTGCCAAGCTAAATACTGAGACTATATATCAGTTACTAGTATATAACTGGGAATGTTATATCAGTTACTGGTTATTGCGGGGTAGGATCTACCAACAATGAATTTGTATTGATGTGGGGAACCAAGTGCACGCTGGTTATAAGGTTTGGGGGGATGACAAGGCTAAGTAAGGTCTGAGGACGATTTGCAGATGAGGATCTCGAGGTCGTCCGTCAGACGGAGTAGTTAGCCTGCTGGTTGGTGAAGATCGCTCGTCCGTTGGTGAAGGATGTCACGGGTAGCACGTATGCTGGCAGCTGGGGTGAACTTCCTACAAGAAGAGAAACTCGTTAGAACGGCTGGGCTGGCTGTCAGCCCGTAGTCCCTCTGATGCTTAAGTCAGTTGATGACTGATGAGCGGATGTCAGACACGAAGGGCGATCTTAGAGGCAGATCGGCACTTGCGTGGCGGACTAGTGTGGAAGGCACGAATATGTGGAGGATATTCCACTTTGAATGTGAATAGATGTGTTAGGAATTTCTTACAGATTCATCCATCCAACCAACCAGCCCCCCTCTCGCTTGGAAGCGAGAGGGTATTTACAGGTTGCTGGAGTCAGTTGCTTTTGCTGAGCTGGCGGTGCCAAGGCATCAGGGATCTGATCATTGGTGTCAGGGCCGAACGTGTCAGGTGTGCTTTTGTCAGGCGGTTAGAGCCGTAAATGTCAGGTGGCTCTTTTGTCAGGCTGTCTGGCAGCGAAACGGCTAGGCGTGCTTTCGACAGGCGGTCAGACGGCGAAGCGGCCAGGTGCGCTTTTGTCAGACTTTGTCTATAGTGAAACTGGCAGTGGTGTAAGTGACGTGTCGTCTTCCTCCTTGGGCGAACTGGTAGGTGAGCGACATCTGGGGAAGCTACTCTGAGGTGAGCTAGCGTAGATTTGTGCGATCTGCTAGAGGACTCTTTTGATTCAGATGGCGAGCTAGCCGATCAGCCTGGGCGAGCTTCTCCAAGACTGGCAAACTAGGCTTTATCGTGAAGATTCGACGGGCCAAGACTCTGGCTTTGAACAAGCGGGCCTAGATCGACTGGGCCGATCTTGAGGTTGTAACCATAGTGTATTCCCATTAATAACATGCACAATTCAGCAATATTAATGCCCTAATTATAACAAGCTATTCTTAGTGAGGGGCCTAACTATACTATACTTGTTTTCCCAAAAGAAAGGCATTAACATTGTGACAGTCATCAAAATTCAAACCTTTTTATATAGTAAGGCACTTTACAACATTTTTGTAGTTTTAACATGTTAACCTTATCAAGAGTAATATTAAAATTGGTATCTTATATTAGCTTGTTGTTAATATTAGCTTAATGTTTTAATGAAGTTAGCTTCATGTTAATATTAGCTTATTGTTAGTAGTTAACCAAAAGAAACGATGACTCCAATTTGTAGTGGATGCTCACTTAATGTTAATGATAAAGTTAATATTAATGTTCATAATGTTAATTGTTTATGATCATGTCATAACACATAATTGATCAATTTCCCTCTTAATAAAATCATTACGTGACTTCTAGAGTTATAATTTGTTACATTGTTATGTAAATTCACATGTGCTAAATGTTTCTACCATTGTAAAAATATCCATAAAATACGCTTATTGCATGTTTATATCATTACTTGTGCCACACCATCTTTGGATGGTGTACTCCAAATGAAATGTAATATTGGGCCCTCGGGGCATATATTGAAAATTGGGCCCTCGGGCATTTACGAAATACTGGGCCCTTAGGGCATTTACGGAATATTGGGCCATGGGGCATACATTGAACTGTACAGATACACACTGACACTTTGGGTGGGGTAGTTCACAGTAGTATAGGTCAGAATGATGGATTACACCCCACCGATAAATTTAACAGTTGCCCAGATGGGGTTGGTAAGTATAGAGCCACGTGTAGCTTCAGTTGGTTTGGGTGTAATTGTAGTTTCTTTCACCCTCTGACATTAGACTTGTTACTAGATTAAGTATTGATTGGCACTCTCTTTACTTTCTGTTATTGCTACCATGAATTATGTAAACTGTTAGCAACGCTCTTACCATGCTCGTATATATCTTTGCCATGCTCACTACACTTTACTTTGTACACTACACTTTGCCATGTTCACCTCACTTTGCCACGTACATTACACTTTGCTATGCTCATTTAACCATACTATGCTCACTTAACCATACTATGCTCACATGCCTTTATCCTGTTAATAGACAATGTTACTATCCTGCTAAATTCTTTTTAATTATTCAAATAAGATTGATGCTTGGGAACCTACATGAGTAACCCTTACTGGCGGGCATTGTATTTGTGTTTTAATGCAATGTTCGTCAGGTTTTGATGGCATTTTTGCAGATCTTAGTTCCAGCGTAGCGTGAACCACTAGAGGCAGGATTCTTCTAGGATGATACTAATCGCGCCCGGATATACACCCGGAAAACGACTGTAGTCTTACCGCAAGCGCACGACGTAGTGGAGAGCGGGTATCGAACTCAGGGAGGACAATTGACAGTACTCTATTTTGATCACCTAGATATAGATGGAATAATGGAATGGTTTTCTAAATGGTGTCACAATCGTTTAAATAGCAAATAGAATTCAATATAATAAAGCGTCTAGGGAATATGAAATCCCCGCTACGGACCGTCACTTATCCTTGTGAATCATGAATCTCAATGTTGCAAAGCTTGAATATAGGTGAACTAGTCGCAACTTAATGTAGAACCAAGCTCACGCTCTTGCGCTATTGCCGGTCTATAGCAACCTAGATTAGGGCCCACTCTCGTGCAAACCCTAACCTAAACCACTAGCGTGAAGATCGACATCATCGTCCAATCGCATCTCAAGCACACTCTCGTGTAAACTCGAGCTACGATCTAGGTTATGATAGTTCGTATTCGTCCAATCTCTTGCAAACGAATATTAGTATAGATTTATAATAAAAATCCTAGCTTTGGTCCAATATCTTGCAAACTAGGTCTAGAGAATCTCAATTATAAACCTAAATCGAATATCTAGGCCTTCCCATCAATTGAGATCCAATCTCTTGCAAATCCCAATCGATGGAAATTCCTAGCTACTCGTAATAAATCAATCATAACCTAACCTTATATCAATCCTAGCAACAATTCTATTCATTTATCACAATTCAAAGGTCGGGTCCATAGGATTCATCCACATGCCCTAGAACGACGAAACTACTCACTAATCATCATAGAAATCTTAGAAATAACAAATAAGATCATAACACAATTCATTGTAGAGAAGAAACAATTCATAAAAATAAGAGTTTTAACAAGAAAGAAGAAACCAAATTGCACGTCTATGATCTCCAGCTGAGATTTACAAAAGGAATAGCCGTCAAAAAATAATTCAAGTCTCTCCTAAAACTAGGGATAAAACTAGGTTTAAATACAAGCCAAAATCGTCCAAAAAACCTGACAGAATTGCCCCTGGCGCAGCCCAGAAAATCCAATTTGCGTAGCAGTCAGATTGCGTCACTCGGCCGAGTAACAATGTCACTCGGCCGAGTGACAGACCCAAGAATAAAACAGAGAATCTGGGAAAACTGGGGGTTTGTCGCTCTGTCTGACTCGGGCAAGTGGGCTTCTTCACTCGGCCGAATGAGCAATCCTGCTTGGCCAAGTGGGCTTCTCAAATTTCCAGTAACTTGGCTGCTTCTCGGAAGAAAATCCCTATACCACTCGGGCGAGTGGTCTTCTCCATTCGGCCGAGTAGACTTTCTTGCTCAGCCGAGTGAACTTTGAAGAATCAGCAGCACGTATCTGTTTCACTCGGTCGAATGCAGCCCGTTACTCGGCCGAGTGAACTATCTGTTCGGCCGAGTGAGCTGCTTCTGGGCTCTTTTCTTCTCCTCCTCGCCTCCTCGTCGATTCTATCGAATTTCTTCCTCTTCTGCTCATCCTCTAGCGCTGCTAACTTCTCAAATAAGCTGTGGGCGATGCTCCGGTATGCACGAAAGTCCCTTGATCTCATTTTCGCTCCAGATCGCTCCATATTTCCTGAAATACGACAAAAACAAGAAATAGTGAAAAGCAACATGATATCGGCGAATAATCGTGGAAAACGCAATATGGGCGATCGAAAGGACATGAAAACATGCAGAAAAAAGGTGTAAAATAAGGAGCAATCAGATACTCTTTGGCTGCATCTCCTTGTAAATTCCATTGTATCAGATTTGTGTATTCCATGTTGTAAGGGCCATAAAGCCTCTCTTTCTTTCCTTATTGTTATCTTTTTGAGACGATTGAGATTGTAATAAATAATAAATGATTATATGTGTTGTTTTGAGTATGCAAGCAAGAACCTGAGGGGTTTCACACAGACACTTATTGTGTTTAAGTCAAGGAGGAAAGAAAAACAAAAGTACATTCTCCTTACTTGCACATGCAGACCCGCTCGCATCCTCGCAAGGATAATGGGAAGCAGGGCGTGATTGGTTTTAGTTGTGGCTCATGTAGGTCCTGCACGTGTAAAATACTTTAAAACAGCATAGATAAGATTACAATCTCGATCCTCAAGAACATCTTTCCTTGAGTTCCCTATCCGAGCCTTGTTCATTAGAAAATCCTAGTCGTAGATTTCTAATCAATTGTTGACCCAATAAGTTCACCCTTGGTCATGAAGCCGTCTTCATTCCTATGTCCGACCATAAATCCCACATTGTTGATTCTCTAACTCATTCCCTCGTCATATTCACCTTTCGACTTTCCTTGTTCTTGATTCACGATACATCCTGCCAAAATGACCATGTCATCATACTTATACTTCATGTTATCCATTTGAATCATCCTCGTCATTACCCATCTTACAACTCATTCGAATCATGTGGTCATTACACCTCCCCCTTAGTTTAATTAAATTCCTAGCACGGAATTCTTATAAGGTGGGTTGAATGTAACGACCGGTGTTTATAGCTATGATAGAGTCCGGTATTATCATGTTATGCCTATCATTATTGTTATTCTTTACGTCGTTATGATTTATATTTTTATATTAAGTTAGCTAACTATAAATATGTTATAATTATTTTTGTAAATTCAAATTTTCAAAATGTATAATTTTCATTTCAAACTTCAACAACTTTCAAATTCAAATGTTTTAATTCCATTTCAAATTTTAAACTTTCAAATAGATTTCTAATTTAATCCTAATAAAAGCTATAGCTAATTAGATATATTCTCTAATCAAATCCCATTAATCTCTCCTTGATTATTATGAAATCAATTCAAAATCTTTCCATTTTTCTTCATCACTAACACCTATTGTAATGCCCGTATCTGTGATATATTATATATGAGTGTGTGTGTATAGTAATTTGTTGTGTGTATGGTAATATCATAATGGTTGCCTAATTGTATGAGTCTAAGGGTGGTATGTTGTATGGATATATTAATTGGATGATTTGTTCTGTAGTGTGTATAATTGTGTGGGTATTAGTGGAAGCCTTAGTATGGTGTCATTGTTGTTGCTATTGATATTAAGATTAGTGTATTTGTTGATATAGATTATTATTATTACCCATATCATATGGGCTTATAATTAGTTTTACTAGCTAGAGTTTGTTGGGCTTAATAGTTGGGCTTGGATTTTTTAGTATGAGACGAGAAGAGAGATTTTTTTAATGAGGAGTGGCAAACTTGTAATATATGACTTCCCATTGTATTTACAATCCTTTCCCCTTCCTTATACAATCTTCCCCAAATTCTTTTCTTTATTTTTCCCCTCCCTTCATTCTCCCCTAAGCCAGCCGCATGCCCCTTTTGATGTTGCCGAAATGATCCTGCAAACAAAAAAAGAAATGAGAGATTAAAGAAAGAAAGGGAATGAAGAAAGAATGAAGGAAAAAAAGAGAAAAGAAGGAGAAATTGGTTGAGAATTTGAAAGAGAAGAAGGGGGAAAGCCCAAAAGCAAAGAGAAAGAGAAAGGAAGAGAAATTGGGATTTTGGAGATGGAAGATGGACTCATGGTGGATTTCTTGAAATTAGATGAGGGATTTGGGTCTTCTTTGAGGTAGGAATCCAACCCTACTCATGTGTTTTCATTTCATTGCATTTTGAAGAGTCATGTGTTTTCATTTCATTGCATTTTGAAGAGTAAAGGTTGCATTTTAGGGTTTATTGGAAACCCCCTTGACATGATGCGTTGGTGTTTGGTTTCATTTGTTGTGATGAGTTGTTTGATGCCATGATTATAATTCATGTTGCTTGGATGTGTGGTTTCAATAATTTGTGAAATTGTTCTCATTTGGATGTTGGAAACTTATTATTCAATTTTCTTGATTAGCTTGAAATATGTTAGAAGCTTATTATTCAATTTTCTTGGTATGGACATTGCGGAATATGTGAACCAAAAAAATTGTGATGTGAGATTGGCCATGAATATGTGATTTATGTCCCATGACGCTCTCGATTAGCTTGTTTCAATAATTATGTGAAAATGCTCTAATCTAGCATTTTGGAGCTTGAATATTTTGTGCCACTAATTATGTGAAATAACTCTTATTTAGCATGTTGGGAGTTATAATTGCTCTCATTTTGTTGGAAGATATATTAACTTTGAGAAATTGCCCCCTTTTGAAATGTTGGAAGCTTTTTACTCAATTTTGCTTGCTATGAAAATGAGATCTATATGAAATGAATTGAGTTGGAAAATTGGAAATGTGTTGTTGGATACATGCGGAATATGGAATGGGTGATATGATGTGATTAGGACACGAAGGTGGAGTGCACGGGCATAGACAAAGCTGTCACGGTAGGAGGTGGAAGAAGTGTTGAGTATTGGTGTTTCATACCAATCTTATTTTGATGATGATCACAACATTATGTTGTTGCTAATGAATCTCATGTTTTAGTCTCTCAGCTTATTTCAAGGATATCTTTCTTGGAGACTAATCACTTGGTGTAAGGATGGACATCATGTGAAGAAGAACCAAAGTTTGGACTCAAGGAGTGCCAAAGCTTGGAGATGATGGAGAGCAATCAAGGCATCAAGATTGAAGTCTTAGACTCTTTTGAAAGTATTGTAATCCATGTAATTTACTTTATTGCTTTCTCTCTCTTTTTGAGTCTAGGGTTGATGTAATGCCTTGCTAGATGGTTTACTCATTCATGCTCATGCATTAACCATCTTAGTGAACCTTAGGAATATCATAGAATCCAACCCAATAGGTTCATTCTTTCGGTCAGTCGTCTAATGAGGGAAAAACAGTCGACTGTGTGATTTCCAGTCGCCTGTAGATCCTTCTACAGTCGCCTGATATGCACTGCTCAAGTCAACATTTCTATTGACTCACACTTGAGCTTTACGCACAGTCGCCTGTCAATCAATTCCCAGTCGCCTGTACATTTACAGTCGCCTGAGATTTGGTCAACAGTCACCTGTCTAGTGAAAGTGCAATCTCTGCATCTCTCTGTCTTCTCTCCATACTTTACATTAGTCGACTGATGAAGAATATACAGTCGCCTGACTATTCGACAGTCGACTGTAGTATTAACACCAGTCGCATGTGCGAAGAATTGGAGAAAGAGTGCAGCTCTCTGTTTCGATCCATCCCCTGCAGCAGTCGTCTGCTGAAGGATTTACATGCGCATGTCCTGTTTATCAGTCGACTGTATTGACTTCGTCAGTCGACTGTCCTGGCTAAGATTATAGCCGTTGGATATTTTCTATCCGTTGATCAGTCGACTGTCTTTTGATCTTCAGTCGACTGTTCCTGTCGTTTTCACCCAGTTTCTAGCCGTTGCAGATTTGTTTTTCTGGTTGTTTCTTTGGGTTTTTGGGCTTGATATAAGATTCCTATATATATGAGTGTGCTGCCATTCTTGAGAACTCTTGACAACATTTGATAAACTCTTGATTCTATAGAAAATCTCAAGAGATCAATAAGCCACTCTCAAGCTCCCTCATTTTCCTCTATTTGAGCTTTCATCTTTCTTCATGCATTGAAGTCCAGCTCAAGGGAAATCATCCAAGTGCTCTCAAGCATATTCCATCACTTGGAGATCCTCTTCCATGCCTTGCATTCATTCATGAGTAAGCATCTCAAGGCATAGGTAAGAGTATTTACTTTACAAGGTGTAAATTGTTCTCCTTTTCTCTTTGTGGGATTAGGATACTCTCTTTGTGGGAGTTTCTCTCTTTGTGGGAGGTTGTCTCTTTGTGGGACTTAGGTGATTCTCTTTGTGGGAATTAACTCTCTTTGTGGGAGTTTAGTGTCCTATTGTAGGACTAACCCTAATTCTCTGAGTGGGAGTTAGTGATTCTCTGTGTGGGAATCTTGATCCTTGTGTAGGATTGGTTGGGTCCTTGTGTAGGGCATAAATCCTCTTTGTGGGGTATCTCTTTGTGGGATTTGTATTCACTTCTCTGTCTGAGATTATAGTGAATATTGGTGTGGCTGGATGTACCCATGTTTGGGGAACCAGGGTAAATCTTTGTGTTTGCATTTGGATTGATTGTGCCATTTAATTCCTCTTGCATTTATAATTCCGCATTTGCAAGTTTAATTTTATTTGGACAATTTTATTGCCATTACAATATTCACCCCCCTCTAGTGTGTGTTGTTAGTATTGCAAGGGTTAGACGATCCCTACAATTGGTATCAGAGCGAGGTTATATCATACTGCAACGATGGCATTCAACGCCTCATCCGCGTCTCATGAAGAAGGTCACTCAACTGTTCGACCTCCGTTCTTTAACGGAACCAACTATCCTAGTTGGAAGATCAGAATGATGATCTATATGGAGGGTCAAGACCTATGGGACATCACGGAGGTGCCATTTGAGAAGCCCACTACTCCTGCGGCTTCAAGGACAAAGGCGGAGAAGGACTCAATCAAGTTCAATGCGAGAGCCATGAACATATTACATTGCGCTCTCTCTGCTAGTGAGTTCAACCGCATCTCCATGTGCAAAACAGCGAATGATATTTGTCACACCTTGGAGATTTGTCATGAAGGGACAACGAAGGTAAAGAAATCTAAACAAACTGTGTTTAGATCTAAATATGAAATGTTTAAGATGCAGGAAGGCGAAAGCATTTCAAAAATGTTCACAAGGTTCACCGATATTGTGAACGCTTTGGAGGGACTCGGGAAGACGATTTCCCAAGAGGATTGTGTAGAAAAGATCCTAGACTCTCTCACACCTCGTTGGGATTCAAAGGCCAATGGAATTTTGGAGTCTTATGACACATCCAAATATACCGTTGAGGAATGCATTGGGAATCTCATGGCGTATGAAGTAAAGCTTCAACACAAGAAGGAGATTCATCCAACAAAGCCCAAGAAGCTAGAAAAGCAAAAGGGAGTTGCATTCCAAGCCAAGGAGGAGCCAATCAAGTGGAGAAGAAAATTCCATCGCGAAGCTCCTAGCGAAGAAGATGAGCAAGAAGATGCAAGTGGAGAAGAAATTGAGGAACTTGCCGAGCAATTCAAAGCCTTCCTCAAATGCAAGCAAGGTAAGTCTTCGTCAAAGTTTGCCTCCAATTCTAACAAGGTTCCTACTTGTTACACTTGCATTGGAAAAGGTCATTTGTCCACCGAATGCCCTTCCAAACCCATTAAAGAAACGTACAAGGGTAAAGGGAAGAAGCATTGGAAAGGAAGGTCCAAGTCCAAAAATCACAAAAAGGGACTTGTCGGGACCTTTGATGATTCGAGTGAGGACACTTCTTGTACCGAAGAAGAGGATACAAAGGAGGATGCTCACGTATGCTTTGTAGCCATGGATGTCCCTACTCCAATTCCCTCCGGATTAAACGAAGAAGAGTTGGATGCTTGGCTTGATGCATACAACTCCTATGAGGATTCGTGCCTTGCGGCTAAGGAGGAGAAGTCGTCATCAAGCTCGTGCAATGATGATGATGATGATGATGATGGTGTTGAGATCGAGGAAGAAAAGATCTCATATGAGGAGCTCAAGTTCAAATTTGACTTGGCCTCCGAAAAGGCTAGTAAGTGCATCCACTCTTACAATAAATTAAAAGCTAAATATAAGAGTGCTAAGAGTAGAATGCATAAACTAGTTATTACAAGTGTAGTTCATGATGAAAGACATGTTTATGACACTTGTGAGAAAGACACACTTCTTTCTCAAGTTAAGGAATTGAGCATTTCTAATGAAAATCTCATTACTCAAAACCTTAGCTTAGATACTCACATTCAACAACTTACGTTGAAATGTGAAGAGGAATCCCGGAAGCTCATAAGCTTTGTGTATTCTAGGGATTCACTCCACGATTTGTTAGAAAAACAACATCCGGCAAATCATAGAGGAGGTTTGGGTTATGTTCAAAATATGGTTCCCAAACCCACCTCTAATTCTTCCTTTGGTGCAAATTCAAGAAATATTGCTAAAACACCTAAGAAGAATCACCATGCTCTCTTGTACAACAATAACACTCACAAGAAGCATGTAGATCACAAGGTGATGAGAAAGAATGAAGAATCTTCATTTTTTGCTAAGAAGCAAAATCCTCATTCTTTGTATGCTAAGAAACTTGTTTCTACACCTAAGCATGCCACATCCTTCCCTCTTGCTAAGGCAAAACCTTTGCCTAGGAAATCCTTGAGATTATGGATTCCCACTAAGGCTAGTGAGCAAGAGAGAGATAGTTACATCAATTCTCTAGTTAAGGATGTGATCACCTTGTGTGATTATGTTAGGAAATCAAACTCCTCTTGGGTTTGGTTACCTAATGTTTAGGTTCCTCACACATTTGCATATTGCATGGGTATTATGCTTCTATGGTTATTTTATACATACCCATTGATTGTGTGTGTTTCATGATTTTGAAAATATTTTTCAAACTTATTTCTTTTCATGAAAATTGGGACCTTGGGGTTTATTGACATACATGCATGATCCATGAGTATGTCAATAGGGGAGTTAATATAATATATTTTTAAATTATTTTAAGACATATTTTAACTCTCATTTTGGAGGTTATTTGAGATCATTATTTATATTTGGTTATTTTGGGTCTCAAACCAAACCTCTTGTTTATTGCCATCATGTTTCATATCTCATTTTTTTTGGCAATATTCGTGTGTATCTTCGAAGCTTGATTTTTTCCATATCTATTGCTTTGATACACTAACGGCCCATGGCTCCAATAATTAATTGGTATTAGATCCTAGAAGTCAAGAGTTGACCATTTCTATGATCTAGGGGGAGCATGGGATAGTGAATTGATACCCACTAAATTTTATATTTGGTATCATACATATCTTTCTTTTCTTGCATAGTGTCACATCTTGGTTAATATGTTAAAGGGGGATATTTTTGATGTCCACCTTTTTGACGATGTCAAGGGGGAGAGATATATGCATTATGTGATCATATCTATAGGGGGAGAGATATTTGCATATGGGGAGAGATATCTCTATATGAAAGAGATATATGGGATTAGATAAACCATTCTTGTTTGCATGATCTTTTACTTTGCAATTGGTTTAAGTAATCCATGTCTATTATATGTCACCATGTTGTTATTGGTTTTTAAGCATTTACCTTTGTGTAGCTCATTATTTAATTGGTGCATATAAGCAGGGGGAGATCATTGGCTTTGTGCTTTAATTCTTTATGATTAACATAATGTGTGTCATCATCAAAAAGGGGGAGATTGTTGAGTATTGGTGTTTCATACCAATCTTATTTTGATGATGATCACAACATTATGTTGTTGCTAATGAATCTCATGTTTTAGTCTCTCAGCTTATTTCAAGGATATCTTTCTTGGAGACTAATCACTTGGTGTAAGGATGTACATCATGTGAAGAAGAACCAAAGTTTGGACTCAAGGAGTGCCAAAGCTTGGAGATGATGGAGAGCAATCAAGGCATCAAGATTGAAGTCTTAGACTCTTTTGAAAGCATTGTAATCCATGTAATTTACTTTATTGCTTTCTCTCTCTTTTTGAGTCTAGGGTTGATGTAATGCCTTGCTAGATGGTTTACTCATTTATGCTCATGCATTTAACCATCTTAGTGAACCTTAGGAATATCATAGAATCCAACCCAATAGGTTCACTCTTTCGATCAGTCGTCTGATGAGGGAAAAACAGTCGACTGGGTGATTTCCAGTGGCCTGTAGATCCTTCTACAGTCGCCTGATATGCACTGCTCAAGTCAACATTTCTATTGACTCACACTTGAGCTTTACGCACAGTCACCTGTCAATCAGTTCCCAGTCGCCTGTACATTTACAGTCGCCTGAGATTTGGTCAACAGTCACCTGTCTAGCGTAAGTGCAATCTCTGCATCTCTCTGTCTTCTCTCCATACTTTACATTAGTAGACTGCTGAAGAATATACAGTCGCCTGACTATTCGACAGTCGACTGTAGTATTAACACCAGTTGCCTGTGCGAAGAATTGGAGAAAGAGTGCAGCTCTCTGTATCGATCCATCCCCTGCAGCAGTCGTCTGCTGAAGGATTTACAGGCGCATGTCCTGTTTATCAGTCGACTGTATTGACTTCGTCAGTCGACTGTCCTGGCTCAAATTATAGCCGTTGGATATTTTCTAGCCGTTGATCAGTCGACTGTCTTTTGATCTTCAGTCGACTGTTCCTGTCGTTTTCACCCAGTTTTTAGACGTTGCAGATTTGTTTTTCTGGCTGTTTCTTTGGGTTTTTGGGCTTGATATAGGATTCCTATATATATGAGTGTGCTGCCATTCTTGAGAAGTCTTGACAACATTTGATAAACTCTTGATTCTATAGAAAATCTTAAGAGATCAATAAGCCACTCTCAAGCTCCCTCATTTCCCTCTATTTGAGCTTTCATCTTTCTTCATGCATTGAAGTCCAGCTCAAGGGAAATCATCCAAGTGCTCTCAAGCATATTCCATCACTTGGAGATCCTCTTCCATGCCTTGCATTCATTCATGAGTAAGCATCTCAAGGCATAGGTAAGAGTATTTACTTTACAAGGTGTAAATTGTTCTCCTTTTCTCTTTGTGGGATTAGGATACTCTCTTTGTGGGAGTTTCTCTCTTTGTGGGAGGTTGTCTCTTTGTGGGACTTAGGTGATTCTCTTTATGGGAATTAACTCTCTTTGTGGGAGTTTAGTGTCCTAGTGAGGACTAACACTAATTCTCTGAGTGGGAGTTAGTGATTCTTTGTGTGGGAATCTTGATCCTTGTGTAGGATTGGTTGGGTCCTTGTGTAGGGCATAAATCCTCTTTGTGGGGTATCTCTTTGTGGGATTTGTATTCACTTCTCTGTGTGGGATTATAATGAATATTGGTGTGGCTGGATGTACCCATGTTTGGGGAACCAGGGTAAATCTTTGTGTTTGCGTTTGGATTGATTGTGCCATTTAATTCCTCTTGCATTTATAATTCCGCATTTGCAAGTTTAATTTTATTTGGACAATTTTATTGCCATTACACTATTCACCCCCCTCTAGTGTGTGTTGTTAGTATTGCAAGGGTTAGACGATCCCTACAAGAAGTCGCCGTGGGCAACCTCTTGATACCATTAGGTGGCTCCACGTTGATAACGGAGTAGAAGCACGATCCACTTGCACACCGGCATAGGAATGGGATCCCTAGGCATGCCTTACATTGCATTTGTGTTTGCATCATTTGCATCATAAGGGGGAGGGGGCTTGTCATCATAAGCATCATGTCATTGTGGTTGAGAACTAAATGATGTGACTTGGTTTCTTTTGGGTAGGTGCTAGTGGTGGTATTTGGGATGATGTTGTAATGCTAGGTTTCAGTTTTCTGATATTGCAGTTCACTTCTCAGTCTGTAGCACCACTTTGTTTTGTAGGTTCTCCTTTGCGGCAGGTACGTGATCCGTTGGTTATGTCATTTACATTGTCCCTACCATGAGATGCTATGAGTTAGTTTACAGACTATTGTATTGAGCATGTCATTCCTTTGCACCATGTGAGTTGGGTTTGGAATTCCTACTGGGTCACACTGTGACGTGTCCCTGTTGATGTTTTTCAGGTGTTGGCAGTTGGAGATTCTGGAAGTTGGAAGCCCATTAGCTAGCTGGTTGGATTTGCGGGTTTTGGGTGAGCGTGTGAGTAGCTTAGGGGTGTTTCTTGTATAAGTGTGGGAAAAGTGGGTGTGAGTCTTGCATATTGGTGAGATGTGAGTTATTTGTTGTATATGAGATTGTATAAGGAAGGTGTATATGGACAGTTCGTGTGTGTATATGTGTATATGTGGATGAATTATTGGTTCTACTTTGTTATTCTGTATTATCTGGAATGCTACAGGTACTATCCCAGCAGTGCGCAGTGGACCTGCTTGTGTTTGTATTTCTTATTTCCTTTTCGTAACATTCGCTCTTCGGGTATCCTGGGGAGCGGGGCGTTACATTTTGGTGGCCCGTGCAGGTCACCAAACTGCGGCTGTGTAAGGATAATGCGTGTAGGTTTTCGTGGGTAGTTGAGTCTTAAGGTGGCTAGAAGTCCAGCCTTAAGATAGAGCCCTAAAGTAGGAAGTCCAAGGACGGACTTTATTTTTAAGGTGGGTAGATTGTAATGCCCGTATGTGTGATATATTATATATGCGTGTGTGTGTGTGTGTGTGTAGTAATTTGTTGTGTGTATGGCAATATCATAATGGTTGCCTAATTGTAAGAGTATAAGGGTGGTATGTTGTATGGATGTATTAATTGGATGATTTGTTCTGTAGTGTGTATAATTGTTGTGGGAATTAGTGGAAGCCTTAGTATGGTGTCATTATTGTTGCTATTGATATTAAGATTAGTGTATGTGTTGATATTGATTATTATTATTATCCATATTAGATGGGCTTATAGTTAGTTTTACTAGCTATAGTTTGTTGGGCTTAATAGTTGGGCTTGTATTTTTTAGTATGAAACGAGAAGAGAGAATTTTTTTAAATGAGGAGTGGCAAACTTGTAATATATGACTTCCCATTGTATTTAAAATCCTTTCCCCTTCCTTCTACAATCTTCCCCAAATTCTTTTCTTTATTTTTTCCCCCTCCCTTCATTCTCCCCTAAGCCAGCCGCATGCCCCTTTTAATGTTGCCGAAATGATCCTGCAAACAAAAAAAAAGAAATGAGAGATTAAAGAAAGAAAGGGAATGAAGAAAGAATGAAGGAAAAAAAGAGAAAAGAAGGAGAAATTGGTTGAGAATTTGAAAGAGAAGAAGGGGGAAAGCCCAAAAGCAAAGAGAAAGAGAAAGGAAGAGAAATTGGGATTTTGGAGATGGAAGATGGACTCATGGTGGATTTCTTGAAATTAGATGAGGGATTTGGGTCTTCTTTGAGGTAGGAATCCAACCCTACTCATGTGTTTTCATTTCATTGCATTTTGAAGAGTCATGTGTTTTCATTTCATTGCATTTTGAAGAGTAAAGGTTGCATTTTAGGGTTTATTGGAAACCCCCTTGACATGATGCGTTGGTGTTTGGTTTCATTTGTTGTGATGAGTTGTTTGATGCCATGATTATAATTCATGTTGCTTGGATGTGTGGTTTCAATAATTTGTGAAATTGTTCTCATTTGGATGTTGGAAACTTATTATTCAATTTTCTTGATTAGCTTGAAATATGTTAGAAGCTTATTATTCAATTTTCTTGGTATGGACATTGCGGAATATGTGAACCAAAAAATTGTGATGTGAGATTGGCCATGAATATGTGATTTATGTCCCATGACGCTCTCGATTAGCTTGTTTCAATAATTATGTGAAAATGCTCTAATCTAGCATTTTGGAGCTTGAATATTTTGTGCCACTAATTATGTGAAATAACTCTTATTTAGCATGTTGGGAGTTATAATTGCTCTCATTTTGTTGGAAGATATATTAACTTTGAGAAATTGCCCCCTTTTGAAATGTTGGAAGCTTTTTACTCAATTTTGCTTGGTATGAAAATGAGATTTATATGAAATGAATTGAGTTGGGAAATTGGAAATGTGTTGTTGGATACATGCGGAATATGGAATGGGTGATATGATGTGATTAGGACACGAAGGTGGAGTGCACGGGCATGGACAAAGCTACCGCTGTAGGAGGTGGGAGAAGTCACCATGGGCAACCTCTTGATACCATTAGGTGGCTCCACGTTGATAACGGAGTAGAATCACGATCCACTTGCACGCCGACATAGGAATGGGATCCCTAGGCATGCCTTGTATTGAATTTGTGTTTGCATCATTTGCATCATGAGGGGGAGGGGGGCATGTCATCATAAGCATCATGTCATTGTGGTTGAGAACTAAATGATGTGACTTGGTTTCTTTTGGGTAGTTACTAGTGGTGGTATTTGGGATGATGTTGTAATGCTAGGTTTCAGTTTTCTGATATTGCAGTTCACTTCTCAGTCTGTAGCACTCACTTTGTTTTGCAGGTTCTCCTTTGCGGCAGGTACGTGATCCATTGGTTATGTCATTTACATTGTCCCTACCATGAGATGCTATGAGTTAGTTTACAGACTATTGTATTGAGCATGTCATTCCTTTGCACCATGTGAGTTGGGTTTGGAATTCCTACTGGGTCACGCTGTGACGTGTCTCCGTTGATGTTTTTTAGGTGTTGGCAGTTGGAGATTCTGGAAGTTGGAAGCCCATTAGCTAGCTGGTTGGATTTGTGGGTTTTGGGTGAGCATGTGAGTAGCTTGGGGGTGTTTCTTGTATGAGTGTGGGAAATGTGGGTGTGAGTATTGCATATTGGGGAGATGTGAGTTATTTGTTGTATATGAGATTGTATAAGGAAGGTGTATATGGTCAGTTCGTGTGTGTATATGTGTATATGTGGATGAATTGTTGGTTCTCTTTTGTTATTCTGTATTATCTGGAATGCTACAGGTACTATCCCAGCAGTGCGCAGTGGACCTGCTTGTGTTTGTATTTCTTATTTCCTTTTCGTAACACTCGCTCTTCGCGTATCCTGGGGAGTGGGGCGTTACACCTACCAAAAGAGAACCCTACCATATTTGTACAAACCTAACCCAACCCTAACACCCCACGTACAAACCATCTCCTTCCCTACAAAAGGAAACTCTCCCTCATCTTTCCAGCCGTCGCTTTTCCATCTCCTTCCTAACTTTGATGGGAAAAGCCAAACCTCAGCCGCAATATTTTCTCCAACCCATTCCTCTCCTCAATGCATCAGCAAAGCCATTTCTATCTCCATCTTCCTCCATCAATCCAACAAATCTTTATCCATCTTCTCCCACCTTCCCCTTGGGCCCAACCCACGACCACCACCACCGTCGACGAACCCCACTGCTGGCGACCCACTGCTGCTGCCCTCATCAACAGCCCCGACCACCTCACTACCTCCCGTGACACCACAGATCTCCGATGACAACCAAGGTAGGCCCATCTTCCTCCCCTATCAACTCAACCGCAAGACCCACTCGCGGCCACCCTCTCAGCCGCAACCCCACCTGCTTCTTCCTTGCTGCAAACATCCACCAAGCTCTCGACCAACGTGACCAACAGCCCCAGCAACTTCACCTCCCTTCCATCAGTCCACCCCTTTGTTCTTCTCCTTCCTTTTCTTCTACTCAACCCACGTAGCCCTGCTCTTCTTGGCACCAAGCAGAGGCCGAGCCCCCTGCCACCGACGGCCCAACCCCGACCAACGGCGACTCAGGCGGAGGACCGACATCTCCTCTCCTCCGACGACCTCCGGCGAGACCCCCCAAGTCCACTCTTCGTGGCGAGCCATATTCCTTTTTCCAACATTTCTGAGTCGCCTACCAAGTGTTCGGTGAAATACCCCAACGAGATCACGTTGACTTCTCGAGCTCCGGTGATCTTCCGACGATCCCGATTCCATCGCCGATGAATCCTACGCTCGCCTTCTTCTCGGATTTATGCAACAAATAGTAGGTTCTCTAAGCTTAATGTTGATTTATAACTTGGTTTGGTTTTAATTAATCATGATATTAAGTGTTAGTGTATCCCTGTTTTCTTTAATGAGTTAGCTATAATGGTACACATATAATCAGTTCCATAGTTATATATGATTTTAAATTAATTAAATTAAAACTGACAGGCCCTATATGTTATATATGAATGCAACCTGATTATGTTTGCAGCTTAATGAACAAGGGCACGTTCATTAGTCAACATTTGGTGTGAGATCACTAAAGAAACTGATGGCCTATCAACATCCTTAAAGGAACAGGCATGTCATCATCATTAAAGAAACTGAAGATGGGGTTATGTTCATTTAGGCCATGTTTGTTTGACCTAAATATTTTAAATATGTTAAGATTTGATTGTCAAGCTAAATACCGAGACTAGTATATCAGTTACTAGTATATAACTAGGAATGTTGTATCAGTTACTATTGTATTCCCATTATTAACATGCACAATTTAGCAATATTAATGCCCTAATTATAACAAGCTATTCTCAGTGAGGGGCCTAACTATACTATACGTGTTTTCGCAAAAGAATGGCATTAACATTGTGCCAGTCATCAAAATTCAAACCTTGTTATATAGTAAGGCACTTTACTGCATTTTTGTAGTTTTAACATGTTAACCTTATCAAGAGTAATATTAAAAATGGTATATTATATTAGCTTGTTGCTAATATAATATTAATGTTTTAATGAAGTTAGCTTCATGTTAATATTAGCTTATTGTTAGTAGTTAACAAAAAGAAACGATAACTCCAATTTGTAGTGGATGCTCACTAATGTTAATGATAAAGTTAATATTTCATAATGTTAATTGTTTATGCTCATGTCATTAGTTTAATATTAATGTTACAACAAGGATAATAACATATAATTGATCAATTGCTTTCATAATAAAATCATTACGTGACTTCTGGAGTTATAATTTGTTACATTGTTATGTAAATTCACATGTGCTAAATGTTTCTACCACTGTAAAAATATCCATAAAATACTCTTATTGCATGTTTATATCATTCCTTGTGCCACACCATCTTTGGATGGTTTACTCCAAATGAAATGTAATATTGGGCCCTCGGGGCATATATTGAAAATTGTGCCCTCGATCATTTACGAAATACTGGGCCCTTGGGGCATTTACGGAATATTGGGCCATGGGGCATACATTGAACTGTACAGATACACACTGACACTTTGGGTGGGGTAGTTCACAGTAGTATAGGTCGGAATGCTAGATTACACCCCACCAGTAAATTTGACCGTCGTCGGGATGGGGTCGGTAAGTACAGAGCCATGGGTAGCTTCTGTTGGTTTGAGTGTAATTGTAGTTTTTTCCGTCCTCTGACGTTGGACTTGTTACTAGATTAGCTATTGATTGGCACTCTCTTTACTTTCTGTTATTGCTACCATGAATTGTGTAAGCTGTTAACTACGCTCTTACCTTGCTCATATATATCTTTGCCATGCTCACTACACTTTACTTTTTACACTACACTTTGCCATGTTCACCTCACTTTGCTACGTACATTACACTTTGCTATGCTCACTTCACCATATTATGCTCACATGCCTTTATCCTGTTAGTAGACAATGTTACTACCATGCTAAATTCTTTTTAATTATTGAAATGAGATTGATGCTTGGGAACCTATATGAGTAACCCTAACTGACGGGCATTGTATTTGTATTTTAATGCAATGTCTGTTAGGTTCTGAGGGCATTTTTGTAGATCTTAGTTCCAGCGTAGTGTGAACCACTAGAGGCGGGATTCTTCTAGGATGGTACTCTTAGACTGCATTTCCTTTTGTAAATTCCATTGTATCAGATTTGTGTATTCCATGTTGTAAGGGCCATAAGGCCTCTCTTCCTTTCCTTATTGTTGTAATCCTTTTTGAGACGATTGAGATTGTAATAAATAATAAATGATTATATGTGTTGTTTTGAGTATGCAAGCAAGAACCTGTGGGGTTTCACATAGACGGTTATTGCATTTAAGTCAAGGAGGAAAGAAAAACAAAAGTACCTCCTCCTTACTTGCACATGCGGACCCGCTCGCGTCCTCGCTCCCAAGCATTATGCAAATGCAATAATTCCAACAATATTTAATGTTATCAATTTCCAATTTTACTTATTAGATCTGTAAGGACCGTCTTACCCTTGCAATACTAACAACAAATTCTAGAGGAGGGTGAATAGAGTAATGTCAATAAATTGTGCAATTAAAATTTAACTTGCAAATGCTGAATAATTAGTGCAAGAGAAATTAATCAACACAATCAATCCAAATGCAAACACAAGATTTTACCCTGTTTACCCAAACTTGGGTACGTCCAACCACACCAATATCCACTATAATTCTCACATAGAGAAGTGAATACAATCTCACACAGAGATACCTCACACAGAGGATTTTGGATTCTCACACAGAGAAATCCTTGCTCTCACATAGAGAGACAATTGCGCACACACAGAGAGACTTTAACTCTCACACAGAGAGTACTCAACCAACCCTCACACAGAAGGTTATACTCTCACACAGAGAGTAACTAGTTCTCACACTGAAAGCTAGGGTTTCAACTACATAAAGATGAAATAATTACTATTACCTATGCCTTGAGATGAACTTACTCAATATGAAGAAGAAGGCATGGAAGAGGATCTCCAAGTGATGAGATTGAGCTTGATTTCACTTGGATGATTCCCCTTGAGCTTGACTTCAATGCATGAAGGATATTTAGAGCTCTAAGAGGGTAATGAGAGAGTTTGAAAGTGGCTTAATGATTCTCAAAATGATCTTCAATAGTTCCAAGAAGCTCTAATGAACTCAGCCCTCTCCTATATATAGGAAGCCCAAAAGAACCCTCAAACCCAAGCAAAACCTTAGAGAATGAAATCTACACCGGCTAGATTTTGGCAGTTTACGCTACGGACAGTCGATTGATTAACAACTGACATTCGACTGGTCAACAGCTATAAAAATCCCAACTGCTATAATCTGAGTCAGGACATGCGACTGTAGAAGATTACACATGCACATGTACAAGGTGCATGCACCTGAATGTCCTTCAACAGGCGACTATCACCTAGAATGGAAAGGAGCTGAGAAAAACGCAACTTTCGCACTAGCACCTTCAGACGATAGATGACCAATTCTCAGGCGCATGTAATTTGACAGACGACTGAAAACCTCTCATCAGTCGACTGACTTTCAAAGTGGGTTGAAACCCAGAAACTGCAAGTTAGGCACTTTGGCACACAGACACTGGAGATCAAATCCCAGGCGCCTGATGGAAGACATGCGCTTGTAAGTTGAACATCAGTCGTCTGTTTCCAAGAGCCCAAGAAAGAGTCAAGAAATGTTGACTTGAGCTGTGCACACCAGTCGGTTGTAGAAGGCTGGCCATGCGCGTGGAGATCATCCAATCGCTTGTCATGCCTTCATCAGTCGACTGTGGGAGAGCCAAAAACTCCAGTTTTAGTTTTAAGGCATGGTGAACCTATTGGGATGATTTCTATGATAATCCTAAGGCTCACTAAGATGGAAAAAGCATATGCATGAATGAGTTAGTCCATCTATCAAGGCATTACAATAAACCTAGACTCAAAAAGAGAAAAGAAATTAAATGAAATAATACATGGATTGCATTGCTTCTCTCAGAGTTTAATCTTCAATCTCTTGATGCCTTGATGCTCCACATCATATTCCAAGCTTTGGCACCCCTTGAGTCCAAGCTTTGGCATTGCTCCTATTGATGTCCATCCTTACACCAAGCATTTGGTCTCCAAAAATGATATTCTTGAAATGTTAACTATGAGACTAAAACATGAGAGTCATTAGCAACAATATAATGTTGTGATCATCATCAAAATAATATTGGTATGAAACATCAATACCTAACGATCTCCCCCTTTTTGATGATGACACACATTATGTAAAACATAAAGAAAATAAAGCACAATGCTAATGGGCTCCTCCTACTTATATGCACCAGTTGTAAAATGAGATAATCCAATTGAAATAATAAGAAACATTAGTTGCATATAATAGGCATGGATTATTATTGAGTCATTGGGCCGGCATTCGAGTTAACTCGACCGACAGATGACTAACGCTCACGAGGCCCACAAGCGAAGCCCGATATCGACTCAGTCAAAGCCCCATGGCCAATCGACCGTTGAGTCCACCTCACTCGAACGTGGGATTAAAGGCGGGCTCGTAATTCGTAGGAACGTGCTCAACATTTACTCCTATTAAAGGTAAAAGATCGTGGCCCCATTAAGGGTGGCCGTTATCTCCCCAACATCTCGAAAGGGATCATGAATGCATATAAATACACGGAAAGGTTCCATTTCTAAGGTATGAGGTTTAAGACATAGAACTCTACTTTCTCAGCTAGTTTTTCTTATACTTTCGAGCTTGCGCCGCCAGTCCTGGGACGAAGCTCCACCGGTCGATCACAGCTACACCAAGCTCCCTCTCTTCCTTAAGTTCCCATACTAACTTAAGCATCGGAGGGGATTTGGATCGGAACACATATCCGACCCCCCTAATGTGTCCCTGTGGTGAAGATCGACAGTTATCATCCAGTATCATAGGTCGTTATCCAGCTTCCAAGCCTCGAACGATCGATGTATCAATTGCTCGAAGGTCGATCGAGCACCTCGCCACCATCAACTACCATCACTGGACCCAGGTTCTTCCAACCGAGGGTCCCACCCCATCTACTGACGAGGCTCCGACTCAGCACAAGAGTCTACGTCAGGTTGACAACTGTCTCGATCAATTTTGGCCTTAACAGTTTGGCACCGTCTGTGGAAAATTCGTTAACCAGCTCGACATCCCAAAGCGATCAAAAGCTATGACAGCTGGATCCAGCAAAGTCGGATCTACCGGAGGTCTGAATGAGAAATAGAAAGCGAACAACATCATGTTGGAAGATGCTGCAGACTCCACATCACCATCACAACGACCGGCGGAGACCGCAAAGGAGCTTGGGGTGACCCGGAAGGAATACACCCAGTTCACTGAGAAGGTCGATATTATTGGATACAGCGTGTAGTTGGATACAACGATCGATGATTTCGTGTTTGATGATAACAACCGTGTGTAAACGATTTAATATGTGTGCTAAGTGTTTTCAGGAATGGCAAGCTCACAAATACGCAAAGATGGACTAAGTCAAAGTGATGAAGGAATTACAATTCATTAGCAAAGCGGATTTGGTCAAAGATGGAGATAATGGCTACACATATTGGACTAAGTCAAAGATGGGAAGATAAGGAGGAAATCAATTCAAATCCATATTTGAATTAATTCAAATCAATTGGTGCATGAATCAAATCCTAAAGCCATACAAATTGAAAACTTGGTCAAAAATAGAGAGATATGGAGAATCTCATGCAAATCAATATAAGAGATTAAATGAGATCCTATTCAATCCTATAGCCATCCAAATTCAAACTCCAAATCCTAGTGTGACTAGAAGAGATCTTTCATGGTGATTCTTTCAAATCCTATTCAAGCTAGGATTCCATCCAATCTCCTCTATAAATGGGATTCTATTTGATTCTAATCTATCCCATCCTCTCCTATATAAACCCATATTCAAAGGAGAGAGAAGTGAGATGGCAAAACAAAGAAGAATTCGGCCAACACAATTCCCTCCCCCTTAGGGCCGCAAGTTGATAATATCCTCTCCCCTTTCATTGCGCAACTTCCATTGCTCTTCTCCTTTGCAACTTGCAAACTCCAAGGCCATAGCTCCATTGCCAAAGCATCCAAGGCCAAACTCCATTGTCTATCAACTTCCTCCTTGCGCAAGCCCCTTGCAAGCTCCCATCTCCCATTGCGAAACAAACTCCAAGCCTCTCCGTTGCATCTAGCAGCTACCAAGGCCAAAGCTTCATTTCCCATTGTAAACCCTTGCAAGCAAAGCTACATTGCCCATCACCATTGCCGCAATCACAAAGAAGAAGCCAACTACCACATTGTGCAACACCCTTGCAAAGCTTCCTCCTCCTTGCGCAGGTTGCAAGACAACGCCATTGCCATCCTACTTCATCAAGGCCGCAACATCATTGGGGGTTGTTTGTCAAGGCCGCAAGTTTGCATCCAAGGGCTCTTCAACACTTCATTGCACTAGCTACAACAAGGGGATACACCCAATGCCGCAAGTTTCAAGGAGAGAGATATCCTAGGCCGCAAGTTCATCCAAGGGGGCAAGCCACAACTTGAGTTGCTGAGATCAGAGACTACATCATTGTCAGACTTGATCTGACCTGAGCTGATTGACAGAGACGACTACCACTACACAAACTGCGATTCCATAAACTCTTTATTATTATATTTGTGTAGTAGTGTAGAGATCTTTGTAGGAGAAACTTTACCATACTTGCTTTTGGGGTCTTGTCTAGTTGGTGCTAGATAAGAGGGTCTTGATGAGTTGGGGATCGTCCAGAGAGAGAGAGAGAGAGCATTTACTAGGTTGATAGTGCTGAGCACTTTGGGGAGTGCGTACGAACTAGGTGAGAGTTGAGTTGGGGATCTAGCTTATTGTAGTTGTACAGGGTAACATATTAATCTAGTATTAGCTTTCGGGGCTGGACGTAGGTCGTTGGGACGACCGAACCAGGGTAAATCTGCTGTGCACTTTGTGATTGCTTATTATTTACTCTGCATCTACTATAACTGCCTATGATTGCTCGTGGGTTGCACGAGAATTTTTATTAGCCTATCCCCCTTTCTAGGCTTAGATCCAGATCCAATAGACAAGAGTCTAGGTGCATTGGTGACTTTAATAAGCCAAAACATAAGGATCCCATCGCCTTTAAATGAGCCGTTGCCGCCTCTAAACCTGAACCTGATGCCAACCAAGGGCTCGACCTTTCTCCGAGATCTGGGGGACCCAAGGGTAGATCAACTGGAGATTAACCTCCACAATACAACCCCCCTCCCCTCGACACACCAGTACGACAGAACGGGGGTCGACAATCGAGCTTTCGTTCTCCAAGGGGAACACACCCCCTTCAGTTACCGGGAAGAAAACCGCAACATCCTAGATCAGGTAATGTACGGGGCTTTCCGGGTTATAACCCTCTGAACCCTACAGGTGGATTCGAAAGGAGGGAGGAGATCCCGAACCGATCCTCAGGAGCCAACTACGTGCAACCCAGAGAAGGAGGATCTCTACTGGTCCGATCCACGATTTGGAGGACCCCACTGAAAGAAAATATCATCTCTGCTCCTCCTCGCCCCAAGTTCAAGCTCCCAACCCTACCAGCTTATGATGGCAGATGCGACCCATGCTCACACATTCATAAGTATCTGAATGTCATGCTGCTTCACGGGGCCGATGAGCCATACCTTTGTAGATCCTTCCATGCTACCTTGTTCAAGAGGGCAGAAAGCTGGTATGAAGGGGTACCCCACAGCTGCATCAGCTCGTTCGATGAATTAGCAATATTATTCTGCAAACAATTCGTCGCGGGACGACGTCCTAAGAAGAAGTCCTCCCCCCTCTTCTCACTCAAGCAGAACGCGAATGATTCTATCCGAGCCTTCGTCTAGAGATTCAACGATGAGAGGCTCGATATAGAGGAGACGCCAGAAGTAACTGTCATAGCGACGCTCACCTAGGCGGTCCGAAATAAGCACCTGCGTAGGGCCAGCCAACAGTTCCCCCAAAACACCGTCGCATAAATGGTCAACATAACGAATCAGTTCACTTCCTCCGAAGAGGCGGAAGCACCAGCCGGAGCTAGTACGAAGGGCATCCCCTCCCGCTGCGGAGACATGAGGCGAGAGAAACCAACCTCGGGAACCCCCCGCCAGGAGTCTGGAGACAAGAGACCCAGGGAGAGAAGCCCTCGAAGCAAGGAGCACCCTACCTATGCTAAGTAGGTCACACCTAAGACGGAAGTCCTCGTTTACACCCCACGAGAGGAGCTGATCCAAGAGACAGCAAAGATGGGAAAATATGAGAAGAAGGACGACCTCAAATTCTGCAAGTGCCACAACGACTATGGGCATGATACCAACGACTGTTGGACTTTGAAAAAAATAGATTGATGTGCTAGTCAAGCGAATACACCCCAATGACACGGCTAACGATCAACCTACCAAGGAGGGATCCTCGAAGCAGAAGGGTAAGATGACGGGGTCACCTGTCACCAAGGTGATTGACTAGCAAGCCGTCTAAAACTTGAGGCAAATAAAGAGGCGATGAACAACAACAGCTCCTATGAAGTTCGGAAAACACATGTACGCTTTTTCATTTTTATGTCACTTTTTTCAATAAAGCATGTCTCTTTTAACAAATAAAGCTTCCCTTCCTTACGCCTTCATGAAATATACCAAAACTATCCCACAAAAATTCCCTCTTAAAGGACCCGATCCTTGGGAAAGCTTGGGCAAACTGAATTCATGTTGGTGGAATCCATGCAAGTGACTCCTAAACGATCATCAGCCATAAGTCAAAGCGGCCACCCCTTCGCTACTGAACGACTCTCCTAAACAAGCGTCAGCCGTAAGTCGAGGGGCCACCCCTTCGCCACTGAACGACTCTCCTAAACGAGCGTCAGCCGTAAGTCGAAGGGGACACCCCTTCACCACTAAACGACTCTCCTAAACGAGCGTCAACCGTAAGTTGAAGGGGTCACCCCTTCGCTACTAAACGACTCTCCTAAACGAGCATCATCAGTAAGTCGAAAGGGCCACCCCTTCGCTACTGAACGACTCTCCTAAACGAGAATCAACAGTAAGTCGAAGGGGCCACCCTTTTGCTACTGAACGACTCTCCTAAACAAGCATCAGCTATAAGTCGAAGGAGCCACCCCTTCAACACTGAACGACTCTTCCAAACGAGCTTCAGCCGTAAGTCGAAGGGGCCACCCCTTCGCTACTGAACAACTCTCCTAAACGAGCATCAACCGTAAGTCGAAAGGGCCACCCTTTCGCTACTAAATGACTCTTATAAACGAGCGTTAGCCGTAAGTCGAATGGTCCACCCCTTCGCTACTGAACGACTCTCCTAAACGAGCGTCAGCCATAAGTCGAAGGGGCCACTGCATCGCTACTGAATGACTCCCCTAAACGAGCGTCAGCCGTAAGTCGAAGGGGCCACCCTTTTGCTACTGAACGACTTTCCAAAACGAGCGTCAGCCGTAAGTCGAAGGGGCTACCCCTTCACTACTGAAAGACTCTCCTAAACGAGCATCAGCCGTAGGGGCCACCCCTTCTCTACTCAACGACTCTCCTAAACGAACGTCAGCCGTAAGCTGAAGGGGCCACCCCTTCGCTGATGAAAGACTCTCCTAAATGAGCGTCAGCCGTAAGTCGAAGGTGCCCCCTTTGTCACTTACTGGCTCTTCTAAAATGTCATCAGCCGAAAGTCGAAGGGCCACCTCTTCATCACTCATCGACCCCAGTGCCATCAGCCGTGAGTCGAGGAAATCTCACACACACCATGGAACGTGGTGAACAACTTCTAAACATGGTTCGATGGTTTATCCTCGATCATCCTAAAGCAGCGCCTAACCTATCAAGGGGCCATCAGACATTACGACCACCGCACGACACATACGACAACAAACAAAGAGATGCAACGACAAACATGGACACGCTGGACAACTCTTCTGGCACTCCTATTACAAAAAATTGTTTTCGTTCACATCTACATCACCCCTTATACATTCAAAAATTTCTAAAACATGCATAAAAAGAACGACGAGACCCCACAACGACTAGTTAGGCCCTTGGTCTCCATCCGACATTACATTGGACTCTGGGTCCCTTGTAACATCTGCTCCTACATCATCGTCAGCCACGATGGCAGCATCGTCGGAGAGAGCAGTTTCCTCCGTTCCTTGGCTTGATTCATCGTCACCAAGGTCTAGAAGAATCACAGCGTTCTTGTCGATCTCCTCGGAGAGGTCAGTGAATCGGGTTTTCATCTCCAATCGGCATCGCTCGTAGCCTTCCTTGTATAGCTCGTCGAAGTCGGGAAATGAATCTTTGAACTCTTGAACCGCCCTCTCTGCTATGACCTCGGCTCTCACTCTCTCCTCCAACAAAACATCCTCCGCTCGCTTTCTCAAGGTGGTTTGTTTAGCCTCCCTACTACGAGACTCGCTTAAATCATGCTCGAGTTTCCAATTGTGATCCAATTTCGTCTCACAGAGAAGGCTAAGTCTAGTCAGCTCAACTTGAGATCTCTCCATGCCCGACATAATGGCCTCCAGGATGACCCCATGGTTGGCCACCTCCAAAGCACGGCGGTGCAACGTCACAGTGGCCACGAGAGCCTGCACACAACACTTGATAGCCAATTTGCGTGCTGATATCAGCATCGAGGGAGGCTGGAGCAATAATTACCTGGACGCTGGCATGAACAGCTATCGACGCAAGCCGCTTATAATCGACCCTCTCCACGATAGCCATGTCTCGTGGAAGGGTCGCATTCTCAGCAATGCAGGAGGCGGTCCCGTAATCAAGAAGAACGGAATCTCACGCCTCAACGGAAATCCCGCCCAGACGAGCTCCTCCTTGGAGCAGTCGAATGGGGCCTGAGGAGATCAGCTCTCGAGCAAAATCGGCCTAAATTCGTCGGAGATGTCTTCAGACAACCATACAGGAGGGAACAGACCCCCCAATGCCAGGAGTCCTTGTGCACGAGAAGCTCTGGTGGAACCTGAGTCCTCCTCGAATATTCCTCATGAAAAGTATCACTACCTGGTCAGGAGACCTGCTCCTCGAATCTTCCTCGTGGATGCTGAGCTAGAGAAACCAGTATTATGGGAATTCATCGACGTATGTCTGGATGATCTTACATGTTTGCCTCTAGATCATACCATTGAGTTTTTAATTAAGCTGATGTCGGGCACCCAACCATCTCTAAGGCACACTATCATATGGCACCACCTGCGCTGGAAGAACTTCGGGCTTAATTGGATGATCTTCTAAAAAGGATGGATACGACCTAGTGTATTTTTATAGGGTGCTCAAGTATTGTTGGCGAAGAAGAATGGATCCAGATGTATGTGCATCGACGATAGAGAGTTGAATAAGGTAACAATGAAGAACAAGTACACTCTTCCCCGCATCGATGAAATATTTGATCAATTTGGTGGATCGATTGTATTTTCAAAAGCTGGATCTGAGGAACGGATATCACCAGTTGAAGGTTACAGAGGATGTTCATAAGACTGCATTCAAATCTAAGTATAGACACTACGAATACCTAATGATTTCGTTTGGTGTGAACAATGCACCACCGATATTCATCAGCCTTATGCATCGGTATTATATGAGTATATGGACAATCGTAGTGGTATTCATCGACGACATTTTGGAATAGTCAAAGGACGCTCATGAGCATGTGGAGCATTTAAGGAAGGTTTTAGATTCATTGAGACGACACATTGTGTCTGAAGAAGGATTTTTGTGTATCTAGAGAATGTAGCAACTGTTCAGAACCGGTCATTTCCTTAGACACGATTTGGGAGTCTAGCTTTTTAGGATTAACTGGCTATTACCGGAGATTTTATCTAGGATTTCTCGAAGATCGTAGAGCCTATGCCACGGTTAACAAGAAAAGATGTGATATTTTCTAGTTTCCTGGAGCTAAAGAGAAGGTTGACTTCTGCACCAGTGTTAATTATTCCAGATCAGACATAAGGCTTCAAGGTACTTTGTGATGCGTTCGACAAGAGACTCGGTTGTGTGCTACATCAGCATGGCCAAATTGTGACGTATGCATCAAGGCAATTGAAGACTCATGAGAAGAATTACACTACTCATGATCTTGAGTTGGCGACAATTATCTGTGCCCTGATGGTTTGAGGACACTTCTTACTGGGTGATCAAGTGAAGGTAGATACAGATTCCACGAGTTTGAAATATCTCTTTACATATAAGGAGTTGAACATGCATCAACATTGGTGGAAATCCTGCCCAGACGAGCTCCTCCTCGGAGCAGTTGAATGGGGCCTGAGGAGATCAGCTCTCTAGCCAAATCGGCCTATATTCGTCGGAGATGTCTTCAGACAACCCTAGAGGAGGGTACACACCCCCCAAGGCCAGGAGTCCTTGTGCACGAGAAGCTCCGGTGGAACCCGAGTCCTCCTCGAATCTTCCGCGTGAAAAGTATCACTCCCTGGTCAGGAGACCTGCTCCACTGCCACATTTGACCCAGACGGCTCCGAGTCACTGAGAACGAGTTGACGCCTCCTCTTGGTCCCCTCTAGCACAACTACTTCAAATTCGGAGGTGGGCCCTTTCTTCTTCTTCTTCTGAGGGCGGGCCACCTGAGGAACCCCCTCGATAACCATGGGTCGATCCCCAGATGGTTGAGCTATCAATTTCCCCACAGTCGACACCCAGGGAGACAACATGCTCGCCTCTGCCTTGTTGATGGAAGCCTCGATTGCTTCCCTCAATGCGGGATCCACCTGATAATCCACACTAGCCATGCCTGCGAGAGCAATAAACAAGTTAGATCGAAGAACGAAGGTCGAACAGTTGGCGAGCACGATCGAACCAACCTTTCGTCCACACGATCTGACGCGGCACATTGTCAGACCACAGCCACTTGACTGATCTCCTATCCTCTGGCAGGCTTGTCATAGTATCGACGGCTTTCTTCTCCTCACTAGTCAACGGCTTATCCTCGGCAGGTCCCAAGTCAGGGGCACCCCGATCGGTGCAGAAGCTTACCTCCCCTTGGAAAACCACAAACACAAACTCGTCTTTCCATTTAAGATTGGAGGTGGGAAGATCTTCCAGTAGCTTCTTGCCTCAACGAAACATTATTGGGGTCATGAGGGGAGGGACCGAGAAAAAAATGATTGAACAAATTCAGAGATGGTTCAATCCCCTTCATCACACACAAAACTATGAAGCCCATCAGCATGCCAATGGCGTTTGACATCAAATGGCAGAGGGAAAAATTCAGGGTACACAGGAAGTACCGCATGAAGAGGTGCATGGGAATTCCAAGGCCTCGTTCGAAGGCTCTGATGTAAACCCCTGCTTCCTGGTCGCCAGGTTGATTAGCCCTCTCGTCCCTCCCAGGCAACCTGAGTTGGTAATCGAGACGTATGTAACTCCTCTGAAGCTTGGCAATCTGACTAGCCTTGACGTTGGACCTCACATTCGCAAGCAATCCCGGCTACATGACCTCTTCTTGATTCTTCTGCATGGCTGTGACCAAGCTCCTTCCGGAGGCAGAGATGGAGGGCGAATCCATTACTTTTGAGAGAAGTAGAATCTGAATCAAGAGAATGAAGAAGAGCCATCCTTTATAGGTGGTGCTATAACCATATGATGAAACACGTGTCGAAGATCCCAATGCTCTAAGTATCTTTGATTTCAAACCGACAAATCATCTGAGTCGATGAGGCAGGCATTTTGGCAACTGGAACTTGAGTGCTATTTTCTCGACTGATGTGTCCCCATAAATGCGATGTAACGTCGCTTGACTTCAACGTGTAGACCTTTTGAGTTCGTGCGACGGGGGTCATTGTTGAGTCATTGGGCCGGCATTCGAGTAAACTCGACCGATAGATGACTAAAGCCCATGAGGCCCACAAGAGAAGCCCGATATCGACTCAGTCAAAGCCCCATGGCTAGTCGACCATTAAGTCCACCTCATTCGAACGTGGGATTAAAGGTGGGCTCGTAATTCATGGGAACGTGCCCCATATTTACTCCTATTAAAGGGAAAAGATTGTGGCCCCATTAAGGGTGGCCGTTATCTCCCCAACGTCTCGAAAGGGATCCTGAACACTTATAAATACAAGAAAAGGTTCCATTTCTAAGATACAAGGTCTAAGACATAGAACTCTACTTTCTCAGCTGATTTTTCTTATACTTTCGAGCTTGCGCTGCCAATCCTGGGACGAACCTCCATGGGTCGATCTCAGCTGCACCAAGCTCACTCTCTTCCTTAAGTTCCCATACTAACGTAAGCATCAGAGGGCATTTGGGTCGGAACCCATATCCGATCCCCCTAACGTGTCCAAATGGTGCAGATCAACGGTCATCATCCAGCGTCGAAGGTCGTTATCGAGCTTCCAAGCCTTGAACGATCGACGTATCAATTGCTCGAAGGTCGATCGAGCACCTCGCCACCATCAACTACCATCAGTCGACCCAAGTTCTTCCAACCGAGGGTCCCACCCCATCTGCTGACAAGGCTCTGACTAGCACCAAGAGTCTACGTCAGCTTGACAACTGTCTCGGTCAATTTGGCCTTAACAATTACATAAACCAATTGAAATAAAATTAACAACATTCTCAATATTAATGGTTTACATAATCCCCCATAACTCTCCCCATATGTATATCTCTCTCTCCATAGAAGATATGATTTATATAATCATATCTCTCTTCCCCTTGTCATTGTCAAAAAGGTGGTCATTAAACATACAAGAAATAATATCTTGTCATTGATACCAATCGAAAAAAATGAAAAATGATCAAGAGATGAAGAGATGTATGATACCAAATTGTAAAAATTTACTGGGTATCAATCACTATCCCATGCTCCCCCCTAGATCATAGAAATGGTCAAATTGTTGACTTCTAGGATCTAATACCAATTGTAAGAAAAGATAAAAAACTTTAACAATTGAGATATTACCAATTGTAAGATAATCCACTTTACCAATTGTAAAACTTAATTGGAGCCATGGGCTTAAAATGTATCAAAGCATAAATATGAAAAGATCAAGCTACATGATACAAATGATATTGCTAAAAGAAAATATAGCATTAAAAATGATGGCAATATCCAAATGTTGAATTTGAAACCATAATAACCAATTGTAAATAGACACCAATTGTGAAACAATGATCTCAAGCAAACCCCAAAATGAGTTTAAAATATTTTTAAACATATATAACATATTAACTCCCCCATTGTCATACACATGATTCAATAAGTGTATGCATAACAATGATATCGCTAAGGTCCCCATTTTCATGAAAAAAAATTTGAAAACATTTTCAAAATCATGAAACATCACACAAATAATGGGTATGCTAAAAATAAGCATTAAGCATAATAACCATGCAATATGCATATGTGTGAGAGACCTAAACATTAGGGAACCAAAACCAAGAGGAGTTTGATTTCCTAATGTAATCACATGAGGTGTTCGCATCTCTAACTAGAGAGTTGATGTAACTATCACTCTCTTGCACACTAACCTTAGTGGAAATCTGTCACGCCCCGCTTCCCAAGAACGTGGAGGCGAAGCGTCAGAAGGTCCGCTCAGACTTGAAGCTACAAAGCTGCAAGTCCGATAAGCGTCAATCAAATTTAAAACTGTAGGTCCTTGCAACGCGAGCGAAACAAGATAATAATAATGAAATGAGACAAAAGAATAATCTCAGAATATCCATAAATATAAATTCCAACATCGCAGAAAAGCCACCAGGCTAAAAGAAAAAGAGACTAAAGGCCCAAACATGGCCAACAAAAGTACAAAGTACAACAACAAAGTAATGGTGCAAGCACCGACAACTAACAGCAACCTAGAGCAAAAGCAACGCCAACAGTCTCTAAAACTGGTCTCCGGTGTCCACGAACTCCTCGACGAACGTAGGCTCAGTGTCGGCAACTACCTCGTCCGCTACAACTATCTCTGGCTCAGGGTCTAACATGTGACACCCAAAGAGAAAGGGGCACATGTCAGCAAGTCTGGAAGACTTGTGCAAGTGAAAATGAAAGTACAAGTAAGAGCAACCTAGCAGTTCTAGCATGATGTAATGACATGGCAGTTTAAAGTATGAGTGCAACAAGTAAAGTAAAGTAAAGTAAAGTAAAGTAAAGTACGAGCATGGCATTTAAACATGGCATAGATGACAAGTATTGCATGAATCATTCACAAGACAAGTACAAGACAAGAAAAGTAAGCACCTCGTGCACAGAGATTCCGTCTTCTGGCTAGAGGGCGGATCAGGCCACTCCTAAGCTCAGTTGACAGTTTATCCCTACCCCTCCACGTGTGTCGAACCATGGCCTTACCCCCGAACAGTAATGCTCGCTTCTGGATCACGAGCCAGGAAGTGTTTTTAACAAGTATGACATAGGGGTGCACCTAGCCGGTCCAGGGAACCCGGGCATTGGCTTTTGACCAACACATGAGGCCCGTTTCCCCCGGAAGTAGTATTCAAGGAGTACAAGTATTGTAGCGTGTGCTACGATGCGACATTCAATGCATGGACGACATGTAAGATGCAATGCATGGCAGTTAAAAGTGCGTACAGATAAGGAAAGTAAACGTGACAGTTTAGTATGCATGAACAACAAGTTTAAAAGTTTGGATCTAGCTTCGTTGTCAAGCTAGATCAATTAGGTGACGGATCTAGTTTCGTTGTCAAACTAGATCAAGTAGGCGTCTAGCCAGCTATCATTTCACTGACTAGTCTCTTTTACGCTAGGAACAAGGAAGTGGCCTAAAAACATGGCCCTACACAAGAGTTGGCAAGTTTCACTTGCCTGCAATTACGACGTCTGAGCACACCGTCCAATGAGTCCAAAAATCACAATTATCCTACGTGCACAAGTCCACCGGCCTAAAGTCCATATTATTAATCTTGATTAGTGAATTTAAAACATTTAAAATACTTGGTCTAGGGCTAAATCTAATAGGATTAGAGTATTAAAATAATTTAAAATTTGAATTAAAACTACTCCAACTCACCCAAGGGTTTGACTTGGTCCAAATGAGCTGGAAATTGGCTCAAAAATTCTTTAAAACGTTTAAAACTCAAATAAATTTTATTTGGCCGAAAATAATTTATAAATTAATTATTAAAAATAATATAAAACTTGTTAAAAATATAAAAGTGGTCAAATAAACTCCAAAAATTATAAAATAAATATCGTGGTGATCGTGACGACGAATGTGAGCTAACTAAGGAGACGGATCTCAATTTTGACGTCGGACGACGAAACCAAAAATAGAAACGTCTCCCGTCAAGAGTGAGAATCGTCACGTCTCATCGAATAAGTTTAAATTGTGGAAAAACGACTCGAGAAACGTCGTTCCAAGATAGTGCCACTATTTAATACTCTCAGAGACGTTCGCAATGGCATATCACACAAAAGTGTTCACGAACAACAAAGTCTAAAACAAACACGTGCACGGTCAAAAGCACGTGCACGAACAACGTACCACGAAAAGTGGTCGTTACATCCTCCCCACCTTAGAATAAAGTCCGTCCTCGGACTTTCTAATATCGCTAGTCACTCTAGTAACTACCCTAATCAAGTCATATAATAATTCAACCAGGTATAGTCATTACAAGTGCTTATATATGCACTAAGTAGTCAAACATTAATACTACCAACACGTATATACATTCACGTACGTATACACTTATACCTATTATAGTCAGTCAAATTCATACATGTATTTCAATCATATATATAAACATACATCCCTTATATAACTACTTCTCGCAAAACAACAGTTCAGATACTTATATAGGTATGATCTCATACTAGCAAATACAATCATTTTTCTACGTATAGATAGCTACCTATGCACAAACATCAAGGGTATACTACCCTCTAATATTCATCCAATACCAAACATCTCAACACATATAGTCACACCATACCATTATTAAATCAAATTCACTATATCTAATATACATTCACCACTACTATAATTTCACGATATATAGCCATACAGTGCATGCAAATAATTCACCATATATTCTCATCACATACGGTCCTATAACTGTATTTACGACACACCACATATATCGTAGTCATCAATACTTATAACTAAGCACATACTACCCGTGCATGGTGCACACCCATTCACGCTAACATTTCATTTACGCATACCAATCATACTATTACATTACTAGTACATCTGCACACCTAGTTTAGCTAGTACACATATGTTCACACGGGCAAGTCCTTAGTAATTAGCTATACCACAAGTCCAGCACCTATAACTATATACTGGCGTAGCGACCCACAATCATGTGCGTAGCACAACCAGGCACAAACACTCCTATCACTATACATACATCAAACATTGCTATATTCAAACTACAAACATTCATTCAATATACTTAGAGTATACCCACTCAAGCTTGAGTGAGACTCAATACACATATCAGAATATTCTATATACGTAACACGACATTCATACATATATCAATACCACTCCCCTATATATACATCTACCAATACAACCGTATACATTTCATAGATCAATCACACTTAATATTTAGTCAGGCAATACTTACATGGTTCAATCACTCTATATACCATAATAATAATAATACAGACATCAGCACACGTATATTTATAATACACTCCCTAATACATGCATACGTATTCATCGTATAGTCACACCCATGTAACATATATATATTCACACCATAGCCTACTACCTATAATCAGTATACTAACACATTCACACATACATAATTAAGATGTGCAATAGTCGTGTACACCTCACGGTATGCACGCATGCAACATCCCGAAAAGCAAGCAATACCAATCAAAATTATACTCCTACTATCATATGTATATCACCTATATACTCAGGCAACCAAAACATAACTACTTACGTCTAAACACAATACATACCCACATACGAGCACACACTCATACGTGCTAACATATAGATCACATAATAGGCCTACCCTCTTAACCATACGTACTCTTATTATTATCACTACTAACATACACATAGCTTTACCAATCATTTATTTCGACCATTATAAGTATCTCTTACTACATTCACAACTTAGATATTTCAACGCTGACTCTTATATACACAAGCATCCCTAGTATAGTATAGCTATCCACACAAAAATCTATAACTACTAACACACAACAACTTCATACTATCACGAATAACTCCGAGTATGTGTGTGTATATATATATATATATATATATATATATATATATATATATATCACACAATAGGCAAGCATCGTTATACTATGGGGGTACACTCATTCAAGCCCACGTACACAACTTAGGTACGTGCACTACGACTACCTCACAAGGTCCAAGGGCCTACTAACAATCAAGGGTTGACACAGACATTGACGGACACTAAGGCCTAAGCAATAAAGAGAGGTCGAGAGCGAAAGCGTGACGAGGGAAGGATCGAAAAGCACGAGTTCAGATAGGACGAGTACAAGGAGACAGCTTGGTTAGACGAAACATTGACTCAAGGGTGATGTTTAGGTCGAGGGAAAAGGAGATGTAGTGATGCTTATATGGGAGGGGGAAGAGAAATAGGGTAAGTAGCATAAGCTAAATTACGCGGAGTTTGAAAACTGTTGTACTTCAAAAATTGGAATTCCTCATCTGTATAAAATATTTGAAGATCGATAAAGCGAGTTGAAATAAGTTTGAGTCGAATATTCATAATAAGAGAAAATGTTTTATTGGTTTACAAAAATCGTTATAAAAGGAAGTAAAATCATTTACACGAATATTAAGGACATGGTTTAGAAAATTCTTTCCGTCAGTAATTTAATATAACGTTGTCAAAAAGTTTTGGAAAGTCAAGAATGAAATCAAGTAACGGAAGAATTTAAACTCATGTTAAATGCTTCAAAACTTTAGGCTATGGAAAATTTTAAAATAACCAACATTGAAACTACTTTGAGAGAACCAGGGTTTGCAAAAAAATGAAAAAAAAAAAACTGATTTACGCAGGGTTCTTAATATACGAGCACCACAAGTCTGGCACGGATATAAAAATAATTGAAATTCAATTTGGTTTAGAAATTTTTCCAAAAGCGTGTATGGTGAGCGGAAGAAAATAATAGTAATTTAGCATAAGAATTATCAAGGTCGAATAGCAAATCTTTAAAATCAAATCATGGAGGGTCTAAAGCAGGATGTGGTTATGAAAATAGTAATTTTACAAAATCTGAATTAGCGAAAACGACGAGCAAAACCAACTTGCTGAAAGCTGAAATTCCATGTGTTTTGAAAAGTATATGAATGGCATAAATCAGGAGGGAAAATTACAAGTTGAATAAAAGTACGATTCAGAATAAAATTAATATATGAAGGGACAACGCATTTGCATAAGTACGAAAAACATAGTCTGGGAAAATACTATAAGCTAGTATTCAAAAATTCCGACAAACGTTTTAAAAAAATTTAAATCAATGAAGGAGTATGAAGTATAAGTATATTAAAATTTTGAACAAAGTTAAACTTAGTGGAAGAGAAGATTGAAGAATTCTTTCAGAAGGTTCAAGTTTTGCAATGGCGATGTTTGAAAATTGACGACGATCGTCATGAGGCGACCTCGTGAATCGAGGCAAGGAAATTGGTCAGGTGATCAAAGCATTCTTACGCCTAGGTTATGGATCAGGAAAGTCTACGGAAACTCCTACGGTCGACCGACTAAAGATTAAAAACTAAGCGCTAAGACTTCTAAAGGTTAGACGGTAAAGAAATGCGTTCAGCTTGGTCCGAAATCGATGAACCCAAGCGAACGACTAAAGGAAAATTCTAGGAGCCTAATATGATCAGGGGTAGACATGAATCACTAAGGTAACTCCTACGATGATTAAGTCAATTGCCAGAAGGGGGTCTAATTATCAATCAGAGGCCTCTAACTAGCAAACACAGGCGTCTAACTAAGACTTCTTACTCCTAGTGTCCTAAGAAAACGACTAGACTTAGGGCCTATTACTCGGATGTTGCAATTTATTTAATGGACATTCCGTTATTATCGTTGTTTCGTTAATTCGCAATTGCAAGACTGGACCTGCATGGGCCACCAACAAAACCTGTCATGCCCCGTTTCCCAAGAACATGGAGGCGAAGCGTGAGAATGTCCGCTCAGACTTGAAGCTACAAAGCTGCAAGTCCGATAAGCGTCAATCAAATTTAAAACTGCAGGTCCTTGCAACGCGAGCGAAACAAGATAATAATAATGAAATGAGACAAAAGAATAATCTCAGAATATCCATAAATATAAATTCCAACATCGCAGAAAAGCCACCAGGCTAAAAGAAAAAGAGACTAAAGGCCCAAACATGGCCAACAAAAGTACAAAGTACAACAACAAAGTAATGGTGCAAGCACCGACAACTAACAACAACCTAGAGCAAAAGCAACACCAACAGTCTCTAAAACTGGTCTCCGGTGTCCACGAACTCCTCGACGAACGTAGGCTCAGTGTCAGCAACTACCTCGTCCGCTACAACTATCTTTGGCTCAGGGTCTAACATGTGACACCCAAAGAGAAAGGGGCACATGTCAGCAAGTCTGGAAGACTTGTGCAAGTGAAACTGAAAGTACAAGTAAGAGCAACCTAGCAGTTCTAGCATGATGCAATGACATGGCAGTTTAAAGTATGAGTGCAACAAGTAAAGTAAAGTAAAGTAAAGTAAAGTACGAGCATGGCATTTAAACATGGCATGGATGACAAGTATTGCATGAATCATTCACAAGACAAGTACAAGACAAGAAAAGTAAGCACCTCGTGCACAGAGATTCCGTCTTTTGGCTAGAGGGCGGATCAGGCCACTCCTAAGCTCAGTTGACCGTTTATCCCTACCCCTCCACGTGTGTCGAGCCAGGGCCTTACCCCCGAACGGTAATGCTCGCTTCTGGATCACGAGCCAGGAAGTGTTTTTAACAAGTATGGCATAGGGGTGCACCTAGCCGGTCCAGGGAACCCGGGCATTGGCTTTTGACCAACACATGAGGCCAGTTTCCCCCGGAAGTAGTATTCAAGGAGTACAAGTATTGTAGCGTGTGCTACGATGCGACATTCAATGCATGGATGACATGTAAGATGCAATGCATGGCAGTTAAAAGTGCGTACAGATAAGGAAAGTAAACGTGACAGTTTAGTATGCATGAACAACAAGTTTAAAAGTTTGGATCTAGCTTCGTTGTCAAGCTAGATCAATTAGGTGACGGATCTAGTTTCGTTGTCAAACTAGATCAAGTAGGCGTCTAGCCAGCTATCATTTCACTGACTAGTCTCTTTTACGCTAGGAACAAGGAAGTGGCCTAAAAACATGGCCCTACACAAGAGTTGGCAAGTTTCACTTGCCTGCAATTACGATGTCTGAGCACACCGTCCAATGAGTCCAAAAATCACAATTATCCTACGTGCACAAGTCCACCGGCCTAAAGTCCATATTATTAATCTTGATTAGTGAATTTAAAACATTTAAAATACTTTGAAAATACTGATTTTAGTCTTGATTAGCATGTAATTGGGTTGGGGGTCCTAGGGGTGCAAAGCGTTACCTCAACACGACGCGAAAGCTACACCGGCGTCGGGTAGCGACGCCGGGGGTTGGAATAAAAGATCGCGCTCCAAGTCCAGATTCCAATATAGTTTCCTCGCTGGAAAATTCAGAGCATCAACCGGGACGACGATTCCAGATTCCAAAGCTCGCACGTGCGACGACGGCTACGACGTGCGACGACGTCGTACGCGGCAAGTCGTTGAAGAGAACACACCTAGGTGGGGCCCACAGTAGTCCTAGGGACCTTTGGGGGACCCACAATAACTCTGGAGAACTTGGGGGGCCCACGGTGGCAAGCGGTGCGACGGGTGCGGGGTTGCGACGTTTGGCCATCGGTCGTACACAGCCAATGCGGGGAGATTCGTCGGTCGTGCGCTCAAAATGCGGGGGCTGTGACGTTGGGGCTGTGCAGCGGCTGCGGTGTGGTGCTTGGTGCGGGGTTTCTTCTCGGTCAGATCGATGGGAAGCCTCGGTCAGGCGCTTGGATGCGGGGCGGGGCAGCGTTGCAACGTTGCAGCGCTTGCAACAGCGGTTGGTGCGGAGCAGCGGGTCGGTCGTGCGGGCTGCGGAGCGGGGCGACAAGCGGGCGACGCTGCGAGCGCTGTGCTGCGATGCGGAGCGGCTTGGTGCAGGCCAATCCCTCGGTCAGACCGAGGGAACGGAGCGGCTAGCGGCTGCAGCGATGCGGAGCGGCTTGGTGCGGGGCGGGGCTTCGGTCGGAGCGGGGGAACGGGGCCGTTTCCTTCGGTCGTGCGGTGGCTGAACGTCGCAACGTTGCGACGAATCGTCGCAACGTCAAATCTGAGTTTTGGAAGAGGCTAGGGCTAATTTCTTGCGAAAATAGGTCTTCCTAGGGGTTTCTTATATAGTATAGATGGGTTGACTTGGTCTAGGGCTAAATCTAATAGGATTAGAGTATTAAAATAATTTAAAATTTGAATTAAAACTACTCCAACTCACCCAAGGGTTTGACTTGGTCCAAATGAGCTGGAAATTGGTTCAAAAATTCTTTAAAACGTTTAAAACTCAAATAAATTTTATTTGGCCGAAAATAATTTATAAATTAATTATTAAAAATAATATAAAACTTGTTAAAAATATAAAAGTGGTCAAATAAACTCCAAAAATTATAAAATAAATATCGTGGTGATCGTGACGATGAATGTGAGCTAACTAAGAAGACGGATCTCAATTTCGACGTCGGACGATGAAACCAAAAATAGAAACGTCTCCCGTCAAGAGTGAGAATCGTCACGTCTCATCGAATAAGTTTAAATTGTGGAAAAACGACTCGAGAAACGTCGTTCCAAGATAGTGCCACTATTTAATACTCTCAGAGACGTTCGCAACGGCATATCACACAAAAGTGTTCACGAACAACAAAGTCTAAAACAAACACGTGCACGGTCAAAAGCACGTGCACGAACAACGTACCACAAAAAGTGGTCGTTACAAAATCCATAAACTCAAGGATTTCCTAGGCGAGGGTTTTTCCTTTGCAAGAGGGGTGAATCATCATCCGAGTCATCGAATGTGCTGACAAGTCCCTTCTTTTGGTTCTTAAATTTGGACTTGCCTTTCCAATGTTTCTTCCCTTTCCCTTTGTAGTAATCTTTGGAGGGTTTGGAAGGGCATTTGGTAGCGAGATGACCTTTTCCTCTACACTTGAAATAAATAGAATTGTTAGATTTAGAGGCAAACTTTGACAATGATTTACCTTGCTTGCCCTTGAGGAATGCCTTGAATTGCTTGGCAAGATTGATGAAATCATCATCGCTAGCATCATCTTCTCCATCATCTTCACTCGAAGCTTCTCGATGGAATTTCCCTCTCCATTAGATTGGCTCCTTCTCGACATGAAATGCAACCCTTTTTGCTTCTCCTGCTTCTCGGGCTTCATTGGTTGAATCTCTTTCTTATGTTGAAGCTTCACTTCATATGCCATGAGATTCCCAATGCACTCCTCAACAGTGTATTTGGACATGTCATTAGACTCCAAAAAAGACCGTTGGCCTTTGACTCCCTTTGAGATGTAAGCGAGTCAAGGATCTTCTCCACACGATCCTCTTGGGAAATCGCCTTCCCAAGTCCTTCCAAAGTGTTTACGATGTTTGTGAACCTTGTGAACATTTCTGAGATGCTTTCTCCTTCTTGCATCTAAACATCTCATATTTAGATCTAAACACAGTTTGTTCAGATTTCTTTACATTTGAAGTCCCTTTATGAGAAATCTCCAATGTATGCCAAATTTCGTTGGCCGTTTTGCACATGGAGATGCGGTTGAACGCATTGTGAGTGAGGGCGCAATGGAATGCATTCATAGCCCTCGCATTGAATTTGATCGAGTCCTTCTCTGCCTTTGGCCTTATAGCCGCAGGTGTAGTAGGCTTCTCAAATGGCGAATTCGTGATGTCACATAGGTCTTGACCCTCCAAGTAAATCATCATCTTGATCTTCCAACTTGGGTAGTTGGTTCTGTTGAAGAGCGGGGGTCATACGGTTGACAGACCTTCTTCATGAGATGCGGATATAGCGTTGAATTATATCGTTGTTGTATACTATAACCTCGCTTTGATACCAATTGTAAGGACCATCTTACCCTTGCAATACTAACAACAAACTCTAGAGGGGGGTGAATAGAGTAATGTCAAAAAATTGTGCAATTAAAATTTAACTTGCAAATGCAGAATAATAAGTGCAGGAGGAATTAATCAACACAATCAATCCAAATGCAAACACAAGATTTTACCATGGTTCCCAAACTTGGGTACGTCCAGCCACAACAATATCCACTATAATTCTCACATAGAGAAGTGAATACAATCTCACACAGAGATACCTCACACAAAGGATTTTGGATTCTCATACAGAGAAATCCTTGGTCTTACACGGAGAAACAATTGCTCTCACTCAGAGAGACTATAACTCTCATACATAGAGTACTCAACCAACCCTCACACAGAAGGTTATACTCTCACACAGAGAGTAACTAGCTCTCACACTGAAAGCTAGGGTTTCAACTTACACAAAGATGAAATAATTACTCTTACCTATGCCTTGAGATGAACTTACTCAATATGAAGAGGAAGGCATGGAAGAGGATCTCCAAGTGATGAGATTGAGCTTGATTTCACTTGGATAATTTCCCTTGAGCTTGACTTCAATGCATGAAGGAGGTTTAGAGCTCTAAGAGGGAAATGAGAGAGTTTGAGAGTGGCTTAATGATTCTCAAAATGATCTTCAATAGTTCCAAGAGGTCCTAATGAACTCACCCCTCTCATATATATAGGAAGCCCAAAAGAACCCTCAAACCCAAGCAAAAACCTTAGAGAATGAAATCTGTAACAACTAGATTTTGGCAGTTTACGCTACAGATAGTCGACTGGTCAACAGCTATAATAATCCTAACGGCTATAATCTGAGCCAGGACAGGCGACTGTAGAAGACAACACAGGTGCATGTACAAGGTGCAGGCGCCTGAATGTCCTTCAGTAGGCGTCTGTCACATGGGATAGAAAGGAGCTAAGAAAACGCAACTTTCGTACTAGCGTCTTCAGACAATAGATGACCAATTCTCATGCACCTGTAATTTGACAGGCGACTGAAAACCTCTCATCAATCGACTGACTTGCAAAGTGGGTTGAAACCCAAAACTGCAAGTTATGCACTTTTGCACACATAAAACTAGAGAACAAATCACAGGTGCCTGATGGAAGACATGTGCTTGTAATTTGAACGTCATTTGTCTGTTTCCAAGAGCTCAAGAAAGAGTCAAGAAATGTTGACTTGAGCTGTGGACACCAGTCAGCTGTAGAAGGTTGGCCAGGTGACTGGAGGTCATCCAGTCACCTGTCATGTCTTCATTAGTCGACTGTGGGAGAGCCAAAAACTCCAGTTTGAGTTTAAGGAATGGTGAACCTATTGGGATGGTCTCTATGATAATCCTAAGGCTCACTAAGATGGAAAATACATATGCATGATTGAGTTAGTCCAGTTATTAGGCATTACAATAAACCTAGACTCAAAAAGAGAAAAGCAATTAAATGAAATAATACATGGATTACATTGCTTCCCTTAGAGTTTAATCGTCAATATCTTGATGCCTTGATGCTCCCCATCATCTTCCAATATTTGGCACCCCTTGAGTCCAAGCTTTGGCATTGCTCCGCTTGATGTCCATCCTTGAACCAAGTATTTAGTCTCCAAAAATGATATGCTTGAAATGTTAACTATGAGACTAAAACATGAGAGTCATTAGTAATAACATAATATTATGATCATCATCAAAATAATATTGGTACGAAATACCAATATCTAACAAGATCCATGTACCTCAGAATCAATAAATATAATTTTCAAAACTAAGTTATGTAGATCTAATAGGATATGAAATTTATGCTAATCAATTGGCCAGGACAGTTGTATAATGCGATTTGCATGACTGTAACACCAAAATCATGTTTCTTAATTACGTAACTATTAAATCATTGGGCCGGCACTCGATAAACATAAAATATAGTCGCCAAGAAGTCTACAAATATAGCGTTAGAGCCCACTAAGCCCACGAGACTCATGAGGAATTTTAGCTGTTAATCCAGTCAAAGCCCGCATGCCATTTGCACGTTGAGTTTCCATTGCTTAAAGAAGCGATTGATAATGGGCTCATAAATGGCAGGAGGAGTGGACAACTGTTATGCCAATTAATCAGGAATGATCGTACCATAATTGGTGACCGTTATTCCCCAACGTCACTAAACAGACACTTCGGTCTATAAATAAAACAAAGACAAACAGATGAAGGGACAGATTCCAGAGGTATGAAATACTAGATACTCTGACATATATTCTTCCTCCACTCTTATAATCCTTCCTCCAAAAGCTTGAGGTGACTGACTCAAGACGAACCTCTGTGGGTCAATCTTGACAGCCCCAAGCCTTTCTTAAGTCATGTTCTAAGTTAAGCATCGGAGGGGATGTGGGTTGAAACCCAGATTCGACCCCCTACCGACTATCTATGGTACTGGTTATTCGAGGCACGACCTAGCACTAAGGTCAAACGGTCATCGCATTCAACTGAGTGATCCATCGAGCTCCAGCCCAACTCTCTTGGCTCGACCTTCATCGACCCATGTTCTTCCAACCGAGGGTCCCACTTCACCAGCTGACGAGACTCCAGCTCAACAAAGGACTCTACGTTAGCAATATCTACAGTTGATCGGAACCCATCCGTCAATAGTTGGCGCTGTCCGTGGGAAACATCAGTCTACATCCCAATGCAACCAAATCCCTATGTCGACTGGACCCGATAACACTGGACTGATCCTTGGTCCAAACGACAACACTGGACCCATCCTTGGTCTGAATGAGAACACTTTGAACGAGAATGTTCAAAATGAGGATGCCGAGGATTCTGGGTAATCGTCAAAAGTACCAAACGTACAATTAGTGACTCTAGAGCAATTCGACAAATTTGCTAAGCAATTCAAAGATAGTTATCAGTATTGGCTGCAGCCGTTCAATGAAACATGGAATGTTCCCAGCATGTGAACGAGGAGCAACACACTCCCCATCCAACCCAAACACCAATGAAGAGCAATTTACTCCCAGGAACCAGAAGGCTAACGAGCAGGGACCTGATCGACAGGTCAACAAACAGCTTAATACCACTCCTACATCAAAGCGAATAAGAGAGCTGGTTGTTAGGCTTTAAATTAACCGCAAGCACACGGTGTGGTTGTAGCTTAAGGGTCGAACATAGAGAGGTAGTGGTATGAATACCGGTTAATTGTGTATTTAATTAGCTACGTGAATGGTGCTGGAAAGGGGGAAATTACACAAAATATATGACAATAAATAAAGGTGCCAAGGGCTAAGCATTGCCACTAGCATAGACTAAACATCTGGGTTAATCTACTTCTCAAGCCAACATGTTATACTCATAGATGATAACCAAATCTCAATCCTCATCCTCTCGACGTCCAACCATGAGAGAGGACTCAGAGAATAGGTTGGACCCTTGTTGTAGCACCGATGGGTCGTCAGTTGATCTACTTCAGATTCACACCCAGAACGATGTCATTTTATCGCAAGCGCATGGTAAAGTGGCAAGCGGGTATCGAACACAGGGAGGTGGTTTCTGAGTACCGGTCGATTCCTAGGCTGGTTTGACGGCGAGTTTTATTGGTGGAGGTGGATTATGGAATGTCGTAATGATGATGGATGCAAAGGTCATGTCACTCGATATCGCAAACTGACTCTACACAAAGAAAGAAATAAAACAAAGATAACAAATCAGAGACAAGTACTAGGGTGTCAGTATCCCCACTACTGTTTCGGGCACAGAATGAAGCTCATACGTGTCTAGGGATTGAATTGTCCGACGAGTCGATAATATGTTGGGCGGGCTCTTTACTTTGGTGCCACCATCATGGATCAAATAGTAAGAAATATAGGGGTATAATGAACGACTAAGATTGGTGCCACTATCATGGATCACCACACCTAGATTGACGACGTTACAACCCTATTTAGATATGAGGGGACTACTCAGGACGAGTGCCACTATCACAGATCACCACATCTATCGAATTCCCGTCACCCCCGATGATATCAAACCATAACATAACTCTACGGCTCCCTCGATTCCTAGATACGTTGTAGTGGCGCCAATATCTTGGATCTCTATCGATGCCACCATCGTGGATCATCTCGCTACAGAATACCCTTGATTATTGAGTTTATCCTAGGGTGAGTTCATCAACCATCAAGAGTTGTCAATTCAAGGGTTATAGAGTTGTTGATTCCTAGAATCGTTTGTGGTCAAATCTCTTCCCTACTAAGCCCCCAACATTCAAAGAACCCCCAAAAATCGAGATAGACTTGGTGCCAATATCTTGGATCACCTTCCCCATCAAATATGATGCCCTATCAATAGGATTTAACCTAACCCTGCAATAGATCTACTCAAGCATAGCAACAATATAGAAATCAAGAGAAATCAACATTGCTTGCATATAAGAAACCAATAAAGAAATATTAACAATGAAATACTTAGCTTGATTCAAGAAGGAGGGGCCTAGGGCATGGCCTAACTCCTAAAAGAGTCTCTAAGAACAAAAGAGGGATCTTTTTCCATGGTGGCTACAAGATTGTTTAAATACTTCCCCTCAAACCTAGCAAAACCTTAGAGAAAACCCCACAATCTCGTGCCCAAACCCAATAAGCGCTGCAACTTAAGTGGTGGGCCCCAGACAGCTCAGCCGAGTAGCCTGGCACTCAGCCCGAGTGGCAAAATTCAGCACTGTGCTGCAATCTTGTAAAAATTCCACTGATTTCATCCGACCTCCATTACACACATTCTTGGCGGAGTTAGAACTGTCATGGAGTCTACTATCCATGAAAAATATCAGAAAAATACTTTTCCTACTGGAATGATAGCAGATCTGCAAAGAGTGAGAGGCTGTACTGAAATCTGGGCGCTTTTCCTCACTTAACCGCGTGCGATTGCATCGGTCCGAGTGGCCTTCAGTTCGGTCAAGTAGCCTTTTACATTCTATTGTCCTCGATCTGAAGTAGTAGTCACTCGGACCGAGTGGCAAGTCCACTCGGTCGAGTTCAGAGGGTTGAAAGTGGCTCAGAATTTGTCTTCTGCCTTACTTCTTGCTCGACCGAGTACCAAAGAAACTCAGTCGAGTGGCTTTTCTTGCTCGAATGCGGCTAAGTGTCAGCTCCAGCTTCCTTTGCATGTTACCCACTTAGACCGAGTGGGATTGCCACTTGGTCAAGTCAGCGGGTCAATTGTGCTTGCAAATGATCGTTCTGTTGTAATTTCTACTTGACTGAGTAGCGATGCCACTCGGTCGAGTGCCTCCTTGCGCTCTATAAATGGCTAAGTGTGAAGCTTCCTTCCCTTTCGCCTTATCCACTCATACCAAGTGGGATTGCCACTCGGACCGAGTGGTCTGGAATATGTTGTAGATTGGGGAGCTCATCTCTTAGCTCATCTTCTTCTCTTTTGCTTCTTTGGACTTCTTCTTGGGCACGTCAAGCATGTTCCCAATATAGCTCCAAATCCCTGAAATAAGAGCAAATGCTCTCGAAGTCAAATAGTCGCAAATAGTTGTATAAAAGCGTATAAAATGAGGAATTGGAGGGTGAAATGCGTCATGAAAATATGTGACTAATCATGCAAAATAGGAGTATATCAAAATCCACCAAGCTTACCTCTTACTCGTCCTCGAGGACGACAAATAAGAAGTTCAATGGGAGACAAAAAAATAAAATAAAAGAAACCAAAGAAGAGAATTGACAAGATCATTTCCTCATCTCATGTGGCACACACAACATCAACTGAGCAATAAAACGTATGCACATCCACACATAGCATTCTAGTCTAACATCATGCATATATCATGGATTTTCAATGAAGTGTAGAGAACTCAACAGCAACATGATATTAGAGAAGACATCATATAATAACTTACCAGACAATATACTCAATCTATAGAATTCTAGTTCAATCTCCACAACGATTCTCTATCCAGCATAAATGTATCATGATCAAATACCAAGCATGCAAGATATAGATTTGTTGTTCATGAAATGAAATAATGAGTACAATTGAAGTTAGGAGATCACCACATTAGACATTTTTCTCGACTCCTAGAAAAACTTCAACTTTGCCCATGTCTTTATTCTAAATAGAAATGGAGATAAAGATATGGATTTTTTGTGTTTTTATACTTTTGCTATTTTTTGGATTTTTTGTCTTGCAAACTTGCATAAACGCAATGGAGTGCAAGGAGCGGTTTATGCATCCCAGATCAGGTGACATTAGGGCATCGGGTTACAAGTGTAATGCCCTCTTTTGAACTATACGTGTATTCTACTATATACACATGGTATTTCTACTTACGATGCATATGTAGACATGAAATAATTGTGGATGTCGATGTGTGTATCGAAGTGCATGTGGGTTGTGCTGTAATATGTGATTAAGAGAAGAGAATGTGATACATGAATGCGGGAGAAGTGTGAATGACGTTGTGTGTATAATATAACAAGTATGCATTGGATGTGTGTGTGGTGCATGAATGCATGCATGGGTGTGCATGGTCATGTGTAGGAAGAGTCATGCTAGTGTGAAAAGGGGTTAGGGGTTAATGGCATCCTCGTAGATTTTTAGAAAGGTGAGGGTCAAAATGGTCATTTGGACTAAATGAGGGGTGTGTGAATAGTAAAGAAGTGTGTGCATAAAGTAATGGCAATCATGTAAATATCTATAAATGGATGGGCATGTTGGTAAGGGCTTCATGGTCATTTCATGAATGACATGGCTTATGGGATAAGCATAAGAGGAGATATTTCTTTAGAAACTTCTAATCTCTTCTTCACTCTTCTCTTCTTATCTTTTCTTTCTCATTTCTTTTTCCTTATTTTTCTCTCTCCCTTCCATGACCTACTCACCCCCTCCCACATGGCTAGCCGAAATTCATTCAAAAAAAAATTAAAGAGAAAAAGAAAAGAAGAAGAAGGAGAAGAAGAGGGCAGAAAAAGAAAAGAAGAAGGAGAAGAAGAGGGCTTGAAAGGAGGAGTTTGTTTTGAAGCAAGTTGCCATCTTTTGATGTTTGGAGCTAGGAGGGGGGACTCATAGAAAGGATACGAGGTGGCTGGGAAAGCTTGCATCTTTAGGTAGGAAACCCTCCCCTAATGGCAAATTATGTTAATCTTGTCTTAATTAAACTATTCTCTTGCTATGTTGTTGGCTGAAATTGAATCCAGTTTCTGTTTTTTGTTCATTTGATCATTTCTCTTAATTTAGGCATGAATAAATTCTTAAAAAAAATATATACTTGTAGATCTTGAAATTCAACCCTAGAATCATATGAAATTTGACATATGTTCAGTTCAGAAATTAGGAGTAACAATTCCATCTTTACAACATGTCTGAATTTCATTTAGTCTGGGCACAGTTTGGTAAAATTGAGCTCAGTCTCTGCATACTCCAAAGAAATTAGTCTTCTTTGTCTCGTTTTAAAGTTAACAACTTTTTCTACAACTTTTCCTAGTGCATGTTTTTGAGATTCTAACTGCAACATGTCTTACAATAGCAATTGTTACGGATCTCAGAATCTGTCAGAAAAACAGTTTTGACAGGTCTCACCAAACAATTCACCATAAATCATATAGTTCATATATTTGTATGAAAATTTATATATGAATCTAGCATAACCAGATCTACAACTTTCTGCAATTTCCAGCAAACTGAACCATTTCAATGAAACCAAGAAGAAATTCCCAATGAAAACTGATGATATATGGCTACTTGTTGTGACTGTCTGCAATTTCCAGCAAGCTGAACCATTTTAATGGGATGTTGAATTATGCATTGTTGCCAATTATACTTCAATTATCTATAATTGTTGTTATTACATAAAAGGAAGTTTGATTTGTGTGATATGATATTAAATTGCCAATGTGATTGTGATGTGGTACATGATGCATACCATGTGTTTGTGAAAATGCCTAAGTGAAAGCAAATGCAAGAAATGTAAGAAATACCCATTTTTATGGTTGTGAGGGGAGATATGTCATAAACTTCTGATGTTATGGGCATGTCATGCATGGTTCCATATGTGAAGTGATGAAGGATTGATAAGGCTGTGATGAAGGGCATGTCACTTAGGTGCATGTCCCAAATCGTTATGAAAAGAAGATATGTTTCAGAAAATGAGGACAATGATGAGTTTAGAAAACCATGCAACTTTTCTTCTTCAGTATTAAATATAATGTTAAATGTGTTTTTGGAATGTCTCAATCCTCTCAAAAGGGGTTGAGCTACTAAAACTGGGGTTTGTGAAAAATTTGAGTAAATTGTGGATATGAGGACTGGACAAAGAAGGTGGGGAGGAGATGATGTGATATGTGATGTTTGTTCCCACTCGCCTTTACCGGGAGTGGAGGGGACTTGGCATTTGTGATGGTCTGGTTTGGATGTGGAGAGGTGCATGCGGAGATCCTCACTCTTGTTACCGTCCAGGGAGGAGATGGAGAGGCCCGGTATACAGTGTCAGTGTCCACTACACCGTGTGCCATACTTATCCCAATCTTAAGACGGGGCATGTGAGGCAGGTCCCCTGACGGGGCAGGGTGAGAGGCCCGGCGTACAGTGCCCGTGTCCACTACGTCGAGTGCAGTTTTCCACCCAACCCATGGGTAAGGTCCAGGTTCTTATATCTTACGGTTTAACCTAGATTTCCAATAAGTTAATAAATTATATGTTAATTGTTCTACTTGTGGTGTTTCCTCTTCCCTCTACTTGTATTGATGTGACCCTTCCTTCTGTATTTATTTCTCGTTGTAATCCTATAGTTGTAGTTGCCTTGGTGTTCCTTTTCATGTGTATTATTATTGTACTAACTCTCTTTTGCAGCAACTCACTCCATAGCGACAGGTACATCTCTATCGCATTTGCTTTTACTTCATACATTGGTATACCTTACCGTTATGTTATGTCACTTAGTCTTCAAGATCATCCCTTAACTTATAATCACAATACGTAAGTAAAGAAGAAATAATTTGCCATTAGTGTTGGGATTTCCTACTGGGGCACGCATTGACGTGCTCCTCCCCATTTTTCAGGTTGCGGTGAAGAGCTTGCCATAAAGAATGGGGGCCAAATACTTTTGGTAGATTAGTGTTTGAGTTGTCATATTTGAGAGTTTAAGTTATAACGCATTTGTAAATGTTAAGTTGTACATTAGACATTATTAATTAATGTATTAAAGGCCGTTGGTTTCAGATGATTGTTGGCTTATACTTAAGTTGTCTCTTTTGGATGTTGCAATATGTGTTGGAGCATTACGTGTGATATCCTGGTATATGCGCAGTGGACTTGCTATTCTATGTACTCTCTCTCTCTCTCTCTCTCTCTCTCTCTCTCTCTCTCTCTCTCTCTCCCCCCTCTTCTGCTCTCTTCACTCTCACTCTTCAGAGTCCTGGTAAATTTTTTTTAAATTTCCGGGTATTTTGGGGAGCGGGGCGTGACAACAAGGAACCCCAAGGACCTTTTATTTAGAAATTTTGTTTGATTTTTATTTTTTTGTGATTTTATTTTTGCAAACTCACGTAAACGCGATGGAATGCAAAGATGGTCTTTGACCATTTATTTGGCTATATACAAAAGAAAATGAAAAGCATAGAATCTAGGCATGGGCTCGGTATCAGAGTTCCTGCTCATCAATACTAAAACTTCATGGGTTATCCTATTTATATTGAATTATACTCATTCATGAAACATACATAGTTAACACTCAAATCATGCAAATAATTCATTCATTTTCATATTTAATTCATGCAATTCTTTTTTTAACTGTTTTGAGAATATATATTGTGGAAAATGAAATCAACTATGGAAAAGTACATCAAACGGGCAATCTAATCAAGAAAATAACTCTAAATCAGTCAGCTCAAGTTCAAAACAAAATCCATCATATAAATATAAAATGAAGCATATAAGGCCGTGAAAAATGCCACGTGAGTTGGGAAGAAAATCAGTCAAGTGTGCGTGGCCAAATAGTGCAATCATAGGAAAATCCTATCTAGTCTAAAAGAGAAAATAAAAGGAGAAAATAAAAATAAGCACACAATATGATGCATGAACACACATAATGGGAAAATAAGATGAAAAATCGAAAAAATGATGCAAAAATTTGAAATTTTCTAAAAATCCTAAAAATAAATAAAAAAATGCAACTAACGTAACTAAATGGCATGGAAATGCACTCCCACAAGCTTAACCTACACATTGTCCTCAATGTGATCATTAATGAAGAATAGTGAAGGACAACGATGGAAAAATATAGTGGGCGAAGGAAAAATGATGATATAAATGGCATGAATCCTAAATGCAACTACATTCACGTGCAATGATGCATGAGAGCGCCTTCCTCCAAGCTAAACCAAACCATACCATTCATTGACTTGATCAATAAAATCACGACTTTGCTAAACGTGATCAAGTCAAACGAATAAGAAAGTAAGTTTATCATGAAAGAAGTGCTCGATGGGTGGTGAGCAAAATGGTGAGACAAGAATAACGTGAAGAAGACAATACTATAATGTAATGGGTTTTGGGGTGTATACAATGTAGCATGCCACAATCATAGGGGTAGATTATTAAACTAACTAAGAAAGCGGTAAATCTATAAGGTCCTCTTACTGTCGAGAGGATTCGAGATTATAGAAAGCATAAAATTCAAAACTACGACTACAATACTGGATTGATACCACCTGTTGCAAAAGGCAGACCTAGTATCTTCGTTGGGGCATGCAACTGCTCCACCTGCTCCAACTGCTCCTTCCATGGATTTGTCAGGTGCATGTCTCCCCGGACTCCATCAGCTTTCAGCAATGCGGATTCCATCATATCTCCAAGGACTCCACCTATACACTGCAAGAGATAAGCCGCATCAATCTGATGTGGATAATTTCTCCACCGAACAAATGTTTCCCAAAGAGGGTCATCAATATAAATATTTAAAATTAAGGATGGTTGACAACACTTCCCGGGAAATAAATCTCCATTCTCATGCACCACATCGACCAACTCCTTGTTGTCCGCCTCAGGTTTTTCAGGTAACGCTTTGTGGTCCTCTTCAGGCTCTCATATCGTCGACACATCCCAATGCACCTCCTGATCATAGACATATGTGTCCATGGGTGCTAACTCCTCGCTCTCCTCCTCGCATACGTCCCATCGTGCCTCTTGATCATATGTATGTGTATCCTATAAAAGGCATAATGAGTCATCAAAATTTGAATCGTATACAGGATGGGAATCAAATGAAAAAATCAAGGGGGTACAGAGATCTCTCTGAATGGGAGCCATAAGTGTTGAGTATTGGACTCCCCGTATTTGGTTTTGGATGATGAGCAAACATAAATAAATCGTGAACTAACAATTTGTGAGCGCAGTTATGGAGATCGTCGCCAAATTCACGAGAACACTCAAAGAGACATCTTAAGACTTCTCAAAGCTCGTATTCAATGCCTAAAGCTTCTTTGAAGATTTTGGACCTTTTTGGAAGTCATGAAGATTTGATCGAAGCTTTCGAAGACCGTTCCTTAAGGTTTTATTCATAGTCTTTTAGCTTCGATTTATAGAATGTTAAGCCTTGAGTAATTCTTACATTTCTATCTTCATATCGCTCCTATCTTAGAGATAGGATCTTAGTAGAAGTCCATACAATCTTTCCCGAAGCATCGCGCTTCGTTTCGGGACTTCTAGTGCATGTTAGTTGGTTCAAGAAGAAGCACCAACCGACTAGATGGTGATCTAGTCGGTCCTAAAAGCTTCTTGGACCGACTAGTGTGTCTCCTAAACTTCATGCCTCCTACTGTTCACACTTAGTCGGTCCATGTTGACTCACCGACCGACTAGTTGGTGAACTAGCCGGTCAGTATTGCTTCTTAGACCGACTAGTTGAGTTTTACTGTACATGCCAATTTTCTCCTGAGCTACTGTTTATCGTTAGTCGGTCTAAGAACGTTTGGCGACCGACTAGTTGATGATCTAGTCGGTCAACATTTGTTCTTGGACCGACTAAATCAATTTGTATACAGACTAATAGTTTTTGACTCTTAGTCGGTCTAAGTTAACTGACCGACCGACTAGTTGAGAAACTAGTCGGTCGGAAAGTCTTCTTGGACCGACTAGTTCTTTAGGTCTGAAATTTCATCTGTTCATTGTTCATCACTTAGTCGGTTCATGTTGTTTCACCGACCGACTAGTTGATGAACTAGTCGGTCAGTGGTTGTTCTTTGACCGACTAATTGCTTCAGATTTCTATCCGTTGGGATTTGACCTAGCTCGTTTTTATGGGACCCTATAAATACGAAGCTTGGTCATTTCTCTCTAGGTTAGAGCAGCCATTAAGAGACTTATTCAGATTGAAAGAGTTAGAGATTAAAACTCATTTCCAAAGCTCTCTTCCTCACAAGAAATCATTCTCTCCCTCATTTGAGATCTAGAATCCATCTTGAGAGAACTTTGTTCTTGTTGAGCCATCCAAGCTATTGCTTGAATCAAGTCTCCTACTCATTCCTAGGCAACCATTGCTGCTCATATTGGTGGTGCTAGGTCTTGGTGACTTCTCCTTCCTCAAATCCCTCCTTGCCCTAATTCGGTAAGAATACTCAAGGTATAGGGTTTGTGGTAAGTTGTTGTTTATTTCATATAAACTCTTTTATTGCTATTGATTCTCTCGGTTGTGAGAGAAGGTTGTGATCCCGGGTTGTGGGATTCACTATTGCTATTGATTGTATGATTTGATCTTGTGAAGGTTTTTCACAAGATATTCATAGTGGAAATCTTGGGTTAGGGTTTCTAACCTAAGTATCCGGAGGGGATCCGGGTGGTTGGGACGTAGGATCACCGGGAACAAGTCGGGGAGACTTGGGTGGATCCGAACCCAGTAATATCAATTGTTTGCATTGTTAATTTTGTTGTTGTCATCAATTTAAGCTTCCGCAAATTGATTGGTAGTTGTTTGCACGATAATTAGGAATTATACTCCTTGTTATTTTTAAAGTACTATTCACCCCCCCTCTAGTACTTGTGCAGTAGCTTGTAGGGCATTACATTTGGTATCGGAGCCAAGTCTACGCTATGTCTGCCAACGACAACAAGACAGTGCGTCCACCTTCCGACTATAGCACCTTCAGGAACCGTGAAGGAGCATCTTCGGTGATGGAAGGACATTCCTCAACGAGGCCTCCATTCTTCAACGGTACCAACTACGGGTACTGGAAATGCCGGATGGAAACTTTCCTCCGGAGTGCATCTCTATGGAGGACCACAATAAAGGAATACGTCGAGCCCGCCGAAGAAGACTTTGAGAAGTGGACTCCCGCGGAGGTCGCCGCGGAGGTAAGCAATGCCAAGGCAATGAACGCCTTGCAATGTGCTTTGGAGCCCGAGGATTTCAACAAGATATGCACATGTAAGAGTGCATATCAAATATGGAACTCCCTCCTCATATTACATGAAGGGACGAGTAGGGTAAGAGACTCTAAACTTGTTGTAGTCAATAAAGATTACGAGATGTTTCATATGCAACAGGGTGAGAAGATGAAGGAGTATTATGCTCGCTTCGTCGACATCATAAACGAGTTAGAGGCTCTCGGCAAAACCCACACCCAAAAAGAGAAATGTTCGAAGCTTATAGAAGGACTTCCTTCTAGTTGGGAAAAGCGCACCTTCGCCATCGAGGAAGGTAACAATATGAACTAAAATACCGTTGTTCAACTAATGGGTACCTTGATGTCTTACGAGGTACGCAAGGATAGCAAGTTGAAGTTGCAGGAAAAGATGAAGTCCTACCTAAAGCAAGACGAGCCAAAGAAGAAGGCTATTGCTTTCAAGGCCGCTCCATCCACATCCACATCAACCGATGATGAAGACTCGGAAGACGAGTTGGACTTGGAGTCCATGGCACTCATGGCAAAGAAGTTCAACCGGTTCTTCCGGAAAGGTAACTTCAAAAACAAATCGAAGTTCAATTCATCTAACGCCTCCTCTCCTTTGTGTTTCAAATGCAACAAGCCAGGACACATGAAAGCGGAGTGTCCTCTAAACAAGCAAAAGAAGAAGTGGAAGGCGCCGAAGTTCGACAAGTCCAAGAAGTACAAAAAGGGGTACAAAAAGGGACTTGTCGGAGCAACATTCACCGACTCCGAGGATTCCTCAAGCGGAGAGTCGGACGATGAGAAAGTGGAGCAAGCGCACATGTGCTTCATGGCGAGAGAGGAGCATGATCAAGGATCCTCCTCTTCCGATGATAGCGACAACGAAGGCGATGAGGTAACTATGGATGACCTTAGGAATGCTAATTCTCAATTATGGTCTAAGTATACTAAATTAGTAAATAGGTATACTAAAGTAAAAGATGACTTAGCTAGCATTCAAACCTCGCCTAAAACTATCATCACCAACAACGACACCGTTGTTGAAGGGTTGAAGAATGAGATTGTTAATCTCAAGACTCAACTTGAACATGTTAGCATTGAAGATCCGGAGGAACACAAGATAGCGGATTTGACTTCTCAAAACTCGACTTTGAGTATTGAGAATGAGAGTCTTAAATCTCGTGTTTATGTGCTCACATCGCAAGTATCCAATTTGGATACTTCTATGCGTTCTCTCACCAAGAAATATGAGAACACATTAGGCCGAATTAATAAATTCAATAAGGGTAAGGACCATTTGGATAAAATCCTAAGTGACTTACTTCCGGCCAATCACCACATTGGCTTGGGGTATACGATGGGAAGTTCATCCAAATCGGCCACTACTTTTATTAGGCCAACTTCCGGTGACTCAACGAGTGGTAGCAAACACTCTATTGGTAGTTCTTCTACCAATGGTGCTTCCACCTCATCCACACCCTCTTTCGGAAAGAAACCCACTTTGGGTGGACCTCCAAAGAAGGGGCATGCTTATATGTACACCAATACTATGCCACATAGGAACACACGTCCTACTCCACCGGCTCACACATATGATGATTTCTATGCTACACGTCCACGGGCACGTGCACACAATGTGAGACACCCTCATGCACGTGTTCCTCCACATGCATATGTTCACCCACATCATCGTATGAAGAACTATCCGCATGCACCATTCCATCATGTTCCTTATGCCTATCCACGACATGCATCACGTAGAAACCAACAACGCATGCATGCACCCAATAGGATGAGGGCTCCTAAGATTTTCACTATTTGGAGCCCAAAGGACACAAGCATGGATGTAAAATAAGTTTACATGAATGCTTATTTTTCGGATGTTGTGCATAGTAGAAATTATGTGGGGAAGTCTAAGTCCAATTGGACTTGGCTTCCAAAGGTCTAATCTTGTGGACCCAATGACCTTGGGTACCATGATATGAAATTTTATATCTTTAGGTACTCAAGGAAAAGAAAAAGAAAAGGAGCAACAAATTTAAATTTAGCTCCAAGGGGAATTGGATACTCGATAGCGGGTGTTCAAAACACATGACGGGTGACACTCAATTGCTCTTCGGAGTGGTGCCCATTGCAAATGGGAACCGCGTCGTCTTTGGAGGCAACGAGAGCGGAACCATCATAGGTGTTGGTAAAGTGGGTAATCCTTCTAAACCCCTTATATGTGATGTTTACCTTGTTAAAGGATTAAACCACAATATTATTTCAGTTAGTCAACTTTGTGACAAATGTTACAAAGTTAACTTTACGAAAGGAATGTGCCATATTTTAAGAAAAGATAATAATGAATTATTGTTTTCCGACACACGCCATAAGGATATATATATATATATATATATATATACTAGATCTTCCAAGATCACATGAACAATGTCTTATTGACAACTCAAAAGAAAAGCTTTTGTGACTCGTGTCAACGAGGCAAGCTTCCAAAATCTTCATTTAAACCTAAGAAAAGCATTTCTTCTAAGCGGCCTCTAGAGCTATTACATCTAGATTTATTTGGGCCAACTAGAGTTGCTTCATTAGGTAATGCTAGATATGGACTTGTCATCGTTGATGACTTTTCTAGGTTTACTTGGGTATTTTCATTGTGTAATAAAAATGAAGCTTTTGAAAACTTCACAATTTTTGTTAAGAAAGTACAAAATCTCATTGGAACCACCATTGTCACTATTCGTAGTGATCATGGATGGGAATTTGAGAATGAGTCTTTTGAGACATTTTGTGATGAAGTTGGTATTACACACACCTTCTCTTTCCCTCGTGCACCTCCTCAAAATGGTGTAGTTGTGAGAAAGAATAGGACGCTAGTGGAGTGTGCTCGCACTATGCTTGATGATAGCCAACTTGGCCATCAATTTTGGGCAGAAGCGGTACATACCGCTTGCTATGTGTTTAATAGAATACTTTTGAGGCCCGGAATTAAGCAAACTTGTTATGAATTGTTGTTTGGTAGGTTGCCTCAAGTTAAACATTTTCGTATTTTTGGTTCGAAATGTTTTATTAAGAACACGTATGGTAGTTTGGACAAATTCGATCTAAGATCCGATGAGGGGATTTTTGTTGGATATTCTTCGGGTAGCAAAGCCTACCGGATATTCAACAAATGAACCTCAACGATCGAGGAGTCGCTTCATGTGTCATTTAATGAAGGATTTGTTCCAACTAGAATTAATAATGATGATGACTCTATGGATGTCTTATGTGATTCAATTGGTAATTCTAACTCTAATGATTCTATTGATTCTATTGAGACTAACCAGTCTAATGAAGTTGTTGAGAATGTTCCTAGTGATCAAGGTATTCCCAAACGGCTTCATACCGTTCGTGACCATCCTCATGAGCAAGTCATTGGTAATATCCATGATAGTGTCAAGAAGAGATCGCAAGTGAACTACTTCACTCATTGTGCCTTTGCCTCCTCGATAGAGCCAAAGAATGTTAATGAAGCATGCGAAGATAGCGCTTGGATCTTAGCCATGGAGGAGGAACTCATTCAATTCGAGAGGAATGAAGTTTGGGAGCTTGTTCCATTGCCATCGAAGAACCACACCGTCATAGGGACAAAGTGGATCTTCAAGAACAAAACCGACGAAAACCAAGGCGTCGTCCAGAACAAAGCTCGGTTAGTTGCTCAAGGCTACCGTCAAGAGGAAGGTATTGATTTCGAAGAATCCTTCACTCCGGTAGCTAGATTAGAATCAATTAGATTATTATTGTCTTTTGCATGCCATAAGGATTTTAAATTATTTCAAATGGATGTTAAAAGTGCATTTTTAAACGGAGATGTCGTTGAGGAAGTTTATGTTTCTCAACCTCCGGGCTTTATTAATGAAAAATTTCCAAATCATGTTTTTAAACTAAAGAAAGCACTTTACGGTTTGAGACAAGTTCCTCGAGCTTGGTATGATCGCCTAAAGAATTTTCTTTTGGATTTGAATTTTAAAATGGGAGAAGCCGATTCAACACTTTTTGTCAAGCATGCGAATAATGATATTTTATTGGTTCAAATTTATGTTGATGATATCATTTTCGGTGCTACTAACTTTGCTCTTTGCGAAGAGTTTTCTAATGTGATGAAGGAACAATTTGAGATGAGCCACATGTGCGAACTCAAATATTTCTTAGGTCTCCAAATTCGCCAAATGAACGATGCAATCTTCATCCACCAAACGAAATACACGGTGGAGTTGCTAAAGCGATTTGGAATGGAGAATGCCTCCGGGAAAAAGACTCCTATGAGCACTACAACGCATCTTGATAAAGATACGGGCGGAAAAGATGTAGACATTCGTCTATATTGAGGTATGATAGGTAGTTTACTTTATCTTACCGCTAGTAGGCCCGATATCATGTTTGCCATTTGTATTTGTGCTCTTTATCAGTCTCAACCTAAGGATTCTCACTTAGTAGCGGTAAAACGTATTTTTCGCTATCTAAGTTACACTTTAGATTTTGGATTACTTTATTCGAAATCTAGCACATATGAGTTAATCTCATATAGTGACGCTGATTATGCGGGATGCAAATCCGACAGGAAGAGTACTAGTGGCACTTGCCATTTTATAGGAAATTCCCTTGTCTCTTGGTTTTCCAAGAAGCAAAATTCGGTATCACTTTCAACCACCGAGGCGGAATACATTGCCGCCGGTGCTGCATGTGCCCAGGTTCTTTGGATGAGACACACACTAAAGGATTTTGGTATTCATTGTGATACTAGCCCTATCATGGTGGATAACTAAAGTGCTATTTGTCTTTCAAAGAAGCCGGTGCACCATTCCTGTTCTAAACACATAGATGTCCGACACCATTTTTTAGATGATCATGTTGCTAAAAAGGACATCATATTAGTGTACGTTGAAACCCAAAAGCAAATCGCCGATATTTTCACAAAACCCCTAAAGGATGATTCCTTTGTGCGGTTGCATCGAGAATTGGGGATTATGGGTGAATCCGAGATATAGGATTCATTTTTATTCAATAATCTTGCATGCTATTATATTTCGCAATATTTCATTCATGCTAGATTTATTGAATTTTTCGGGATTTTATGTGATATTTTTGAATTTTTGCTCGAATTCATATTTGAATGTCGTATTTGAGATTTCGATGTTTAATAGGGTAGTTTAGATGATTTTTGAGAGGATTAAGATGTTTTGTCCAAGTGTATTGAGGAGAGAACTTAATTGTCAATTTTTGGACTCATCTAGTCGGTCTCAGTTCATCAACCAACCGACTAGATTTGCATCTAGTCGGTCAGCTAATGAACTCAGACCGACTAGCTCATTCTCTAAATTTTTGAACTCCTTTAGTCGGTATCAGTTCAATCACCAACCGACTAGATTCGTATCTAGTCGGTTAGTAAAAGAACTCAGACCGACTAACTCAAGCTATTTTGAGTTTCCTCTCCAGCTTAACTCCTTTAGTCGGTTCAAGTTTACTTATTGATCGACTAGATTGAGTTCTAATCGGTCCGTAGTTGAACGTAGACCGACTAATTTTCGTTCAGAAAATTTTCGATTTGTCTCTGTTTCCATTTAGTCGGTTCAAGCTCGTTAACCGACCGACTATATTGTCATATAGTCGGTCAGAGGTTGAACTTAGACCGACTAAGTGATCAGGGGCAGTCACGTCTTTTCATGATTTCGACCGACTTAAGTTCAATCTAATCGATTTCTTACTCATTTAGTCAGTCTCCATCGTTTCTCCAGCTCGAAAATCCCCGAACCTAGCTCGAGTCTCTTCATATTCCGATCTACTCCGGCCACTTTTCCGACCATCCGCCGTCGTCGATCATCCCTCCTAGGTATCTCTCCTCCTCCTAGGTCTCATTTCCAGCTATAGGGTTTGATCTAGATTGATTTCATCTCCTAGGGTTTGTGTTTGTCGAATTAGGGTTTGTTGCCTGCTTTAGTTCTATTCATTTTTCACACTCAGCTCTTTAGGGTTTGTGCTTAGGTGTGTTTGATCATTATCGAACTTCAATTGCTTGAACTCGTTGTGCCGCGATCATGGCAAAAACGAGGATCCCGATTACTCCCTCCGGTGCCTCCCACTTGACTGTAGAGCCATCACACCCTAGGGAGACTTCGACTCCACCTAAGCGTAGGGCCAAGACCACTCGTCCCCCCTCTTCGTCTTCACCACCGTTGAAGAGGAAGAGGACTTCCAAGCCCAAAGCCAAAGGCCAAACTTCCAAGCCCAAAGCCCAACCCAAAAAGTTCCGTGCACCTACCCCTACCAGTGAGCGTTCAGGCAGTGACTCTGAGGATGATTCCGAGGAAGAGTACACTCCTGAGCATCCCGAGAAGGCACCTACTCCACCCCTCCTCCTAAGACCCGTAAGGCTAAGGGAAAAGCCTCGATGCCGGTAGACGGTGTAGATATATCGTTGTGTCGCGACGACCCTATGTGTCTAGCGGCTTACAACCGTATAGAGCACTGTCCACTGCTATTGGAGCATTTCGTTCAGTTCTCTGACTTTCTTGGCCTTGCGGATCTTTTATCCTATAGTGGACTTTTGGACTATCTTAGATATGACCCTAAGGTGAACCCATGTCCCTATCCTCGCCTGGTCAAGCTTTTCTACGCTAACCGTACCCGGGGTCAGTATGATGAGACCCACTCCATCGAGACATCTGTTTTAGGGACTCCTATAGTCCTCACTGCAGAGATCTTGGGGGAGTTGATAGGATGCTCATCGTCTGGCCTCCTCATGTCTGATATTTCCGTAGATGATATCTCCACTCTCCATCAGCCGACCCTCGCTGATATCTTTCAGGTTATCCCTCCTGCTTTCATAGGCGTTCCCTCGAAATCATTCAAGCCGAATGCTTGGGTGATTAATCTCATCCTGAAATCGTGCCTATTGCCCAAGTATGGATCTTCCTCACTTCCTTCGCAGCCCTTCCTGAAGTTGATATACGCTCTTTTTATAGGTAGCTCGATTAACTGGGCTTGCATTATACTCGACAAGATGGATTCTTTCGAGTGTCTTCGCAAGTCTAATAAATCGGCGCACATCCCATATCCTTGCCTTTTGACCTTGGTATTCTGTCACTTTGGTGTTCCTTTGCCTCCGGATGATGAGCGTCCCCTCGGTCCACCCTTGAACGTGACGGCCGTCAAGAAGTCTCTTGCGGCACTTCGTCACGTCCAGCGGTCGACTCCTTCTGCATCCCAGGCCACACCTTCAGCTTCTGCAGCCCCTCCTCCTACCACCACTCTAGATGATATCGCGCGCCTTCTTCGTCGTCACGAGTCTCATTTGGCTCGTACCGAGAAGGTTGTGTGCCGTATGGCAGAGTTGATGGGTATTCAGCTTCCTCCTCATGTTTCTGAGGATGAGGAGATTGATGACGAGGAGATTGATGAGCTTGTCACCTCTTTAGCTCGTGGCGCTGAGGCCACTGCTGCTGCTGCTACTACTTCCACTGATGGAGCTGCCACTTCTTTCGGTGCTCCAGAGTCTTCTGCTCCAGTGGTTCAGACTCCTGTTGATGCTGCTACTGCTCCTGCTGACGTCACTGCTCCTGCTGAGCCTGCTGACGTTCCTGCTGATACTTCTACCGTTGAGCCTGTCGTCAATGTCTCCACTCCAGCCCCGACGATCCCTTCAGTTGACACACCACTCCTTGCAGCAGAGCCTGAGTCCACTCCCTCGACTGGACCCACAGAGACTGCTGATCCTGACACTTCCTCCTGAGTGTCGGTTTGGAGGACTCTCCGGTGATCATTGGATGATACATCTTTTAGAGAGTGTTTTGGGTTAGGATAGAGTTTTGGTGGTGTTTTGATGTATTTTGATGTTTTGGATGTCGGTGTACTTGATGTTTCTTCATTTTGTTGGATGTTTGATGATGACGTGTCGATGATGTATGTTGTATCTTTTTATGTTCATATAGATGTTGCACTTTTTGTTCGTATGGTGTCGATGTATTTTTGGATATACTCATGCTTCATATATATATATATATATACATCGTTGATCTCTTTTGCTTCATTGTGCTCATTTATATTCGTTTTTAATGTCTATGATGAGTGATTTCGTCGCTCGACGATCATAACTTGGTTAAATAGATTTATTTCTATAATTACATAGAATTGTTTTCCATGCACAAATTTAACCAAGAATATTGAGTATTGAAGAGTACGTTTCTTTATTCAATAAGTGAATTTATATTTGGTATTTTGATGATTTTAATTTACATTTTTCGAAAATGGACAATTTGGCACACTTTGATTCGTTTTCGACTATTTTCCTTGGTGTCAATTTGGTCCATCGTCATATTCTACGACTCCCGATGTTGGATTTTCTTTATCCTTGTTGTTGTCGTTGTATGCCTCCCATTTTTGGTATAATGCCAAAGGGGGAGAGATAATGATAATGAATAGGGCAAATGAAAATTTATCTCTATTTCCAAGAATCTAACTTGATATGTTAGATTCAGGGGGAGTTAAGATATATATAAGGATTTTCAAATCCGATATTTCAATAATCGATTCTCATTATATATCTCACTCGTCTGCTTGATGCAATTTATATTTATTCTATTTGGAATTAACGGGTCATCAATGCAGGGGGAGTAAGTATTTTACATTTGAATCATTATTTTTTATTATTATTTATGTTGGTTTGTCATCACCAAAAAGGGGGAGAATGTTGAGTATTGGACTCCCCGTATTTGGTTCTGGATGATGAGCAAACATAAATAAATCGTGAACTAACAATTTGTGAGCGCAGTTATGGAGATCGTCGCCAAATTCACGAGAACACTCAAAGCGACATCTTAAGACTTCTCAAAGCTCGTATTCAATGCCTAAAGCTTCGTTGAAGCTTTTGGACCTTTTTGGAAGTCATGAAGATTTGATCGAAGCTTTCGAAGACCGTTCCTTAAGGTTTTATTCATAGTATTTTAGCTTCGATTTATAGAATGTTAAGCCTTGAGTAATTCTTACATTTCTATCTTCATATCGCTCCTATCTTAGAGCTAGGATCTTAGTAGAAGTCCATACAATCTTTCCCGAAGCATCGCGCTTCGTTTCGGGACTTCTAGTGCATGTTAGTTGGTTCAAGAAGAAGCACCAACCGACTAGATGGTGATCTAGTCGGTCCGAAAAGCTTCTTGGACCGACTAGTGTGTCTCCTAAACTTCATGCCTCCTACTGTTCACACTTAGTCGGTCCATGTTGACTCACCGACCGACTAGTTGGTGAACTAGTCGGTCAGTGATGCTTCTTAGACCGACTAGTTGAGCTTTACTGTACATGCCAATTTTCTCCTGAGCTACTGTTTATCGTTAGTCGGTCTAAGAACGTTTGGCGACCGACTAGTTGATGATCTAGTCGGTCAACATTTGTTCTTGGACCGACTAAATAAATTTGTATTCAGACTAATAGTTTTTGACTTTTAGTCGGTCTAAGTTAACTGACCGACCGACTAGTTGAGAAACTAGTCGGTCGGAAAGTCTTCTTGGACCGACTAGTTCTTTAGGTCTGAAATTTCATCTGTTCACTGTTCATCACTTAGTCGGTTCATGTTGTTTCACCGATCGACTAGTTGATGAACTAGTCGGTCAGTGGTTGTTCTTTGACCGACTAATTGCTTCAGATTTCTATCTGTTGGGATTTGACCTAGCTAGTTTTTATGGGACCCTATAAATACGAAGCTTGGTCATTTCTCTCTAGGTTAGAGCTGCCATTATGAGACTTATTCAGATTGAAAGAGTTAGGGATTAAAACACATTTCCAAAGCTCTCTTCCTCACAAGAAATCATTCTCTCCCTCATTTGAGATCTAGAATCCATCTTGAGAGAACTTTGTTCTTGTTGATCCATCCAAGCTATTGCTTGAATCAAGTCTCCTACTCATTCCTAGGCACCCATTGCTGCTCATATTGGTGGTGCTAGGTCTTGGTGACTTCTCCTTCCTCAAATCCCTCCTTGCCCTAATTCGGTAAGAATACTCAAGGTATAGGGTTTGTGGTAAGTTGTTGTTTATTTCATATAAACTCTTTTATTGCTATTGATTCTCTCGGTTGTGAGAGAAGGTAGTGATCCCGGGTTGTGGGATTCACTATTGCTATTGATTGTATGATTTGATCTTGTGAAGGTTTTTCACAAGATATTCATAGTGGAAATCTTGGGTTAGGGTTTCTAACCTAAGTATCCGGAGGGGATCCAGGTGGTTGGGATGTAGGATCACCGGGAACAAGTCGGGGAGACTTGGGTGGATCCGAACCCAGTAATATCAATTGTTTGCATTGTTAATTTTGTTGTTGTCATCAATTTAAGCTTCCGCAAATTGATTGGTAGTTGTTTGCACGATAATTAGGAATTATACTCCTTGTTATTTTTAAAGTACTATTCACCCCCCTCTAGTACTTGTGCAGTAGCTTGTAGGGCATTACAATAAGCTCTATGGAATAGTCCTCAGCATCAGTGGAAGGGTGAGGTGGATGCAGAAGCTCTAATGGGGAGGGCAATGCTCGGGATCCTCATGAATGGCTGTGTCCTCATCCTAATGCATGATCTCCTAGGTGACAAGCTCTGGCTCTGTATGTAAGGCTTCCTCAAAAGCATGCTTCGGCCCTGTAAGCTCATGTATCAGGTAGGGGGACCAGCGGGATGCTAAAGTATCCTCGGGCTCTCCGGGTATGGAAGTAGATGTGTCGCCCTTGGATGCATCATATCTGTCATCCCGCTCGAGATAAATAACCTCAATGTCTTCTCCCTTCGAATCCTCTCCGTCCATCCATTCTTCGTATAAACTAGCTGTATCAGTGGGTGGGGGAGTGACGACAGTGCAAACTGGCTCTGCAGTGACACATCCCAAGTGTCTCATCCCAGTTTTCTCATCAGAAGTGGCTGCATCCGTGCTTGGTACTGTTGTCTCCTCAGATGTAGGGGCATCAATGTCCTCGGTCTCTCCCTCGGGCCCTTTGTGTACGAAAATAGAAGTGTATGGAGCTGCTGGCCCTTTAGAAGGGGTGACATCAACTAGATAGGCCCAAGCAAAATCCAGTGACATATTACAAAGAATGCCTCCATCCATCTTGCTATACGCATTCCTCGCATCCTCATCCAGTCCTCTCTAAAGAGAACTAAGAAGAGCCATGTTACTGACCCATGTCGTGGTAACCCATCCAGCAATATGTTGAGCTTCCCCCAAGCTTGCCAAAAAGTATCTCCCTTGATTCGCTTGAAGTTCATGATTTGATCTCGTGGCATTGCATGGTGCTGCATCTTAGTCTGCTCATCATTGGTCAGTGTGGACTTCTCCTGAACTAGTGACGATGGTGGCTCATGAGATGAAAGAGGCATGCTGATATCATCGCCATTTTGTTGCAATTGATTAACTGCCTCATTCAGCTCAGCGTAGGCTTTTGCCCAGCTCTCCTCCATCTATGCAAGTGCCAAATTGATGGGATGGTCAGGACTCGAGAGACAGACGCGGCTTTCGTAGGGCATGTGTCCCTCCATGTCACAAGACTCGTAATTGGCATAACATTCTGAATAGTGATCATATCCTTCTATATGATAGTATGGGTCCTGTGGATTGTATATGTATTCTTCCATTGGAGCCTCATATTATGCCGAATAATCATTGCTTGAATAACCCCAATATTACTCCATTGTACCTGAATAGTCAAAAAAACAACCTAGAAGAGATATAGTGGTACAAGAAGATAGAAATGATGATAAAGCAGGTGGCGGGGAAAAATATCTCGTTTTGTTTCTTTTTATAGTTTTTATAGTTTTATGATTTTTTTTCTTTTTATATTTGCAGTCTAATCAACCTAATCGTGATTAACCGGTATTCAAATAAAAACCTCCCCAGCAACGGTGCCAAAAACTTGATTTGCTCCAGATTCACACCCGAAACGATGTCATTTTACCGCAAGCACATGGATAGTGGCAAGCGGGTATCGACCACACGGAGGTGGTTTCTGAGTACCGGTCGATTCCTAGGCTGGTTTGCATGCGGGTTTTATTGGTGGAGGTGGATTACGGAATGTCATAATGATGATGGATGCGAAGGTCATGTCACTCGATATTACAAACTGACTCCACACAAAGAAAGAAATAAAACAAATATAACAAATGAGAGATAGGACTAGGGTGTCAGTATCCCCATTACTGTTTCGGGCACAGAATGAAGCTCATATGTGTCTAGGTATCGAATCATCCGACGAGTCGATAATATGTTGTTCGGGCTCTTTACTTCGGTATCAACATCGTGGATCAGCTAGTAAGCAATATAGGGGTGTAACGAATGACTAAGGTTGGTACCACTATCGTGGATCACCGCACCTAGATTGACTACATTACAACCCTATTCAGATGAGAGGAACTTCTTAGGACAGGTGCCATTATCATGGACACCGCATCTATTGAATTCCCGTCACCTCCGATGATAGCAAACCACAACATAACTCTATGGCTCTCTCGATTCCTAGCAACGTTGTAGCAGAGCCAATATCTTGGATTGCTGTTGATGCCAACATCGTGGATCATCTCGCTACAAAGTACCCTTGATTATTGAGTTTATCCTAGGGTGTGTTCATCAACCACCAAGAGTAGTCAATTCAAGGGTCTAGGGTGGTCGATTCCTAGAACCGATTGTGGTCAAATCCCTTCCCTAAGGTAAGCTCCCAACATTCAAAGAACCCCCCAAAAATCGAGATGGGTTTGGTGTCAATATCTTGGATCACCATCCCCATTAAATATGATGCCCTAGCAATAGGATTCAACCTAGCCCTAGCAATAGATCTACTCAAGCATAGCAACAATGGAGAAATCAAGAAAAATCAACATTGCATGCATATAAGAAAACAATAAAGAAAGATTAACAAAGAAATACTAAGCTTGATTCAAGAAGGAGGGGCCAGGGCATGGCCTAACTCCTAAAAGAGTCTCCAAAAACAAAAGAGGGATCTTTCCCAATGGTGGCTACAAGATTGTTTAAATACTCCCCCTTAAACCCTAGCAAAACCCTAGAGAAAACCCCACAATTTCGTGCTCAAACCCAATAAGGGCTGCAACTTAAGTGGTGGGCCCCAGACAGCTCGGCCGAGTAGCCTGGCACTCGGCTTGAGTGGCATAATTCAGCACTGCGCTTCCATCTTGTACAAATTTCACATATTTGATCTGACCTCTGTTTTGACCGTTCTTGGCAGAGTTGGAACTGTCATGAAGTCTACTATCCATGAAAAATATCAGAAAAATAATTTGCCTACTGAAATGATTGCAGACCCTCAAAGAGTGAGAGGCTATCCTGAAATCTGGGTGCTTTTCTTCACTCGACCGAGTGCGGTTGCACTCGGTCCGAGTGGCCTTCAGTTCGGTCGGGTGGCCTTCAATATTTCCTTGTCCTCGATGTGAAGTAGTAGTTGCTCAGACCGAGTGGCGAGTCCACTCGGTTGAGTTCAGAGGGTTGAAAGTGGCTCAGAAATTGTCTTTTGCCTTAATTCTTGCTCGACCGAGTACCAGAGCTACTCGGTCAAGTGGATTTTCTTGCTCGACTGCGTCTAAGTGTCAGCTCCAGCTTCCTTTGCACCTTACCCACTCAGACCGAGTGGGATTGCCACTCCATCAAGTAAGAGGGTCAAATTGTGCTTACAAATCATCGTTCTGCCGTAATTTCTACTCGGCCGAGTGGTAATGCCACTCGGTCGAGTGCCTCCTTGCGCTCGATAAACGGCTAAGTGTGAAGCTTCCTTCCCTTTCTCCATACCCACTCAGACTGAGTGGGATTGCCACTCGGACTGAGTGGTCTGGAATATGCTGATAGAGTGGGGAGCTCATCTCGTTGCTCCTCGTCTTCTCTTCCTCTTCCTTGAACTTCTTCTTGGGCACCTCAAGCGTGTCATCATGAGTCTTTTTGGTGCTCCTGCATCGTAGATCATCTCCTTGACTCCAGATTTCTCCAATATCGCTCCAAATCCCTGAAATAAGACCAAATTCTCTCAAAGTCAAATAGTCCTAAATAGTTGTATAAAAGCATATAAAATGAGGAATTGGAGGGTGAAATGCGTCATGAAAATATGTGACTAATCATGCAACATAGGAGCATATCATCGGTCTCTACGACGTAGGCGATTCTAGTGAGTGTGCCTGATGGTTAGTTGGTGCCAAGCTCTAGGTAGTCAACCCTTCTCAATAATGAGGTGAGTTGAATTGAGCTCATCCAAACCTATTCCTAATCTATAATCCGATTAAATCGATATTTGGGGCGATTAGCCCGCATAGATAGCCTACACTAGGGTTTAGCTACGCCCTAGGCACAAGAAATCTACTCACTAAACATCACAATGAACATCAAATAGCAGATAAAGAAAGAAATCACAAGAGCAATAAAGAAGAAATTAAGAGCAACGCACACAAGGATAAGCTAAAGATTTAATACAAGAAATTAGAAATTAAAGTCTTACAAATCTTGGAAGAGCATCCCCCCAAAGGGGGAGAAAACCCTAGAAAAATCGCAGAAGAAATAACTCCTTCTCTCTCAATCGCACTCAACTATTTGTAGTACATTCAGAAATTTGAGGGCGCACGGCCATGCCGCAAATCGGCACGGCCATGCCGTCGCCAAGAATTAGGGCAAGGCAACGACAATTGCCTCAAGTACGGCTGCGTCGCAATTCGACATGGCCGTGTCAATCCTTCTCCATGCCTCAGCAGCTCCAGGTGACACGGCTGTGTGAAACAACTATATCGGAGGGGTGCTCTCTGCCGTCTGCAGCTGAATTTAGCATGGTCGTGCAGTATATCTGCACGGCCGTGTCAATGATGCTGACACTCATCTCTTGGGCTTATGGCATGACACGGACGTGTGGTTGTACACACGGTCGTGTTGCATGCTCCTGGGCCATTTTCTCCCCTCCTTGGACTCTGATCTTCGTTATTCTTTGCCGCCTTCTCTCCCATGCTCCGCAAATCACCGAATTGCATCATTTTATGCATGAATTTCCTGAGATACACAAAATACATCCCCAAAGCATCAAATATACAAAAATGGGTTAAAACGAGCAAAATAGCAAGAATGGTAAAGAATAAATGTGGAAAATAAAAGGTGAAAGTGGCGGAAAAAGGTGAATAAAATACGCCTAACAAAATCCCCCAAGCTAAACTCTTGCTCGTCCCGAGCAAGACTAGACTTGAAGTGTGGGGAGATATTTGCTAGGGAAATCTAAAGGTCGCCCTCTCAAAACCAATCATGCGTGTAAACCACATAAACGATGAAATTAGAGTTTACTCTCTAGCTACCTAGCATGTTGCGTGACTCGGAAATATCGGTCTCTAACAAAATCTCAAGTTTAACTCGTATCTCCATGGAGAAGACTAAATCATGGAAAATCCGCCTAATATGCTTAAGATTGGAAGAATTCAACCGCTGTCTTATGCAAGCAAAGGTAGAAACCAAACGTGTTTCATATGGACTTAACTTTGTAGGATTGGCTTGAGATAAGCTAATTCGTCCTAAACCGCGGTGGTAGACAATTCTTTTATTTAAACGGAACTTGGGTGGTTCGTGTGGTGGAATTTCAGTCAGTGACTTGATGTGTCATAATATTCCACATTTTATCTATATGTTTACATGTCAAAATGATTGCTCAGATCCTGATTTTATACGCTTTTACATTGATAACTGGAACTATTTGACTTTAAGAGCATTTGGTTGCATTTCAGGGAATAGCAAGCAATTCGGAGCATATTGGAGAGGACGGCACGAACACCGATGCTGGAGAACCAGCGGCGCCACATTTGATGACTCAAAGATGCTAGAGAGGAGAAGAAGCAAATAAAGGAAGAAAGAAGGAAGAAAGAGAAAGAAGAGAATGAAGAGCTAAGGAGAGGCCATGGAGCTTTCCCAGATCGCTCGGTCGAGCGGCTACCCCGCTCAACCGAGCTGTGATCCTGTAGAGCAAGGAAAAAGCTTCAAGGGGCCGCTCGGCCGAGCTACCCAACTCGCTCGTTCGAGCGACCACTTTGCTCGACTGAGCTAGCCGTCAGGAAGTTCTAAATTTTGCCATCAAACTCTCTTGAAAGTTTCACGTTAATTCGCTCGGTTGAGCGGCCAACCACTCGACCGAGCGACATCAATTCCAATCGAGCGACATCAAATCCACTGAAGCCAAAAGCTGAAGTTCCAAGAGGCACTCAACTGATCTCTAGGGCACGCTCGACCGAGCGACCCAAGCCGCTCGGCTGAGCGGAGTAGAAAAGGCCAAAAGTACATATTTCAGGACAGCACTTCACTCTTTGAAGATTAGATATCACTCAGGATTTTACAGTATTTTTCCCATATTTTTCTCAGGTAGTATACTTCATAACGATTTCGACGCCACCAAGAACGTGACAATCGGAGGTCGGATGAGCCCTAGGAAATTTCTGCAAGTTGGTAAATCTGTGCTGGAATATGTGCTCGGGCAAACTGTGCACACGCTCGACCGAGCGGCTTGGCACAGCCAGCCCGAGCTACCTGGGCAGCAAGCACAGGTCCAACTTAATTTAGGGTTATTTTAGGGGGTTTTGAGGGGCTATATATATGGATTGAGTAGCCATTGGTAGGGGATCTCCTCTTTTGTTAGGGAAGCTAGTTTCTAGGGGTTGGAAACTCTTTTCAGAGGCTAGGCCATGTCCTAGGCCCCCTCCTCGCTGATTTTGTATCGGATCTTGTATGAGCTAACTATTCTTCATTAATATTCATTCTATTTCTTTTCTTATTTGTTTTTTGGTGTTGAATCTTTGATTGGTCTCCTTTTAAATGCTTGTGATGTTAATCCCTATTGTTTTCATATCTTTCCCCATGATTGAGTAGATCGATTGCTAGGATTAGGGAAGAACCCTAGGATTCTAGGGGGTTGGATGATGGGTTAACCTTAGTTGGATGAATCTCGGGTTGCCTCGCGGTAGTTTGAACAAAGGATTTTGGGGGATTAGCTTTAGATTTGGAGGATCGCAAAAGTGCATCCTTGTTCTAGGGAGGATCCCCACGAACCTGATTAGGGCTTAGTGGCCGTTTCTAGGGCTCGTGATCATGAGAGTGACCCGAGCGATCGGGGTGATCACTAATCCTCGATCCGCTAGTCGGTGACTACGAGAGTAGCCCGATTGCTAGAACCAACCGCGGTGTAGTATCGCATTCCGTAGACCACGTGAGTGAATATGGACTGCGGTGCGGGATCAAGTGTTGAGCATAATGCATGCGTCCCCATGCGTAGCCGATAGCAAAAGAGTGGCTCCATATAGGGAGGCGTTAGACGAGCGTGACGACAGAAGTCAAGCGCTCGTTTCCATATATGGATGTGACACTCCTACCCTCGTCCATCGTCCAACGAAGGGACCTTTAACATGTTGTCTGAATCTGAAAGTCTTAGTGAGGATTTCGATACCCTAGTTCTACTTCGCTCGATTGTTTCCCTTTGTTTTATTTGTTCTCTTTTGTATTTTGATGTGACCTGCTGACCGTGACACCCTCGCATTAAACATCTACCGCCATTACGACACTCCATAATCCATCTCCATCTAAATAAAACATCGAATCCTAACCCATCCTAGGATCGATAGGTAGTGTGACAACCGCCTCCCTATGGATACGATACCCGCTCGTCGATATATTTATATACTGTGAACTTGTGGTAAGACGACATTTGACCACCGTCCCGATTGCGAGAGCAAAGGGACGGCCGAACAAGTTTTTGGCGCCGTTGCCGGGGAGGCGTTCCGCCATACTATCTATTTATCACAATTAGGTTGCTAGGCTTCGAATAAAAACAATAATTTATAAAAAGAAACAAAAAGAGATTTTTTTCCCTGCCAACACATTATTATTATCTTTATCTCTCTTGTGCCACTGACATTCTTTTCCAGGTTGTTTATCTTTGTTTTATCAGGTGCATATTTAGCGCAACAATGGTACCCCCTATTGGAGCAAAGTCCATGATCCAATATTTTATAGACCAAGGGAGGGTCACCAATTTCAAGCAGGCTAATGAAGAATTCTTCTGGCGAGCATTGGACAGATTCGAAGATTTATTGATAGAGGTGCCAGAACATGGGTTGGATGACTCAAGGCTACTCCACTTCTTTACCAAGGGGTTGCAGGGACCTCAAGGGAATCTATGAGCAGAATACGAGTGAATACCATCAATGATCTTCATTTAGCAGCAACTTTGGGACGCATCTGCACCACGTTCGATCGACATGCTCATTAGCTGTTATGGCAGGTGATGATCCATCTGAATAAGTGCTTATTAATTTTATTATGAATCATGTGCCTGATGCAGGTATTATTAAGGATGATATTCACGTTCAGCTTAGGGGAGACACCCTACATTTCTATATTGTTGCCAAGGACGAGACCAGCGAAGGCAACGATGGCATTGTTTACGATGTCGTGCCTGAGTCGTCTCTCGCCCTTGACCCCTCTCCATAGGTTGAAGATACGGAGCAGCCTGCACCACCAGAGCCTATCACTGAGGATGCCAAGCTAGCAAAGCCGGAGCAGACCGCTGAGGAGGACGCTACTCGGGATGAAGATAAAGATACTCACATGGAGCCCAAGTATTGCCCACCTTCAGTTGAGCTTTCGCAGCCACATCCTCCATGTACTATGGCAGAGGACCACTCACCAGAGCTTACTGCTCCCACTCAGGGAAATATTTTTAGCCATTCCATCTCTGAATCTTGTATTCCATTTGGTATTCATTTTGCTTCAGATGTCTTTGACACGTCGTACCTTTTGCAGGACACATATGACTATGGACCAGAGGTATGCTTGGGCGTGTCACTTCTTGAGGAATCTGTCGAGGAGCACAGCGAGGAGTCGCCTGACAAGACCCACACTCATACGCCAAAGTTACCTAAAAATCCTGAGGCAAACGACGAAGAGTTGCATGTCATGGTGCACGAGAGTAGAGATACAATCTCAGGGAAGTATCATTTACCAGATTTCATTTCCATTATTTCTGTCGATGATCTTCTTTGGGATTCATATATCATGGGGGAAAATTTTTAAAGACGAACTGATGTAGCTCGTCTTCTACAGGGTACGGGTGGAATCCTTGGGAAGATGCTAGGAGCTGCATTGCTAGAGTTCGTTGGTATCCATGGAGACACACAGCTAGCATAGCCACGAAAGGTGCAGTTAGAGCAGCTGCCTGCACCGACAAAGATACTGGCCCGCCTTTTGCTATAGGTGGTACCGATCCAGTAGTGTAGCTGTAATGTAGAATTTTACGCTTTGAATAATCATAAATCCTCTCAATAGTGAGATGACCTTTAGGATTTCTATGCTTTCCTAGTTTAATAAATTCACTACAAGATGGTTGCTCAATTATCTTTTGCACCCAACCCACTATTTGTCTATTATTTTTGGTGGTGACTGGACGATCTCCACAACTAATTTGTTTTACTATTATGCATGTTTTAATTTTTAATGTAACGACCCGCTCTCGGGGCCCGTTACTGTTTGGAACATGCGCAAGTCTTGCTAGGCACCAATGAAGTCAATACAGGCTCTGTTGCATAAATACGCCAAAATACTTATACATGGAAGTGGTTTAAACCTTATTACAAACCAGCAGCGTACATGAAAGGAAATACAGCTCGAAGTACAAATACACACCAAGCAAGCCACTCTAATACATTAGATAATAAAAACACTCTCACACTCACACTTAGTAACCAGCGTCCTCATGGTCAAACTTTATAGCAAACTCAGCGTCTGCAGTCCCTGTTGCACCTTCTTCAACCTGTACTGTATCTGGCGAGACCACCACAAAAAGAAGGGTCGCCAGGATCAGACGTAACTCAAAGTATCTCTAGCATGATATTTAAAACAATAAACAAGCATGGCAAAACTAGCATGTCAAACTAAAGAGATAAGAAGTAAAGTACGTACAATAAGGCAGAAAAAGTAACATAACAGATTTACAACTATTTCAATTCTGTCAGTAATAAAAAATATTTAAAAATGACCAGTTACGAGGTTTTTAGTTGTGCTTGAGCCTACATGACTTATAAAGGAAGTACAATATGCAACCAAGAGTCCACCTGATATCCCGGGTTACAACAATATGATACGATACAATCAAAATGGTACTATTCAACAAAACAATACGGTTCAATCAAAACGGTACTATTCACTGCAGATCGGACTGGTCGCTCCCGCACTTCCACAATTATAAGTTACCCCAAAAACCCTGTGTGTGTGTGTGTGTGCAAGTTACCGTACTTACCATTTATGAGTCAATTACTATTCTCACTTTTCCAATTACATCTTTCGGTTAAGCATGTCACAGAGTCCAATTCAATTTACGGTACGGTGCAATTACGATACTATGCAACTTATCGAGTTTAGCTAACTGTTCAAGTGAAAAACTTCGCTAATAAAAAGTGTTACGACCAAAAGATCGTGATAGTCCGACCTTCCGCCCCCAAACCACTGAGGTGCCCCGTTGGCACGCCCATCCCGAACGGGCGGCCAGCCCAATGACGGGGCGCCCCTCGCCCGAACTTCAGAGGCCTGTAGGGTGCCAGTCGACCCGAAAGTCCGAGACTACAGGGGGACGGGCGCACCTTGCCTTGCCCACTGACAGAGGCGCTTAACTGCTCTCGCTCAGTCCGTCGGGAACAGCGCGCTCGAGGCACGCCCGGATAGCATAACCTCGGATGTTGACAGAGACACACCCGTCCCCCCCCCCCCCCCCCGACGATCCAGGATCCATACCCAAAAATGTGCGACCGGGCCGCACATCCACTGCCCAGGTCGGCCCAGAGGCTCGTCAGGGGCTCTGCCACTGGGAGGCGCTCCGCCGGATCCTTGGCTCATCGGACACGACAAACAACCGAGTACAAGGACACAACTGACACTTACACCGCCCGACCACCTAACAAAGCACCCCCTGGCTGCCGCGCCCCCTGACACTTAATGCTTTCGACCCTGACACCCTGACAAAAGCGCCCCTGGACACTGCACCGTCTGACAAAAGCGTGGCTGACACGCCTGTTCCTGACATCCTCGTCCGAAGCTTCCGCTGACAGCGAGGCCAGCTCAGTACGTCGAGTCAGCATGCCAGGTCAGCCTCACCTACACACCTACCGTCAGGTATAAATACCCCTTCGCCTCCGACGGTGAAGGGATTGGCAAATTTACTCTCAATCTCATTACTCACTCACAAGGGCAAAGGTCGTCCATATCTTTGTTCTTCCACTCATAGCTCGTCACGTACGGTCGACTCACTCTCAGTCCGACCTGCGTGCCTAGCCCCTGCTTTAAGTCCTATTACTGACTTAGGCATCGAAGAGGCTAAGTTTTGAACCCCAACCCGGCATTTCTGACGAGTTGTTCCTTGCACAGGTTAGCTCGTCATCACCGGTCGTGCTCGCCCTCGACTTAGGCAGTTCGGCCCCTTCTCTGCATCCTGCCGGATTCGATACCGTGGTCAGCTTCCGCAACAAGCTTAGCCTCATCACCCCACTAATCACATGTCAAATAGCCTATCATAATCTAGTCATTAGCATAACCACCGTGCCCTTGGTTTCCCATAATACAAATTCATTGTACGCGAGTTCTGCCCCGCAACAATTGGCGTTGTATGTGGCGAGTTTTACCTCGCAACAATCAGGCGTTTGGGTACGAATTGTTAAGCTTCATGGACGCCTTCTCAGGCTACAACCAGATCCCGATGGCAAGGGAGGACGAAGAGAAAACGCCCTTCATCACCGATAGGGGCACCTTCTGTTACACGAAGATGCCCTTCGGGTTGAAGAACGCCGGGGCAACTTACCAGCGGATGGTGGACAGGATATTCAGCTCGCAGGTCGGGCAAAACCTGGAAGTCTACATCGACGACATACTGGTGAAGAGTAAGAGAGCCCCGGACCACCTTGTCGACTTGAGGGAGACGTTCTGGAGGGTTCACCAATACGGTCTGAGGCTGAACCTGGTGAAGTGCGTCTTCGGCATGCAGTCAGGAAAGTTCTTAGGCTTCATGATAACGAAGCGAGGGATTGAGGCGAACCCCGATAAGGTGACGACCCTCGTCAATATGGCGGAACCACAGACGATCCGAAACCTACAGTGCCTGAATGGCCGGATCGCGGCTTTAGGGCGATTCTTGTCGAAATCCGCAGAAAGGTCGCTCCCTTTCTTCAAAGTCCTGCGCACGGCCTTCGGAGAAGCCAAGGACAAAAGAAAAGTGATCCCATGGGACGACGACTGCATTCAAGCATTCGTGGAGCTGAGGGCCTACCTGCAAAGCCCACCGCTCCTCGCCAAGCCGGAGGAAGGAGAATCGCTGGGACTATACCTGGCGACCAATGAGGAGGCCGTCAGCTCCGTCCTAATCAAAGAGGAAGGTGGCGTGCAGCGGCATGTATACTATGCAAGCTGGATTCTCCGAGAGGCAGAGACTCGCTACAGTCCCATCGAGAAAGCCGCTTACTACTTGGTAACCACGACGAGGAAGCTCCGACCGTACTTCCAGGCCCATCCCATCGCCGTCCACACCGACCCACCCCTCGAGAAGAACCTGAAGAGGCTGGAGCGATCGGGCAGGATGCCCAATTGGAGCATCGAGTTAGCGAGTTCGACATAACATACAAGGCCCGGACGGCAATCAAGGGCCAGGCGTTGGCGAACTTTGTGGTGGAATGCATCACCGAGGACCCGCTGAGGAACCAACCGGACGCACCATCAGCAAATGCATCTCCGCAAGCGATGGGGATGGCTGGACCCTCGGAGCCCCCCAGGGAGATGTGGGTGAAATATGGACAGTTCACGTCGATGGCTTGGTGAAGGGATCTGGAACGGGGGCAGGAATTGTCATCCAAACCCCCGACGGATGCCTGTTGGAGTACACCCTGCGCTTCGACTTCCCGGCCACCAACAACGTTGCGGAGTATGAGGCCGCAGTCAACGGGCTGAAGCTTTGTAGGGCAGTGGGGGCGACAAACGTGTTGCTGCTTAGTGACTCACGGCTCGTCGTCCAACAGATCCAAGGGAGCTTCGAGGCCCGAGAAGAGACGATGAAACGCGACCTTCAGCACATCCAGGCCGAGCTCCAGAAGTTCAAAAGGGCAGAGGTCCTGCACTTATCCCGTTCCAACAACCTTCGGGCAGACGCCCTGTCCAAGCTGGCCTGCTCCTCCGCGGCCGAGATCGAAAAGGCCATCTATGTCGAAAGCCTACCGGCACCCTCCATCGGCGAAGAAGAGCTAATGTGTGTCGGCTCGACGGTGACGTGGATGACCCCGATAATGAAATACCTGGAGACGGGGACCCTACCCGAGGAGCGGTTGCAGGCCAAGAAGGTAGAGAGACGGGCCCTGTCATTCGTACTACTCGACGGGGTATTATACCTCCGACGCCGCGCCAACTTTGACGTCCTGTCGTTTCTGAAGTGTTTGGGGCTAGAGCAGGCTGAGCAGGTCATCCGCGAAGTGCACGAAGGCTTCTACGGGAACCACCACGGTGGTCGCACTATCGCCCACAAAATAATACGCCAAGGGTATTATTGGTCGACTATGATCCATGACACGGCACAGTATGTCAAGAAGTGCGAAGCGTGCCAAAAATTCGGTCGACACACGGTAGCGCCTCCGGCTGACTTGGTGCCCATCGTAAGCCCGATTCCATTCGCCAAGTGGGGGCTTGATACCCTCGGGCCTTTCCCAAAGGCCTCGGGGGGAAGGAAGTATCTGGTTGTCGCTGTGGACTACTTCACAAAATGGGTCGAAGCTGGGCCGTTGGCACGCATCACGTGGACGGATATGAAAGGCTTTATTTGGCAGTCTGTGATATGTCGCTTCGGGATACCCCGCTCTATAGTGACGGACAATGGGAGACAGTTCGATTGCGAAGGCTTTCCTGACTTCTGTTCGGGCTGGGGAATCAAGCTCCATTTCGCATCCGTCGCCCACCCGCAGTGCAACGGGATGGCGGAGGCCGCCAACAAATGCATCTTGGGCCCCATGAAGAAGAAGGTAGATGCCGCACTCAGGGCATGGGTGGACAAGTTATCGGGCATCCTCTGGTCCTACCGAACCACCCATAAGGCCTCAACTAGAGAGAGCCCATTCATGCTGGCATACGGGTCAGAAGCAGTCATTCCTGTGGAGATCGGTGAGGAGACACTCAGGCTAAAATTCTTCGATGAGGACATCAACGGGGAGGGCCTCGGCCTCAGTCTCGAGCTGGTGGACGAAGTGAGGGACCGAGCCCTGACGAATCTCGTCCGACACAGCCAGAGGATGGCTCGGCACTACAACTCCAGGGTGAAGAAGCAGACCTTCTAAATCGGTGACTTAGTCCTCTGAGACGCCACCTTCAAACCCGAGACCGCTCGTCGAGGGAAACTGGCCACCAAATGGGAGGGACCCTACGAGACCATCGACATCGTCGAACCGGCCACGTACATCCTGGCGACCCTGGACAGGAGCGAACTAGCCCACCCCTGGAATGCGGAGCACCGGCTGAAGTTTTACCAATAATTGTAAGTATTTTCAATAAAATATCGTCATTTCCGTACTTTCCCAAACCTTGTTGTCTCCACCTGAGTATTTCATCCCGAACGCACAAGACTTTGGGGCAGAGCCAACCCTCGCCACCCAAACAAGAGAAAGGCATGGGCCGAGCTATGCGCTTGCTCCCCCCCTCAAGACCTCTGGGGCAGGGTCAACCCTCGCCACCCAAACTAGAGAAGGGCACAGGCCGAGCTACGTGCTCGCTCCCCCCTAAGACCTCTGGGGCAGGGCCAACCCTCGCCACCCAAACCAGAGGAGGGCACGGGCCGAGCTACGCGCTCGCTCCCCCCCTCAAGACCTCTGGGGCATGGCCAAACCTCGCTACCCAAACCAAAGAAGGACACTGGCCGAGCTACGTGCTCGCTCCCCCCCTCAAGACCTCTGGGGCAGGGCCAACCCTCGCCACCCAAATCAGAGAAGGGCACGGACGAGCTACGCGCTCGCTTCCCCCCTCAAGACCTCTGGGACAGGGCCAACCCTCGCCACCCAAACCAGAGAAGGGCATGGGCTGAGCTACTCGCTCGCTACCCCCTCAAGACCTCTGGGGCAGGGCTTACCCTCGCCACCCAAACCAGAGAAGGGCATGGACCAAGCTACGCGCTTGCTCCCCCCCTCAAGACCTCTGGGCAGGGCCAACCCTTGCCACCTAAACCAGAGAAGGGCACAGCCCGAGCTACGCGCTTACTCTCTCCCTCAAGACCTCTGGGGCAGGGCCAACCCTCTCCACCCAAACCAGAGAAGGGCACGGGCTGAGCTACGCGCTCGCTCCCCCCTCAAGACCTCTGGGGCATGGCCAACCCTCGCCACCCAAACCAGAGAAGGGCACGGGCCGAGCTACGTGCTCGCTCCCCCCCTCAAGACCTCTGGGGCAGGGCCAACCCTCGCCACCTAAACCAGAGAAGGGAACGGGCTGAGCTACGCGCTCGCTCCCCCCTCAAGACCTCTGGGGCATGGCCAACCCTCGCCACCCATACCAGAGAAGGGCACGGGCCGAGCTACGCGCTCGCTCCCCCGCTCAAGACCTCTGGGGCAGGGCCAACCCTCGCCACCCAAACCAGAGAAGGGCACGGGCCGAGCTACGCGCTCGCTGCCCCCCTCAAGACCTCTGGGGCAGGGCCAACCCTCGCCACCCAAACCAGAGAAAGGCACAGGCCAAGCTACGCGCTCGCTCCCCCCCCCCCCCCTCAAGACCTCTGGGGCAGAGCCAGCCCTCACCACCCAACCCAGAGAATGGCATGGGCCGAGCTATGCGCTCGCTCCCCCCCTCAAGACCTCTGGGGCAGGGCCAACCCTCGCCGCCCAAACCAGAGAAGGGCACGGGTCGAGCTACGTGCTCGCTCCCCCCCTCAAGACCTCTGGGGCAGGGCCAACCCTCGCCGCCCAAACCAGAGAAGTGCACGGGCCAAGCTACGTGCTCGCTCCCCCCCTCAAGACCTCTGGGGTAGGGTCAACCCTCACCGCCCAAACCAGAGAAGGACACGGGCCGCACTACGCACTCCGACCACCCAAGGGTCTAATGAACTCCGACCACCCGAGCCAATAAGAGGCGCAGAATGAAATATCCGCCCGCTCACCACCCCCAAAGCAGATCCATGGCCCTCGAAATCTCGAGCCTAGGAGAAAGGACAAGGGCACACAAACCGGGACAGACCAGACGCAGACCGAGGACCGCTGAACAACGCCTAATGGGTAAACACCGGGTCCCGATAAAGTAGGTCCCCGATGCGACTCCTCGAAGCAAAGAGACGCTCGAGAAATGTGCCATTAATGACGACACGCCCCCCAAGAGACTAGGGCTGAAGAATCGCGCCAGGCGCCACCTGGCAAAAGCGGTTTCCAAAGGGCGTGATTCTGAGGAGCATATTAATAATGCCAGCTCATCGCATTAACTAGGGGGAAACCGTCAACAAAACTCCCCTATAAATACCCCCCTCACCCCCCGATGGAGAGGGAGAAAAAGAAGAAGAAAATATGAAGACCAATCTCAATCCCCTCCACCAAGTATGAAAAGCCTCAAGACACCAAGCATGAAGGCACCCGGCCATCGATGGATCCCACACCCACAGGCGATCGCTTCCACACGACGACCGCCGACGGACTACTCCTCTTACCCAGGGAACGGACCACCCATGTGACCTCAAGTTCCCTTAGACAACTTAAGGCACGGGAATTGAAGCTCCAATGGTGGACCGTTCTGTTGAGTATTGGACTCCCCGGATTTGGTTTTGGATGATGAGCAAACATAAATAAATCGTGAACTAACACTTTGTGAGCGCAGTTATGGAGATCGTCGCCAAATTCACGTGAACATCCAAAGCGACGTCTCAAGACTTCTCAAAGCACGTATTCATATGCCTAAAGCTTCGTTGAAGCTTTTGGACCATTTTAGAAGTCATGAAGATTCGATTGAAGCTATTGAAGACGGTATCGTCAAGTTTTATTTATATTCTTTAAGCTTCTATCGTAGAATGTTAAGCCTTGAGTAGGTCTTACGGTTTATATCTTCATAACGCTCCTATCTTAGCTCTAGGATCTTAGTAGAAGTCCATACAAACTTTACCGAAGCTTCATGCTTCGATTCGTGACTTCTTGTGCATGTTAGTTGGTTCAAGAAGAAGAACCAACCAACTAGATGGTGATCTAGTCGGTCGGAAAAGCTTCTTGGACCGACTAGTTTGTCTCCCAATTCTTAAGCTCTTTACTGTTTACAGTTAGTCGGTCTTAGTTGACTCACCGACCGACTAGTTGGTGAACTAGTCGGTCAGTGATGCTTCTTAGACCGACTAGTTGAGCTTTACTGTACATGCCAATTTTTCACCTGAGTTACTGTTTATCGTTAGTCGGTCTAAGAATGTTTGGTGACCGATTAGTTGATGATCTAGTCGGTCAACATTTGTTCTTGGACCGACTAAATCAATTTGTATTCAGACTAATAGTTTTTGACTCTTCGTCGGTCTAAGTTAACTGACCGACTGACTTGTTGAGAAACTAGTCGGTCGGAAAGTCTTCTTGGATCGACTAGTTATCTAGGTCTGAAATTTCATCTGTTCACTGTTCATCCTTTAGTCGATTCATGTTGTTTCACCGACCGACTAGTTGATGAACTAGTCGGTCAGTGGTTGTTCTTTGACCGACTAATTGCCCTAGATTTCCAACCGTTGGGAGATGACCTAGCTCGATTTTGTGGGACCCTATAAATACGAAGCTTGGTCATTTCTCTCAAGGTTAGAGCTGCTATTGAGAGAATTATTCAGATTGAAAGAGTTAGAGATTAAAACTCATTTCCAAAGCTCTCTTCCTCACAAGAAATCATTCTCTCCCTCATTTGAGATCTAGAATCCATCTTGAGAGAACTTTGTTCTTGTTGAGCCATCCAAGCTATTGCTTGATTCAAGTCTCCTATTCATTCCTAGGAACCCATTGCTGCTCATATTGGTGGTGCTAGGTCTTGGTGACTTCTCCTTCCTCAAATCCCTCCTTGCCCTTATTTGGTAAGAATACTCAAGGTATAGGGTTTGTGGTAAGTTGTTGTTTATTTCATATAAACTCTTTTATTGCTATTGTTTCTCTCGGTTGTGAGAGAAGGTTGTGATCCCGGGTTGTGGGATTCACTATTGCTATTGATTGTATGATTTGATCTTGTGAAGGTTTTTCACAAGGTATTCATAGTGGAAATCTTGGGTTAGGGTTTCTAACCTAAGTATCCGGAGGGGATCCGGGTGTTCTGGGACGTAGGATCACCGGGTACAAGTCGGGGAGACTTGGGTGGATCCGAACCCATCATATCAATTGTTAGAATTGAATATTTGTTGTTGTCATTTTTAGCTTCCGCATTTGTTGGTAGTAGTTTACACGATAATTAGGAATTATACTCCTTGTTATTTTTAAAGTACTATTCACCCCCTCTCTAGTACTTGTGCAGTAGCTTTCAGGGCATTACATTTGGTATCAAAGCCAGATACTAAGCTATGTCTGCCAACGACAACAAGACCGTGCGTCCACCTCCAGATTATAGCACCTTCAAGAACCGTGAAGGAGCTTCTTCGGTAATGGAAGGACATTCCTCAACGAGGCCTCCATTCTTCAACGGTACCAACTATGGGTACTGGAAATGCTGGATGGAAACTTTTCTCCAGAGTGCTTCACTATGGAGGACCACAATGAAGGAGTATGTCGAGCCCGCAGAAGAAGATTTCGAGAAATGGACTCCCGCAGAGGTCGTCGCGGAGGTAAGCAATGCCAAGGCAATGAATGCCTTGCAATGCGCATTGGAGCCCGAGGACTTCAATAAGATATGCACATGTAAGAGTGCATATCAAATTTGGAACTCCCTCCTCATCTTACATGAAGGGACGAGTAGGGTAAGTGACTCTAAACTCGTTGTAGTTAATAAAGATTACGAGATGTTTCATATGCTACAGGGTGAGAAGATGAATGAGTATTATGCTCGCTTCGTCGACATCATAAACGAGTTAGAGGCTCTCGGCAAAACCTACACCCAAAAGGAGAAATGTTCAAAGCTTATAGAAGGACTTCCTTCTAGTTGGGAAAAGCGTACCTTCGCCATCAAGGAAGGTAACGATATGAACAAGTATACCGTAGTTCAATTAATGTGTACTTTAATGTCATATGATGTACGCAAGGATAGCAAGGTGAAGTTACAAGAGAAGATGAAGTCTTACCTGAACCAAGACGTGCCTAAGAAAAAGGCGATTGCGTTCAAGGCGGCTCCATCCACCTCTACCGATGACGAGGACTCGGAAGACGAAATGGACATAGAATCCATTGCCCTCATGGCAAAGAAGTTCAATCGTTTCTTCTGAAAAGGTAACTTCAAAGGCAAATCTAAATTTACTTCTACTAACGCCTCTCCTCCTTTATGCTTTAACTGCAATAAGCCAGGACACATCAAAGCGGATTGTCCACAAAACAAGCAAAAGGAAAAGTGGAAGGCGCCGAAGTACGACAAATCGAAGAAGTATAAGAAAAGCTACAAGAAAGGATTTGTCGGTTTCACCGATTCCGAAGATGACTCTTCAAGCGGGGAGTCGGATGATGTGAAAGTGGAGCAAGCGCACGTATGTTTCATGGCTAACGATGAAAATGTTCAAGAACCCGCCTCCGATGATAGCGAGGATGAAAGCGATGAGGTAACTATGGATGACCTTAGATTAGCTAATGAGCAAATATGGAATAGATATGCTAAATTAGTTGAACGATATAATAAGAATAAAGATGAGCTAGTTAGCATCCAAACCTCACCTAAAACTATCATCACCAAAAACGACACCGTTGTTGAAGGGTTGAAGAATGAGATTGTGAATCTCAAGACTCAACTTGAACATGTTAGAATTGAGGATCCGGAGGAACACAAGATAGCAGATTTGACTTCTCAAAACTCGACTTTGAGTATTGAGAATGAGAATCTTAAATCTCGTGTTTATGTGCTCATATCGCAAGTATCCACTTTGGATGCTTCTATGCGTTCTCTCACCGAGAAATATGAGAACACATTAGGCCGAATTAATAAATTCAATAAAGGTAAGGACCATTTGGATAAAATCCTAAGTGACTTACTTCCGGCCAATCACCACATTAGCATGGGGTATACGATGCGAACTTCATCCAAATCGGCCACTACTTTTGTTAGGCCAACTTTCGGTGCTTCGACGAGTGGTAGCAAACACTCTATTGGTAGTTCATCTACCAATGGTGCTTCCACCTCGTCCACACCCTCTTTCGGAAGGAAACCCACTTTGGGTGGACCTCCAAAGAAGGGACATGCCTACATGTACACCAATACTATGCCACGTAGGAACACACGTCCTACTCCACCGGCTCACTCATATGATGATTTCTATGCTACACATTCACGGGCACGTGCACAACATGTGAGACACCCTCACGCACGTGTTCCCTCACATGCATATGTTCACCCACATCGTCATATGAATAATTATCCACATGCACCATTTCATCATGTTCCTTTTACCTATCCACGACATGCATCACGTAGAAATCAACAAAGCATGCATGCTCCCAATAGGATTAAGGTTCCCAAAATATTCTCAATTTGGAGCCCAAAGGACACAAGTATGGATGAAAAGAAAATCTACATGAATGATTATTTTTTGAATGTAGTGGATAATATTAATTATATTGGGAAGTCTAAGTCTAATTGGACTTGGCTTCCAAAGGTCTAACATTTGAGGACCCAATGATCTTGGGTACCATGAAATGATATAATCATCTTTAGGTACTCAAGAAAAACAAACGGAGCAACAAAGTCAAATTTGGTTCCAAGGATGGGTGGATACTCGATAGCGGGTGTTCAAAACACATGACGGGCGATGCTCAATTGCTTTCCGGAGTGGTGCCCATTGCTAATGGAAACCGGGTAATCTTTGGAGGCAACGAGAGCGGAACCATCGTCGGTGTTGGTAAAGTGGGTAACCCATCTAAACCCTTAATTAGTGATGTCTATCTTGTTAATGGTTTAAACCACAATCTTATTTCAATAAGCCAACTTTGTGACAAAGGTTACAAAATTAGATTTGCGAAAGGATTGTGTCACATTTTTAATAATGTTAATAATGATTTATTATTTTCCGGCACACGCCATAAAGATATTTATATTTTGGATTTTCCTAAGTCATATGAACAATATCTCGTTGCCAACACAAGTGAACAACACTTATGGCATCGACGCTTTGGTCATGTGAACTTTGGAACACTTTTTATGCTTTCAAAATTAAATTCCATTAAAGGTTTTCCTAAGCTTGTTTTTGAAAAGAAAAGTTTTTGTGACTCATGTCAACGAGGCAAGCTTCCTAAATCTTCATTTAAACCTAAGAAAAGCATTTCTATTAAACGGCCTCTGGAGCTATTACATCTAGATTTATTTGGGCCAACTAGAGTTGCTTCTTTAGGAAATGCTAGATATGGGCTTGTCATCGTAGATGATTTTTCGAGATTTACATGGGTATTTTTCTTATGTAATAAAAATGAAGCTTTTGAAAATTCACAACATTTGTGAAGAAAGTACAAAATCTCATCGGAACCACCATTGTCACTATTCGTAGTGATCATGGAGGTGAATTTGAGAATGAGTCTTTCTCGAATTTTTGTGATGATCTTGGAATTACACACACGTTTTCCTTCCCTCGCGCACCCCCTCAAAATGGTGTTGTTGAGAGAAAGAATAGAACGCTTGTGGAGTGTGCTCGCACAATGCTCGATGATAGCCAACTTGGCCATCAATTTTAGGCGGAAGCGGTACACACCGCTTGCTATGTGTTTAATAGAATACTTTTGAGGCCCGGCACCAAACAAACTTGTTATGAATTGTTGTTTGGTAGATTGCCTCAAGTTAAACATTTTCGTGTTTTTGGTGCGAAATGTTTTATTAAAAACACTTATGAAAATTTGGACAAGTTTGATCTGAGATCGGATGAGGGGATATTTGTTGGGTATTCCTCACGTAGCAAACCCTACCGGATATACAACAAAAGATCCTCGACGATCGAGGAATCATTACATGTATCTTTTAATGAAAATTTTATTCCTTCTAGAATTTCAAATGATGATGATTCAATGGATGTTTTATGTGATTCTATTGATAATTCTAAGTCTATTGATTCTATTGATTCTATTGATACTAACCCGACTAATGAGGTTGTTGAGAATGTTCCTAGTGATCAGGGAATTCCCAAACGGCTTCATACGGTCCGTGACCATCCCCATGAGCAAGTCATTGGCAATATTCATGATAGAGTCAAGACGAGATCGCAAGTCCACCACTTCGCCAATTGTGCCTTTGTCTCCTTGATTGAGCCAAAGAATATAAATGAAGCGTGCGAAGATAGTGCTTGGATCCTTGCCATGGAGGAGGAACTCATTCAATTCGAGAGGAATGAGGTATGGGAGCTTGTTCCATTGCCTTCGAAGAACCACACCGTTATAGGAACGAAGTGGATCTTCAAGAACAAAACCGACGAGAACCAAATCGTCGTCCGAAACAAGGCTCGGTTAGTAGCTCAAGGCTATCGACAAGAGGAAGGTATCGATTTCGAAGAATCCTTCGCTCCGGTAGCTAGATTAGAATCTATTAGATTATTGTTATCTTTTGCATGCCATAAAAATTTCAAACTATTTCAAATGGATGTAAAAAGTGCATTTTTAAACGGAGATGTCGTTGAGGAAGTTTATGTTTCTCAACCTCCGGGCTTTATTAATGAAAAATTTCCAAATCATGTTTTTAAACTAAAGAAAGCACTTTACGGTTTGAGACAAGCTCCTCTAGCTTGGTATGATCGCCTAAAGAATTTTCTTTTGGATTTGAATTTTAAAATAGGAGAAGCCGATTCTACACTTTTTGTTAAGCATTCGAATAATGATATTCTTTTAGTTCAAATTTATGTAGATGATATCATTTTCGGTGCTACTAACTTCGCTCTTTGCGAAGAGTTTTCTAATGTTATGAAGGAACAATTTGAGATGAGCCACATGGGTGAGCTCAAATATTTCTTAGGTCTCCAAATTCGCCAAATGAACGATGGAATCTTCATCCACCAAACGCAGTACACGGTGGAGTTGCTAAAGCGATTTGGAATGGAGAGTGCCTCCAGGAAAAAGACTCCAATGAGCACTACTACGCATCTTGATAAAGATACGGGCGGAAAAGATGTAGACATTCGTCTATATCGAGGTATGATATGTAGTTTACTTTATCTTACCGCTAGTAGGCCCGATATTATGTTTGCCGTATGTATTTGTGCTCATTATCAGTCTCAACCTAAGGATTCTCACTTAGTAGCGGTAAAACGTATTTTTCGCTATTTAAGTTACACATTAGACTTTGGATTACTTTATCCAAAATCTAGCACATATGAGTTAGTCTCATATAGTGACGCTGATTATGCGGGATGCAAATCTGACAGGAAGAGTACTAGTGGCACTTGCCATTTTATAGGAAATTCTCTTGTCTCTTGGTTTTCCAAGAAGCAAAATTCCTATCACTTTCTACCACCGAGGCGGAATACATTGCCGCCGGTGCTGCATGTGCCCAGGTTCTTTGGATGAGACACACACTTAAGGATTTTGGTATACATTGTGATACTAGCCCTATCATGGTGGACAACCAAAGTGCCATTTGTCTTTCAAAGAATCCGGTGCACCATTCCCGTTCTAAACACATAGATGTCCGACACCATTTCTTAGATGATCATGTTGCTAAAAAGGACATCATATTAGTGTACGTTGAAACCCAGAAGCAAATCGTCGCTATTTTCACGAAACCCCTAAAGGAGGACTCCTTTGTGCGGTTGCGTCGAGAATTGGGGATTATGGGTGAATCCGAGATATAGGATTCATTTTTATTCAATAATCTTGCATGCTATTCTTTTTCGCTATATTTGTTCATGCTAGACTTATTGGATTCTTTCGGGATTTTTGTGATTTTTTGGAATTTATGCTCGAATTTACTCTTGAACGTCGTATTTAAGTTTTTCGATGATTAATGGGGTAGTATGATGATTTTTGTGAGGTTTACGATGTTTCGTCCAAGTACATTTAGGAGAGAACTCATTTATCTACTTTTGGACTCATCTAGTCGGTCTCAGTTCATCAACCAACCGACTAGATGCACATCTAGTCGGTCTGCTAATGAACTCAAACCGACTAGTTCAAGCTTATTATTTTCCTTTGCTACTGACATCATTTAGTCGGTCCACGTTCACTTACCGACCGACTAGAATGAAAACTAGTCGGTCAGTACTTGAACTTAGACCGACTAACTCTAGCCCTAAATTTTTCATCTGTCGGCTGTTTTGACTTAGTCGGTTCAAGTTCATTGACCGACCGACTAGATCGTCATCTAGTCGGTCAGTGCTTGAACGGTGATCGACTAAGTGCTTAGGAACAGTCGTGTCTTTTCGCATTCTGATCGACTTATACCTATTCTAATCGGTTGTTTTTCATTTTAATCGATCGACGCTCTCTCTCTCCTCTCCAGCTAAAACCCCCGACCCTTCATCGTCCTCCGTCGATTCCGCCGCCGTTCGTCGATCTCCGACCAACTTCGGCCGTGGATCTCTATCGATCTTCCTCCTAGGGTATCCCTCCTCTCCTCTCTTGCATCTAGGGCTTCGTTCTAGGTCGATTTCACTTCCTAGGGTTTCGGTTTAAGCTTATTTCGAATCTAGGGTTGCTTGATTTCGTTTTTCTTGCAGTGCTTGATCTCGTTTTGTCAAACTTATGGCAAGAACGAGAATTCCGATCACTCCTTCCGAAGCATCTCCTATGTCCATAGAGCCACACCCTAGGAATCCTTCGAAACCCAAACGCCAACCTAAACCAACCCAACCTTCATCGTCTTCGCCTCCTCTGAAGAAGCAGAGGACGGCGACCGTCAAACCCAGTAGACGTTCTCAGTCTAGGAAGCCTATACTCCATACCCCCTGATCGCTCCGGAATGTAACCCAAAAGGGCGACCGTGTAGTTTTACCGTAAGCGCACGGTGTAGCGGCGAGCGGGTTATCGAACACAGGGAGGACGAATGACAGTGCCTGCTCCGAACAACCTGGCTATAAGAACAGAAAAGAGGGAATTTGCCTTTTGGCGATCCTGTCACAATCGTCAGACAAAGTATGGAGATATAAAATCAATTAAGGACGCCTAGGGAATGGGGAATCCCCGCTACTCACCGTATCTCGTCAATGTGAGTCATTGGTATCACAATTGCTAGAGTAGAATTTCGGATGAACTAGTTACAACTGAATGTAAAACCTAGCTCACGCTCTCGCGCTGTTGCCGGTCTATAGCTATCCTAGGTTTGGGTCCAATCTCTTGCAAACCCTAGCCTATGCAAGCTAGCATTAGGATCAACATCATCGTTCAATCGCGCCCCGAGCCCACTCTCGTGCAAACTCGGGCCACGACCTAGGTTGGGATAGTTCCTACTCGTCCAATCTCTTGCAAACGAGTATCGGCATGGAATTGCAACCGAGAACCCTAGTATCGGTCCAATCTCTTGTAAACCGATACTACGGAAACTCAATTTCAACCCAATTCGGATTTCTAGGGTTTCCTATCGAATTGGGATCCAATCTCTTGCAAATCCCAATCGATATGAACACCTAGCTATCCGTAATAAATCGATCCCAAACTAACCCTAATAGCAATTCTAGCAATATTTCCACCAAATCATCACAAATCGGAAATTGGGCTCGTAGGGTTCATCCCCACGCCCCAAGACGTATGGACTACTCACAATTCATATCACAAATGCAAGAATAAACAATTGAAATAGCAATAGAATTCATCACAATATTCAAATAAGCAATAAAAATGAGATTTTTTATGGAGAGGGAGACAAACCAATAGAGTTCTCCAAGAATCCAACAAAAATAAACTTTTCTCTCCTCTCCAATAGCAAGAATCAAAAGGTAAAAAGTTTAATCTAAAAAGCTGCAAAAAGCAAAGGAAAAAAGCTCTCTAACCTAGGTTAAAAACTGGGGTTAAATACCCCCCAAAATCGTCCAAAAAACTGTGACCAAAATGCCCCTGCGCAGCCTGAAAATCGCAATTTACGCTACAGGCAGCGCGGCTCACTCGGCCGAGGGACAAAAGTCGCTCGGCCGAGTAAGAAACCCTGAGAATTTCCAGTAAGTCTGGGGTCTTGGGGGTCTTCACTTCGGGCGTCGCTCGGCCGAGTGAGTTGTCGTCACTCGGCCGATGGCTTCTATTCACTCGGGCGGTCGGCAATTTCCACTCGGCCGAGTGGGTCTTCTGAAGCTCAGGCAAACGAAAAACAGTAAGTTGGCTCTTTTTGATGGGCGTCGTCTGAGTGCCACTCGGGCGGATGGGGTCTCGTCACTCAGCCGATGTGGCTTCTGAAGCTCGGCCGAGTGCACACATGAAGCGTGTCCGATCTGGTCGGCCAAGCGGGGTCTCGCTGGTCGGCCGAGTGACTCCTTCACTCGGCCGAGTGAGACACCAAAAATGCCCAAACAGCTTGTTTTTGCCTCCTCGTCGCTCCTACAACGTTCTTTCTTCTTCCACTCCTCTCCAATAGCAAAATACCCCTCGGGGAAGTCATCGGTGACACTCTGGAGTAGGCGTATCTCGGGATCACTCCAAATCGCTCCAAATCTCCTGAAATACGACAAAAACAACAAATCGTGAAAAGTATCGCAATATTGTCGATAAATCGTGAAAAGCGTGATTTGGGCGATCTAAATGGCATGCAATCATGCGGAAAAAAGGTTAAAATACGGAGTGATCAAAATCCCCCAAGCTTATCTCTTACTCGTCCTCGAGGAAGATAAGTAAAAGGCGAACCCGGTGGATTCGGAAAACGAAAACGACGAAAAACGAAAAACAAAAAACGAAGAAGAAAGAAGAAAGCGAAGAGGGAAGCTGCTAGATCATTTTCTCAGGACGTGGGTTTTGCTTACTCATATAGCATGCACCGAATGTAAAACACATGTCAAAGAATTTTATTTCTATATCATAGTATAATGGTGCAAATAGAGATAGAAAACCCAAGAATATTGATATAGCATGAAAAACGGAATAATTTTAGAATTAACATCGTCTGAATCATTTAAAGCGGTATACAATATCGCAGATCACACACTTTTCAATTGAACGCTTTCTAAGAGGAGTATAAGAATATCACGCAATAGAATAGAAAGAATAGAAAAGCATGGATTTCATGAAATGAGTGCTAGGCATAGATTTCTGGATTTCGTGAAGCTAAAACGATCTCACCGAGTATAGAATATTACTTAGCCTAGGTTGTCGTGCACCGTCAAGTAGTCACTCTCTCACACATCATTGGATTCCCTCCCCCAAGCTTATCTATAAGCGTGGTGTCATAAAAAACAATATTTACATCCCCATTTTTATGAAGCTCCAAAAGTAATAAAAAATAAAAACAAAAAGAGAGAAGAAAGAGAGAACATGAGATGGGATCGTTTATTGAGATTCTTTTCTCTTTTCTTTTCTTTTTCTTTTCTTTTTCTCTTTTTTTTAGCAATAGCATATATACACAATGATCCCAAATCAAAGAGAAATAAGGATATACAAGAATTTTTCTTTTTCTTTCTTTGGTTTTGGGAAATTTGGAGCAGGAATTAAAAGCGGGGGAAATGCCATATGTTAGAATCGCTAAGGGGAGATTCACCAATGATTTTAAAATAGAGAATTGATGTTCAAGATATGTGGAGAAAGAAATAAATATGTCTATCAGTTCACTCTATAAGACGTGCACGACAACTTCAGCAGGGTAATCTAATCTACTCAGTTTCGATCACAAAAAAGCAAAACTAATCCAGATTTATCATAGCTAACATCATTCAATCATCCTGAAGTGAAATGTACAAATCATGCAAATAGAAGTGATATAGGAAAAGAAAACGGTACTCCAGATATAAGCATTCAATGCGTGAATCTTGGTGTGTTTTCTGCGATAGCATACATATGAATATTCAGACTTAGCTAATAATAAAATTTCATCCATTTTCATGCGGAAAAAGTGTGGGTTACTATCTCTAAATGCAAGGCAAATCACAGCATATGATATCAGAAATAAAATCTAAGACATGACAAATATAGCATGCATATAGAGAAAGCTAACTCCACGTCATCATCATCACAGAAAAGTCATCTCTAGCATGAGATGAAAAAAAATAAATAAAGATAAAGGGAGAAAATGAAACTATTTACAATGCAGCACACTAAGAAAATAAGGAAAACGTGATGCATGGTAAAAAAAGAAAAAATGATGAAAATAAGTGCAAAAGCGGAAAATGGCGTGAAAAAACTAAAAATAAAGGTGGTACATCGAAAAGAACGTGAGAACTCACTCCCCCAAGCTAGAGTGCACAGTGTCCTCAATGTGCGAAGTGTGGCACACCGAGAGACGTGTAATGTGAGGGGAAGGTGAGGATGCATGCATGATGGAAAAAAATAATAAATAACGAAATGAAAAATATGATGCGGACATGATGCATGCAGATACAAGAGTGATACAGATATAAAAGTGTGACACCAAAAAATATCCCTCTCTCCCAAAAAAGATATAGAATGATATATAAAGATATGAACAAAATGTGTACCCAAAAACAGTGAGGGGAGAGGGGTGGTGGGAAAAAATCAACAGGACCCAGCAGAGACGGGCAGCACAACGGCAAAAAGAATCAATGGCATCAAGGGTGCCTACGAGGGTGGGGCTGCGCCGTCTCCGTCCTGAGGCGGAGGTGGTGGTGGTGGTGGCTGGGGAGCAATCTGCTGAGAGGGTGTGGGTGTGGGTGTGGAAGCAGGCTGGGTGTGTGTAGGAGTGGGGGTGGGTACCTGCTGGGTGGGTGTGTGTACGCGAGGGAGCCGCTCGAGAACCTGGGTGAGACAATAGTGAATGTGCGGAAGTAGGTCGAAGCGGCGAGCCATATCGGTGACGGTGGCGGACAGGGTCCTAAGGTCACCTCTGAGGCCACTCACCGCCCCCTCGAGAGCACGAATGCTCTGAAGTACAGTGTCGGGGGGAGGTGGTGCAGAGGGACGCACCTGTCTGTGCTGTGCAGGACGGGGCTGGCGAACTCGGGTGGCGTAGGTGATGGGCTCAGCAGGTAGGTGGAGGAAAGGTGCTATGCTCATAAGGGTGGGCCTAGCCTCAGTGCGAGGCTGGGCCGCAGGCTGGTAAGAAGTGGAGGCAGCAGCAACGGAAGTGGAGTATAAAAGTGGCAACGAGGCGGCTAGAGAGGTCGGTGACACAGACGTGTGGACAGACGCCACGACACTCTCAGAAAATACGGCTGCGGTGGAGACAGAGGCGGAAACCACGGTCTCCACGGCGGCAGTAAAAGAGGGCTCTCCGCTCTCAACTATAGTCGGTGGGCGCTCGGGTAGGGCGGAGGAAACGGGCTCAACGGAAAGAGGGCCAGCTGTGGTGGTGGGCGTGGAGGTAGTGGGGGTGGTCGAAGGCATGGAGTTAGTGGAGGTGGGCTCAGCGAGGGTACTCTCGACACCGGCAGAAGTGTGGACAGAGGTGTCGGGAGCAGCAGAAATATCAGGCTGCTGAGGGGCCACGGGGTCAGCAGGAGCAGCGGGGTCAGCGGGTGCAGCGTGGGCAGCGTGGGCCTGCTCAGCCTACTCAGCCTCCTCGGCCTCAAGCACGTAGGCGGCGGGGATCAGGAGATCCTTCGCCGGAAGCCAGTCCACCTGTGCTGGTGCTATCTGAGTCCGAGCTGGGCTCAGAAGGATCATGTAATCCGCACCGAATGGACCGTGCAACCAAACCCAGTGCCGCTGACCATGCGGACGAAGCATCTTCATCCGGGCCATGACATCTATGGACAGTGAAGTGGGGCCCGGGGCTCGTCGCAGGTCAGCGGGAAGGTCCTCGCCGGTCATCAGGGTGAGCAGGGTGATCAGACCGCCGCAGCATATCGGTGAGCGAGCGCCCACCGATACGATGATGCGATCTAAAAACCAGCTCGCTATATCAATCACGACGGCGGGGATCAACTCGTCACCCTCCCTAGATAGAGCTCTGGGGCGCGTCATCGCGTAGAGCATATAAAGCTCCGGCGTGGACATCGTCCTAGGCTCATATCTCGCCAAAAAGGTAGTCGCCATAAGGCGCTGAGCTATACGGAGGCAAGGGTGGACAATGGCCGAGGCCTTGGCCCTACTAGGGTCGAAGGCAGCAGATAGACCCGTGATCCGGGCCCAGAAGGCACCGGAATCGAAGGAAGGTGGGGGAATGTGAGTGGGGGCGTAACCACGGTCGGCCCCGGGGACATCGGGCCACGAAAAGAAAGCTCTCATCATACTGAGAGTGACCTGGCACTCTCGGTCCATGAACCTAAACGAGCATCCCTCGTCGGTCCGGGCGATAGAACTAAGCACCTCAAGTGTCGGACGGACGAACGTGTCCGCCGACACCTGGAAGAAATCTCGCCAACCCACGTTGTCATACAACGTGAGCATCCCCTCGAGTACCCCCAGGCGTCCTAGGTCTGCAAGGTGTGCGAACCTGGAGGGTACGATCGAGCGCTGGGAAATGCGCTCGAAAACGACGCGGTGTGCGTCGTCCCGGAACGTAATCCCCAGCGGCCCGATAAGTGGAGCCGGTGGTGGTGGCTGTGGGACGGCAGGGAGTGGCTGTGCGGGTTGTGCGGGCTCTGCAGGCTGTGCGGGGTGTGCGGGGTCTGCATGCTGTGCGGGGTGAACAGGGTGTGGCGGTGTAGGCGGATGAGAGTCTTCCACCTCGTGGGAGGGGCCGGGCTCATCCGACCGCTTCCGCTTGGCGGAAGCTCTCCGGGTGCGTGGCCGTGTCCGGGGCGGCATGTGGGCCCCGGGTGCTCACCAAAGACGTGAAAAATGCGGCGTGCATAAAATAAAGGAAAGAGTATACCGCGACATGCCGCGAGAGCAAAGTAATGGAAGCGTGCGAAGACGATGCCTCCACGTAGCCCAAAACGATCCCCGGAAGCTCCCCTGGGCTCCCCTAAGCTCCCCAATTTAACCTGCGCATCAAACAAAGAGATTAGCATGTAATATTCAAAACGTATGGGGGGTTAGGGGTATAATAGATAGAAATTGAATTTAATTTGGGTTTGGGGTTCGTTAGATACATGGATCATCGAAAAATACGCAAAAGAGGATAAATAGGCAGAAAATCGAGGTACCGGAGCTCGGCCGGCAAGGTGATCGTCGGTGGCGACTCGGGCGCGGCGGAGGAGCGGTCGGCCGGCGGTGGGTGGCCGAACACCACAGCGGGGTGCGTGGTCGGGCGAGTGAGCGAGGGTCGGGGCCGAGGGAAATGAGGGGTCGGGCGTTTGGGGTTTTGATCGTTTCGAAAAACGTGTCGTCCCCGTTCCCCCTTTTATAGAAAAAGTTACGACTCGGCCGAGTGACTAAGTCGCTCGGCCGAGCGAACGCAACGGAAATATTTTGAAAAATTCATCCCCGCTTACGATTCGGCCGAGTGGCCTTGCCACCCTCGGCCGAGTGGAGTAAGTCCATTCGGCCGAGTGGCTCAAGCTACTCGGCAAGACTCGCCCTAGGAGCGTATCAGTTTTACTCGGTCGAGTGAATAAATATACTCGGCCGAGTGGCAATTATACTGAAATCAAGAAAAGAAACAGAGAGTTGGGTACAGCAGACTTCCCTCGTTCGTGCGCCGCTCGGGCGGACGAACTTATGTGCTCGGCCGAGTGACTAGTATACTCGGCCGAGTGAACCTTGTTTTCTGCTATTTGGCTTCGTTTGGGCTCTAAACTCTGTTTTTCTTCCTCCAGTCGATTTCATCTTCCTCCTAAGCATCGAGCGCCTTCCTGGAGCGCTCCTCGTCGCCTTGTTCATCCTCCTAACGATAGGTACCTCGTTCTCCTCTCCTGTCAAAGAAAAATAGGACCCGTTATCACGAAATTTTTGGGCGAACGACTCAAAACACTAGTAATTTCTTAAAAAATAAAGGAAAAGTAAAAATAAAGCGATAACCGTCGAGTTGCCTCCCGACAAGCGCTCGTTTAAGGTCGTGAGCTCGACCCCCTTTGGTTTTCAATTAATGCGTGATATTGGATGTATATGAGATGCACCCGTCAAATTTTCCGGGGAGAACGCTTGGATTCGGAAGTTGCGGCGGCGTGTTCTCCCTCGGTGATCTCTCGTCTCGGGTAGTGTTGGGGGGTGGCTCCCCCAAGCTAGTGCTTGCTCCGGTCCTCGGCTTCACCGATGACACCGATTTCCCTATCAGCAGAGCTTTCTTCGAAGACTTCAATTTTAAGAGCTTGCAGAGCTCTCGAATCCTCGCGACATCAGCGTCGCCTTCATCAATTTCCATGGAGAGGTCGGGGGAATGCTCCATCTTTTCTTCTTGGCCTAAGTCCGGCCCTTCCTCAAAATCTTCTTTGAATAGAGCGCCGATCGAATGGGGGATCGCCTCCTCAATAACCTCGTCAAGGAGGTCCATATAGTCCAGCTCCTCATGATAAGGCATGTGTTTCATTGCCTTGGGAATATGAAGCTCCACCTCGATGTTGTCGACATTCAATGTTAGAGTTCCTTCACGTACGTCGACAATGACACCGGCGGTGGCGAGGAACGGGCGTCCAAGTATTAGTGACGTATCTCCCTCCTCCTTAACATCCATGATCACGAAGTCACATGGCAAACATATGCCCCCCGGGACTTGTAGCGGGATGTCCTCTGCGATCCCTACCGGCCTTGTGATCTGACCATCAGCTAGTTGTATCCGCATGTCGGTAGGCTTCAATTTCGTGCCGGTATTTAGCCTTAGGAACATAGAGAGAGGCATAAGGCTAACACTAGCCCCTAAGTCCACCAACGCCTTTTGTAGAGGGACGCCGCCCAAGGTGCAAGGAATTCGAAAACTCCCCGGGTCTTTGAATTTGGCGGGCTCCTTCTCTCTCTCGGTGAACCAAGAGCCCTCCTCGGCGAGCATAATTTTCTCCTTCCTCTTTCTTCCCGTAATCAAATCTTTAAGGAACTTGGCGTATGTCGGGATTTCCACGATAGCATCGAGGAAAGGAATGTTGAGGCTTACCCCTCTTAAATACTCGAGAAACTTTGCTAGCCGTTTCTCCATTTTTGCTCTAGCAAGCCTCTGAGGGAATGGGACCGGTAGCATAAAATGCCTCTCTTCAATCAATTGCTCCGCTCTAGACTTTTCTTCCCTTTGCGGCTCTTTCTCCATCTCAACTTCAACGACCGGCTCAATCGGCTCTACACTCTCCTCTACGGGCTCCTCGGTTGGAATCATGACGGGAGTGGTATCCTTCCCGCCTCTAGTTGTAACTGCAACCACGGCATTGATGTGGCCGGTGTTGCCCCGTGGGTTTTGCTCGGGTTAAGCCGGCAACTGCTGAGTATTTCGGTTGAGCAACGCAAGTTGCTCCGAGATTTGGGCTACAACGGTTGTAAGGGAGTCTTGGCCCGCCTTCAAGGAAGCATTGATCTTCTTCTGCTCGACCATAACTCCTCCACCTTAGCTTCAAATTCGGATCGTTGTTGAGCTTGTGGAGGGTTTGGATTTCTCCACCCTTGATTGTATCCGGGTGGCCTATAGGGTCCAACTTGTTGCTTTGGCGGGAAATTTTGTTACGGAGGCCCCCTCGGTGGATATTGTTGTTGTGGTGGTGGTCGAGCTTGTTGAGGTAGTGGCGGCGGCGGGTTCAATGCTCCATCATTGTTTGCATAAGAGAAACCGGGATGGTTTCTAGTGGCCGGATCGGCCCAATATCCTTGGTTCCCCGCGACGTATTGAACTTGCTCCAAAGAGCCCTCTCCTTGTTCTCCTCCCAAATACATAGATTGGGATTGGTCTTGCCAATCACACATTTGATTTGTTGGTGCGGATGTGGAAGGGGGTCCTTGGGGCTCCGTGATATACTTCTCCAGTCTCTCCACTACCTTGTGGAGAGAATCAAACTTGTTTGTCAGCTCCGCTACGGCCTTCGCCTCATAGATGCTAGATGGCTTCAAGGAGGACGAAGAGTGTCCTCGCTCATCGCCCCATTGTTGATTGTTTGAGGCCATCTCCTCAATTAGGGCCGTAGCTTCGTCGGGAGTCTTCGATAAGATGGCAACATTCGCCGCGGCATCAATAATCTGCTTGGTCCCCGGTTGGAGACCATTATAGAAGATATGGACACGCTCCCAATCTTCGATGCTATGGTGGGGGCATTGATGCTGCAGATCTTTGAAGCGCTCCCAAGCCTCGTAGAGTGTCTCTTGGGGTCCTTGCTTGAAGGACATGAGAGCACTCCTAATCTTTACCGTCTTGGAGGGCGGATAGAACTTGTCAATGAACGCGCTCGCCAACTCGTCCCATGTGGTAAAGACTCCCTCAGCTTGTGTCACGATCCGCTTCCCTAAAATGGAGGCGAGACGTGAAAAGGTCCGCACGAGAGTGGAGCTGTGAAGCCCCAAACCCGATAAGCGTCAATAAAACATAAGCAGGTCCCTGTAACCACAACGGAACAACAATAATAACACAAGGAGAGACTGAAATAAAATCTCACATCTCATAAAGTCCAATATCCAAAATAAGTCCAACATCCAGAAAAGCCACCAGGCTAAAAGAAAGAGTCTAAAGGCCCAGAACAAGGCCAACAAAAGCAACGACATAACAAAGTATAGGTGCTACACACCGATAACAAAACAACTGTCTAAACGAAAGTAAAACACAACTAAGACACTAGGACTGGTCCCCAGTGTCCACGTACTCCCTGCCAAACACAAGCTCGGGCTCGGCGTCAGCAAACGCCACGTCCTCAACAAAGTACTCAGGCTCAGGATCTAACATGTGTCACCCAAAAGAGTAAAGGGGCACATGTCAGCAAGTCTAAAAGACTTGGGCAAGGAAACTGAAAGTAAGGCAACTAGCAACCTAGCAGTTATAGTATGCATGACATGGCAGTTATAACATGAATGCACAATCAAGACATGGCAAGACAATTTGTACAAGAGAACAATCATTGGGACAGGACAAGAGTAGCCAAGCTACTATCAATCTCAATCAATTCACTATTCACGTTTTACGTTGTTTGTAGATGTTTACGCCTTACAGCTGAACGGTTTCACCTTCACGCTGAGTGGCCGCTTAACAACTACTCCAAAACCCAGAGTTTACGCCATACAACTGCAGTTGCGGATCAGGCAGACTCCCAGTTGAATGACCGCTTAACTCTTACCCCATCCCACACGTAAACAAGCCAGGGTCCCTGCACATGAGCCCAGCAAGTGAGCCAGGGTTGCCCTGCACGGGAGCTTGTTTTCCTATTTCACAATTCAATATCGAGCGTTGGGGTTTCCAACTACAGGGCTCGCTTCTGGAACACGAGCCAGGAACACAAGCATTGTAGCGAAGCTACGCAATCACAGCAACACTTAAAGAATGCAATGACATGACAATTAATTCGCGTACCGTTAATGGAAAGTAAACATGACATGGTAATTGTGCAACATGATATATGTCGGAACTAGCTTCGTTGTCAAGCTAGTTCCCCAAATTTGTGCCTAGGCGAGTATCATTTCGTCGCCTAGCCTCTTTTACGCCTACAACAAGCAAATGGCCTAAAACATGGCCTAAACCCTAAGTGGCAAGTTTCACTTGCCTAGCACCGGGGATGACGATCACGAAGGTTCGTCTCGCGGATGCTAATCTACGGGGGAAAATCGCTGTTATGGGGGAACAATCAACAAACAACATGAAATTTTATTAGGGTTTCATAAAAATACAAATAGGTTATAAAAACATAGAGGAATCGATTTCTTACCGAGAGGAGGCGGAAGAAACACTCTGGAGAACCCTAGGATCAGATCTGGAAAAGATTGGAGAAGTTGGAGAACTAGGGTTTTTGGGGGATTTTGGGGATTTGGTGAGATTTTGGGGAAGATGAGAGGTGGAAAGAGTGGATGGATGGTTTGGATGAGGGATTTAGGGCTTGGGATGAAGGAATAGGGCTTGGAGGAAGATGGGGGCTCAATGGGGGAGATTTTAGGGTTTAGGGTCGAGTGGAGGAAGATGAAATCGTTTGGGAGGAGTATAAATAGGATGGGCTGGCGGCTGCCCAGAAATTAGGGTTTTAACAAAGACTAGTCGGTCAAAGAGCAACCACTGACCGACTAGTTTGGCAACTAGTCGGTCGGTCGACCAACGCAGACCGACTAAGTGTAAACAGTAACTTCTGAACGAAAATAGGATTTAGAATTAGTTGGTCCATGAACAAATACTGACCGACTAGTTTAGCATCTAGTCGGTCGATGAACGTTCTTAGACCGACTAAGAGTGAACAGTATTGATACTAAAATTTAGATGATGAGTTAGTCGGTTAAAGAAGCATTGCCGACCGACTAGTTTGCAACCTAGTCGGTCAACCAACGTTCTTAGACCGACTAACGATAAACAGTAACTCCTGAGAAATTTAGAAAGCCAACTAGTCTGTCCAAGAAGGATTACCGACCGACTGGATCGTCATCTAGTCGGTCAGTGCCCCTTCTTATACCGGCTAATGAGCACAAAAAGTTCCGATACGGAGCGCGGGGCCCCGGGATCGATTCCTAAGACTCCTAGGCTTGATCTAATAGTAAGATACGACCGTTGTGAAGTCCGTCACGAATGACATACTTCGAAATCGACGATCCTAAGGAAAAAACGAGAAAATACGACGAATCGATCGAAAATGAAAGCTACGGAGACAAAAACCACACATGAGGAGAAAATTCACCAAAACACATATTATATTATAATAAATCCAGATACATGAAAAGCAGTCGTTACATCCTACCCACCTTAGAATAAAGTCCGTCCTCGGACTTTCGAACTATATCTATATCTAGTCACCCTAGTAACTACCCTCAATCAATACCGCATCAAAATTTCAACCAAGTACATTCATTTCAAGTGCTTATATATATACTCTAGGCAGTCAATTATTAACACCACGGAAATAATTATATATTCACGCACAAAGTACACTTATACTTATTATAGTCAAACAACTCCCCTCACGCGTTCAAATCATTCGTATAGGCAAGTATATTCTATATAACTATAAAACACTTATTACACACTATACGAAAATAACCAAGCCTCTTTTACTTATATGAAAATAATTTCACACTAGGAAATACCATCGGAATCTACACGTATAGGTAACTACCTATGGACAAGACAATAAGAGTACACTAGTCCCTATATCTCCTAGTATGCGCCAAACAATCAACATGCGAAATCACACCATACGATTGTTAAAACAAGTTCACTATACCTAATATACATTCACAATCATTATAATTTCACAATTTATAGTCATTCAAATGCATGCACACATTTCACCATATTATCACTCCATATATAGTCCTATAGCTATAATCACGACACACTACACATACCACAGTCACCAATTCCTATAACTATCACATACTTACCCGTGCATGGTGCACACCCACACACGCCAATATTTCATTCATATATATACCAATCACGCCATTATATGCTTAGCACATCTACGCACCTAGTTTAGCTAGCGCACATATACTCACGCAACCAAGTCCTTAGTGAAAACTTATACCACAAGACCAACTCACATAACTATATATTGGTATAGCCACCCACAATCGTGTGCGTAACATGACCGGCACAAACAATCCTAACATTATACATACATCATCCATCACTATACACCAACCACATACAATACACCAATGTACATAGAGTGTACCCACTCAAGCTTGAGTGGGACTCAAAATCATGGCAGAATAATTCCATACACATAACATAGCATCCATACATATGCCAATACTAGCTAATGCATACACGTCTACCAACATAACCACATACATATCTAAGTGTCAAACACCCTTAATATCTAACCAGGTAATATCACATATTTCAATCACTTCATATACCATGATATTATTACAAACATCAGCACACCTATAATCAAAATACTCTCCCTAATGAAAGCATTTACCTATAGTCACACCCAGCATACATATAGTTTCACCAATCATATTATTTCAACCATCATAAGTATCCCCAACTACATACACTTTATTCAGGCATTCCAATACAGGATCTTATATACATAGACGCCCCTAGAGTGGTATAGCTATCCTCGCACGTATCCATAATTATTATCACACTTACAATTTCATAACATCATGAATAACTCTGAGTTCGTATATATATCACACAATAGGCAAACATCATCATACTATAGGGGGTACACTTATCAAGCCTACATACTCAACTTAGGTACATGCGCTATGACAACATCACCAAAAATCTAAGGGCCCACTACTAACTGACGCGACGTAAATAACGGCGAACACTAGTGGAATAACTAAGCAGAAGGAAGGAAACCAAGATTAGATGGCGTAACGAAACAAGATCGTAAAAATGGGTTCAGGTAGGGCGAGGACAAGGAGGTAAATGGATCAAGTGGAACGGAGGTATAATTGTGGATGTTTAGGCGGGGAAAAAGATGTAAACATTACTCTCATAAGTTTTTCGGAAATGATACGTGAATAGCGAAAGTCAAAACACTAGAAGTATAAAACGGTCATATTTTGAAAAGTTGGAGTTCCCCTTCGTATAAACGATATTTGAGGATCGATAAAATCACTTGTTCGAAATAAGTTTGAGTTGAATGCACATAATAAGAGGAAATGATTTATTGGCTTAACGGAAATCATTATGAAAGGAAGTAAAGCGTTCATACGCACATTAAGGACGTAGTTTTAGAAAATATTATACGGCAGTGATTTAGCAATGTTGGCAAAAGTTTTGAAACGAAAATTTAATTAACGAAAGAATTCTAAATTCATGCCAAATACCTTCAAGGTCTTTAAGCCAGGAAAAAGCTCAAGTAATCAATATTGAAACTACCCTTTTAGTGTAACCAGGATTTGCCAAAAGAAATCGTTTTACACAAAGCTCTTAACATACGGGCTAATGAGCCTAATACGGATATATGAAAACATTCGAAATTCAATTTAGTTTAGAAATTATTCTAATAGCATGTGTGGTGGACGGGAAACTTAGTAGTAGGTTTGTCAAAATTTGTAGTAAGCTTTAAAACCAATTTATGAAAGGTCTAGATCGTGAGAAAGTTATGAAGACGTAATTTTCCCAAAAATTGTAATAGAGAAAGTGTCGAACATATCCTTGGTTGGTTGAAAGCTGAAATCATGTGTAACTTGAAAAGTATATTAAAGGAAACGCGATGAGTCAATTGTATGGCATAAGTAAGATAAGGAAAATTATAAATCGAATTGGGCAAAAATAAAGATACAGTTCAGAATAAAATTTATATAAGAAGGGACAAGGTATTTTCATGGGTACGGAAGGTATAGACTGGCAAAATACAATGGGTTAGTATTCCGAATTTTCGACAAAAGCTTTAGAGATCTTTAAGTCAACGAAGGGGCATGAAGTATAAATATATAAATATTAAAATTTCAACGAAATTAAACTTAGGAAAAGGAAGTCGAAGGGATACCTTCAGAAAATTCAAGATTTACAATGGAGAGGTCCGAAAATATTTTACGGTAGAGCTTAATATAATATTTCGGTAAAATTTTGAAATTCGAAGAATGAAATCCGATCAACTATAGTGTGAAAATTTAGGCCCATGCTAAATGCTTACAAGTTTTAAAACTGAAGAGAAATTCCAAATAAATATCATTTAAAATACTTTTTAGAGGGACCCGGATTTGCCAAATAACTGATTTATACAAGACCTTAAAGTACGAGTTCAATGAACCTAGAACTGATATATGAAAATAATTGAAGTTCTACTTATCTCGGAAGATATTCTAAAGTAATCAAAATAGTGGCAAAGCTCTTAAAACCAAAATACGAGAAATATTGGTTAGCAAAAGCTACGAGATTAAAATTTCAACCAATAGACTTCAAAATCTACGAAGGGATTTCAACTCGATCGAATAGGAAGGAATTGAATATTTAAGAAAGAAAGGGGGCCATCAAGAATTGCTTCTACACGAAGCACCAGGATGCAATGCACATTGATGCACCAGAGTCAAGAGGACTCGTGCCAGAAACGTGCAAACCCAAATCACACTCAACAACCAACCCAGCAATCAAACTCCATTCTAGCAGCATAACATATTCAAGCAACCAAACATGTTCAAACAAACAAGACTGTCAAAAGGAAGAAGGTAACTAGACTGAGGGTTACCTGCAATAACCCCATTCACAGTCTCAGCCTCGACTACAGCCATCGGGGAAGCCTGTCTCCTCAACGGAAAAGCCTGCCGAAAAGCCTGCCTCTGTGGAACAAGGGCTGCCCCACGACCAGCAGGAACAGACGCTCGCTGCTGCAATGGCTGTGCCGCAACAGGTGTCCTCCGCAGCGGACCCGCATGCCGACAATCCTTCGCAACATGGGAAGCATCCCCACAAACCAGACACTGGCCCAAAAACTTCCGACACTGTTCCTTCTTATGACCAATCTTGCCACAATGATGGCACACCTTCCGACTCGGCCTAGCTTCCGGTGCTTGCTGCTGCAGAACTCCATCTGACGCCTTCCGCAGCCGATTTGCATGCCGACAATCCTTCGCCGAATGAGTAGCACCACCACAAACCAAACACTGACCTAGAAAGCTTCTGCACGACCCCTTGAGGTGCCCGGTCTTGCCGCAGAAATAGCAAGCCTTCAGAGCAGATCCACCACCAGCGCGGGTCTGACGTCTTCTAGCCATCTAGCGCCAGAGAAACGGGCCAAAATTAGACTCAGAGCTTAATGACTCGGATGTCAAACTTAGTTTATTGGACATTCTAACATTATTATTGTTATTTTGATAACCGCAGTTACAGAAGGACCTGCATGGGCCACCAACAAAACCTGTCACGACCCGCTTCCCTAAAATGGAGGCGAGACGTGAAAAGGTCCGCACGAGAGTGGAGCTGTGAAGCCCCAAATCCGATAAGCGTCAATAAAACATAAGCAGGTCCCTGTAACCACAACGGAACAACAATAATAACACAAGGAGAGACTGAAATAAAATCTCACACCTCATAAAGTCCAATATCCAAAATAAGTCCAACATCCAGAAAAGCCACCAGGCTAAAAGAAAGAGTCTAAAGGCCCAGAACAAAGCCAACAAAAGCAACGACATAACAAAGTATAGGTGCTACGCACCGATAACAAAACAACTGTCTAAACGAAAGTAAAACACAACGAAGACACTAGGACTGGTCCCTAGTGTCCACGTACTCCCCGCTAAACACAAGCTCGGGCTCGGCGTCAGCAAACGCCACGTCCTCAACAAAGTACTCAGGCTCAGGATCTAACATGTGTCACCCAAAAGAGTAAAGGGGCACATGTCAGCAAGTCTAAAAGACTTGGGCAAGGAAACTGAAAGTAAGGCAACTAGCAACCTAGCAGTTATAGTATGCATGACATGGCAGTTATAACATGAATGCACAATCAAGACATGTCAAGACAATTTGTACAAGAGAACAATCATCGGGACAGGACAAGAGTAGCCAAGCTACTATCAATCTCAATCAATTCACTATTCACGTTTTACGTTGTTTGTAGATGTTTACGCCTTACAGCTGAACGGTTTCACATTCACGCTGAGTGGTCGCTTAACAACTACCCCAAAACCCAGAGTTTACGCCTTACAACTGCAGTTGCGGATCAGGCAGACTCCCAGTTGAATGACCGCTTAACTCTTACCCCATCCCACACGTAAACAAGCCAGGGTCCCTGCACATGAGCCCAGCAAGTGAGCCAGGGTTGCCCCGCACGGGAGCTTGTTTTCCTATTTCACAATTCAATATCGAGCGTTGGGGTTTCCAACTACAGGGCTCGCTTCTGAAACACGAGCCAGGAACACAAGCATTGTAGCGAAGCTACGCAATCACAGCAACACTTAAAGAATGCAATGACATGACAATTAATTCGCGTACCGTTAATGGAAAGTAAACATGACATGGTAATTGTGCAACATGATATATGTCGGAACTAGCTTCGTTGTCAAGCTAGTTCCCCAAATTTGCGCCTAGGCGAGTATCATTTCGTCGCCTAGCCTCTTTTACGCCTACAACAAGCAAATGGCCTAAAACATGGCCTAAACCCTAAGTGGCAAGTTTCACTTGCCTAGCACCGGGGATGACGATCACGAAGGTTCGTCTCGCGGATGCTAATCTACGGGGGAAAATCGCTGTTATGGGGGAACAATCAACAAACAACATGAAATTTTATTAGGGTTTCATAAAAATACAAATAGGTTATAAAAACATAGAGGAATCGATTTCTTACCGAGAGGAGGCGGAAGAAACACTCTGGAGAACCCTAGGATCAGATCTGGAAAAGATTGGAGAAGTTAGAGAACTAGGGTTTTTGGGGGATTTTGGGGATTTGGTGAGATTTTGGGGAAGATGAGAGGTGGAAAGAGTGGATGGATGGTTTGGATGAGGGATTTAGGGATTGGGATGAAGGAATAGGGCTTGGAGGAAGATGGGGGCTCAATGGGGGAGATTTTAGGGTTTAGGGTCGAGTGGAGGAAGATGAAATCGTTTGGGAGGAGTATAAATAGGATGGGCTGGCGGCTGCCCAGAAATTAGGGTTTTAACAAAGACTAGTCGGTCAAAGAGCAACCACTGACCGACTAGTTTGGCAACTAGTCGGTCGGTCGACCAACGCAGACCGACTAAGTGTAAACAGTAACTTCTGAACGAAAATAGGATTTAGAATTAGTCGGTCCATGAACAAATACTAACCGACTAGTTTAGCATCTAGTCGGTCGATGAACGTTCTTAGACCGACTAAGAGTGAACAGTATTGATACTAAAATTTAGATGATGAGTTAGTCGGTTAAAGAAGCATTGCCGACCGACTAGTTTGCAACCTAGTCGGTCAACCAACGTTCTTAGACCGACTAACGATAAACAGTAACTCCTGAGAAATTTAGAAAGCCAACTAGTCGGTCCAAGAAGGATTGCCGACCGACTGGATCGTCATCTAGTCGGTCAGTGCCCCTTCTTATACCGACTAATGAGCACAAAAAGTTCCGATACGGAGCGCGGGGCCCCGGGATCGATTCCTAAGACTCCTAGGCTTGATCTAATAGTAAGATACGACCGTTGTGAAGTCCGTCACGAATGACATACTTCGAAATCGACGATCCTAAGGAAGAAACGAAAACCACACACGAATGAAAGCTACGGAGACGAAAACCACACATGAGGAGAAAATTCACCAAAACACATATTATATTATAATAAATCCAGATACATGAAAAGCAGTCGTTACAGCTTGCGTCCTCAACCAATAAAGAGCTTTATCCTTTAATGTGAAGGGGAAGAGGCACAGTCTGTTGGCATCGATGGAGACCCCCGTCATCTGAAATGTGGCGCACTTCGACAAAAATAGCTGGATGTGGTAGTGGGGATTTTCGTGGGCGTTCCCATGAAATGGATCCTGCTGCATCAGAACCACTAGTCCGGTCTTCAGCTCAAAATTCTTGTCGGCCGCCAACTCCGGCATGGCAATGGACGAGGTCGTAGAAGAGGTCTTAGGCCAAAACCAATCGCGAATGGAAATGATCCTCGCCATTCTTGCCGCCAATTGTTCCGCAGTTTCCAGGTTGGTCATAAACCTCCCTTCCGGATCTTGTCTCCTCTCCGCTCTGATTCTCCGAACAGTACGTTCAATCTCGGGATCAAATAATATAGCTTCATGGTCTGCCGTTGATCTCGTGTACATGCAACGGGAAAACAGAGTTTCAAAGAAATGATTAGCGCAGTGAAAAGGTTAGATAAAAATAAAGAAATAAAACAAAAAGAAGAAATAGCTAGGGTGATAAGATCAAACAATATCGCCTCCCCGGCAAAGGCGCCAAAAACTTGATCGCTCCGGAATGTAACCCAAAAGGGCGACCGTGTAGTTTTACCGCAAGCGCACGGTGTAGCGGCGAGCGGGTTATCGAACA